>OX381719.1:7462430-8102958 GCA_947462335.1 Harmothoe impar | reverse complement strand
AACAGTACTGGAATTGTGAGTGGGAAACGCTCAGTGAGAATGCCACTTTAAGGGCAGCATACTATAAAACCCTTGAGTACAGCATATTATCGAACCCTTTAGGGACAGCATGCTAATTAAGCCCTTTAAGGACAGCATGCTAATTAAACCCTCTAAGGACAGCATGCTAATTAAAGCCTTTAAACCCGCAGGTCTCGGTACCCCTCCACCGACAGTCAGGGCGCAGTCGGGACAGGTACTCAGCCCTATTTATAGGAGAGCTTGCTTTAAGGACAGCATGCTAATTAAACCCTTTAAGGACAGCATGCTAATTAAACCCTTTAAGGACAGCATGCTAATTAAACCCTTTAAGGACAGCATGCTAAGTAAACCCTTTAAAGACAGCATGCTAATTAAATCCCTTAACCCTCTTAGGACGGCATAATAACTTTGGTCATCATGATGCTTGAATGCAGCTCTGGCAAGTAACTCGCCCGTACTGTATTTGTGCATCATGCCGACCCAATGGGGGTAAGACACTCTCAAAGTATTGTCATGATGCACCAATGTAGCACCGGCGAATTACTCCCTGGTGCTACATTGGTGCATCATGACAACAAATGTCATCTTTTAGTGACATCCGTCCTCAAAGGATGAAGGATAGCAGGTTAGCGTAGTGCCTTAACCCTTTAAGGACGGATGTTGTTAAACGATGACATTGGTCGTCATGATGCACCAATGCAGCCCTGGTGATTAACTCAGCGGTGCTGCATTGGTGCATCATGCGGACCCTTCGGGAGTGTCTCAACACCGTAGGGTCAGTATGATGACTAAATGCAGCACTTGGTTAGTTACTCACCATGGCTGCATTCATGCATCATGACAAAAAGGCATAATGCGCTAATGTATCATGCTGTCCTCAAAGGGTTAATGTGCTCTCTTCTTCATCCTTCAGAGGTGATGGAAGCAAACCTTTATTGGGGGGGGGGGCACTCCAATCAACGCCAAGCATCGGCTATGGTTACTCATATGTACATGTTTGTATCAAAATTGCATTAATTCTCTCAGCGCAAACAAAAACATATATAATTGTTATCACATGTGACATATATATCATTACAGTCTTACACAGTTGTTTAAAAACGTGTTTAAGGGTGTAATTATCACCTGCCTGAGTCCTGGTGAATTTTAGTGAAATACTATGTACACCCCCCCCCTCCCCCCGACACACTTGAGCAGTAGGCCCTCTATGCTGTGGGTAATCCCCCAGCGTTCACCAATTGTCCACACACCGTAGAACACCGCCTATAAGACACATTTTATTTGGCATTTTTATTTGCTATAAGCCAAACCTTTCTTTTTTCGGTAATTGAGGGTTCAGCTTAAAGAAGGGGTTTTAATACATTAGACTAAAGAAAAAAGCTATTTTGAACCCTATCTTATATAGGAGGAAATTCTCTCTCAAATCGGGGGTTCGGCCTATAAGTGTCCTATAGCAGAGGTTAGAGTTGTAGATAGCATCCAATAATAAAGCAGTGGGGGGCAAACAAAAGGCACG
Organism: Harmothoe impar; assembly: GCA_947462335.1. Classification (NCBI taxonomy): domain Eukaryota; kingdom Metazoa; phylum Annelida; class Polychaeta; order Phyllodocida; family Polynoidae; genus Harmothoe; species Harmothoe impar. The sequence goes on along the minus strand of OX381719.1, from coordinate 8,101,421 downwards.
TGGTTGGTACTTTGTAGGGTATATGAACCATATCTCACACAGTAACTGTCACATAAATTTATATATCATAAATTATGATAAAATAAATATACATTCCAGTACTCACTTACATATTTAACATGTATAAACATAGTAAAAAGTAGACTATAATTCGACCCAGGTAAATAAATATAATAAGTCTAATGGTGCTATCATGGTACAGCTACCTAATCACGTGAAGGCCTCTGTTTGCCCCCCCCCCCCCCCCGCCCAAATTACCACCCTGTTACGTTGTAGCAGAGGAAACTCTAACCTCTCACATAAGAGGGGTTTTACGGTAGTGTCCACCTGGCCAGGTCTGGGAGGTATATAAGGCAGGTAGGGGGCGGGCTGGACACACACACACAGGGTAGCACCCCTGTACCTCCACCACCCTCCCCCACCTGACCTGGCCGCCCAGGTAGCTGACCACACACCTGCCCACACACCTGGGTGGTAGCCCTCACACATACAGGAGTCACCTCCCACACTAACCAGGTAAGGCACATTGCTATTTAACCCCTACCTGATTATATATAGGGCTGAGTTCCTGTGCCGGCCCCACTCTGACTGCTGCTGGAGGGGTACCAACATGGGGGCCTTCAAACCCCCACCCACCCTGCATATAAGGCTGAGTACCTGCATTGGCTCTATGTCTATGAGACTGCTGCTGTAGGGGTGCCAACATGTGGGCCTTTAAACCCCACCCACCCTATATATAGGGCTTAGTACCTGTACTGGCCCACCTCCACTGCTGCTATAGGGGTACCAACATTTCAGCTTTTAACCCCTCACCAGCCCTACACATAGGGTTGGGTATCTGTACTGGCCCAACCCTACTGCTGCTGCAGGGGCGCCAATATTTGGGCCGTCAATGTTAATTAATTGATAGCCTTAAAGCCCCAGCGCCTATATGTATATATGTATATATATATATATATATATATAAATATATATATATATATATATATATATATATATATATATATAGGGTAGCTTCATCTAGAGTCGGACACACACCCTATGACACATGTGTGGACAAACCTGCAAAGTCACTAGAGGCCGCACATTCTGTGCATAATCTTAATAAGCCCACTTTTCCCATAATCTTAATAAGGAAACCCCACTTTTCTCGTAATCTTAATAACGAAACTCAATATAGTCCTAATATGAATGGTGTCTGATGTTGATAGGGAGGCTCTGCCCCCAACCCCGTTCAATTTTTTCCTTTTTTTCCCTTCTTTAATAATAGTGAGTACTATCAAGACTTTAAAATTACGCCAGAAGTGGAGATTTAAGATTACGCACAGAATGGGCGGCGTCTAGTGACTTCGCAGGTTTGTCCCTTGTTGCCCCTAAGATGGACATCTGATTTCGTGGTTATTCGAGCATTTTAGGCCCTTTATTTGTGAACAATAGTAAAGTGAAAGTGTTATTCTTCCCCCAAACCAGACACTAGAAGTAGTAGAGTACATTAATAGCCTCAAATTTCTCCGTCCGTCTCAGGGTATGTGTCCGACTCAGGGTGAATCTACCCTAGGGCTGAGTACCTGTCCTGACTCCCCTCCCACTGCTATTGTAGGGGTACCAATGTTTGGGCCTTTAACTTTAATCGCCTCGGATCTTTTTAGGGTTTACTTTTCCTTTCATTTATTTTTTATGTGATTTTAATGTTTTTCCATGTTTTCTTTCTCTTCTTTTGTAAACTTTAACTTCCTACCTGTTTTACCTGCTGAGAGTAATCTTGGGTTTCCTCTTTATTGTGTGATCTCAATTGCTTGTCTCATGTCCGTAGGACTGTGTATTAGATCTAATCCATTTGGTTCAAAAGTGTTTGGATATTAGGTCAAGAATCAGGAATCAAAGTGTAGTTTCCTAACCCTCGAAGCTCTGAGCCTCCCCCGACCTTAAGGCACATTAGTACACATATTTGGTCTGAAATCGGCCCTTGCATTCCACCCATGGCATGGGTTGAACAGGCTATCGAAGGTAGTTTTCACACTCAATCATGGCACATGAGTGCCATTTGGGCTGATGCAATGTGGTTTAAAGTGGCAAAATCACTAAGCGTATCCCACTCACAATTCTAGTACTGTTCTAGTCTACTATGTGGTTAAGTGCGAGTGGTGAGATTGTCCCTTTAATATGGTCAAGTGCATTTAAACCCGCAGTTCTTACTGCACGTCCAGTAACAGTCAGAGTGCAGTCGGGACAGGTACTCAGCTCTATATATAGGGGCGCTGGGCCTTTAAGTGTGGTAGACTGTAACTCACAAGCTGGCCCCACCTCGACCTCTGTTCCCGAGGGTCATCGCTGGCACCAAAGGTTCCTGGTTAAAATAGTTACTGTGCGCTTGGTGCTGTTGTATTAAAAGTGCAGATGGGTACCCCATAGGAATCCCCCCCCCCAATATACGGGGGAAGTGACGCGATACATTTTCTTGCCATGTTACCTGAAGCAAACCTTTTATTGGGGTGCCAACCCCCACCCCCCCCCCCCCACCCCCTACCCCCCACCCCCACCTGCTGTGTCACACAAAGGATATGCAGCACCCCATTAGTAGCTACATTATGTAACACTGTGTTTTGCAACCCTGGGACAATGCAGTGGAGCCCCCCCCCCCCCTCCCATACTCTCCCAGAGGTATATTTCATAATAACAAATGTGGCCTGTTTGACTGTTTTCTTTAAAGGGCCGATTTCACCACTCGCACTTAACCATATAGTAGACTAGAACAGTACTTGAGTGGGATACGACAGATGAGAATGCCTACTCCAGTGAGTATACGTTTATGGGTGTGGACCACCAAATTCGACATGGCGACATGGGCATTTCTTAAAATCGACATTTGACATGGCTGTTTCTTAAAATCGACATGTGACATGGCAACCTAAGCGACATATGACATGGACAAACCTTAAAATCGACATGTGACATGAAGCCTAGTGACATGACATCAAGCTTAGCGACAAGGAAAAAGTAGGATAACTAAAATTGAAGTGCATTTAGGTGTCTCTATCTATATAGAATACCCAATAATTCAATTTGGTTAGTGACATAAGTGACACAGGTTTTTGCTTAGTGACATGGGACATGGGCATTTCTTATAATCGACAGGGGACATGGGACCCCCCCCCCCCCATCCAGAGCCCCACGTTTGGGGCTTGATAATGGAGATGTTGTTGTTTAATGTTATGATATAAAGACAATAAGTTCAATTTTCAGAATATTGTGTTGCAAAGGATAGCCTTTTTATAATTTTTCGCTGTTTATTCTTAGTTTCTTTAATTTCCAATTTTGATCCATGCAAGACCCCAAAGAGTACCACTAAGTTCGTGCTTTCATAACATGGATGACGTCAAACTAACAGCTGGGTGCTGACCCTGGTTTCTGACCCCAACCCCCTTCATAATGGTACCGGGTACACCAAAAGGCCAAAAAAGAACAAGGTGTTGTTTCAGTTTACCTAGCCGACCCTACCAGAACAGGGCTCACCCTAGGTTTTTTTCATGCAATTTTGAAAAGAAATTCACACTTTTACCCCTTTTTGGTACATTTTAGGGTCTCCGGAGAGGCTGGGTAGTACTTTCATGTAAAATCAGACCTACCTACCCACATTTTCTTGCCATGTTACCTGAAACAAATAGTTTTGTTGGTCTAACCACGTGATGGGCCTAATAACACACCAGCTGCAAATCCTCAACACAACCTCTGAAAGGCGGATCTAAAGATAGATCTCACAAGGAGCCCCATATTGTTCACCTGTCCTAGCCTATACCCTTCACCCTGGACCCTTAACTCTTTAACCCTTTAATGATGAATGTCGCTTAAAGATCACGCATGATGCACCAATGCAGCCCCGGCGAGTAACTCATCAGTGCATCATGCCGACCCTTCGGGAGTGTCCCAAGCCCATGGGGTCGGCATGGTGCTTGGATAACTAGCCAGTAACTTGAGTAACTCGCAAGGGCTGCATTCATGCCCACCTGAGTTTTGTATCATGCATTCATTACGACAAAGGGCATAGCGCATCAAAGCACTATACTGTCCTTAAAGTGTTACGCCTTTAAGGTTCTATACCCTTAGTGGTCACGTTGCATAAATGCAGTCCTGCCAAGGAACTCGACAATACTGCATTCCAGCATCATGCCGACCCTATGGAGCTCATGATCAGACACCCCCAAAGGGTGCACCAAGGCAGCACCGGCGAGTTACTCCCCGGGTCTGCATTGGTGCATCATGAGGACCAAGGGCATTATTCCGTCCTGAAAGGGTTAACGTGGAGTTACATAACTAGCTCAAGCACGACATACAAGTGCAAACTAATTATGGGACTAGGATTGCAGAGGTGTTTGTCAAAATGAGCTTTAGCCCCCCGGGGGGCCACTCCCTATCACTATGTGCGAGATAATCACGAATGACCGTGAAAATTATACCCTAATCACAGGGTGACCCTGTAGAAAAATAAAGTAAAAAATACCCTATAAAAAGCCATGAAGGTCTGAAAATGTACCCCTCTCTCCCCAAATTTGCTTAAAAAGCACCCCTTATCAAGGACTCTCGCGGGTCCGTGCCTAGGGCCCAAAAACAGACCATTTCCCTTGGAATCATGTTCACACATAGTCTGTAATGCTAAGGGAGTGACCCCCCCCGGGTTTAGCCCTCTAAGGGCAGCAGAGTGCTTAAAGCCCCAGTACCCCTATATATGGGGCTAAGTACCTGGCCCGGCTCCACTCTGACTGCCGCTGGAGGGGTACCGAGACCTGCGCCTTTAAATTGGACCTTTTGGCATCATGATGCATAAATGCAGTCCTGGTTATGACTCTTCAGTATTATTCAATTATGCCGACTCTGCTCTACAGGGTTCATACAATCGCAAAGGGTAGGGCTAACTGTACTGCTTGAATTCAGTCACCTCAGAGAGGAGAGTTTATTTTTACCGACTAGTTAGGCTTAGACAAACATTTTGAATCCGAATTGCATCATTAAAATATAATTACCTTTGTCAGCCTGATGCATGAATGCAGTTCATCGTTAACTTTTCTATTCATCCTCAATGCTACATATATATACAGGCTTGTACCGGCTGCGGCTGATACACTCCAACATGCACTAATGCATCAGTGCACTAAATCATGCACGCACGGTATAGCTCTCCTAGGTGAGAGGACAAACGTTTAGAGCATTATCTTATAACGACTATTAAGACTGTCTTATTTGTCTTAACTTGAGTTCCTGAAGTGGCCACCTTACCTTCTATATAATCCGACAGAGGGAGCCACAGTTTCGTAAGTCAACTGTGTGATAGGCTAGTTATTAGTATGTAGGTCTATTAAATGGGGGGGGGGGGGGGGGGGGCTCTGCCCCCAAACCCCCGCTTTTTTTTATTTTCTTTAAGATGTATGTATGCTGTCTGATCTGGGTGTAGGGTATATAATATAAAGTTAATTACTCTATTACTTAAGCTTGTACTGGCGAGATAAGCACTGTTAACAGCAGTGACATCGGTGTGCTTGTGGCTTAATATACCAGTAGCATTCACACCTTTGGACTACCATGCTGCAATAAGGTTGCAGGAGTGACCTCCATAATAAAAGCTTTTATTGACACTAGAAGGGGCTACATTCTTACTAAAGTCTACTGCTTCCTCTGACGTCAGAATCAGAACATTTCTTGTTTATACGAGAGCGGATGTAGTGTTCACTCACTTGAATAGTAATCTGTATATGTACATATATTTACTGTTTTAGAGCTGAGGATTACCATTTTGTACCAACCTGGCCAATTTGATGCAACTTCAATGCGGTGTCAGCTTTGATACTTTAAGGACGGAATAGTGAATTAATGTATCATGTCCTTGCTCGTTATGATGCATGAATACAGCCCTGGCGAGTAACTAACCAGTGCTGCATTCAAGCATTTTTTACTGACCCTACAGAATTGAGACTCTCCCAAAGGGTCGGTATGATGCTCCAATGCAGCACCTGAGAGTGTATTCATGTATCGTGACAACAAATTTCATGTTTTAGTGACATGCCGTCCTCAAAGAGCCAAACGGTTGCATTGAGAGAGAGTATTGAGCTTTGCGCTGCCGAATGTGTAATAGGACACAGAATTAATACAACATGCACTTTACCCTTTAAAGACGCTATAATATTTGTTAGTGCACCATAAACAAAATCAGGCAATAATTTCCCAGTTCACTCTAACAAGGACATTGTCTATAACTATGCAAAATTTGAGCTACCATAAATTCCGACGAATAACCCACATCCCATGTATAACTCGCATCCTGACTTTAAGAGAATCCCATAACTGCACCAGAGGTCTGAACTTTTAGAACTGTACTATACCTCCAAGAAAAACTTGAAATACCCATACTCAGAGTTTAAGAATAGCATAAAACCTGCAAGGTTTGATTCATGTGAGACCCAAGGTTATACCCAGGAAATTAAGGTGTCTATTATATCCGAACTTGTGTAAATCAGCTTTCCATAGCTTAAACTATTTTGCCCAACTCGCGTATAAGCCGCGGCTAGTACGCGAATCAGATCGGCAGTGCGGCTTATAGGAACAGCCCAGGGTCAGGGTGCGGCTTATACGCGAGTTTTTGCCACTATGGTACAGTACTAAAATCGGCATCTTTAGATTGCCAGTGCGGCTTATAGAATTGTTACAAACATTTATATAGATAAATATCCCCTTGTCCTCCAGGTGCAGAAGATCACCTTCAGCTTCTATCTATAACACCCTGGGACTCCCCTATTTCAAAATGTGTATTATTGTGTTCTTTACCAATACCTTAATTTGTTCCCCATATCATATGACACAGCTGAAATATATTTGTTTTATTTATAACTGCACATGTATATATTGTAGATGTGGTGAAAACATGTAGCTGTACGCATCAGCCATTTTTATTAGCAACACTGGGTTCAGACAGCTCAATTTCAATGACACCTACCCCTGAACACTGATATTTGTCTGCCACGCACCAATGCTCTGTGTTCTACAGTCCCATACTTCCAATACCATCTTGTCCCCCAGGCACACAGTGCTATAGTCCTATAGTTACCTGTCCCCCTGTCTGTCCCCCAGGCACACAGTGCTATAGTCCTATAGTTACCTGTCCCCCTGTCTGTCCTCCAGGCCCCCAGTCCTACAGTCCTATAGTTACCTGTCCCCCTGTCTGTCCCCCTGTCTGTCCCCCAGTGTTGCAGTGCTGCAGTTCTATAGTTGCCTGTCCTCCTGTCTGTCCCAAGGCACCGAGTGCTACAGTCCTATAGTTACCTGTCCCCCTGTCTGTCCCCCAGTGTTGTAGTTATATGGTTGCCTGTCCCCCTGTCTGTCCCCCAGTGTTGTAGTTATATGGTTGCCTGTCCCCCTGTCTGTCCCCCCGGCCCCCAGTGCTACAGTCCTATAGTTACCTGTCCCCCTGTCTGTCCCCAAGGCACCGAGTGCTACAGTCCTATAGTTACCTGTCCCCCTGTCTGTCCCCCAGTGTTGTAGTTATATGGTTGCCTGTCCCCCTGTCTGTCCCCCAGTGTTGCAGTTATATGGTTGCCTGTCCCCCTGTCTGTCCCCCAGGCCCCCAGTGTTGCACCTCTTTAGTTACCTGTCCCCCTGTCTGTCCTCCAGGCCCCCAGTGCTATAGTCCTATAGTTACCTGTCCCCCAGTCTGTCCCAAGGCACCCAGTGCTGCACCTCTTTAGTTACCTGTCCCCCTGTCTGTCCCCAGGCACCCTGTTGCAGTCCTATAGTTACCTGTCCCCCTATCTGTCCCCCTGTCTGTCCCCCAGGCCCCCAGTGCTACACCTCTGTAGTTACCTGTCCCCCTATCTGTCCCCCTGTCTGTCCCCCAGGCCCCCAGTGCTACACCTCTGTAGTTACCTGTCCCCCTGTCTGTCCCCCTGTCTGTCCCCAGGCACCCTGTTGCAGTTCTATAGTTACCTGTCCCCCTATCTGTCCTCCAGGCCCCCAGTGCTACACCTCTGTAGTTACCTGTCCCCCTGTCTGTCCCCCAGGCACTAAGTGCTACAGTTCTATAGTTGCCTGTCCCCCTGTCTGTCCTCCAAGCACTAAGTGCTACAGTTCTATAGTTGCCTGTCCCCCTGACTGTCCTCCAGGCCCCCAGTGCTATAGTCCTATAGTTACCTGTCCCCCTGTCTGTCCTCCAAGCACCCAGTGCTATAGTCCTATAGTTACCTGTCCCCCTGTCTGTCCCCCAGGCCCCCAGTGCTATAGTCCTATAGTTACCTGTCCCCCTGTCTGTCCTCCAAGCACCCAGTGCTATAGTCCTATAGTTACCTGTCCCCCAGTCTGTCCCCCAGTGCTATAGATCTATGGTTATCTGTCCCCCCGTCTGTCCCAAGGCATCCAGTGCTACAGTCCTATAGTTGCCTGTCCCCCTGTCTGTCCCCCAGTGTTGCAGTTCTATAGTTAAATTAATCAGCACGTAAACTAGATAGTTACTTGATTTTACATTTGGTTAAACAGGGACGTTCCGTTGTATACTGAGTCTGTAAAGGACACATTTAGATCATTTTACTTTTTCAGACCAATATCACGTAAATCTGTGTAAACATATGTATATAAAATGTTTACTAGAAAGTAAATCTAATGTAAATCCAACTTTTCGTGCAGTGATTGTTCTACATTTGCATGTTTTTTAATCCTCCAGGTGCAGAAGATGCCGTCCTCCAGGAGCCCTGTGCTCTGCGGGTTGCTTGTCCTCACCTTCCTCCAGTGCCTCCCAGGTGGCAGCACCCAGGGCGCTCCCCCGGCAGTCGCAGATCCCCCTCAAAGAACCCCGGGTTTGCTGATAGCTACACGCGGTGAGGCCCCAGCGCGTCCAGCACCCGTAGATGGTGACATCCCACAGCCACAGCTTATAGCCGAACAGGCAGAAGGACCAGAACCAGAGGCTTTCCCGGAACCAAATGGGGACCAGACACCAATATTAGACCGGCCACCAGTACCGGGCCAGGGACCAAGGCCTGGCCAGGGACCAAGGCCAGGACAGGGAAGAATTCCACTCCAGTCACCAATGCCAGGCCAGGGAGCAATGCCGGGCCAGGGACCAAGGCCAGGCCAAGCACCAAGGCCAGGCCAGGGACCAAGGCCAGGCCAGGGACCAAGGCCAGGCCAGGGATCAATGCAAGGCCAGATGGACTTAGCCAAGATGTTGGGTGGCATGGGAGGCCAGGGAGGCCAGGACATAGACATAGAAGGCCTGGAGGATTTACAGAAGGTGCTGTCAAGTATAGGATCAGACCGGGGACTGGACATGACAGCCCTGGAGAACCTACAGAGAATGCAGGCAGGCCAGATGGAAGACCAGGGAGGTGAGAACCTTCAGAAAATGTTGGCAGATCTCGCCGGAGGCCGAGGAGCTGATATTTCATCCCTCGAGAACTTACGGGAAATGCTGACACATCTGACGGGAGCAATGCAAGGCCAGGGAATGGACCTGAGAGTCATTGAGAACCTGCAGAGGACGATAGCAGGTCTAATGGGAGGCCGGGGAGGACAGACAGGAGTTATGGTACCGCCGCCGCCCCGAAACGGTGGAGGAATTCTCGACATGATGGAGGATCTGATGGAGTTCTTTGAGAAGAGGATGGGAGATGACTTGAACAGCAGGGGTCAGAATGCCATGGAGGAACCCTGGGTGGAGGATATGGGCATGCAAGGTAGGTTCTATGGATATTAGGCAATATTTTTGATACTTTTTTGTTGATTTAAATTAACATTTAAATCAGATATTTTATACAATACAATATAGATCCCATGGGTATCATTTGGGGAAATTGGGGGTAGAAATTTGGTTTTTAACTTAGTTTGCCAGAAGATAACTATTCATATGTGAGAAAAATGTCAACATTTTTCTATTTTTTTTCTTCTTCACTATGCTACTTCAAATGCCCATATCTAGGCTCTTAAAAGTGTGACTTTCGACCCATTCCGTTAGAACAGGTCAGATATATCCTAAAGTTGTGTTAACCTGCTGCAGGTGAGTTGCTGAAGAAGGTGATGCGCATGCAGCCTGGGTATGGCATGGCCTTCATGCACGGCATGGGCATGGGCATGGGGCTCCGTATGACCGGCCCTCCCCGGGAGGGACCCCAACCCCCGGGTGTCATTGGAGGTCCAGGTATGCCAGAGCCAGGCATGCCACCTCCCCCCCAGCTGTGTCGTGTGGTGAAGGACTCTAAGGACGTGCTGCTGGACTCGAACTGCTCTGATGACGATGTGTGCGTGCCGGTGGAGCCTAGTATGCACGTGTGTGCCTCAACGACCATCCATGTCTGCATCCCGGTGGTACGTGTCACTTTTTCTAGTTTGCTGAATTAGCTAAAAGTAAACTAGGATAATCTTTATGACCATACGTCTTCAGTGTCTGCATCCTCATGGTATGTACACACAGAAAAAGGTAAAGGAGTCAACTGTGTCTCCCACCTGGCTCTGGTAAAAAAGAGAGTCACTTGGGAAACACAGTTGACTCTTGCCTTTCTGTGTGTAAGGTCTCTTATACACGTGCTGTACTTAAAGTGGGTATACCTAATGCTTTGGACTCCAAATTCAATCCTTCTAAAATTAATCCAGGATGTTAACCATAAAGAGGCGGAAAAGATTAAAATGATTAAAATGATTATAATACAAATTCAAGTGTCCTACTCAATGTTCATTGGTGATGAATATCATAAATACATTTCATTGAATAGAGTATTCAGATCGGCCAATGTTTGTCAACTGGATACTGGTGAGGCCTCGTGTGGGTGTAAATAGACAAATGCCAACACCCATTGATACTGTCTCTGTTGTATTTCACTTGTGGGGGCTGGGGCCATATCCCACGAAGCCGCAGGCTGAGTGGGATATGGCCCAGCCCCCACGAGTGAAATACATCACAGACAGTATCAATGTAGTTGGCATTTGTGTTTATTTTTTATTTGAAGCCATTTAATGAAAAAAAATCATCTTTTCCCAGCCCATTGAATACGGCCACATTGTATTCAATGGGGGCATTGAATACGGCCCTTCAGTGCTAAAGCATAGGGAATCTTGTATTTCAAAAAATAAATAACCATCTTCACCCAACGCAACCCCATGTCCCTGTTTATCTCCCTACTTTACAGCGTTGTTATGGCATGACATCAGAGGACACCATGAGATGTATGGAGCGTGTCATGAATGTTCGTGCTGAGGAAAAGCAAATGAGCGTACCCGATATGGCAAATAAGGACATGCAAGATTGGATGATGCCTATGGGACCGGAACAGAGGCGCACCGTGCAAGCCGTCTGGGGATGCTTCAAGCCTATGGATGATATGGTAGGTTTGTCTCTTATTATTTCGTTTTTGTCCATTACCCTCAATAACTCTATGGTATTATTAATGCCATACAGTTATCAAAGAACAGTACTATTTAGTAGCTCATCCCTAGCTGTCTGAACCAAAAGTCTGAACCTAAAACTGTTGGATCTCAGTGTTGTTATGAACTGTGAGCATTCCGAAAACCTTTTTGAAGTTAACTGTAAATTCTGACATACAAGCCGATTATTAGGCAGTATTAGCTGCAACCCCAACTTTTACCAATCATATAAACCAAACAGGGGATCTGAAAATCATTAAACTAATACATGTATTATACTTAGAAAAAGTCATATAAGGTCACTCAAAAAAAGAAGTTTTTCATCACCAAGCAATGAAAAATATGACGAGGGCGTTTTTTTTTTTTGTTTTTTTTTTAAATTTTTACTCTGGGCATAAATACATAGGGAAATTTGGAGTTTATTGACCAACAAAAGTTGTTATAATACAAGTTATACCTAGCTGACTGCATTGCTGACAGTATAAGCTTTAATATGATACCAAATTTGCCAATATTTTGGCAATTTTTACATATTTTTTATCAAAAATGTAGACAATTTTTTTTAAAGTTTTCCCCAAATCATGATTTAGATGATGGGCGCGGTGATGAGAAACAACTTTTTCATTTGAGTGGGCTAAGCAGCATACCAACCTTGGCAGATCCTATAGGCAGCACTGGCGTTCTGACTCAAGTATTAGCCGCGGCTTCTATGCAAGAGTTTGCAGCAAATTTTTCTGTACTTTGCTTATCAAAAACTGATACATATTATTAACATGTCTTAACTTTCAGGATGATAAGAAACCAGGGAAATCTGACTTTATTAAAGCCATGCCCCAGATTGGCAGCGTGCTAGACAAGACTTCAGGCAGTCTGGTGTTTAACCATACCTGTATGCCCGACCATGTTAAGGTACCCAAGACCATGAGTCTGTGTCCGACTGTCAACATCACTGTCTGCATGCACAAGGTAAGTGCAGTTAAAGATGCTAAGTCAGCTGGTCATATCGGGCCATCATCATCTAGCAGTTAGTCACTATGATCTAGGTTATGATATGCATGACAGTAAGTGACAAATACAGTTGGCAATTAGGTGTGTAGTTTGGGTTTATCCATATATACATACAGTGTAGATGTGGATGGTTCTGCAGTACGACCCAGAGTGAGTCAGTACCTGAAGTGTGAGTTCAATATATGTACAAGCAGTGGCACAGTGCCATGCAATGGTAGATAGTGGCATACGCTAACAAGTCTGTATGTGTGTTATGGTCGATGATAGTCGGTGATTATGAACGAGTACAATGTGTGTTATGCTCGATATGAATATGTTAATTAATGGCGGTTGAGTCTTCATAATATCACAAGCTAATCTTTGGGTAATCTTGTAATGCTAGCATGCTTAGATACTACATATACATCTATAGCTGGCCCGCCGTAAAATAAAATAATTAGTGATATACCTGCTTTTGGTCTTGGGTGAGGAAGGTGAGGTGGAGGGGGGGTGGAGGCATGGGGAGGCCAAAACAAAAAAAAAGGTTTGTTTCAGGTCACCCGACCGACTCTATCTAAACAGGGCCGACCCTACGTTTTTTTATGCAATTTTGAAGAAATTTTTATATTTTTAGACTTTTTTGGGGTCAATTTTAGGTTAACAAAATTTTGGAAAAAAATCTCTCCATTTTTACACTTTTTGGGGTCAATTTTAGAGGGGAAGTAAAAAAAAAAGTAAAATTATCATTTGGCCTGATCTATTAGGGTCTTTACCCTTGCCCCCTTCTGTCTGCAATCAGCTTCTTCCTGGCAAGTTTCAGTTGTGTCCCTTACTTTCTCTTTAAGGTGGTCTTAAACTATTCCTTGCTTACTATTAATTGTCCCTTTACCTCTAGCGCATTGCAAAGATTTACTGCTCTATAGTATGGTGATTTTCTGTATTTCGTATTAATTGGCCTTGCACATGAGAATTTTATCTAAACTATGGAATGTACGAAAAACATCCTAAATGTATTTCCAATGGATATAAGAGTTCGGAAATGCGTTAAAGTTGTTAAAACGATCCTGGAGTTGTTAGATAAATCCTTATCATAAATCCTGATGTCAATATTGGTATTCTTGTTTCCGTATACAGGATTGTGCAGCCAAACGCAGCATCACGGACATGGCGTACTGCGTGGTGGACCAGATGAGGAAACGTGCAGAGAAGAACTACATAGAATATGATGAACAGGTAGGACGCCCAACCCTTAAACAGCTGTTCCACTATTGACTTTTTTTTCCAACTAACAGGGACATTGCAGATGAATATGATCTACTAAAACTTGCAGCAGCTTGGTGGGAAAGTATAATCAAAGGAAGGTGTTGGTCTCAGTCTCAAGATGGGAATGGTGTCTAGCCTAAATTTTAGATTGTGAAGGCTTTGGGATTAGAAGGGATGTTGCTAGGCAATGAGATGTCTTAGCAACATGCCAATAGCACCAATGAATTCCTTGGGTCCAATTTAAAGGGGATAGGTAATGTTGAAATAGCACATTAAGCAAAAATAAGGTCAAGGGAGATGAAATTCTGACATTTGGACGGCTATATTGGATTTTGCCCCATTTTAGGCAGATGAAAAATGGTAAATTTTGATTTTTCTGAAAAATAGACATATCAAACTAATGAAATCCAGTGAAATTACAGTTTTGTTGATTTGAAAAGCTTTATTTACCAGACTAATGTCTTATATGATGTAAACTATACCATCAACACTATTCACACAGGCTACGCGTGAGATGGAGCAGTGGAAGACCAGCATGACCGGAGCACAGCAGGATATGGTGATGATGATCGTAGAAGGCTGTCTGCTACCAGAGATGCAGATGATAGACGAGATGATGAAGGGCAACCAGAAACCGCTGCCGTCTGAGGCAGAGCTGACGGTGCAGCTGTGCCGTGTGGTGAAGGACTCGCGGGAGGTGCTCGTCAACACCAGCTGCTGGCCTAACACTATCTGTGTGCAGATGGACAGCAGCATGCACAGCTGTGACAACACAGCCATCAGCGTCTGCATCCCCAACGTATGTATATCTTAGTCTATGAACCTAATGCAGGTATTATTGACTGCATCCCTAAGGGGGTGGTCATATTTCAATAACAGGGGGGTCCATGGATTTTTCACAAGCAGGTCGAAACTTTTTTGATCCCCCCAGGGGAGGGGTCGAAAGTTGTTTGGCCCACCCCCCTCAGGCAAGATGAAACTGAGTGCGGCCAACCCCTTCGAGCTATAGTAACGCGCAGGCTTTTTCACTCGAAGGTTGTGCAACTTTTTAGGCCCACCCTTCAAGGGGTCCAAATTTTTGGTTTCCCCCCCCAAATCCACCAACCCCCTCATGTTGTTGAAATATGACCACTACCTCAGGCTGAAAATAAAAAGTGTGTTTAAGGGGATATATGGTCTGAACATCTAGGGTAGGAGGATCAGATTATTTTACTTTGGCCAGAAAAGCACCCAGAAATTGACTCGGGAACTTCAGCGACTACTTGCAGACGATGGCCTGGACTTATGGTTTATCGAATCGAATAAATGACCCAAATCTTCCTTTTCTTCAAAATTGGATGAAAATGTCTAGGACTAGCCCTGTTTTACCAAGTAGGGTTGGGTAACCTGAAACACACTTTTTATTTGGTCTACTTTTAAATGTATGTTTGATTGTCTGCATCTCCAATGTATAAATGATCCAAGTGGCCACAAAATTCTATTAAATCAACATTGAATCAGTGACAATATCGATGTACATGTGCATGTGAATTATATGGTCATATGTACACAGGATTCCTTGAGTGTATTCCATTGAGTATTCAGAGATATAATGTGACTAATTTGCATTCATCTTTATTCCCCTGACGATTGTATTGACTCTATATCACTCTTCCTTTCTTTACATCTCCATAACAGCGTTGTTATGGTATGTCTGAGGCTGACACACTGTGGTGCATGGCTGATGTCATGAGGGCCCGTGCTGAAGCTAACAAAGTCAGCGTGGACGAGCAGGCCATGAACGACATGAGGGCGTGGCAGCGGGCCGTATCGCCGGCAGAGTGGCGAAACGTTGAATCTGTCTACGAGATGTGCCTCATGGATGATATGGTTTGTGTGAATTATTTTTTTGAATAAGTTTATTGACCAAAACTTCATCTAAAGGTAAAACACATTTTGCAATTCCGGTCAGAAAATTTTGCATCTTAATCTTTCAATTCTGAACCTTGGCAGCAATTATACTGAACTATGGAGCTTTGTATGGATGGTCCTGAGCTAAAAGATGTATCATATTCATGACACATATTGTGAATGTCAATTTCATTCTTATTTACATGTATATCATCATACAATACCGCCTATATCTATATATATATAGATAAAGACAGTATTGTAGGAGGATATCCCGTACTGGCGCATATCAAATTGAGGGCCGTCTGGTTTTAATAAGGCATTTCACTGTCTTTATATTTCCATGATTAGTTGAATCAGTATCAACAAATACTTATATGTTTAATTTATTGTTTTTCACCTCAATGTTATGAACACAAAGACAAAGGTCCACAAGTCTTAGTTCTTCACTAGGTTATTTGAACGTCAGCCATATTCAACCAGATCCTCGGCCAACTGAAAATCTGCCAATATAGATGTTCCCACCATATTAGATGTTCCCACCATATATGGGACTCAACAACCAAGGTGTATTCACTGAAGGGAATCCTCAGTTTGCATGTGTTTTTGCCAGTCATTTCTTTTTTGATCATGCAGTAGAAGCCCTGCACGTCATTTCCAAGCATAATTGATTAAAAATGTGGACAAATTCTGATTTTTATAGCTAAGTGGATGATTGGAACAGCCTAAAATGGGGGTGGAATAGCCTAGAATGGGGGTGATTTTGACCTACACAGGCTTTTAGGCTGTCAGATTTGTGACTATCTGAAGCATTATGTGCCCCAACAGATTCTTAAAACTATTAGCATCAAGCACAGAGTTTGCAGTTATATTGCAGACTGTCTTGGCTTTCCAAAACTGTTTTAAGTTGACAAAATGGGTTAATATTGCTTCAGTTATAAGGCAAAATGTAACAATTGGTTACCCATTCTTTTAGCACCTTTTGCAAGAAGGCAATACTTAACTCTTGGAAGCATGTTTCGTAGACCCAATGGTCAGATTCCCTATAGTAGAACACAGTGGGATGACAAAAACTAAATTTTGGCTGCCAATACAAGGCCCTAATAACCTCTCCACTACCCCCCCCCCCCCCCTTTTAGGATTGTAGCTCTAACTACAAGCTTTGGTTTGCACCTACTGTAGGGTCTCTGAGCATAACGATTCAAGAGATTCTCGCGTATTCTGTCCAATGGCAGGCATAAAGCTTGTTTTGCCTCATTCTGAAAATCTGTTTAGAGGTTCGTAATTTCCAAAATAAGGGTGCTAGAGTTATCAAAATAGGCTCAAAAGAAGTGGAATTTAGTTTTACCTGATCTGTGAATTTCCCATGTGCACACTGTAATTAGTTATCCTGTAATGGCAGTTAGAGTGATGAAAGGTAGATAAAAAACCCAAATTTTAGAAAAAAATGTCATGGTTTCCATGGCAACCGGTCACAGGATTTCCAAAATATGGGAGTGACAAAGCCTTAAGTATTTAGCCTTTTATCTTAGCTTTAACCTGACACCTAGATCACTATTGTAGGTTGAGGGGTTGCAAAGTTATCAATGACTCTTGAAAACATACAGGGGAAACTTTAAGTTTGGGTCCCATATATAGTGGGAAGATCTTTAGTGCCACAGAGTTATCAAAGAACAGTAATATTCAATAGCTCATCCCTAGCTGTCTGAAATTAAGTCTGAACCAAAAACTGATGGATCTCAGTGTTGTTATGAACTGTGAGCATTACGAAAACCTTTTTGAAGTTAACTGTAAATTCTGACGTACAAGCCGAACTGTGGTATTTGCTGCAACCCCAACTTTTACCAATCATATAAACCAAACAGGGGATCTGAAAATCATTAAACTAATACTGTATTAGACTTTAAAAAAGTCATATAAGACCACTCCAAAAAAAAATCTTTCTTATCGCAAAGCAATGAAAAATATGACGTTGGCGTTTTTTTTCCGTTTGTTTTACTCGGGCATAAATACATAGGAAAATGCACTCCATTAGCACATCATCTCCTTTTCCAAGAACAAATTTTCAGCTGAAAACACCTTCTATTAAAAGCCCAGAGACATAACTTTTGTTTCCAGAGACATATTCATTTCTTTTATAACAAGGATCTATCACCTCTAGAATTGTAGTCAGAACCTGGAGACAAACAAATCCTGTCGTATGACCACTATCTTTGACCACAAATAACAATAAAGACTGGGCCATATACCTTTTTTTAAGAGACTACAGTTAGGGTTGGGGTTAAGGTTAGGGTGAGGGTTCGTCTCTCTTCAAATTCTGAGAAACAATAAAATACACATCATTAACGTGTCTTAACTCTCATTTCAGGATGATAAGAAACCAGGGAAATCTGACTTCATTAAAGCAATGCCCCAGATTGGCAGTGTGGTAGACATGAGTTCAGGCAGTCTGGTATTTAACAATACCTGTATGCCCGACCATGTTAAGGTTCCCAAGACCATGAGTCTGTGTCCGACCATGAATATCACCGTCTGCATGCACAAGGTAAGTGAATTTATAGATGCTATGTCAGCTAATCTTTGGGTTATCTTGTAAAGCTAGCATGCTTAGATGCTACATATATAGTTCTATGTCAAGGAGTTTGAAATATAGCTGCGGCAGCCGCTGTGGTCTGCACATTTCTGTGACCCAATATGTGCCCTTCCAGGAGGCACCCCTCAACATATATAATGAATAAATATGACATGTAAAAGCTTGGTTACATGGGGATGTTGGTAATTGTGTGTTTTAAGTCATATGTGAAATCCAGGTGTGTATGACCCTGCCCAATGCCGTCCCGAGCCATGTTAGTTGGACCTGTTTTGTCTGGGAGTGTGTCTGGGGCCAGTGCTATAGTACCCGCGCTGCTGTTGGTGCCGCTCTCCTGCCTAGACCGCAGAATTGTGAAATATGTCCAGGTGCGATTACCATGATATGTGTGGATCTAGGTATAATGGGAACATGATCTTTGCAGATCTAAAAAGCTCTCATAGGAATATATAGTACCTGAACCAATATGGTTTTTTTAACTCATTTTTCAAAATTTATCAAACTCCCTATCTCTGTCTGACTCCCATAAAATAAAACAATTAGTGATATACCTCTCTTTAGTCTTGACTTCCGAGTGAGGAAGGGGAGGTGGAGGAGGGGGGGCTGGAGCCATGGGGATCTATGGGGGTCTTTACCCTTGCACCCATCAGCTTCTTCCTGGCATGTTTCAGTTGTGTCCATCGCTTTCTCTTTAAAGCTTGACCATCATGGTTGAAGTGAGGCCAAAAGCACTTTTGGATAAAGTTCAGTTTTCATTCACAAGAGGGCTCTTAAGGGCTGGGAGCTCAGCTCTTACAAGCACAAGATAGGGTGAATATGTTGTTGCTGGACAATGCTCACGGTCCCCTGCCCAAACACTGCTGCCCTCTGGTAGAACTGTTATTTTAGTCCATGTATAGAAAATGCTGAACTTATTCCCTGACAGCCCCGTTTTAAGGAGATCTTAAACTTTTCCTTGCTTACTATTAGTTGTCCCTTTACCTCTAGCACATTTCAAAGATTTACTGCTCTATAGTATGGCAATTTTTTGTATGTCGTATTAATTGGCCTTGCACGTGGGAAATTTATCTAAACTATGGTTCAGACTTTAATTCAATAGTATATCTAATGCACCCAGAGCGCATCAGAGAGTACATTGAAGCATAGCCCAGATGTATATTCAACAAATCCAATGCGAGACTTCCCCCCCCCCACTCTATAGCAGGCCTCAATGGTTGTTTCTGAGGATTAAGGGGGTGTGACCTGTGTCTATCACACTTGCCCCATCCTCATAACACCTTGAGGCTGTGTCTCACGACCTTGGGCCAATGTTTTTGTCTCTGACTGGGTTCCAGCTCTGACCGGGTGCCAGCTCTGACCGGGTGCCAGCTCTGACCAGCCTGAATAAAAACGGGTTATTTAGGGCAGATGATGATAAAAATGGGCAACTAATGACTAGTTTAAAGAGTTATAACATCCATTAACCTTTTCAGCCAAATTCTATCTCCATCTGCCCTAAATAACCCAATTTTATTCAGGCCAGTCAGAGCTGGCACCTGGTCAGAGATGGTACCCGGTAAGAGCTGGCACCCGGTCAGAGACAAAAACATTGGCCCAAGGTCGTGAGACACAGCCTCGAGCAATGACCCTTTAAGGCCTGCTACTTGAAATAAATCCTAATGTTAATATTGGTATTCTTGTTTCCAGGATTGTGCAGCCAAACGCAGCATCACGGACATGGCGTACTGCGTCGTGGACCAGATGAGGAAACGTGCCGAGAAGAACTACATCGAATATGATGAACAGGTAGGACACTTTACCCTTTAAAGCCCCAGCGCCCCTATATATAGGGCTGATTACCTGTCCCGGCTCCACTCCGGCTGCTGCTGGAGGGGTACCGAGATCTGCGCCTTTAAGGGATGTCCACTATTGAAAAATTGTTTCCAACTACCGCGGACATTGCGGATGAATATGTTCTACTAACACTTGCACTACACTACATATAGTGCCCTGGTACTGCATATATCCAGTATCAGTTTAACAGTGGTACTGCATATATGCAGTACCGGCAGGGAAAGGGTTAAAGCTGCTGTGTCAGCTAACTGGAGGTGATTTGTCTTATTTAAGTGTGATAACATGATCTGTATAGGAAACACAAGCTGTTCCTGTGAGATTTAGAAAATGCTCAAAAATAGCATCGGACCGTGTTCTCCATAATTAAGGAGTGGTCATTTAAAAAAAAACAGGGGTTGGGGTCAGTGGATATCCGGGTGAGGAGTACCAATTTTCTCCCCCCCCCCCCCCAGGCAGGTTGAAATGGAGAGAGGCAGACCCCTTTCAGCTACAGTAACATACATCATTTTTGGGTGCATATTTTTTTGGTCCCCCCTCAGGAGGAGTCTAAATTTATTTGGCTCCCCCCCCTTCAAGGGGTCCAATTTCTCTTCCCACCCCCCAACCCCCGTTGTTGAAAATGACCACTCCCTAAGGTAACTATGCTGTAAGATGGGGCAAAATAATATAAATATCTAATTTTAATTAATTTGCTTGGAATCCAATCTCATGACACAAGCCAACACACCTGCCTTCATTATGTATTTTAAACATAAATTTCAGAGAAATATCGAAGTAGATGAAACCCCCTCCTACACATTGTGACCTACTTAAGCTGGCACAGTCACACGTTAAAATCATTTCTGTTTAAGTGTATTTGTTAGATCTACAGTGACAACATACCATTTGTATAGGCTCCAGATAGGAAGCGGAGAAAGCAGGAATCAAGACTATTTAGAGTGGATCTCTGAGTTTATTTCATGTAATTATTGATAATCATATTTAGAAACCACATTTAAAGATTGGTTTCCTAGCTTTTTTGGTGATGTCATAATGGAGAAACACCCCATGGAGAATGAGCACCAGTTTCTCCATGGGGCTGTGGCAATTCTAGTACTTAAGCATAGTAATTTTGTTACTTCATATGTGATGAAAATATGTTCTGAGCAGCTTGGTGGGAAAGTATAATCAGAGGAAGATGTTAGTCTCAGTCTCAAAATGGGAATGGTGCATGTATCTAGTCTTAATCTTAGATTGTGAAGGCTTTGGGATTAGAATGTTTGTTGCTAGGCAATCAGATCTCCTAGCAACATGCCAACAGCACCAATCAATTCCTTGGATCCAATTCATGGAGAATAGGTAATGTTAAAATAGCACATAAAGCAAAATTGGGGTCAAGGGAGATGATATTCTCATATTTTGGCGGCAATTTAGGATTTCGCCCAATTAAGACATTTTCCCAAGGCAAAAAATGGTAAACCTTTTTTTCTTAAAAATAGACATATCAAACTAATGAAATCCAGTGAAATTATATCTTATATCATGTAAACTAAACCATGGACACTATTCACACAGGCTACACGTGAGATGCAGCAGTGGAAGAACAGCTTGACGGAACCACAGCAGGATGTGGTGATGAGGGCCGTAGAAGGCTGTCTGCTACCGGAGATGCAGATGATAGACGAGATGATGAAGGGCGACCAGAAACCGCTCCCGTCTGAGGCAGAGCTGACGGTGCAGCTGTGCCGTGTGGTGAAGGACTCGCGGGAGGTGCTCGTCAACACCAGCTGCTGGCCTAACACTATCTGTGTGCAGATGGACAGAAGCATGCACAGCTGTGACAACAAAGCCATCAGCGTCTGCATCCCTAACGTAGGTATATCTTAGTCTATGAACCTAATATAGGTATTCTTGACTGCATCACTAATGTAGGTATTATTGAATGCATCCCTAATGTAGAAATTATTGACTGCATCCCTAATGTAGGTATTGTTGACTGCATCCCCAATGTAGTTATTATTGACTGCATCCCCAATGTAGGTATTATTGACTGCATCCCTAATGTAGGTACGATTGACTGCATCCCCAATGTAGGTATTATTGTCTGCATCCCTAATGTAGTTATTATTGACTGCATCCCCAATGTGGGTATTATTGACTGCATCCCCAATGTAGATATTATTGACTGCATCCCCAATGTAGGTATTATTGTCTGCATCCCTAATGTGGGTATTATTGACTGCATCCCCAATGTGGGTATTATTGACTGCATCCCCAAGGCTGAAAATAAAAGGTGTCTCCAAACATGCCAAAAAACTAAGGACCACCTTAGAATGGAACTGGATACAGTGACTCAAATGTGTTGTCCCACAAGGGATGAACATCATGGAGAAAGGGCTTTGGTTAGGTGCCACCCTGAAATGAGCCCGCGTCATTTCCCCCCCCCCCCCCCACGCTGAAACATGCTCTTTGGCAAGAAAAAGCACCCAGAACTCGCAGAAGATGGCCTGGTTTTATCAAATTGAGTAAATTACCTTTATAAATCTCTTTTTTTCGGAATTGGATAAAACTGTCTATGGCTAGCCCTTTTTTTTTAAGTAGGGTTGGACAATCTGAAACACACTTTATATTTGGTCTACTTTTGAAAGTATGTTTTGATTGTCTGCATCTCAAATGTATGTATGATCAAGGTGGCCACGAAAATCTATTAAATCAACATTGAATCAACAGTGACAACCAGTTATCAATGTACATGTGCATGTACATAGTTATATGTACACAGGATTTCTTGAGTGTGTAGGGGATTTGATCAAGCCAACATCTGTCCCTGTGCCCTGGCTTAGTCACCTAGGGTAATCACTGTTCCCTCTCATACCTACTAATCCAGATGTATGTGTGAGGTGAGAATGGCAGGCAAGGTTTTGTGGTCAAGTGGTTATACCGCTCCCTCTGGATGCGGGAGGTCCCAGGTTCAAACCGGGTGAAACTAAAAATCCATTTTCGCTGGACCACTACAAGTGTACATTGAGTATTCAGAGATATATTGTGACTAATTCACATTCACCTGTATTCCCCTGACAACAGTATTGACTCTTAATCACTCTTCCTTTCTTTACATCTCCATAACAGCGTTGTTATGGTATGTCTGAGGCTGACACCATGAGGTGCATGGCTGATGTCATGAGGGCCCGTGCTGAATCAAACAAAGTCAGTGTGGACGAGCAGGCCATGAACGACATGAGGGCGTGGCAGCGGGCCGTATCGCCAGCAGAGTGGCGCAATGTGGAGTCTGTCTACGAGATGTGCCTCATGGACGATATGGTTTGTGTCAATTTTTTTTTTGAATAAGTTTATTGACCAAAACTTCATGTAAAGGTAGAACACATTTTGCAATTCCGGTCAGAAAATTTTGCATCTTATTCTTTGAATTCTCAACCTTGGCAGCAATTATATTGAACTATGGAGCTTTGTATGGATGGTCCTGAGCTAAACGATGTAACATATTTATAACACATATTATTGTAAATGTCATTTTCATTCTCATTTACATATATGTCATCATACAATACTGTGTCATGAGGGCCCGTGCTCATATGAATGATATCTAGGTGCCATCTGTGTGGCCATGGGTATGGGGGACTATAAGGTTCCTAGGTGTTAGGCCATAGTTCCAAGTCTAACACCCCCCCCCCCCCATACCTCCTTAGGTTGTCTCTAGATAGGGCCTAAGTCGGGATACTAATTGCTTCAATCGGTGTTACCCTGATGACATGCAAATACCATTGGCCCTCCGTACCTAGGTCTAATCAGTAGGGCCAAGTCCTTGGAACCACTTCAGACAGAAGCAATGGTGGCCTGTCCTGTGATGTCATAACCCCTGGTCGGCTGCTCCACCTACTTTCCAAGGGCTTGTACTGAAGGTTCTCAACTTAACACAAGTGGTGATGCAATCAACAGCAAGGTCCCCTATACTTGTCTGGTTATGACCCATGACAAGCTTGAAAAGTTGATCCAGGCTCTATTCCTTTACTTAAACATGTCCTTGGCTTCCCATTTCAGCATGATAGGAGTTCTGAGGAGAGTTCTGAGGAGAGTTCTGAGGAGAGTTCTGAGGAGAGTTCTGAAGAGAGTTCTGAGGAGATGAGAGAGAAATCTGACCTCATGAAAACCCTCCCCCAAATCAGCAAGGTGGTGGACGTAACTTCAGGCAGGACACTCTTCAACAAAAGCTGTATGGCTGACTTCATTAATTTCCCATTCTTCAGTGACTGTAACACGATGAATATCACCGTCTGTGTTCATAAGGTGAGTAGCGTTATCTTGTACATTGTGCTCTACTGAGACCTATATCTAGGGATGTTATTGATATTCGCTATATTGACATATAGGTATTACCGTAAATTCCGGAGTATAACCCACACCCCTACTTTGGGAGAATCCTACACTGAAAATATTGAATCTCAAATGTTAGTCAAAAGTTAGTAGGGTTTACTATCCTCTTACTAACTTTTGTGCAAACATTAGCGAAAATTACGTGCCCAAAGTTCCTATCCTATCTTAGCGTTTTGCTGCTAACCCTTAGCTAAAAGTCAGTTTTTTCCAGGTCACCTGAACTTATGAGGCTACCATAAAATCCCGTGTACACCCACATCTCACATATAACCCACACCCCGACTTTGAGAGAATCCTACAACCTCTACCTAGGGCTTGAAAATTGTGATTTTAGTACCGGGTACTGTACTATATTTTCAAAAACCCTTGTATTACCTACCCCTAGACCTGAGAATATTGTATGACCTGCACTAGAGGTTTGGTTCCAGTATAACCCACAGGTTACACACAGGAATTTACGGTAGTCATTCATTGATGTACTAGTAGTACATCTATTACCAGTCAGCTGCATGGCCCTGGTTAATATGCAACAACCACAGCATGAGTTACCTGTGCAATGGTAACTCCATCCATTGAAGCCAGTTTGTCTACAAAACAATTATTGTCCTGTAGAAGTGGCCATATAGAGACTTGAGTCTGTCTTCGATATATACATTTTTCAAAAAAACTAAAAAAAGGTGTCCCATTAAGAAAACCTCATTGGAATAGGTTGATCAGTTAAAGAAAAAAAGCTGGCTAAGTAGATACATACATACATCATGTTACACCCCATATCATATTCAAAATTAAAAAAGGTTACCTCTAAGCATGATAACCTGATAACAAGTGCAACTGCCATCTTATCATATAGATAAATATCTCATGATTTGCTTGTGCTGTCACCTGGTGTGGAGTTCCTGTGGGTAGCTGGTTAGTAAAAAATTAGTCATAGTTTAGCAAAATCTTAGATCGATTTAATAATGCTGATAAGTTAGTGGTTTTGACTAAGATATATTAGCATTGACTAACCCCCGGAATTTTCAGTGTACAACCAGCATTTGGGGTCTGAAAATTGCGAATTTAATACTGTTCTCTACTTTTAAAAACCCTCGTACTACCCGCCCCCAGACTTTGAGAATATTGTACAACCTGCTTTAGAGCTTTGGTTCGGGAATTTAGGGTATGTCAATATTTCAATTTGATATATTGACATTTTTGAGGCAATGTAATGATATCAATATCCTTTATTCAGAAATTCTTCTCCTCAAGTGGATAAGACTAGGTATACACTTGTATTATGGTACCAGAATCTGCTTGCATCCACTGCACCCTAATAGGTGTTCTCCACTGTTTAGTAAGGAAGAGAGAATAGACATAGTGTTCCGAGTCAAACAGTTGAGCTTACAGCCGGGCTTAGGTTAGATTCCTACTTCACAGTAGTTTTGTGTTTCATATCGAAGTAGTTTTGTGTTTAATATCGATGGTTAATGTGAACAAGTCCAGTGACAATAATAGAACTGGTGTTCAGCTATCATTAACCTTTGTTTTTGTTTTTTTTCTCACCTCGCTAAGCCAATAAACAGTGTTTCAGATGTACTTAATGCTTTAAATATTATATTGCAATTCATGATATATCGGCAACTATATATCAGTAATTATCATCGGCATAAAATGGATGTCAATGACATCCCTACCGATATGACATCAGTTCACCAAGAGTTATACTGTCAGAAGTACCCAAAACATCCTAAAATAATTGCTAAGAAAATATTTAACGGACATATATATATGCTTTTAACATTGGTAAAATAGTTTTGGAAAAAATATTGTTTCAGAAGTCTTGATGTCCAGTTATTTTACTTGCCTAGGGTTCACACTGTCAGGGAAAATGTCAGGGAATTTTTGTTTCGTTCCAGGTCAGGCAAATGTCAGGAAATTTCAGAATTTTTGGCAAAATGTCAGGGAAAATGGGATTTTCTAAAAATGTCAGGGAAAATGAGATTTTGTCAGGAAAAATCTTTGAAATACCCCAAAAAATCACCTGTTTTCATTGAAATAGCCTGTATTTTGCTATGATTTGAAGGGATGGCAAAAAAATATAAATGCTCAAGAAGGAGGGGTACAAATTTTGTGCGCACACGATATGGATGTTAAATATTGACTACTTGCTAAGTAGAAAATAACTTTAAAAGGAGTGTGCATTCATAGCTGGAGGGTATTTATAAACATTAGGTTTATGTCGCGATCGTCAGGGAAATTTGTTGTGCCGTCAGGGAAATGTCAGGGAAAAGTCAGGGAATTTAAAGCTACCTTGTCAGTGGCAACCCTGTTGCCTATTCCAAGTTATTTATCCAATGGTTCCCATGCAGTCATGGCCTTGACGCTACTATGTCAGCTAATCTTAGATGATCTTCCCATTTTAGGTTGATAAATGATCCATATAATTGTATGCTGATATGGAAAGTTGGAAGGCTCTCATTAATCATTTAGCATGATGAAAATACAATACATTGTCACAAATGAATAACTGTCGGCTCACAGAAATCCAAGACCTGTTTAGGTGCGCCATACACCATAATATCTACAATCACACCTGTATAGACCCACTGCATTCAGTCTATTCCTACCTGCAAATCACAACAAGGAAAACATTGATACCATAAAGAATGATGTCAAGCCCGAGGAAAATAGTTAATGAAAACAACGTAGTTGTTTTTCATAGCTTAATTTTGGGGTGTTTTAACTGTGATGTGTTTTCACAAAACCAGTCTGAAGTCGCAAAAATGTATTTCAGGATTGTACTGCTCTCATAGAGAGCACATCTCTACAAATGTCCTTGCATCAATCATTCAACTATAGTTTGGTAAATATAAAAAGAAAATCCGAACCCTAATACACCTAAATCCATAAAGATCTATATTTTTGACCTATAACCCTCGTTATCTTTGGTCTATGATGTGCGACTTCCAACTGGCTTTGTGAAAACACATCACAACTGCTATTGGATCTTTAGATAACAGATTTTGTATTCAGGACTGTGCAGCAGGACAAACCATGGAGGAGCATGAAGACTGTGCTATCGCCAAGATGAGGGAACGTGCCAAGAAGAACGCAGTAGACTTTGACAAGCAGGTAAAGTCTTTAACCATTTCAATTCCCAATATGTGTTACATGATAATATCCCTGACATGATCTCATGAGAGCATATGTAATTATAAGTACTGCTTTTATGAGGACAGTGAGTATTTATGTGTGCTGTATTTAATTATATCCATGTGCAGTATGGGCAAAGCAGCAATGTATATAATCTTCTAAGTCTACCAAAATATAGTAACTTACCGGACAAAAAAACATATATAACACAGGCCCAAAACTGAAGCCAAGTGAAAAAGGGTCAAAAGGACAAACTTCCTGCCATCCAGTATGAATAAGACAATTTAATGAAAAATTTATTCTTCATATTGAATTTTCTCACACAGTCACAGATGGAGATGGAGCAGTGGATGGGCAGCATGGCCCCAGCACAGCGGGAGGTGGCCATGAGGGTGGTGGACGGCTGTCTGGTGCCGGAGTTCAGGGGGTATGAGGAGCATATGGAGGCCTTGGCTGCAGCTTATGCACAGAGCGGCCCGCTGTGTCGTGTGGTGAACAACTCGGTGACTGAGCTCGTCAACTTAGGCTGCTTACCCGAGCACACCTGTGTACAGATGGACAGAAGCATGCACAGCTGTGACAACAAAGCCATCAGTGTCTGCGTTTCTAACGTATGTATATCTTAGTCATCATTGGTGAAATTTCCTCACTCTCAACCAACCTTATGTATCACTATCTACCATGGTGACAAGTCACCAAGGGAGCTATGCATCAAGCCCAATGTAGGTTGGTAGTGTTTTTCCGCCACTTTTTCTTTGTCTATATCTACGCGTTTAACCATGGTGCGGCTAGAGGGGCCTGTGACCAAGGCACGACGTCGAGGGGAGCTGTCCAGTGGCACCGTAGGTGCCATGGGACAGCTCCCCGAGACGGCGTGCCTTGGTCAACAGGCTCCTCGCAGGTGCGACATGGTTAAATGCGGTTCTGACAAAGAACAAAATACCTTCTAAACTGTAAATACACTGTAAATACTCTGTAAACATCTCCATATCGCCCTGAATGCGGACCACAGGCCAGCCTCCCGATGACGTCTTCTCATTGGCTGTAGCCATGTCAATGGTATTGTCGCCTAGATGTGCGTCATGAATTTGCCGGGAGTGACTTGGTCCCCTGACCAAGTCACACTGCTTGGTCTATAGACTTCAATGCGAGAGTCACTGGCGTGAGTGTTAGAACTCCAATTTATATATATTACATAAAGTTATTAACCTCCCTGGGCCACTGAACTAATAACCCATCTATCTTCTCATCTTCCTTTCTCCCTGACAGCGTTGTTCAGGCATGTCAGAGAGGGACGCCCGAACATGCAGGGCGGACATCATGAGGTCCCGTGCGGAATCAAACAAAGTCAGCGTGGATGTCCAGTCCATGAGTGACATGAGGAGGTGGCAGCGGGCCATGACGATAGCAGAGTGGGACAATGTGTACCCTGTGTACAGCGCCTGCCTCATGGACCATAAGGTTGGTTTGATCTTGGTGTTTTTATTTTCCAATTCCTGCAGATTTATCTGAAATGATACGACGGAAAATGAGGGTCAGGAAATTAGTTTCATTTTTCATGCAATATGGCAGAGCCATTGATTTAACCAAGGACCCGTGTATTTGATACCCCCCATGAAATAACCAAATGCCCTGTGCCCAATGAAATAACCCAATGCCCTGTGGCGTCATCAAAATCGTAGTTTGTTTGTAGTTTGTAGTTGCCATTTGAATGGCACAGAAAGAAGCTATCACTATCAGGGTCCCCTTCCATAATTAAGGTATTTTGAATCAAAAAAAAGATTTAAAATAAACACAAATATCCACTCTTTAAAGTATATTGACTGGGTTATTTCACTCGTTGACCCTCGAGCGGCATTTCACCTAGCCTACAATCTCATGAAATACAGCCCAAGGTCAAGGTCAAAAATAACTCAGTTGACAGACTTAAACTCATGGACTTTTGTATGTTTATATAATGTTGTCTTAATGCAGGGTAGACCACTATGCTTTATCTTGACCGTAAATCATTCCTTCTCAGATGAAAACTTTGGGATTAATGGGCCTTAAGGATACTGGATACAATCTCAAATAACCATAGAAAGTTCATGGAAATCACTACACATCTTCCTATGTATAAGAATAGCACGGAAAGAGATATATAAATCAGATTTATCGTGCCATACCAGAGTAACCCCCAACCCCCAGTGGGACATTTTTCAGAGATCCTAGACACTATTTCCCATGTAAACAAGAGAAAACAGGACATCAAACTAGTGAGTCCAAAGTTCTGAACTTGCTTGAAAATCACAAGATGATCACATCATTACAAAGCCTCCAACCATAGATTCATCACCACAGTCTGTCAGAAAGTAGTAAGATATGATAGGCATGACATATCAAAAAAGAAAAAGAAAATGGTGCCGATGTGGATAATATAGACAAAGTTCCCTGGGAGCTAACTCATTAGCTCTCCTACAAGAGTGGGCTGGTACTTGGCCACTATGTAGGGGGCAGCAGTGTGCAGCAGTATGGTAAAGGGGTATCCTGGGGGTAAAGGGTTTCGTATGGAGTCATGTATGCAGTAGTAGGCCTATCCCTCACCAGGTGGGGTCTGTTGGAACTAATAATTGGAAAAGGCAAGGGGGCACTCCAGAGCTAGCCTTTACTTCCTGACTTTCCCACTAGAGGTAGCAACCTATAGTGCTTAGTCTTCTTAAAGGTTTAGAAAAGGTAATTCTGATGCAGAATAGAACTGGTAGAGTAACATTGGTAAAAATGTTGGACAGCATCAAGTAGGTCATAATCAATTTTAGGCCTATATACTGCAGCCTTCAGCTAACATTGCTTATATCATTCCTACTGTATCTTATTGACTGAAAGCAAATGAATAAAATATAAAATACAAAGGAGCATTCTATTTACTCTAGTGGCATGTTATTTTAAGTATTTAACAATCACATGTCGCTTGACCCACACCCTTTGGAATACTTCAGATTTTTAAATCAATTGTTGAGTAAATAGACTGATATATTTCTTTTCTTTATATCTAGACTTTGCTGAAATATATCCCCTTTTTTCTTTACATATGTGACCATCTGCAGACTTTTTCAGATACATTGTAATACCTCACTTGTGCGACATAGATAGACAAAGGTTCAAGAGTATAGTTCCCCCACTGAGGGCTATTTTACGTTATTTCGTGAAATAACCCTCAGTGCTCAACCTACCATAACATGATTCGATATGTTATAATATACCACATGCTTCTGTTTCAGGATGAAGATGACAGCAAGGAGATGCCCGACCAAACAGAGGCAGAGACGCACGCCCAGCTGTGTCGTGTGGTGAAGGACTCGGGGGAGGTGCTTGTCAACTCCAGCTGTCCCTCAGACTACACATGTGTGCCGCTAGACAGCAGCATGCACCAGTGTGACAACAAAGCCATCAGTGTCTGCATCCCCACTGTACGTAGCGCCTCCTGCAGCAGCCTCTTACAGGCTCAGTCTGTCCAAATTGATTCAAGTAAAATGTTCATGACAGGGTTAAGTCTATGACTCGTTCAGCCAGAATCAGTCTCAAATTTGTTTTACACACTCTAGATTATGTATTCCAAGGGTACCAAGTGTCATGCATGCCCCCTTTTTTTGTTAAAATTGACTTGTTTCTAGTCAGCACTTGCAGTCCTGAAAAAGTCTTTTGGGAATTCTTTTCTTTAAAAAAAATTGAAACTATGTTAAATATTGACAAACAAGGACGTATTTGGTATCAAGTTCAGCTTAAAGTTCCAGTTATGAGAAGGTCTAGAAAAAGTGTGCATATCGACAATATTTTCAAATTCAATAATTAGCGATTATCAAAATGCAATTCAGCTTTCCAGGAGCCTAAATTTTCCTACATTTGACGAGAAACGCATTATTCCTCTGGAGTCGTCTTACAACTTAAATTCCCTTCCTATTGACTAACCTAGATCCACTTACATTCCCTTTGACAGGACTGTTATGGTCTGTCAGAGGCAGACACCCTAACATGCATGGCAACTGTCATGAAGGCCCGAGCAGCAGGAAACATGGTCAGCGTGGTGGAACAGGTGCAGAAGGACATGGCTACATGGATGAGGAACATGAGCATGGAACAGCAGCGCACCGTGGAGAATGTCTACACCACATGTTGGGCCATGGAGGAGGAGGTGTGTTGGCTTTTGTATTTTATTATCACCATTTTCAAAACAATATTATGCCATTGGAATTAGATGTGGTCAGGTGAAAGAAAATGCATCAGTCTACATGCTAACGTATCTTTCTGCTTCTCAATTTAAGGCAGTTGTAATTGCTAAAAAATAGGGGTGGTTAGTGGAATTAAGTGACTCCCATGATAAGAATAGAAATATTTTCAGTGCCTTAAGCTTGATACAAATTGATATTCAGCTAAGCCATCAAGCTATAGTAACGCCCATGCTCTTCGGTGAAAAGGGGAGGAATATATTTGTGTCCCCTCAACAGGGGTCTAAATTCTTTTAGTCCCCCACCTTCAAAGTCTACTAGTTCTTAATGTCCCCCCTCCGACCCACCAATCCCTCAATGTTAACCACAACCTGATACAATATGATTTGATATGTTATAATAGTACCACATGCTTCTGTTTCAGGGTGAAGATAACAGCAAGGAGATGCCCGACCAAACAGAGGCAGAGACGCACGCCCAGCTGTGTCGTGTGGTGAAGGACTCGGGGGAGGTGCTTGTCAACTCCAGCTGTCCCTCAGACTACACATGTGTGCCGCTAGACAGCAGCATGCACCAGTGTGACAACAAAGCCATCAGTGTCTGCATCCCCACCGTACGTAGCACCTCCTGCAGCAGCCTCTTACAGGCTCAGTCTTTACAAATTGATTCAAGTAAAATGTTTATGACAGGGTGAAGTCTATGACTCGTTCAGCCAGAATCAGTCTCAAATTTGTTTTACACACTCTAAAATATGTATTCCACCGGTACCAAGTGTCATGCATGCCCTTCCTTATTTGTACTCGAAAAATTGACTTGTTTCTATTCACCACTTGCAGTACCAAAAAAGATTTTTGGGAATTTTTTTCTTCTTTTTAAATTGAAAATATGATAAATATGAACAAACATGGACTTATTTGGTATCAAGTTAACCTATTTGTGGCAGTTTTAAGAAGGTCTAGAAAAAGTGTGCATATCGACAATATTTGCAAGTTCATTAATTAGGGATTATCAAAATTCAATTTAGTTATCCAGGAGCCTATAAATTCATAGATTTGATGAGAAACAAGTTACTCCTTTGGAGTCGCCTTACAACTAAAATTCCCATCCTATTGACTAACCTACATCCACTTACATTCCCCTGACAGGACTGTTATGGGCTGTCAGAGGCTGACACCCTAACATGCATGGCGACTGTCATGAAGGCCCGAGCAGCAGGAAACCTGGTCAGCGTGGTGGAACAGGTGCAGAAGGACATGGCTACATGGATGAGGGACATGAGCATGGAACAGCAGCGCACCGTGGAGAATGTCTACACCACATGTTGGTCCATGCAGGAGGAGGTGTGTTGACTTTTGTATTTCATTTTCATCTTTTTTTTAATCTAGAAATTGTTTCAAAACAATACTTTGCTGTTAAAATTAGGTGTGGCCAGGTGTAAGAAAATGCACCAGTCGATATGTTAATACATTTTTTTATATCTCAATTTAAGGCAGTTGTGATAGCTAAACAATAGGGGTGGTCGATGGAATTTAGTCACCCCCATGACAGGAAAAAATATATTTTTAGTGCCTTAAGCTGGATACAAATTAATCTTGAGCCACGCCATCAAGCGATAGTAACGCCCAAGCTTTTTGGTGTAAAGGGGGTGAATTTCTTGCTGTCCCCTCAACAGGGATCTAAATTCTTTCATTCCCTATCTTCAAAGTCTACTAGTTGTTTATGGAACCCCTCCTACTCACCAATCCCCTAATGTCAACCACACCCTGATACAATATGAATTGATGTGTTATAATATTACCATATGCTTCTGTTTCAGGGTGAAGATAACAGCAAGGAGATGTCCGACCAAACAGAGGCAGAGACGCACGCCCAGCTGTGTCGTGTGGTGAAGGACTCGGGGGAGGTGCTTGTCAACTCCAGCTGTCCCTCAGACTACACATGTGTGCCGCTAGACAGCAGCATGCACCAGTGTCACAACAAAGCCATCAGTGTCTGCATCCCCACCGTACGTAGCACCTCCTGCAGCAGCCTCTTACATGCTCAGTTTCTCTGAATCAATACGAGTGAAAGGTCTCCTAGTCATAGACGTCTGCGGATCAAAGAAGTCAGTAGGTCATAGACGTCAGCCAGTCATAGAATTTCATGTTGTATCAATTTGCCTACAAATAGTCTACAAGGTTGTAAACTTTGCTTGAAGAAACAAGCGTTTGCAAATATTGCTTTATGCAGAGATACATGAATCACCTTTAAACCTAGGTGCCTGTACATCTCTAAATTCCTTTTTTTACTTTCTCTTCTTTCGTCCTCATTTCCTCAATATTCGTGGAATTGAGATTTAGTTTACATCATACTGATTACAAGGCATGTTACAGTGGCTGTAGTTAGCCAAGGGAGGCCTACACAGGGGGCACAAACATCAGTTTAATATTGAATCAATGTTTAATCAAAATTGAATAAACATGGACAAACATTCATGGATGGGAAAGCGTTTGTAAAACACATATGAACTATGGGGGTTGAGACGTGGCTCAGAGGAAGAGCGTTTGTCTGGCACACACAAGATCGTGGGTTTGAGAATCAGCAGTGCCCTTCTGATTGAGCTGCAACCTCCCCCCTGCTGTGGTAGACATACAGCATATCGAAGGCCTGTCCATCTCACACTGTGCCTATGTAGTAAGGGATGTAAAAGAACCATTGCCGCGGTAAAAATGTAGGGGCATGTTTTATTCATCCATAGACTTCATCACCATTACCGCCTTTGAAATGACCTCAGCTGCTAATTATTGCGTAAAGCTACCCAACAACCAACCAACCATTTGAAGTATGACTTTCTGTTGTACTTGTTAATCATCAGTGCGGTGTAAATCATCTTAGACCCTTACAACTAACACTGCATGATATTTTTAGGAGGTTTACATGGAATCACTTAACTTAAAGCCACTGAAAGGGTTTCTTGAATTTGAATAATGCAAAGATTGATGCAGTGTGCAAAATTCAGATCCTGTGTGACTAATCAGTTTTTACTTATATTCCCTTGACTTATATTATCCAGGATATTTACATGGAATAACCCAATATAAAGCAGCTTAAAGTGTTCTCCTAGGACATCTTAAATCTGCTTAAATGCAATTGTCATGCAGTGTAGAATTCCCATCCCATTGACTAATGTGTATTTCCTCATACTTTCCCTGACAGGACTGTTATGGTCTGTCAGAGGCTGACACCCTAACATGCATGGCGACTGTCATGAAGTCCCGAGCAGCAGGAAACACGGTCAGCGTGGTGGAACAGGTGCAGAAGGACATGGCTACATGGATGAGGGACATGAGCATGGAACAGCAGCGCACCGTGGAGAATGTCTACACCACATGTTGGTCCATGGAGGAGGAGGTGTGCTGACTTTTGTATTTCATTTTCATCTTTTTTTTAATCTAGAAATTGTTTCAAAACAATACTATGCTGTTGAAATTAGGTGTGGCCAGGTAAAAGGAAATACACCAGTTTACATGCATGCTAATATCATTTTCTGTTTCTGAATTCAAGGATTTTGTAATTGCTAAACGATAGGGGTGGCCGATGGAATTTAGACATCCCTAGGACAGTGATAAAAATATTTCCAGTGCCTTAAGGATACTGGTTTCAATCTTAGTGCCCCCCTTGGATGCTTTGAGAAACTTCAGAAACTGTTTAGGGGCACCTGAGCTCCACCTGGTGGATGTGCATGCAAACACCGATTTGGAAAATATTTTAGTAGTTTTCTCCAAGAGAGCCTTGAACTTAGGATCTCAGGATTTACAGGCAAACTTGCTACTGACTGAGCTAAGCAGACAAGTGTCTGTGAGGACTGCTAACGTTATGGTCACTTGTACTTAGCATGTCTAGTTTGAAAAACTTTTTCAGTTTTCCCCAAGAGAGGCTTGAACTCACACCAAATGAATCAAAAGGCAGGCATGCTACTGACTGAGCTAACCGGGCAAGTGTCTGTGAGCACTGTTCAGATATATATGTAGGATCTGATGACTACAAGTGGAATTTCATCTAATGATGTAGCTTGTTAGGTGGTTCTTGTCCATTTGCTAAACATTGGCACCATGTTTGGTGCTGTTCTGATATATTACACCTATCATACATAGCCATGTTCTGACAGACTTTGGTGAAGAATCTATGGGTTTATTCCTTTTAATGAAGGGATTATCTTGCAATTTTCAAGCAAGTCCCCAATATCTAACTCAATAGTTTCAACCCTATTGAGATATTATATGTGAATTACATATAGGATCCTGAGAAATATCCTATGTCACCTAACTAAAGTAATTTACTGTTATGATAAACATCTTGATGCCTGGTTTTAGGTTGAAATGATGTCTAGGATCTCTATAAAAAGTCCCACCGGTGGGGTGCATTTACCATAAATCTCTTCCATATTTTTTTTCTGTACTATTTATATATATATATGAAGATATGGAGCGATTCTCAAGTGGTTTCTATGGTTTTCTGAGAAAGTATCCTGTATGCGTAAGCAGGATACAAATAATTCTTGAGCCACGCCATGCTTTTTGGTGAAAAGGGGGTGAACTCCTTAGTGTCCCTTGAACTTGTCTAAATTCTTTTAGTCCCCCACCTTCAAAGTCTACTAGTTGTTTATGTCATGCCCCCGACCCGCCAATCCCCAGAAGTTAACCACAACCTGATACAATATGATTTGATATGTTATAATGTTACCACATAGCTACTGTTTCAGGGTGAAGATAACAGCAAGGAGATGCCCGACCAAACAGAGGCAGAGACGCACGCCCAGCTGTGTCGTGTGGTGAAGGACTCGGGGGAGGTGCTTGTCAACTCCAGCTGTCCCTCAGACTACACATGTGTGCCGCTAGACAGCAGCATGCACCAGTGTGACAACAAAGCCATCAGTGTCTGCATCCCCACTGTACGTAGCACCTCCTGCAGCAGGCATTGACAACCTCTTACAGGCTCAGTCTCTCTGAGTCAATACAAGTGAAAGGTCTCCTAGTAATAGACGTCTGCAGGTCATAGAAGTCAGTAGGTCAGAGACGTCAGGCAGTCATAGAATTTTATGTCGTATCAATTTGCCAACAAAAAGTCTAAAAGGTTTTAAACTTTGCTTGGAGAAAGAAGCATGTAGAAATATGTGTTCATGCAGTGAAAATGAAACAATTTTAAACCTAGGTGCCTATATCTCTAAATTCTCTTTGTACTTTCTCTTCTTTTGTCCTTATTTCTTTCAATATTTGTGGAATTGAAATTTAGTATTCATCATCCTGATTACAAGGCATGTTACAGTGGCTGTAGTTTGCCAAGGGAGGCCTACACAGGGGGCACAAAAATCAGTTTAATGTTGAATCAATGTTTAATCAACATTGAATAAATATCGACAAACATTCATTGATAGGAAAGCGTTTGTAAACACATATGAACTATGGGAGTTGAGACGTGGCTCAGAGGTAGAGCGTTTGTCTGGCACACACAACATCAAGGGCTTGAGAATCAGCAGTGCCCTGCTGATTGAGCTGCAACCTCCCCCCTGCTGTGGTAGACATACAGCATATCAAAGGCCTGGCCATCTCACACTGTGCCTATGTAGTGTGGGATGTAAAAGAACCATTGCCGCTGTAAAAATATAGGGGCATGCTTTCTACAGTCACTCATCCATAGGTTCGATCACCATCACCACCCTTGAAATGCCCTCAGCTGCTAACTATTGCATAAAGCTACCCAACAACCAACCAACCATATGAAGTATGACTTTCTGTTGTACTTGTTAATCATCAGTGCGGTGTAAATCATCTTAGACCCTTACAACTAACACTGCATGATATTTTCAGGAGGTTTACATGGAATTACTTAACTTAAAGCCACTGAAAGGGTCTCTTAAATTTGGATAATGCAAAGATTCATGCAGTGTGCAAAATTCAGATCCTGTGTAACTTATCTGGTTTTACTTATATTCCCTCGATTTATATTATCCAGGTTATTTACATGGAATTACTGAACATAAAGCAGCTTAAAGTGTTTCCTTAGGACATCTTAAATCTGCTTAAATGCAAACATTCATGCAGTGTGAAAGTCCCATCCCATCGACTAACATGTATTTCCTTATGCTTCCCTTTGACAGGACTGTTATGGTCTGTCAGAGGCTGACACCCTAACATGCATGGCGACTGTCATGAAGGCCCGAGCTGCAGGAAACACGGTCAGCGTGGTGGAACAGGTGCAGAAGGACATGGCTACATGGATGAGGAACATGAGCATGGAACAGCAGCGCACCGTGGAGGAGGTCTACACCACTTGTTGGTCCATGCAGGAGGAGGTGTGTTAGCTTTTGTATTTTGTTTTGACCATTCTTTGAATTCATACACTGTTTAAAACCATACACTTTAAAATGTTTCTTGAAATTGCCCTTTCATCTTTACATTGCCTCTTTAAAGGAGTGATATTACCCCTAGCGCACCTACAACATAGTAGATCAGAACAGTACTAGAATTTTCAATGGGACAAGCTCAGTGATTATGCCGCTTTAAGCGTCTCCCTGTACACCTTGCAATGTTATTTACATGGTACAAAGATCACAAATGTTAATGGAGTCTTGAACAATCTTGCCAGTAACATATCATTAAATATCCTAGCCTATGTGTATTGTTACTGTTAACATCTGTCTATGTTTGCATCTTAATCCAGAGTGATGAAGAGAAAGATGTTTCTGCAGAGGATACAAAGGCTGGTCGTGGTGATGATAATGATGATGATGATGATACTGAAGATAGCAAAGAAGGTAACAATTTTTCTTTTTTTGGAATATGTGGGGTTTATTATGTGCAATGACATTTAAATATAAGAAACTGCATGATTTGTTTTAAGGATAATTCGGACAAAATGGTGGTGGGACCCTGTGGAGATGTTTAGAACCTTTAGAAACTTACTAATCACCCTGGTGTGTGGTCACTTAGGGCTAATTTTTTAAAATATTTTAGTATGTTTTCCCCAAGAGAGCCTGAGCCCTTGACCCTCAGATTTACAGATAGACACTCTACTGACTGCTCCAACCAAGCAAGTGTCAGCATGGTCTACTGGTGAGATAATCAGTGGTTCATGATTATATAATATATATATTATATCATTCCTTGGAAGGCTGCAGTATCAATATGACGTGGTGAATCACTTCCATATTTGGATTGAGAATTGATTATACGTTGTAAATAACTTATACGAAGTCTCAAAGGGTTCACATGCTATTTAGAGAGAGTCTGAATGATCCTTAAGCACATTATATCCAACGGGATGAACACTTACATATGCGTCACATAAGTAACAGTTTTGTATATAACCCTAATTGAGGTAGACCAGCATTATGTGAGACAGTACTATGAACAAAATGGCCAGGGAGTGAACATTATTAAGTGTTTATTCCACTTAATGATATCAAATCTACATAATTATATTTGTTGAACACTCTGCAACAACAAATAATCCCTGATTTGGCCCAACAGACGTATGTCTATATGAATTACAATGTCTGCTCACTCGTCTGGATGGTCTGCAAATCCCCCTATTAGGGCCACTCAAAAAAAATTAAATGGTTTCTCACCACCGGGTGCATCATAAAAATCAGGTTTCGAGGATAACCTTCCTTTATTTTGCCAATTTTTGATGAAAAACCTGATAAGAATGGTCAAAATTGGTTATATTTGGTATAAAATTAAAGCTTATAATGCCAGATATGAAGTGGTGTAGAAATAACTTTCATATTCTCCTTTTTTAAAGATCAATTAATTCTTAACCAATAAAATGTGAATTTCGGCCACAAAAAAGTAAGTTATCCTATACATCATGGCATGTGAGTAAAAAAAAAAAAAAAAAAGATATAAGGCTCCTTCGTCAGATTTCTAAGACCTTAGTGATGAGAAACCATTTCTTTTTTTTTTAAACTATGAATTAGGCCACTACATGTCTCAACCTGGTTGTGCTCCTTCTTTCCTTTAATTCAGTTAAATTGAAGTGAAATCAGATCGAATTAGATTGAATAAAGTGCACAATATATGAAGTATGGGCTTTCTGATCATTCTGACCCAATCTAAGGAAATTTGATTTTAGAGCTTCAGCAATTGGATATATACTAACTTTAACCTCCAAATGTATGGCTTCTATATAAGTCTTAACCTGGTTGTCCTCCTCCCTTCCTCAGAGCTGGTAGATAGCCCGATGCTGCTGGGAGAGGTGGTGGACCGAGTGTCAGGTCGCGTCATGTTTAACGCCACGTGCACGGCCGACCACGTGAAGGTGACCTTGGAACAGAGCCAGTGCCAGAACGTGGTTATCAAGGCCTGCATACACAAGGTCAGTCACCCCCTATGACGTCATCAAACATGGCCGCTTGTTTACATTTGAACTACGTAGAAAATTCTCTTTTTAGGCCCCTCTTATCATAATTTTAACACTTTGAATGAAAGAAAAAAAAGAAATGCTCGTTTAAGGCTGCTGACTCGGTTGTTTCTCTTTCTGAACCTCATATTTCATTCGGCCTATTGCCTCGTGAAATATGGCCTGAGGTCATCTCGTATAATAACTCAGTCAACAGACTAAAACTCGCAAACCTTAGTCAATGTATCTTTTAGACAAATACTACAGTGAAATTAATTGGCCTAGGAAGGCCATATTTGCAAAGCTGTTAAACAACCACTGCCATATATCATGGCCCTCTGAAATCATCAAAATGACAGTTTCTCTTAATATGTTTGACTTAGAAACAAGGTATTCTAACGCCTCCATCAGAATCATTCGGCCCTAAATGTGTAGAATAAACACAAATGAACACTCTCTTTAGTCTGTTAAATAGGTTAGTCACACAAACCATTGTCCCACCTTAAAGTGGAACCTACATATTACAATGGGGCACTTTGTTGGCACCACTTCTAAATTTTACAACATCAATATCCCTAAGTTTCATTCACTAGCCCCATACATCACTATAGTTCTATCTGGAGTCCTCCCAGTTATCATAATTCTACTATAATATTGACGTAGCCTATAAATGGAATTATTCACCTTAGCGCTGAGTTTTAAATTGAATCCTCATCATTCCTTTGTTGTACAGGAGTGTCAGACCATCCCAGACATGCCCGACATGCAGGTGTGTATGAACGGCATGTTGTCGGCCCGCGCCCGTAATGCCGGCGTCGACGCTGAGACCCAGGCCGAGTCAGAGATGGATGCGTGGAGCCGACAGGTACCGAGTGCCATGCAGATCATGGCAGACCGGATCAAACTGGGCTGTCTCAGTCCATGAGCTGGTGCTGGCAACATTAAATAGGAATCCTACCAAGCATTACCATGACATCTACCGTATTATTGCCCATCTAAATGGGGATCCCACCAAAGCATTACAATGACTTTTACTGTAATATTGCCCATTTAAGCGCATATGGTGCTTGTATATTCTGAGGGCCTGTAACCCCCTGTGGTTTTTTATGGTTCTGATTTTTGGTTACAGGGTCAAACAAAAAGTTCAACAAAAAGTGCTAAAATGAAGGCTGCTCCCTTTTGAGTCCCCTGCGCTTAAATGGGTAATTAAATTTATACAATACAGATTGAATTTTTCTAATAAACAGGCAACCTAAATATACATCTATTCGAGCAACCTACTTGATGGTTTATACATTTCTACTTTTTAATAAAATGTATTTTATAAAATACCCAGAGTTCTGAGCTTTATTTCTCTTTCATAGACTGGCCTGCCTTTCTCCTTTTCTGCAGGGGGCATGTTTTAATTTTCTTGTCAATAATGTAAGTAGTAGAGATGCAGCACCACCTGCTGAGATTGTCATATTACCCATTCAGATATAATCAGAAATATCCAGTGAGTTTAATTTGATTGTATTTGATTACCTTTTGTATAGTTGATATCCATACAAACTTATCTAGCGTCAGTATGGACTTTTACTATCTGTAATTATCCATGCAGGACAAGTCATGCTAGCTTTATTATGTCTTACTTTTTATTTAGTAGTTGTTTGACTCAATAATACACGGCCCACAGATGTCTTTTTCTATAATTTGAAGCTTGATGTTTATGAAATTAAACACTTATATCCTGGAAACATTGCTACAGTCAAGCCATAGGAATCATGATATTTTCTCATGTAAATTAAGTTTCAGCAATCTCATGAAATCATGAAAAAATTTAGGCGAGTTAAAACAAAAAAAATTTCAATTAGTTGTATCATTCACCATAATTATGGCATAAACTATAAGCCTCCTCCATACATCAATATGGTCAAGGTAGAGGAACCATGACCTTTTTGTGTGTAAATAAAGCTTCATCCGTAAAATAAAACCAGTAGGTTTAATTGTGACAAAGAAGCCAGAATCATTTTACTTGCATATTTCCTGATATAGCTAGTTGTTAGTCTCCACCTTTTGTACATCACCTTCATCCCCTTCAGTGTCAACCCCCTTCAACTCCTCCCTCGCGGTCCTGTTCATTCTCCCCCGACCCCAGACCTTCGCGATTAGCGTCATAACACCAAAGGTAAGGGACATGAGAATGGCATAGCTGACCATGACCCACATGAGTGAGCGGGTGCCGGTGGTCGTCATGAGGTAGCCGGGCAGGTATTGGTACAGCAACCCTCCTGTAGCAGCTCCCAGTAACATCACCATGGTGGTACACCAACCCTCCTGTAGCCGCACCCATCAACATCACCATGGTGGCCATAGAGTTCATGTCCAACTCCTGGTTAGCCCAGGCCATGCCACACGGGAAGAAGAGGGAGACGGAGTAGCCGAGCACCCCGGTCAGTGCCCAGATACCTGTAGTGTTGTCGTACCCTAAGGTGGCTAATATCATGGTGGTAGCCAGTAGGAGGAGACAGTCAGCTAGGATGACGACCGGGGTCGGGACCCAGCGAGATAGGAGGATCCCGGAGAAGCGACCCGACACATGGCAGGCCCAGAAGACGGAGGCCAGGTTAGCCGACTGTGTCTTGGTGAACTGGAGGGAACTCTCCTGGCTGTAGGCAGGGATGTACTTACCATAGGCCCGCTCTCCTCCTGTAGCATGGCAGAAGTACAGGAATAGGACGACTAGTAGGGCTGTACCATACCCCACATGGCCTACACCACTACACGTCCCAGGAGACAGTAGGGTCTTTAAAGTCATGGGTGGGGGCTGCCTCTTGGTGAAGCCTTTTGGGGGCTCCTTGAAGTAGAAAATCAAAAACAGGACTGCCATGAAGGATGTCAGGACAGCGATGATGCCGTAAGGATAATCCAGTCTTGATTGTGCACCGTTGGGTACCACTGTAGTGTTAGGTGTCATGGTGGTGTTTTCGTCTTGGACGTCAACCAGGAAGGGAAGAGCTATCTGTGGTGCTATGATGGCACCGAGGCCGAAGCCGAAGTGTGTGGAGTGCATGGGTGAGGCGGCCTCTTCCCCCCACAGGTGCAGCACCAGTGTGTTGCCTCCTGAAGGTTTAATCTTGAGGTTAGTACATCTCATGACTGGGACTGATAAATTTTCTTTTTGTCAAACGTATGGTCATTTTGGAATAAGATTCAATTAATATCTTCAATGCAGTATTTCTTTGACAAAGCAATATAAAAATTCTCAAAATTCTCAAAGTGAATTAAATGATGGGTATTGGGCACAGCAACTTTATTTAGCTTATTTCAGGACAGGAATATATTGAGGTTGTTTGGCACAACGGACGGTCATTCACAGTATAATTCCCACATAGCAGATCAGAGCCAACGCTTATAATTATAGGGGGCCTCACTGCCAAGGGCTCTGTACAATTGACTACGGCAAATGAGAACAAGGCACAGCGGAATCCTGAACCTCTGACCTCTAGATAAACCACAGCGAGCCTAGAGTGGCCTGTAGCCAATTGGACAGAACCTTGAACTGAAGGGGCTTGGTCGCAGGCTACCCGAAGGTTAGAGATGGTGAAATACGGTTCTGATGACAAACAAAATACCTAAAAAATAGTAAATACGCCATTAATCATGTAAATAGTGCTGTCTCCCTGTGATGCACGTTCATTGGCTGTAGAGACCGTAGCGTTGCATGGGTGTGCAAAACAAATTCAGCTGGAACGACTTGGTCCGCTGACCAAACCCCGCTGCTCAGGCCAGTGCACCTGAACAACCAGAACAACCAGTACAACCACACATTAGACTCACTTAACCCATAGTGGAGGGCTAAAACAAAGGATTCACACCTTGGTTATATTGCATACCCGAGGGTTAATTCAGACAGACTACACCTGGTCATCGACTTGAGTAGTATATAATGTATCGGAACGGGACTATGCTTAAGTACTGTTTATTACTCAATCGATATGCAGCCAATCAGAGGCCTCCATTTGGTCACGTGACCCGTTGCCATGGTAACGTGACCTACTTAGGACTCTCAGCCAATCAGAAGCCAGCATTCTGGGTGACCTACTGACCTACGTAGAAGCTCTCAGCCAATCAGAGGCCGGCATTCTGGTAACCATGGTAACGTGACCTACTTACGTCACGTGACCTACTTAGGCTCAGCCAATCAGAAGCCGGCATTCTGGTAACTATGGTAACGTGACCTACTTAGGGTTTTGTTTGTAAACAACACCACGTGGCTCTCTTGTTTGTAAACAACACCACGTGACACGTGACTGTTTGTAAACAAACAAAGTTATATAACTTATATATAGAAATATCACTAGGCGGCAAAGTGGTCAAAAGGCAATCTCGTAGTAGTAGGTCTACTTGGATCTTGAGTAGCCACCCTTGTGGTTATAATTACCTAGACTAGTTGGCTCTGCCAG
Organism: Harmothoe impar; assembly: GCA_947462335.1. Classification (NCBI taxonomy): domain Eukaryota; kingdom Metazoa; phylum Annelida; class Polychaeta; order Phyllodocida; family Polynoidae; genus Harmothoe; species Harmothoe impar. The sequence continues at coordinate 8,056,938 of OX381719.1, read as the reverse complement.
CCTGGTCAAGTGAAAATTGGTAAGGAGACTATGAACTAGGCTAAGCTTGGATTTTAAAATAGCCTATAAAAGTATAATAAAACTATAGTACCCTCTTAGATTTGATGATTAGACATTGCCTACTAGGTATACACATTTGTACGATGGTATCGTTGTGTATAAATGTTCTTTTGGTACATCATGCCGACTCTACACGAGCACCCTTTGCAACGACAGATAGTGCTAAACCTAAGACCTGCCCACCCCGTAGAAAAAAATAGGGGTGACGTTTGTGAACGGTCCCTTAGTCTTTCTATTCTTTGTTTATTGTGTGGCCCCTAAAGAGGGGCCGACTAACATCGGTGTTATTAAATACACCTCATGTTAGGCAGCATAGGATCAAAGCTCAAAAGCATCAAAGCTCAAAGTCCTAATGGACAGAGAGCCCTGTGTGGCTTTTGAGGACAAGTGGGAGTGATCCGTTGCAGAATACCGATCCGTGAGAGGTTCTGACTATATATATCTTTTATATCGCTTTAGATATGGTGTAGTATTTTTCATCTCGCTATAGTTTAGTTGATATTTTTAAGAAACTGCCTCATTCTATCAGAAATACACAACATTGACATGTTTTTTATATTCAATATATTAGAAGTGTGCTTTGTTGCTTATATAGTTCATTATGCGTTTAAAATGTTCGCGAGTATCGTAGAAATGTACAAAAATCCTATTGTGGCGCCATCTGACGAAAAGAGCGGAGAACTATACTAGGGTATGGCGAGCTAGACTAGAGCATGTAATCACCAGGCGGCAGAGTGGTCAAAAGACAATCTCGTAGTAGTAGGTCTACTTGGATCTTGAGTAGCCACCCTTGTGGTTGCAATTACCTAGACTAGTTGACCCTGCCAGCCTGGTCAAGTGAAATTAGTAAGGAGACCGCACATTAACGCGCTCCACAGTCTTTAGACAGTTAAGACTATAGTACCGTAGATTCTACTGTGTACTCACACTAACTATTTACAGTGCTACATATTCATACCCGAGTTCTAAGTTTTTTTTTAGAAAAAAGCGATCTACTCACCCATCTTTTTTAGACAAACTCCTATTAGCAGGTAACCCCTGTATAAACCATACTGCAAAGATCTGCTACTTCGAGCGTCTGCCTCGTGACTGATAGTGTACAACAAGACGAAGTGGGCAGAGGTGAAGTACTGTTCCAAGAAAAATTGAGGCTCTTTATATAGCTGAGAGAGCGGCTAATCCGGATGTTCTAAGCTTGTTTTCACCTAGAACCCCACCCTCTTCCAGAGAGGAATCAAATTGCTTTTCACCTGGACCCTTCCACCCCTAATCCATCAGCATGAAAAGAGGGATAACAAGTGTAACGTGCGCTACATGTATATGGGATTATAGCTGGTGAAGAGATAAAGCCAGGTCAACTGTGTATACAAAGACTACAGGAGGTGATTAACGACAGGTGTGACGCGCCAGCCCGTGGATGGATTATCTTCTAAGCTGGCGCTTATTCAACTAGCCAGCCGCCGTCCGCTCCACTCACCACGGCAAGAGGAGGTGCTTTTGTTTTACACTTAAGTCGCTTACCACATGTACTCGTCTCTACCTCACAGACAGACACACTCTCGCTTGCTTCACGACCCCTGTAGCTTTTTTTGTATACACACTCTAATCTCATAACCCCCTGATCCGTTATACAGGTAACGGGTATTCTCTTTTAAATAGCTGCCAGTCAGCCTGCGGCAGCTGAAAACGACGGTAAGTAGCTTAGCTCTAGAAGCAAGAAGGCGTATATAAGGAGGCTGAGACGTGTATAGGCGCCTTATAAGTCGGCAGGGGGTAAATACTAGTGAAAAAGGAAGGCAGGTGTGCAGGTAGCTTTCTAACAGACACGTGTGTGCACTAAGTTGCTTTAGTCTAAACCCACCTGCAGTAGTCAGGTAGCATGTGAAAACTTACTTAACAGATCTCTTAATTGAGTAGAGACTCTGTACTGAGAGAGTCTTTTCAGCCGTTTAAGAGGATTATCTAGGACAGGGTACATAAGGAGTGAAACGACGCTCTCACCCATCACACTTTCTCGACCCGCCCTTCATCATCGTAGCATCGTCCACTCTACGCTCGCTCAGAATGTTATGATGGTTAGTTCTGCTATTTTCAGCTACTTTTCTTATCGAAGTGTTGACGCTACAGAGCATCGAAACTCTCTCCAAATGAGTCCAAGAAAGAAAAAGCAACTTCCACTTGAAGCAGGAAGAGAAACAGTGCCCTATGATGCATGTCAGGTAAAGAAACATTGGAAGGACGTCACCAAGGAGCAATGGATAGAACTCAACTGACATTAGTGCAGCTGCTGCATCTGACACTAGTGTCAGCTGCTGCTTGTGCTGCTCGTGCAGCGGCTATTTGTAAACTAATTAATACGACTTCCTCATTAAATTTGTCATCTACAACTGTTTCAATCTTAAGGCTTTTTTTTTTGAGTTTATTCTTTTTTCAAATTTGGTCCCACCTCAAAAGAGGAATAGGACTCTGTAACAATGTAGCTCTCTTGATCAATTAACAGCCCCATTTTTCTTAGATGTCATCTGATAGCTTCTTGCTAGGCCAGGATATTGTTAAATAAACAACTTGGAAAGCTAATTACAGTTTTCTGGGCTTGAAATATGAGTATCTTGACTGTAACAGCAGCCTTTTTACCGTATAGTCCTTCAAAGGACTCTTGCTGGCCAGACTTTCAAGCAAGTTTGCCAAAGTCCAGCCTGTTATTGAATGTCCAGCCTAGCCTGACCCTCAGTAGAATGGTCCTCACTGCACGAAAATAGAGGTTTAAGAGATATACTTGCTACTTATTTCTCATGACAACCCCATCCGACCTTAGTATATCCCATGGCAACTTAGGTCTTGAGGTTGTCATGGAATATACTGGAGCATACTACACCTGCAACTCGGGTGGGGAAGTTGTCATGGAATATACTGGAGCATAATACCTCTGCAACTCGGGTGGGGAAGTCGTCATGGAATATACTGGAGCATAATACCTCTGTAACTCGGGTGGGGAAGTCGTCATGGAATATACTGGAGCATAATACCTCTGCAACTCGGGTGGGGAAGTTGTCATGGAATATACTGGAGCATAATACCTCTGCAACTCGGGTGGGGAAGTTGTCATGGAATATACTGGAGCATAATACCTCTGCAACTCGGGTGGGGAAGTTGTCTTGGAATATAGTAGAGCTAAATACCTCGAGATCTTGAGCCCTCTGGGTGGGTAGGGCCGTGGTGTTTTTTTTTGTTTTTTTTTTTTTTGTTTTTTTTTTGTTTTTTTTTGGGGGGGGGGGGGGCATTTGGGTAGCTTGTACCAGCCTTGGTGGTGGATAGGGCCGGGAATTAAGCATTTGGGTAGCTTGTACCAGCCCTAGGGGTGGGTAGGGCCAGGGAGGAAGCATTTGGGCAGCCAGCCCTAGGGCTAGATAGGGCTGGATAGGATAGTTTTAGACTTTTTTAATCGATAATAAATCATTATAAACACTTTACTTTATGGCTTCCTGTTGTAACTGTAATATATGTGCATCATATGAGGGATAATCATTGACCTACATGGCTAAAGTATTGTTCCAGGCAGCTAGTGTGTGGCTTCAGCAGGGTGTGAACTGAAGGTGTGAGCAACAATGAGGAGAGGTGGAGGGGGGGGGGGGTTACTTTAATAATTTTTAGTGTTTTCTTTTAAATGAGGATTATAGTTTTCATATATATTAGCATACTGTTCCTTATGTATGTAGCATCACAGTGATGTGTTTTTCTACTTGAAAGGACAATTTAAAGTGATTCCCTATAGAAATCTCAACTTTGGCTTTCATACCAACCTGTCATGGGATTTAAAGGGAGCTACCGACCTGTCATGGGATTTAAAGGGAGCCACAATGCATCCCACTGCTTCCTACACGGCCCTACCTGCCCCAGGGCCGGCTACAAGCCTCCACACTGCTTCCTACACGGCCCTACCTGCCCCAGGGCCGGCTACAGGCCACCCCACTGCTTCCTACCCGGCCCTACCTGCCCCAGGGCCGGCTACAAGCCTCCTCACTGCTTCCTACACGGCCCTACCTGCCCCAGGGCCGGCTACAAGCCTCCACACTGCTTCCTACACGGCCCTACCTGCCCCAGGGCCGGCTACAAGCCTCCTCACTGCTTCCTACACGGCCCTACCTGCCCCAGGGCCGGCTACAAGCCTCCTCACTGCTTCCTACACGGCCCTACCTGCCCCAAGCTATCATGGGGTTTAATGGGATTTAATTAGAGTATAATATCCCTGCATACCCATGTGCACTCCATGGTGGTCAAGGCTATACTGATCCCTCAGCCAATCAGAAGCAAGTCTCGTTCTGGTCAGGTGACCAGTACTGCATCCCCTATATAATGGGGGTGCAGTGTGAGCTCCTCAGTCCACTGCTGCCTGACCATTGGAACGCACCTCCTGCCTGCTTACTGCCTGCTCCTATCTCCTGCCTACTGAAGAGCTGCCTGACTACAAAGCATCAATTTTGATAATGTATCTTCAAATGATGGAATCCCAACCCCCTGAATAAAAAAAGTTTGCAGTCAAATCATCCCAGGTTGTCCAAGGGTTTAATGACATTTAAATGGGGAAAAAGTCCCTGGTTGTCCAGGGATTTAATGAGGTTTAAATGGAAAATACCCCTGGTTGTCCTCATGCTTAATGAAATTTAAATGGAAAATACTCCTGGTTGTCCTGAGGTTTAATGAATTTAAGTGGAAAATACCCCTGGTTGTCATGGGGTTTAATCAGATTTAAGTGGAAATATCCGTGGTTGTCCTGTGGTTTAATGAAATTTAAGTGGAAAATACCCCTGGTTGTCCTGGGGTTTGATAAGATTTAAGTGGAAAATACCCTGTTTGTCCTTGGGTTTAATAAGATTTAAGTGGAAAATACCCCTGGTTGTCATGTGATTTAATGGGATTTAAGTGGAAATATCCCTGGTTGTCCAGGGGTTTAATGGAATTTAAGTAGAGAATACCCCTGGTTGTGATAGGGTTTAATGGGATTTAAGTGGAAATACCCTTGGTTGTCATGAGGTTTAATGGAATCTAGGTGAAAAATACCCCTGGTTGTCCTAGGAAATATTAAGGTTTAAGTGAAATGTTATTGAGGTTGTCCTGGAGTATTAAGTAGCTTAAAGCCCATGCAAGCGTACCTTTAAGAGAAATAAATTTCCCTTAAATCCCATCCTACCCGAGGTTGACAGGGATCATTAAACTTCATTATATTGGTTGCAACCAGAGATTTACATAAGATAAATTGGGCTTTAAGTTACACTTAAACCCCCATTCTCGTGCAGTGCCTTGACCCATCTATTATAGTCCAGCAGTGCCTGACCCTTGTATGAGAGTAGTATTGGCGACATTGGCTGACTCTGATATTTACCTGTGTGTACGGGGGGAGGAGAGGGTTCACAGCCACAGCTCTCTTAAGGCAAAGCTTGCGCTTATAGAGCACTACTAGTGGGGGTTTGGATGAGGAGTCTATGGCGTTTGTCTTAAAAAAAAATAGCCATGGCACATATCGATGTCGCTTAATTATGCTCGTATCTCATGTCGATTTTAAGAATTGCTCATGTTACCTGTCACTATGTTTTTCAAGCTTCATGTCAAATGTCACTAGGCCTCATGTCGAATGTCGATTCTAAGAAACAGACATGTCGCCATCTCGAATTTAGTGGTCCACACCGCCGCTGCTGCTGCTGCTGCTGCTGCTGATTTGCTGTTGCTGCTGCTGTTGGTGCTGCTGCTTGTGCTGCTTGTGCTGCTCGTGCAGCTGCTGACAGCTGCTGCTGCTTGTGCTGCTCGTGCAGCTGCTGCAGTTGCTGACGATGTCACGGATGCTGTTGACAGATGCTGCTGCTTGTGCTGCTCGTGCAGCTGCTGCTGCTGCTGACGATGTCACGGATACTGCTGACAGATGCTGCTGCTTGTGCTGCTCGTGCAGCTGCTGCAGCTGCTGACGATGTCACGGATGCTGTTGACAGATGCTGCTGCTTGTGCTGCTCGTGCAGCTGCTGCTGCTGCTGACAATGTCACGGATGCTGCTGACAGATGGTGCTGCTTGTGCTGCACGAGACTGAGTAGCTGCTATTACTAATGCTACTAATACTAGTATGAGAAAATACATTTAGTCAGTTGATTAAATCAAGGAGGTTTTCTGACTTCAGTGGATCGTTTAGCCATCGGCCACGGGCAAAACTTGAAACCATTTTATACATGGGACAATTGGCAGAGTCGAAACATGTTGGTACGATGGGATCGATCATGTTCATCATCAGTTCAGGCAAAGGAAGTGTGTCGACAGCACGCGAAAACTTCATGTCTGGATGTTTCAACACAAGGCCTTTTATCACACTCACACAGCTGCTTTGAAGAGTGAATCCTTGACCAAACTTGAGCTTTTCCAACACAGCTTTGGCCTCTTTCTGTGCAGTAAGGGATCTCTCTTTCGGGTTCATCTCAGTGCTGTCTAGCATGTCCTCAAAGTCTTTAACATAATGTTCCAACGGGCTACAAATGATGTACTCCAGATCATCGTCCGTATATGTCGTCTCCTCGCACCATATTGTGTCTTCTCCTGTTTCGAATTCCGTCATTTTCTGAACAATCTCCTCGTGAGTGCCTTGCATATATCGAAGCTCCTTCAAAGACCTGATAACTTCTATGGCGAAGACTGAACAAATACCTGAAGGAATTTCACCACAGTCAGGCCAAGTATACGGAGCTAAGAAAAATAGCTCCAACAAAATCTTCTCCCTCTGTCCAAATGAAACTACTTCCGTTCCGATGAAGTTGAAGCATGCTTCTATCCATTGCTCCTTGGTGACGTCCTTCCAATGTTTCTTTACCTGACATGCATCATAGGGCACTGTTTCTCTTCCTGCTTCAAGTGGAAGTTGCTTTTTCTTTCTTGGACTCATTTGGAGAGAGTTTCGATGCTCTGTAGCGTCAACACTTCGATAAGAAAAGTAGCTGAAAAATAGCAGAACTAACCATCATAACATTCTGAGCGAGCGTAGAGTGGACGATGCTACGATGATGAAGGGCGGGTCGAGAAAGTGTGATGGGTGAGAGCGTCGTTTCACTCCTTATGTACCCTGTCCTAGATAATCCTCTTAAACGGCTGAAAAGACTCTCTCAGTACAGAGTCTCTACTCAATTAAGAGATCTGTTAAGTAAGTTTTCACATGCTACCTGACTACTGCAGGTGGGTTTAGACTAAAGCAACTTAGTGCACACACGTGTCTGTTAGAAAGCTACCTGCACACCTGCCTTCCTTTTTCACTAGTATTTACCCCCTGCCGACTTATAAGGCGCCTATACACGTCTCAGCCTCCTTATATACGCCTTCTTGCTTCTAGAGCTAAGCTACTTACCGTCGTTTTCAGCTGCCGCAGGCTGACTGGCAGCTATTTAAAAGAGAATACCCGTTACCTGTATAACGGATCAGGGGGTTATGAGATTAGAGTGTGTATACAAAAAAAGCTACAGGGGTCGTGAAGCAAGCGAGAGTGTGTCTGTCTGTGAGGTAGAGACGAGTACATGTGGTAAGCGACTTAAGTGTAAAACAAAAGCACCTCCTCTTGCCGTGGTGAGTGGAGCGGACGGCGGCTGGCTAGTTGAATAAGCGCCAGCTTAGAAGATAATCCGTCCACGGGCTGGCGCGTCACACCTGTCGTTAATCACCTCCTGTAGTCTTTGTATACACAGTTGACCTGGCTTTATCTCTTCACCAGCTATAATCCCATATACATGTAGCGCACGTTACACTTGTTATCCCTCTTTTCATGCTGATGGATTAGGGGTGGAAGGGTCCAGGTGAAAAGCAATTTGATTCCTCTCTGGAAGAGGGTGGGGTTCTAGGTGAAAACAAGCTTAGAACATCCGGATTAGCCGCTCTCTCAGCTATATAAAGAGCCTCAATTTTTCTTGGAACAGTACTTCACCTCTGCCCACTTCGTCTTGTTGTACACTATCAGTCACGAGGCAGACGCTCGAAGTAGCAGATCTTTGCAGTATGGTTTATACAGGGGTTACCTGCTAATAGGAGTTTGTCTAAAAAAGATGGGTGAGTAGATCGCTTTTTTCTAAAAAAAAACTTAGAACTCGGGTATGAATATGTAGCACTGTAAATAGTTAGTGTGAGTACACAGTAGAATCTACGGTACTATAGTCTTAACTGTCTAAAGACTGTGGAGCGCGTTAATGTGCGGTCTCCTTACTAATTTCACTTGACCAGGCTGGCAGGGTCAACTAGTCTAGGTAATTGCAACCACAAGGGTGGCTACTCAAGATCCAAGTAGACCTACTACTACGAGATTGTCTTTTGACCACTCTGCCGCCTGGTGATTACATGCTCTAGTCTAGCTCGCCATACCCTAGTATAGTTCTCCGCTCTTTTCGTCAGATGGCGCCACAATAGGATTTTTGTACATTTCTACGATACTCGCGAACATTTTAAACGCATAATGAACTATATAAGCAACAAAGCACACTTCTAATATATTGAATATAAAAAACATGTCAATGTTGTGTATTTCTGATAGAATGAGGCAGTTTCTTAAAAATATCAACTAAACTATAGCGAGATGAAAAATACTACACCATATCTAAAGCGATATAAAAGATATATATAGTCAGAACCTCTCACGGATCGGTATTCTGCAACGGATCACTCCCACTCGTCCTCAAAAGCCACACAGGGCTGTCTGTCCATAAGAACTTTGAGCTTTGATGCTTTTGAGGTTTGATCCTGGGGATTTGGGGCCACACAATAAACAAAGAATAGAAAGACTAAGGGACCGTTCACAAACGTCACCCCTATTTTTGTCTACGGGGTGGGTAGGTCTTAGGTTTAGCACTATCTGTCGTTGCAAATGGTGCTCGTGTAGAGTCGGCATGATGTACCAAAAGAACATTTATACACAATGATACCATCGTACAAATGTGTATACCTAGTAGGCAATGTCTAATCATCAAATCTAAGAGGGTACTATAGTTTTATTATACTTTTATAGGCTATTTTGAAATCCAAGCTTAGCCTAGTTCATAGTCTCCTTACCAATTTTCACTTGACCAGGCTGGCAGAGCCAACTAGTCTAGGTAATTATAACCACAAGGGTGGCTACTCAAGATCCAAGTAGACCTACTACTACGAGATTGCCTTTTGACCACTCTGCCGCCTAGTGATATTTCTATATATAAGTTATATAACTTTGTTTGTTTACAAACAGTCACGTGTCACGTGGTGTTGTTTACAAACAAGAGAGCCACGTGGTGTTGTTTACAAACAAAACCCTAAGTGGGTCACGTTACCATAGTTACCAGAATGCCGGCTTCTGATTGGCTGAGCCTAAGTAGGTCACGTGACGTAAGTAGGTCATGTTACCATGGTTACCAGAATGCCGGCCTCTGATTGGCTGAGAGCTTCTAAGTAGGTCAGTAGGTCACCCAGAATGCTGGCTTCTGATTGGCTGAGAGTCCTAAGTAGGTCACGTTACCATGGCAACGGGTCACGTGACCAAATGGAGGCCTCTGATTGGCTGCATATCGATTGAGTTATAAACAGTACTTAAGCATAGTCCCGTTCCGATACATTATATACTACTGACTTGGTGTATAACACCTCGTCTTGACCCTGTGGGCCAGTAGGTATATGGAAGAACTGTGTCCAGGTGTAGTCTATCTAACACGTAATCCAATTAAACATTCTAGTACTGTTCTAGTCTACGATGTGGTAGCTGTGAGAATGGTGATATTGCTCCTTTTATATCAGAGGTCAGAGTTCCCTCTGCTGCTACATCACATGGTCTGGACTGGGGGGCAAACACAGGCCGCCACTACAATGATTCAAAGTATGTGTTGTATGACAGTCTCGATCTCATTTAGAGATATACATCTATTTTTATGACAGTTCCTATGTCTGTATTAATTTAACTGGGTGAGATATGGTTCATATACCCTAAAAAGTATCAACCACGTGGCTCTTGTTTGCCCCCACTGTTCTCTTATTGGGTGCAATCTACAACTCTAACATCTGCTATATGGCAATGGTACCACAGCTACTTACCAGAGTTGATGACACCCTCAGAAAACCCGGTGAGTCCCAGTAGGAAAGCCATGACGCCCAGGCATAGTTCATATTGATTAAATAATCTCAGCATTTGCAGCAGTATTTGTATCAACATCTTATCATGATCAAAGCTACCTTGCTGCAGGGTCGATTTTTTAAAAAGGCTAAAGACGCTGATCAGAATGATCAGTACTGAAGAATATACTCTCCAAAATTCCCAAACACATTAAACATCATCAGTTGAACCTTGATCTGGCCACTGTACATTTTGGGATGAGTAGATTTAACACTAACCTGATAATCCCCTTAAACATCATAATGGCTATTACAGTGTTTTGTGCACATTTAGTTTTGCAGAATATGGCACACAGCTACTTTAATAGGCTGGTTCCAGCACAGTAGCACTATAGACCAATGCAGCAAGAAAGGGTGACTTTTTCACCATAAAGTTGTGTTTACATTGGTTATAGCAGAATCCTCATAACATTGTCTGTAATGGCTATGTTTGAAAGCTTCACATACCAGGAGATTCACAGGACAATTGGTTCTCAAATAGTGTATATTAGAATGCAGGATTTTGAGATTATGTTGATGTATTTGTCTGTCACACTTCAAAAATGTTAAAAAACTTTATCAAGAACTTTTATAAAAAGTCACACTTTCTTGCTGCAGTGGTCTATAGTACCACAGCTACTTACCAGAGTTGATTACACCCTCAGAAAACCCGGTGAGGCTCAGTAGGAACGCCATGACACCCAGGCTGTGTGAGTGTGGGACGAGCCCGATACCCACCGCCCCCGTCAGGATACCCAGCGACATGATCAGGTCTGTGTGGCTGTAGAAGATCTCATGCACAAAACCACCTGTAAAATAAAGATACAAATAAGATGTGTGACCATAAAACCTCACGTAGAAGCCATCGCTAGTACACGAGTCAGATTGTCAGTGTCGCTTATTAGATCGGTCAATGGTCTGGGTGCGGCTTATATGTGATTTTTCGCTCCTATAATGGCTGTGTCTCACGAACTTGGGCCAATGTGTTTGTCTATGACCGGGTGCCATCTATGACTGGGGGCCCTCTATGACCAGGTGCCTTCTATGACCGGCTATCTAAAAAAGTTTTTTGGAGAGATAAAAAAGATTTTTAAATTCAAAAAAGAAAATTATAAATAAAAATTGTAAAAAAATAATTTAAAAAAAAAGTTTTTCCCTCCAAACATCTTTTTTAGATAGCTGGTCATAGACGGCACCCGGTCATAGACAGCCCCCGGTCATAGATGGCACCCGGTCATAGACAAACACATCGGCCCAAGTTCATGAGACACTGCCTAATACTGTACTAAAAAAAGAATTTCTAGAACCCGCTACAGACTTAAATGATTCCTCTAAGTTAAGGAGGCAGCCCAAATTTGAGGTTCGTTTACATGCGAGGTTTAACAGTATCACTCTGATAATGATTTATCCATGTGGCATCCCTAAAGGGCTGCATATGAGCATGTTCCTAACCCTCTAGGAGTGTTTTAATCCCAGCTTGATGCATGAAGGCAGCACAGCAGAGTGAACCCCCAGTGCTGAATCCTTACATACAGCAGTCATATATTATGTGAAGTACCTTTGCATAAATAGGGGGACTGCTGGCCGGAGGGCAATGCACTGACTAGTTTTTCGTTGTTGACCAATTACACCCAATAAAACACACAAAGAAAAAGGACTTTTGCATTGAAGTACAGTATTATTGTCTAAGAAGACAGGAATATATAAAAGGGATCCTGATAATTTACCCCTACATCAGAATCAGATATGAATTTGTGAGCAGACTGGAACTTACCGACTAGAGACCCAGCGAAGAGTCCAATAGCCTTTGTACTGAGGGCCCGGGCTATCTCCTCATAGTTCACGTTGATGCTGTCAGCCAGGTCAGGCAGGGTAGGGCCTATCACCTCCAGAAACAAACCCTGTGGGGAATATCATATGTGAATTAGGTAATTTTAGATTCCGATATCAAGGTTTAACCCTGTAACACGTAATAAATCAATATAACACTACGTGATAGGTGGATAGACCACACTGTAAAAATATTCCGCTGAATATACAGAGAATCTATGTAAAATTTTATGGTGCATCATTGTAAGTGTGATAACGGCGAGGCAGTGTAAAGTCAACCAATTTTACTTTGAATATCTGTAATCCAGTACTGTGATACACTGTTTATTCATTTACTGTGAAGCTGAGTCTTGTAAAAATATTCAGTTGTATATACAAAGAATCACAGTCAGATTTTACGGTGAATCATCGTATATATTTTATTATGGAGGGGCAATGTAGAATTGATATGTTTTACTTTGAATAACCGTAGTCCAATACAGTGAAACACAGTTTATTTTCACAGTGAAACCAGGTTTATTTACAGTGAAGCTATGTTCTTTTGATGTCCAGTTTTATCACACCAGCTGTCAGTTTGGTTTGTGAGCAGATTTTCCTAGATGCTATGAACACCATTTTTGTGGCAATAAGAAATATATATGAACTCAAAGCTTTAAGGTTTGCCATATAGCCATCTTAGAGTGACTTCCACTCATGGACTGGCATTCCAAAGTGTCATGAAGCGTTCTCTAATGCTCTCATAGACTATTTCCTAATGATTAGGCATGAAGTCTTGATACTAAAATGATATTGCTGATTGGACATGGTGTACCAAATTGGGCATGAAACCATATCGAGCATGGAGTTAGGTGTAGGGGGATATATGAACAGAATAACACTGGGATAAATGAATTAAATTATACAAAATACTATATATTATTGTTTAGGCACTGTATTAAAATAACAGTGATGTTCCGTATTTGGTTAGATGAACGGTGATTCACTGGCACCACTGGGTGTCGAACTTTCACAGTTATAATTAAAGAGAATTTGAAACAACGGTGAGCGTCATTTTTACGGTGAAAGTCCGACACCCAGTGGTGCCAGTGAATCACCGTTATAATTACGGAGTATTTGAAACAACGGTGACCGTTATTTTTACGGTGAAAGTCTGGCACCCAGTGGTGCCAGTGAATCTCCGTTATTTTAACAGATTTTTTTTTACAGTGCACATAAACAAGACCTTTTACACATTTGAGGTCAATGTATTATTCATACTAGCTCACTCAAAGGCCCCCTAAATTTTGGACAATTTCTTGTCTGGATAGGACTTTTCAGGCTAATCCCCTCCCCTCACACCGGAGACAATAGTAGGATGGTTAAGAGAGGAGTGGGTTATAGGTTGTCACATTTACCAGTCTTATTAACGGACATTGTTCTGTAGTGTTGGAAGAGGGAGATGACACATTATCCACACTTATCAATGCCGGGTCAAGGATTTTTGAGAAAGTGGCCGGGTGGCGGGAGCTATTGGACAAGTCTTTCCCCGACCGTTGGGCCATTTTTTACATAATAAAGCCCTCTCCCCCCAAATTATCCGCAACTGCTTATGGCAGATTCAAAATGGCCGTCGGGGGTCTTCTGTTCAGATTGATGATTGAATGATTGATCATTCGTTAATTTATACTGCTAGACAGTGGAGCCAGGCCCCGTTGGTGAATAGCAGTTCTTGCTGCAGCACATGGTAGATGAAATATCCAACATCATACATGTATTTGCCTGAAAGGCTAATTAAAATTATTTTTCTTAATAATATATATTGATGCCCGGGTATACGTGAGTAGACCCATTAGACCATCAATATTGTAGGGGCTCGGATTACCCGCGCCTTGATGGTAAACCCGCAAGGGGGTGCTACTTGGGTAATCCTGCTCCCCTCTGTACCATACCGATCTAGTGATGTGAGACACAGTCTGTCTGATAGGACATGGGGATGTAGCTCAGTGGTAGAGCAATTGCTTGGCAAGCGGAAGGCCCCGGGTTCGAGTCCAGGTGTCTCCGAAAACGTCATTTTCGGAGAAACCGTGTCCCTAACAATATATTCAAGTTTCTCCTTAGATGCTATGGAGAAAAGGGAAATATAGGGACCATTTTCCCCATGGAACACAATGACAATTAAATAATATAGGCTGATGTTATTTGCCCTATGATGATGTTTTTTCATAAATGGATGAATGTTATTTCAAAATGATTACTGAGAAAAATTTGGTATGATGAAATTTCCCTGAGGACAGATGTTTTTGTACATTTTGAGCATCGAAAATATGAGAATTTCTTCCTATGCTTGGCAGCAGCACGAATAAGCCTTATAGGGCTAGGCCATGGGCGCGGCCATGTCCAATCCCCGGTGCTTCCTTTGGTTGCCTCTAGATTGGGTCTAAATGAGGATGGTGATTGCTTCAGTCTGTGTTACCCTGAAGACCTGTGAATAGCATTTGCCCTCAGTCACTAGTCGTACTCACTGAAGGTCTAAGTCCTTGGAACCACTTCAGACAGAAGCAATAGTGGCCTGCCCTGTGATGTCATAACCCCCGGTTAGCTGCTCTACCTAGTGGCCAAGGTCCTGTACTGAAGGTTCTCAACTTAGCACAGGCGGCGCTGCTATCAACGGCCAGCTGCCCTATAGAGTGTTCCCAATAGCTTGCAACTGTGCAAGGCACTAGTGATTTAAGATACTCACCATGACAAACCATGTGCTGACTATACAGGCCTGTTTTAGCACTTTGTAGATGAATACATTCCTCTTGGTAACACAGTCCACTGCTCCACCCTCCTCCCCCTCACCCTGCGTACAAGCGGAAACCCGAGCACTCATCTTTGCGTCGGAGAATTAGGAAATAATTAGGAGAAGAACAGTTTCTATGTTTAGCTGAGTAGAGTTTGACTAATATGGAGACGGTTTGGCCCATGTAATGACCATGTATGTGTCAACACAGGCATGGGGAGCCAATCAGGTTATAAAGTTCTAGGACAGAGATATATATCATGTATATCACCAGGGGAAGGGGACCCAGAAGAGCCCTATTGAGAGCGCGACCAACGCAATTTCATCTCATTTCAGCAAAAAGCCTGTGCGTTACTATAGTTTAACAGGGTCAGCCGTCCTAGATTTCAGGAGTGGGGACAAAAATACCTGCGGCTCTTGTGGGGAGAATAGATATATTTCTACCCACTCTTCTTGCAAAAATGCACTGAAGTCCCCCCTCTGTTATAAAAAACGACCACTACCTAGTTTGTATCACATAATATATTTTTCATCTGCTTGTCATAGTGGTTGTCGCCAGCCTCCCTGTCCCTGTTTCATGCTAAGGCCAAAAACAAAGGGTTTATTTCAGGTCACCGGACCGAGCCTATGCAAAAAGGGCCGACCCTACGTTTTTGATGCAATTTTGAAGAAATTCTTATTTTTTTACACGTTCTTTGGGTCAATTTTAGGTTGACAAATGTTTTGACAAAATATTCTTATTTTTCACACTTTTTAGGGTCAAATTTAGGGTATGTAAAAAATAAAGAAAGTAATTTTTTTTTAGAAAATCCGACCTACCGACCCTATAGTCTCATCCCATGTTACCTGAAACAAACCTTTTTTTTTTAATTTGGCCTAACTTCATCTTACACCAGCTCCTTTTGGCCCCTTCACACCAGGTCTCAGATAGGGAATCCCAAGGTCACTGAGGATATCTATCCTTAAAGATAGACGACCTCTGCAGTGAATACTGGACGAGTCCTGGGTGGTCAAAATAGTTTGGGAAATTTGCTACCATCTTGTTTCCTCTATAGCATTAAAACACAATACTTTATTGGACTTCTCCATATATATATAACATACTGTAGCCAATTTATTACCCAGTGTAGCCTTATACCCTAGAGATAGCTTGCCACCCTATTACTGTGAAAGTTCTTTATTTCGCTGGGTATATATTTTCGCGATCTTCGGGTAAATAAAAAATCCACAACATTTTCATATGCTTAAGTATGGAATAAATCCCCACAAACTTGCCAATTTTTACTCATCCGCGAAAATTTAGACCTGTGAAAAGTACTTTCACAGTATTTGAAATCCTCTGGTGGTTAGTCTGTAGTAGCGGCTGTCCCATGTTAGTCAAAGACACATTGGTCAGTACTTGTACTTGTAGAAATAGAGAACTAAGATGGCTTGGGGAGTACTGACCATTTTTAGCTGACATAGGGTGGTCGTAGATGGCGCCAGAAAATGACTAACTAGGTTAATTACTATAGTGACTAAGTGGTAAGCCAGCACTGACTAATGTCAAAATACCAGGGCAGTGATTAAACTAGTTTACAACCATGTCATGCATAAATCTGCCACAGTATAAACACATGCCTTACATATACCACATGCCCGGGGAGGGGGGACACTCCCTATTTTTTCTATAGTCACAATGTGTGAACATCACCTCACATCTGGTACCCTTATCAAGGGGCAACAAATTTCAAAAATCATATCCTTTTCAAGAGACAATTACATTTGTAGTAAGAAAACAGACCTAAATCACAAATAACTCTGACAAATACATCCTTATTATTGGTGACCCTGAAAAAGTTCCCTTCTCAAGGGTGACCGAGAAATTTTGTAAGAAAATAAAGTAAAAATTATCGTTAAAAGCTCTGAAAATGTACCCCTTTCTCCCAAAATTTGCTTAAAAAGCACCCCTTATCAAGGACCCTTGCGGGCCCGTGCCTAGGACCCCAAAACAGACCCTTTCCCTTGGAATCGTGTTCACTCAAGGTATCCAAATCTGAGGGAGTGCCCCCCCCCCCCGGGACCACATGGCAGACAGAGGAGAGGACAGAATGTAGGGTGGTACTTGTCCTACTGACCTGACTCATGCTCTGAGCACTCAGAGGTCCCACATTACACTGATATTCCTAGGCTCCCTATACAACCAATCTCTCAGTCACTAGTGCCTAACTAAGTTAGTTATTTTTTGGCTCCCTATACAATTAACCTAGGTAAGTTATTAATGTCAGGTTGGTCAGTACTGACCAACTCACCTTAGTCTTTTAATTTCCAGGGGGAGCCACTAAGTGGTGATTATAGTATCTTACAGGTGGCCCCAACTAGTGGTATACAAATACAACACACCAATGATGAACCTAGGTTAGCCACTACTGACTGACCCCTCAGTCATTTTTGAATATAACTTTGCCATTATGACTAACACACATATGACAAACCTAGGATAGTCTGTACTGACAAACCCTTTTAATCTATTGATTTTCAGTGTAGGGTACTGACTGGTGCTAACATGTTCTTGTATACTGTAAACGTAAAGCCCTTGCGACTTTTAAAAGTCCGCCAAAATATGTACAGAGCAAAAATGTATGCAGTATAGATATATACCGTAAAACCTCGCGTATAAGCCGCGGCTAGTACGCGAGTCAGATCGGCGGTGCGGCTTATAGCATCGGCCCAGGGTCAGGGTGCGGCTTATACGCGAGTTTTTGTTACTATGGTACAGTACTAAATGTCATCACACTCAGATCTCTGGTGCGGCTTGTAGCATCGGCACAAACTCGGGGTGCGGCTTATACGCGAGTTAGGCTTATACGCGAGGTTTTACGGTACTACAATCTTCAAGAAATCGCGAATTTAAATACATGCGAAAATGCACTTTCAGTAAAATCGTGAAGATTTGTACACATGAAAATATCTACATTTACAGTATAATTAACATACCAGTGTACTGTACTCATCTAAAACCTTTAACCCTTTAAGAACAATTGTTACTAAAACTGTTGTCTATATGATGCCCCATTGCAGCTCCAATGAATTTTTCACCAGGGCTGCATTGGTGCATCAAGCTGATCCTTTGGGAGTGTCTTAAACCCGGTTAGGTTGGTATGATGTAGAATGTAGAGTGATGAGTTAATTGGCAGGCTGCATTCATGCATCGCAACGACCAAGAGCGTGATAAATCAAGGCATTTATAGTCTACAAATTTGAAGACCACATCCGGAGGTTTTGAATAATATGAGAAAACCAGAATATAACACTGCAGACATACTGTTTTGAAAAGTCCTAGTATATATGACATAAATATGTGAATAAAGTGGTGTTTTTAGCAAAAATAGTAAATCCCTCCAAATACTGAATTGGTCAATGTGTGCTTTCCTCACTTTGCACAAGGGGGCACTGCTGTACATGGTCTGCTGTGAGAGGCCGTTGCTAAGTACATGTATGTGTGAGAGAGAAAGTGTGTGTGTGTGTGGGGGGGGGGAGTGGGGGTGTAGTTGTACCCACATACCCCCCCCCCCACCTGCTTGCAGGGAAACTAACAACTGTTAACTACCCTATGGATTGCCCGTTGTTACACTCTGTATACATCGAGTTACATATACTTGATTATTCTATTTATATCGGAGGTAAGGTGGGCAAACAGACCACTGGATTGTGACCACTAGGTAGGGTGACTCTAAATCAACCAGTTATGTATGAATATAGGTGACCATACATGCATCATGAGATACACATGAATACATACATTTAAAATATCATATTGTAAGGTGAAAGATATGTATCAGTATAACCTGGGGATATTTGAAAATAGATTTTAATATAATGACCCTAGTGTGTGGCTATCATGGTGAGGTTACCTGACCACGTGTAGACTGTGTTTGCCCACACTGTGACGTAGTAGACCTGTATATGTAACTCGACCTATTGAAGTATGGTGAGTGATCAGGGCCAGTGCTCAGTGATTGGGTGGGGGAGGGAGGGACGGCCAGGTCTGAGGCATTATCACTGTGTGGATGTTGATGCTCTGTCCACAAGGACAGGGCATCACTCATGTTGAATGGTGAGTTAAATAGTGGCATGTTTTGGTTAATTTTGAGGGTCTTCTGAAGGTTGACCATAATAGGTTTACAGTATTGGGCGCCATGGCATCGTACATGACATTGTACAGTCAGGTCTTGATAGTCTGTCCCTTGATAGTCTGACATACACAGGATCCGCCATGCTTTTGCTGGTACATCTCTAATACATTACTATACAAATATGACCTGATAGTCCACCTGCTTTGATATCCGTGTGGTTGTATAATTTGTAATCTTATAATTAAATGTATGTATTATATACAAAAGAGAACCATGGTAAGGGCATCACAAAAATGTGTTACGGGACATCACAACAAAAATCAAGCAATGTGGTCAGGACATCACTCATTCTGATTATGGTGCCCAATACTGTATGTCTAGGCTCCTGTCATTGTTCCCTCAATATCCACTGGGTCTGAATAGATATTGTAGCTATCTATTGTGAAGTGTACATTCTAAATAGCCCAGGAACACCCTGTAATCAGGAGAACTAACCTCCATTCAACTGACCATCCGCCATGTTTGATGTCCTGAACATCACTGTTGTCTCAGTGCAGTGGGAGGTAAGTGCTTCAGGCAGACTGACCACTGCAGGGGCCCAGGGGGGCCACTCCCTCAGTTTTGGCTAGCATGTGTGACTATGATTCCAAGGGAAAGGGTATTTTCTGGGGCCCTTTATAGATAGGGATTAGGAGGGGTGTCTCATCAAATTATTGCTAGTTTGTTGATTTACCTCTTGTAATAAGAATACCAGGTTTGAAGTAATATTTGCACATGCATGTAGTTTCTATAGAAAATATATGGGGTGGCCTCCCCATTGGGTTGGTTGTCACCCAATATGAGATCACATTGGGTATTTGGGCTGTAGTTCATGTGCTTCTCACTGGGGACAGCACAATCACTGATACTTAGGATATGAGGTCTCATGGATTGGCCCTCAACTAAACCAAGTAATAAATGAATAAATATAGCTCTACAGGAGTTACCTTTAGATAGGAAGTCAGTTAACATACTTAGGTACCTGATTACAATAGCGACATTGCCAATTAAAAACCTCCGGATGTGGTCTTCAACAACGGCGCGGCTAGAGGGGCGTCTGACCAAGCCACAACCTAGAGGGAGTGGCTGCCATGGGGTAGACTCCCGAGACAGGGTGGCTTGGTCAGAGGCCCCTTGAAGGTGCAACATGGTTATATGCCGTTCTGACGATGAACAAGAGTCAAGATATTTCAAGATAAACCAAGATTATTCACGATAACCCACTGGAAATTGGGAAACTTCCCCCCATAAACATGCTGTATAGGCAGCACACTCAAAAAAGTCAGCGTCTTTGTCGCTACAACCACTCGCACATGAAAGTCAGACACTGGCTGACTTTCATATGAGAGTGGTTTTAGCGACAATGACACTGACTTTTTTTGGTGTGAGGGGGATCAGTGAAGTCCGCTCATTGGCTGTAGCCATGGCGAGAGTCTTGTGACTAGAGATGCGTCACGGAATTCGGTACCAGTGACTTCGTCTTCTGACAAAGCCACGTCGCTTAGTCCACTGCGCCTATGGGTGAGTGACGGCAGTGAGTGTTAGAACAGTACATCATAGTTCATGGCCAATATCAAAAGCGACAACATGTTAGTGAGTTTTCATCTCTCAATGCAGAAAACTAATGATGCTGAATTGTAAAAAGACGTTAAAACCTCTTTAGGGAGAACCTAAAGAACTTATGTCCTGTGCGAAAAAGACAAGTCACTTTTTGTTTGATAGATGTCGCCTCTGGCACAGTTCAACGTTTCTTTGAAACCATTCCTCCAGTCAGAACTCAAGAACGGCACAAGTTAATATTAAAACTTGTATATTTCTTGGGAAAAAAGAGCAGATGGGCCAAAAGCATCTATTATAGATGAAATTTACCTGCTCAAACCCCCTCCTTAGATGATAACCACTTAACCAGTACTATCAGACAGTTGCCAAGAAATATGCTAATAAATAATTGTTCAAAATGTCATAAAACTTAAAGAGAAAGGAATGAATAGGAAGGGAATTATGATATGGAACTACGATTTGAGCATTAAACATTATGCAATCAAAACTTTCAAATATCTGACTTTACATGTCAAAGCCATATTGGCAATAGGGTAAAATAATTATATAAAGTGTTTAGTTAGGGCAGATTGAGATATAAATGGGCTACTATTTGTGTAAAGTGTTGTAACATACATTAACCTTTGCAGCCAATTTTTATCTTCAAATGCCCTTGATAAACCCTTTTCTATCAAGCCAGTCAAAGCTGGCACCAGGTCAAAGCTGGCAACCGGTCAAAGCTGGCACCCGGTCAAAGCTGGCACCCGGTCAAAGCTGGCACCCAGTCAAAGACGTTCACACTTGGCCCCATCTCATGAGACACAGCCTTCAGCGACATGTGTCCTTTAACCCGCAGTTCTTACTGCACGTCCAGTAACAGTCAGAGTGCAGTCTGGACAGGTACTCAGCCATATATATAGGGGCGCTGGGGCTTTAAAGGTTTAGAATATTCTAAGTTGACTGTGGGCACATGGAGGCATGATGATATCCTTAAAGCACCAGCTTCCCTATAAATAGGGCTGAGTACCTGTCTCGGCTCCACTTCGACTGTTGCTGGAGGGGTACCGAGACCTGGACCTTTAAGCCGGGCCTTTAACGTGGTATAGGCTAGAAGTAACTACGATTTCACCAGATTTTCCAAAGGTTATACACTCTCAGAAAATAAGAAAAATATAAGGGGATCCCGAGATTGTTTCTGAGATATTTAACCACAAAGCTTGAGTGACCTGTAATGGGAATATATAGTGCTCTCCCACATATGTGGATGAAATAACATTGAAAAGTAACTACAGTTTCTTAAAACTTCAACACAATACTATTGTATAATATCATCTGTCCAGAAAGTGTATTTTGAACATAGGGTCCCGGTTATTTGCATGGTTTTTCATGTTTGATATGAAAAAAAAATTGCGGAAAAATACTCCCCTCCCACTTTGGGCCCAATGCATGACTCCCTCCGTGATTCTATTGCCACAGAAGAGGGTCAGACATTGTGCTGGTTGAGGGTGAGAGAAAGTGATACCCAGAAATAAAAAAAAGATAACAATATAGTAAGAATAGTGCCACGCAAGATAAATATATATTGCTCCTTATACAACAACAACAAATGCCATAGTATATATTGGTTACGACATTTGCCTTCCAATCCATAGACCTGGGGTTCTAGTCTTAGCCATGCCAAACCAGGTTTCATCAAATTCATCATAGCATGTACCAATGCAATGGAATTGCCCCTGGTGTACCCCTGGTGTCCCCCTGGTGTCCTCCTTTTGAACTACAATCCCCGCCGGCCACCTTAAAAGAGCAATACTAGTATCACCACTTGCGCAGGTAGCGGACAGTAGACACGATCAGTGATTACGCCGCTTCGAAGGGTTTGTGTGTGGGTAAAGGTGGCGCCACTGGGCTGTTCACACGACTTGTCGCAGACCCCTCCACACTAGTGCCCCAAACACACACCAGAGGGAGGCACTGCTGCAGCTGCTACTGTCCTTCACGTTCAGTAGGTAGGCTGGGGGTCTAGATGGGGCTATTATTAGGCTAGGTACAGTCTCGAACCCAGTCAACTCTAATGGCGGCATTTCGAGACATGGGACATGAGAAATCTCAGAGATTGTGACATGGGACATGGCCAGTCCTTAAAATCGACATGGCAACATGAGCATTTATTAAAATCGACAGGGCGACATGGGCATTTCTTGAAATCAACATGTGACACGGGGATCCCCCCCCCCCCCCCCATCTAGACCCCCATGTATGGCGTGAGAATCCCACAGTTTAATATTTGTGACCAGTGTGCAGACTCAGGGTTTAAACATTTGAGGAACATAAACTGTTTATAGCCTACTATAGGTCGGTCTAAATAACCCAATATGGTCTACATGATGTATAAAGGAAGCTATGGCGAGTTACACACCAGGGCTGTATTTATAGCAGAACGCACTGGAAAAAATAGTAATGGTATTCACTGTATTGTTATATACTGGAGTCATTGGATGTGTGTAAAATAACTCAGTGAGCAGTATGCATGCTGAACTAGAACACGAGTAATGAGTGATAATGTTAGGATAGAGAATGTGACTGTATTGAAAATGTATGATTGATACGACATACAAAATACTAAATGATGAAGTACTGGCTTAAACCTTGAGCTAGCTATGGCTGCGTGTGTGTGGTGGGTGAGCCACACTTGTTCTCCATTGGAATCTTACTGCATGTATGAACTAAGTTGTATATTGATGGTATTACATAATGTTTGTTGGTACCTATGATGCCGGTTGTTGGCTATGTTTGAAAGACATTATTGATTAATGTAATATAAGCCAAATAAAAATTTTCCAAACTCAAACTCAAACTCATATAGTGACAAAGGTTCACAAGTTTCAGTCTGCTGACAGGGTAATTTCACGAGTTGAAATGGGCCCCCATTTCACGAGGCCCCCCCTTGGCCAAGTAAAATTACCCATCCACAGACTAAAGCAAGTGTGCCTTTGTCTGTATTTTATATCTTTTTTTGAATTTAAAATACAAAAAATTTGGTAGCGGGGAGCTTAAAAAAGCCTAAAATTGCATTTTTTTTACGCCATTCCAATGTAAACAAACCGCCGTTGTGATGACGTCACAGGCCATGAAATAAGGCCATGGGTTATTTCATTGGGGGTGTGCAATACGGCGTTCTTTGGTTAAGTCGATGGCACTGCTGTATTCCATAAAAAATAAAAAGTTACAATAATGTTATAAGTAACTCAATAAACAGTATTGAATAAAATTGCAAGTCTCAATAGGAAAAAGATTACCACCCCGGGGGGGGGGGGGCACTCCCTATCTTTTCTATAGTAACTATGTGTGAACATCACCTCAAATTTAGGACCCTTATCACGGGGGGTAATTCAACAGAAAATGACCACTTTCACGGGGAACTGGACAAAAACATACCTTAATCAATGGGGGGTGGGCGAAAAAGCCTACCATTATCAAGAGTAGGCTAATAAAAGAAAATAGCCCATACAAAGGTAGCCCTTTCCCTTAGCCTATACATGAATTATGTGTCTTTAATGTTGAAACAAGGTGGGTTACCGTGTCATTAAGGAAATTTCCCCTCATTCAGCCCTAAAATGTACCCCTTTTCCTACAAAATTGTCTTAATTGCACCCCTTATCAAGGACCCTCGCGGGCCCTTGCCCAGGGCCCAAGAACATACCCTTTCCCTTAGAATTGTGTTCACACATAGTCACCAATGCTGAGGGAGTGGCCCCCCGGGATTACCACGCTCCCCCCTCTACACACACACACACCCTCCTCCCCTCTCTCACGTTAGGCTTTGACCATGTTTACCGCCAACTGTGGCATGCGCTCCCAACACGTGCCACAGTCAGCTGTAGTTGACACATCGCCCACCAGGTGGCAGGGGGTGCGTGGTGTGTGTGTGTGTGCCCAGTTAGTGTGAGGTAGCGCCGGCCTTGGGCATACCCAAGCCAATCCAGTAGGGTGGGCTTGGGTATGCACTATCCACTATCCTTGTACAAGCTCTCCCTGCTTTGCTGCGTGGTGGTGGGGGGGGGGGGGGGGAGGGCGGAGCCTCACGCAGTACAGTGTAAGAATCAACCAGTGGATATGTCAATGGAATGCTACAACTCCCTCATGAATTCCCAACTCTGCATACAGTGGTTGACATGGTGTATATACCAGCTCGTGGTCTAGCTGCATGCTACACTTGGCCTGTAGTATGGGGGTCCACCCCTAAACAGGGGCAGATCCAGAAGGGGTGGTCTAGGGGGGGCACAGCCAAGAAAATCTGGTCTAGGGGGGGGCAAAGGCAGGGTTCTGGACCACATTTCCTTTGGTTAAGAGTCATACCAAGGGCCATTTTCAGGGGGTCTAGGGGGGCACGTGCCCCCAGGCCACCCCCTGGATCCGCTACTGCTAAAATCAGCATGGCGACATGGGCATTTTGAGCCTTATAGTGACATGGGACATGCGAAATCTCAGAGGTAGTGACATGGGACATGGTCATTTCTTAAAATGGACATGGCGACATGAGCATTTCTTAAAATCGATAGGGCAACATGGCCTTTTCTTAAAATCGCCATGTGACATGGGACCCCCCCCCCCCCCCCCCACCCCATCGAGACCCCCTATGATTCGGAGTACTGTATTGGGAGCTAGGGTGCCCTGAATAAAGTGCTTGGCATAGTGGGCACCACTCGTGGCATACAGGCTATCCTTCATATAGACTTAGTTTTTTTTAAATTATATTAGGTGTTGGATTTGTGACATAGATGTAATTCAGGTGGGTGTAGACTGTAGTTGACACGGTAGCCGACAGGGGGAGTATGTGTGTGTTTGTTTGGGCGGGGGGGGGGGTCGTAAGGGGGGAGTGGGGGGGGGGGGGGTTCAGAGGTGTAGGTGCTCCCGGCCCTCAAACACTGACAAGGTGTGACACACAAAGATCACCTCAAAGCCACAGAACTTGCTGCCCCGGCAGCAACAGTTAGAGTGCAGTCATGACACCTACTCGACCCTTTATATACGGCGGCCTGGGGGTTAACCATTTAAGGGTGGCAGACTGCATTGATATATGCTCTAACCGTTGACGTCATGATGCATGCATGAATGCAGACCTGGCAAGCCAACCCGTCATAGCTGCATCATGTAGACCCTTCATGAGTGTATCAATCCTGTAGGGTCGGCATGATGCATTCATACTTTCTGAGATTTTTGTCAGGGATGCATGCATGAATGCTTCATGACTGCAAAGATCACCCTGCTTTAAAATAGTATCCTGTTTTCAAATGGTTAAACAACTGCTCATGTCCAATATCCAGTATCCAGTCCTATCACACGTTCACAGTTTACCTACCGACCCTGATTACCTTCCCCGCCCCCTCTCAGCCTCACGTTTTATGTTGCCCAAAAATGCAGCAGTTACACTGTGTACAGTAACGGGAGTAGACGGCAGACCGACCACTAGGAATTACCTTAACGAGGAAACAGTCAACACCCATGTCAAGCTGAAAGGATTTCTTTATTCCTGAAGTGGTGGCTTACCCTTCTAAGGCATAATATCAAGGTAGTGTGATATATTTTTCAATGAAATTTCGGCCGCTTTATATTTAAAAAAAGAAATTGTCGAGAGAGGTTATTTAAACCCATTTTTTTCTTAGTACATGGAATATACAATGGAGTTCATCTTGCAGATCGATGCGAGGTTTGATTACCGTTAATCTGATGCGCATGTCTATTATTCACATGCATGTTTAACAAGATAATGCAAAGTTATCATATTATATCATTACGATGAAAAACAAACATTTTCCCACCATTACGTTGGATGGTTGACAGCCAAAAATAATTTTCTCATTTCAAGAAACTAAGATAAATAAACTCGCCTGGCGGACAAATGACTATTTTTGAGGGATTTTTTTTTTTTTTTAAATGCTCATTGTTTTTACTCCTTTTCGATAGCACTGCATCAGTCTGGTGCCTAGCACACAGCCATGGGATTTATCTACGGAGACCAGACACAGGACATGTCAGGATACACTCAGAAGCCATTGGAGATTTACCAAAATGTGTCAACATGGTTGACAGGTTAGTCTAAAGTTAACTATCTAAAGTGTTTCCACTCCAATCCTAGACCGGTTTAATCTAGACTGCTTAGGCCAAAAAAAAAAAAAGAGGTTTGTTTCCGGTAACCCGACCGGGTCTAGCAAAACAGGGCCGGGTCCCCCTCTTTTTTTCTCTTTTTCAAATTTTTCCATACATACCAGTTTTTACGGTTTGTAAATCGGATAATTTTAAAGGATTTTAGAGGAAAAACGCTAAAAATAGGCCTAAAATAAGAAAAATTGAAAGAAAATTAAATTGAAAAAAAAATTAAAAATCCGACCGGCCGGGCCTGGGTTGTCTAACCATGTTACCGGAAACCAACCTTTTTTTTTGGCCTTATCTTTAGAGCTTAAACATGTAAACAAAGGGGTAGGAAGGAATTTGAGAACCAATACTAAAGTCGGTGGCCAATAACTAAGGATTTTACTTTTCATAAAATAAAAACCATGAATATTCCTCATTGGGATGTACCATATAATTATGACTAGAATGGCTTTATCCATCACGATTTGCTCTTTCAAACGACAAATGACTGATGACATCTGATGTCACCATGGAGAAACAAATCATGCGGAATGAGCATCAGTTTCTCCATGAGTGTGTGGGGAATGGCCATACACAGAAAGAAGAAACTGCGTCAAAAGGGAGTCCAGCTTGCCTCCAGAATAACTCCCCTCTTTAGGGGAGCCCAGGCTGCCTGTGACTCCCCTAGGTGACTCCCTGGCTTACTTAAAGGAGTCACCTGGGGGAGTCACATAGTTCCCTGACTCACCTAAGGGAGTCACATGAGGACCTAGGCTCCCCTAAAGAGGGGAGTCATTCTGGAGGCAGCCTAGACGTGGTTTCTTTTCTCTGTGTAGTAACTTTTTTTCTCCACATGAAATAAAGAACATGTATATTCATTTTAGATGTGCGGAACCTCACACTGGCTAACCAGACTGGGACGTCGCGTGAGCCGGGTTGGTACCCCCTACAGGACCAGTTTGGCTCGGTTCCCTACCACTCCCATGTTCTCATAGGGTCATTCATGATCATCGTCTTCTTGCTAGCGCTGGGTGGCCATGTTACTGTCATATTTGTGATCATGAGGTAAGGTTTATTCTGTACACTTAGAGACATGTCTGAAACTGAAAAGGCAATAATTACCTAGATGGGTGTGATGTACACAGAAATGGGGGGAACAGTTTAATGGCTATTTCAACACTATATATTAATAACGTCCTGGCATTTATGTGTACCTATCCCCCGTTTCAGCCCTTTTGAAACTTGCTGGTCAAAGACTACACCGGTCAAAGACTACACCTGGTCAAAGACGTCACTAGGCCTAAGACTATCAACTTGTATTGATCTCATGAGACACGGCCATGTTGCTACATTATTTCCACTATTCTTCCAGGTCTCGTAAGCTGCGTACCCCCAGCAACACGCTGGTGTTGAACCTAGCGGCTGCAGACCTCCTGATGGCACTCTGTGGGTTCCCACTTCTCATTGTGTCCAGTTTCTACGGCAGATGGATCTACAAACCATGGGGTAAGTTGCTCTTTTCAACTGTTCATTTGGATCATACTGATGTACACTGATAATCTATAGGTTGAAAGGGTTAGTACCCCTTTTTTTTTTATTATCAACACTAGATATCGAGCTAGATATCAGTCAAGATTAACATTGAAAATGGTTGTCACCAAACCAACTTTGTACTGTATTCCACAATATAAGCGCATTCAGAAAATTATGTTAAGCAAAAAAAAAAAAAACTAAATTTATTCTACTAAGTGCACATCCCCATCCCAATTTTTCCGCTATCTTTTTAACAGTTAGGAGTTAATTTTGGCTCAAAATTTGACATATCTTTTTTAGTCTAAAATCACGCCAAAAAGGGGTGTGTACCCTTTTATTTTACATACATTATTGGATTTAATTACCATTGCAGCCAAAAACTAGCTCAGGCACAATGCCCTTCTGCCGCCAGCACCCCTGTCTATACAATATTTTGGACGGTCTTAATATAATAATGCTATGTCGTCCATTGGTTGTACATGTCTTGAAATAAATGGGGAAACAAATCACTAGTGCAGGCAGTGTCTCATGAGATCAGGCCAATTGAAACGTCTTTGACCGGGTGCCAGCTTTGACCGGGTGCCAGCTTTGACCGGGTGCCAGCTTTGACTGGGTGCCAGCTTTGACCGGGTACCAGTTTTGACCGGCCACCATAAAAAAAAAGATTTAAGGAACTTGCAGTGATTGGGCATATGACCAGCGTGCAATACTGACCAAGCACTGCTCATGCCGTAGCCAGTAAAGAGGGCACTTTAGTGTGCAGCTCTGCACTGATAATAATGGACCTGGAAATGTTACTCACTACGGACTATGTTTCTATAGTCACGTGAACGTAGAAACAACGGCTATACCTAGTTAGTCATCTATGTCTAATGTAAGTTAGTCATAAAGTCATCCTATAGTCAGCCATTAAATCGGCTGATTTGGGCTATGTGGTCAAGTGACTATGAATTTAATGGTTTCATGGTCTAAAGTAGTCGCTATAACTAATAGATATAGTCAATCATGAGAAATAAGGGGAAGGCAGGTCAAGGTTCAGCAGGGTAGAGCAAGGCAGAGCAAAGCTATGTAGAGTCGAGCAGGACAGAGCAAGGCAGAGTAAGGCAGAGCAAAGTAATTGAGAGTAGAGCAAGGCAGGGTAAGGCAGAGCTGAGTAATGTAGAGCAGAGCATGGCAGAGCAGAGTAATGTAGAGTATAGTAGGGTAGATCAAGACAGAATAAGCTCTGCCTATATCTGGCTTGATATACCCTACTATACTCTATGTGCTCTGCTCTGTCTTGCTCTCTACTCTATATAACTTGCTCTGCCTTGTTCTGCTTTGCTATGTCCTGCTCTAGGATAGGATAAGGCAGGGCAATGGAGAGCCTAGGATTGGACAGGGAAAGGGACATGCTATGATAAGGCATGGCAGGGGAGAGGCTATGATAAGGCAGGGTAGGGGACAGGCTAGGATAGGTAGAGCAGGGGACAGGCTAGGATAGGGCAGGTCAGGGAACAGGCTAGGATAAGGCAGGGCAGGGACAGGCTAGGATAAGGCAGGGCAGGGGTAGGCTAGGGTAAGGCAGGGTAGGGATAGGCTAGGATTTCAGACATGGCGGCAGGGGACAGGCTAGACTAAGGCAGGACAGGTGACAGGCTGGTATAAGGCAGGGCCATGAACATACTTGGAAAATACAGGGCAGGGGACAGGCTAGGATAAGGCAGGGTAGGGATAGGCTAGGATAAGGCATGGCAGGGGACAGGCTAGGATAAGGCAGCCCAATGGACAACACATAAACGTACCCAGTCAACAAGCTTAAACAAGTGTACCTTTGTTTCCATCTTTTATGTTTTTCAATTAAAATTATCAGAAATATGATAAGGGGAGCCTAAAATCACTCATTCCTACCCCGCACTGATGTAAACAAACCTACAATTTAAGTGAAATATAGCCATTGGTTATTCAATGGGCTGGTGAAATAGGGCTCTCCTTGGGGCTAGATCAAAAAGACTGTTGTATTTGATAAAAAAAATGAATAACCATTCTCTATTTCAGTTTGCGACTTTTACGGTTCTACAAGCGGAGGGTTTGGCCTCATGTCCATCAATACACTGGTCTTCATCTCGTTGGACCGTTACGTCGCCATTGTGCGTCCTGAACACATCCCTCGTCTGTCTGCTTCAAACGTGCGCTATTGCATCATTGTTATCTGGGTGTACAGCTTCCTGTGGGCCCTCATGCCTGTTGTAGGCTGGAACAGGTATGACTTTTTTGGAAATACAAGATCTCCTATGCTTAAGGGAGTGGTCATTTTTTAACAACATGGGGGGGTTGGTGGATTTTGGGGGGGGGACCAAAAAATGTTGTACCCCTTGAGGGGGGGACCAAAAAAATTGCACCCCTTTAAAGCGAAAAAGCCTGTGTGCTACTATAGCTCAAAGGGGTAGGCCGCGCTCAATTTCAACTTGCCTGAGGGGGGGACCAAAAAGATTTAGACCCCTACCGCAGGGGGGGGGGAACAAAATAAATTCGAACCCCTTGCACGAAAATCAACTGACCCCCCCTGTTGTTAAGAAATTACCACTCCCTAAGCACTGGAAGGCAGTATTCAATGCCCCCATTGAATAAAATGTGGCTGTATTCAATGGGCTAGGAAAAAGTTTTTCCTTCATTAAATGGCTTCAAATAAGACAATGAACACAAATGCCAACTATATTAATACCGCTCTGATGTATTTCACTGGGGGGCTAGGGCGCATCCAACTCAGCCTGCGGCTTTGTTGGATACTGACCCAGCCTCCACTCGTTAAATACAACAGAGAAGGTATCAGTGGGCATTGGCATTTGTCTATGACTTTTTTAGAATTTAATTTCTAATCCTGTAGTTCTAAGAAAAAATATGAAACTTTTTGTATCTTTTCTCAGACTCTGGTAAACAGGAATATCAAGATATCGTTGGACTTATTTGTTAAGAAGTAATTATCAGGGGTAAGATTAGTCTACTTAAGTGATTAGGAACTTGTTTTTCCAAATATAGATAATAGGAATAGTCAAACATATGTGTAACATGGATCACTTCACACCTGTCTGTCTGAAGCAGCCATAGTGGGCCCTTATTAAAATGCCGAGGGCGCTTATTACGTCAAATACAGTATATGAATAATTTGGGTTATGAAAATAACCTCTGAGGTTTGAAGTTTATTCATGATTCGTTTTTTCTTTTGGTATTACAGATACATCTTCGAGGGCTACGGCACTGCGTGTTCGTTTGACCACTTCACCCGAGAACAACCCCACAGCTCGTTCCTACTCTGTCTGGTCCTGGCAGACTATGTCCTCCCCAGCTCCCTCATAGTCTGCTTCTACGTCCTTATATTCCGTAATGTAAAAAGTAGCAGCATCAGCTTCCAGCCACTTCTATCAAACAAGTATATCCGCCGAGGAAGCCGACGGAGACAGAGTACCACCATGATGTTTAGAGGATCAGTGGAGCCCTCGGGAAAAAGTACAAAGCAGAAATATAAGTGGACGCAGAAGGAGTTTACGGTAGCACGGAGAATGTTGGTGGTGTTGTTGTTTTATTTCATGGCATGGACGCCCTATGCGGTGGTTGCACTGATCAGTCAATACGGAGACGTGACCCTAATAACCCCTACGGTATCAATGCTACCGGCTGTTTTTGCAAAAATATCAACCGTTTACAACCCATTTATCTATGCCCTCACTCACCCAAACTTCAAGCTGGAATTAAAGAAGATCTTGACTAAGGTCCTACCAGCTTCAATTGTGGCCTGCTCCCCAGTGTTACAGAAGCCTATGTCTAGAGTTGTGGGTCCAGTCCAGGAAGGCCAAGACCCCCGCACCCGCTCACTCATTGCTTCCTCTACCACTGCTTCAAAACCATCAGGAATTCTGACAACAACAAAGCTGGGAACTCTAGGAGTCATACCTAAACTGACCATCCAGGAGATACCTAACTATATCCCAGAGGAGCCTGAGCCTCTACCGGAAGAGAGGCATACAGGAAGGGAAGTAGTGGTGGGCCCTAGCGGTGAGGAAGTCTTTCCAAAGTTGACAAACCTCACCTTACCTGGCTTGATTATCCAGAGGGGCTCTGCCGGTAGCTAGTGTTGCTTAGAGTATACTAAATCAGGAGGCTAATTCAGGACAATTAGTGAGCTTGCAGGCAATTTGTGACATGTCAAAAACTTTTTCATGACCATGAGTAGGGTCAAAAACTAGAATTCACTGTTATAAGTAAGTACTGTTCCTGTACAGCAAATATTGCAGGCAACTTTGGTTCTACTATATTTTCCTGTAGACAGTTTGTGTATATTTACAGCACTATGTACTGTACAGGGACAGCCAAATCTCCTTTTACTGGGGTTTGCCCACCAGTGCTGTTGATATTTTTAATCATCCATGTGAGAGGAAAACGAATTTTAGGTTGATGTAGGTAAAACAAGAGAAGTGGCTTGACCGAGGATGGAACTCACAACCTGCGGTGTTATGGACGGGCCCTGATCCCTTGCACCACAGAGCCGGTGTTACAAACATTCATTTTGGGATATACCTGTACTCTACTTCTCAACTGATTGATTGTAATTACATAGGTCTGGGGTTCGCCTCCCAGTGCTGGTCATATTTTTGATCATCCATGTGAGGAAAAAACTAATTTTAGGTGGATGTAGGTGAAACAAGAGAAGTGGCTCCACCAAGGATTGAAATCACCACCTGTGGTGTTGGAGACAGGCCCTGATCTGTTGCGTCACAGAGTCGGTGTTACAAATGGTCATATTGGGATATAATCTACCTCTACCACATCTGTATTAAAGAAGCTACAGCCTAGTTGCTAAAGATTGCTAATGAAAGGTGGCTAGACCAAGGATCAATCCCACAACCTTCCGTGTATATATTACAGGGAAAAGTGCTGTAGATCTACAAGTCACTTCCATAACCTGCAACTACATAAACAGAAATGTACATGTACAGTAAACTCTGCTGTTATATTTTTAACGGCAAAAGGACTGTATAGTTACAGCACATTTTGCTGCTCAAGAACAACAAGTTTTTACAGTGTTGTTAATGTCTTCAGTTTTTGTGAGAT
This sequence comes from Harmothoe impar, assembly GCA_947462335.1. Taxonomy (NCBI): domain Eukaryota; kingdom Metazoa; phylum Annelida; class Polychaeta; order Phyllodocida; family Polynoidae; genus Harmothoe; species Harmothoe impar. Next base: position 8,023,715 of record OX381719.1, on the reverse strand, counting down.
GAGGGTACGGTGATTCTTCTCAAAAATAATTATGTAAATATGTGTAAATATGTGTAAATATGAAGATGAGAGTAACATGCTAATAATGTGAATATTAATATAATGTATTACAGGTGTTGAATAAAATTGTTATCTCTAGTGTTTCTAACGAGTTGTTGATTTTTTGAAAATTGAATCAGTTTAAACAATATCTGAATTGGTGTGTGAAGATGAGGCATATAGGGTGACGGGTGTTGGTGACATGTTTGAGGGGGTGACATCTTTGACGGGGTGATGTATTTGAGGGGGTGACATCTTTGACTGGGTGACGTCTTTGACAGGATGACATCTTTGACCAGCAAGCTTCATGATTGGTTAAATGGGGGCTATATAGAGAGAAATGCGCGGAAAAAGTTGAAGTCTAGTTTAACTCTATACAAATCCCCCCCTCCCACCTTTCTTTCTATATAGGCCTCATTTCAGCGATTATAAGGCTTGCTGGTCAAAGACGTCACCCATTCAAAGACCAAAAATATGTAATGATCTCGTGAAAAACCACCGTAAATAAAAGTGAACCCCTGGTGTTAATAACATAGACCTGCTATTGGAGAGGAATAGCTTCATTGATAACTGCAGTTACATGTACTTGGATTCGTCTTTTCTCTATGCCATTCAATTCTTTTGTCATATAAGGGGGCTAGCATGAACAAGAATTACCAGACAATGTAATTACGTTTTAAAAGTTACTTTATCTGATGTTTAGTGTTCTAAAATCACCATTCTTTGAAATAGGTCAGAAGGTTTAGAAATACCATACTATGATATACACGATATGTACTTTATATACATCGATTTCGTCGTGTTTCACATATATTTGACACAGTTTGGTGACCTTTAATGTGACTGAATTAAGTTGCACCTACCGTAAAACCCCGCCTTTAAGACGGATTTATTTTGGGATTCATTTTCTCTATAAGACGACTTTTTTTTCTTCTAGAATTGGGGGGTCGTCTTAAAGGCGGTTTTTTTATACATTAGATTAATGTGAAAAGGTATTTTGTACAAGACAAATTTTTTCCAAAAGTTAAGGGGTCGTTTTCTAGGCGGGGTCGTCTTAAAGGCGGGGTTTTACGGTATTAGGAATACACTAAACAATCCAAGGGGCTGTTACAAAATGAAATCCATGTTACAGAATGAAAATTATGTCATGATTAAAATTTTTTTGAATTTACGTTAGTGTTTAAAAACTTACGTTATTATTAACGTAGAGGTCAAACTTATGCTTATTCAAATTTAGGCTACTTAAGGCTAATTTACACATCTTTTGCACACTTCCTGGAAAGGTGGTGAGAAAAAGACCCTAGAAAAACAACGTAAAAAAAATCTTAAAACCGCCTTTAAGACAATCAATTTTTTTTTTTTTTTTTTTGCGAAATCACTATTTGGCCCTTTTGGGCCACTGTACAACACAGTGTCTGGAAGGAATACCAGACAGCTTTACAAAATTGATTTTCAGATGTACTAGCCTTAAACTATCCCTGACACAACAGCAAGCAGGTTCCCCTAGTGGTTAGGTATACAAAGTGCTCCGTACTGACACCTAGTGTATTTATGTCGTACTAGCCAACACCCAGAACCCAGTTCTCCTCCGGCCCACTAGGTGGCAGCTGAGCTGAACAATAATATGTCAGGACCCTCTTTACATTGATACAGTTCAGATACAATACAGATACATTTCAGAATACATGATGGTATAGGGCCTTAGCGAGATGATCAGTGGATAGCGCCATTCCCACTGGTACTAGGTACTAGGCAATGCCTTGTAATCAAATTCATAAGTAAAGTAATTTTGGAAACAGAATACATTATTCACAATACTAAAGAAAATTTAGAAATATGTATTTAAAGGGCATAGTGTTATTTGGCCTGGTAGGGATTTGAACTTGGGCTCCCAGCATTATGAGTCCACAGTGCTAACCACTACACTATACTGGACACAGGTGACATTAGGAGTGTCCAGGTACAACCTATTCACAATACCTGCACCCTGCCTGTACCCAAATCTCGGCCACGAGATTTGGCTGAGCTGGTCCTTGCAGAGCATAGGGTTATGATTGTTACCAGTGGTCCAAAAGGTGGAGCCACTGTATCTCTCTAATGCAGAATAGTCCCCACCATGCCTCATGGTAGCCGTGGATCCTGTTAGCTGCTTCCACACCAAGCTGGCCCACGCTGGCCCCACCTCGACCTCTGTTCCTGAGCGTCAACGCTGGCACCAAAGGTTGCTGGTTAAAATAGTTCATGTGCATTTGGTGCTGTGGTATTAAAAGTGCAGATGGGTACCGCATAGGAATCCCCCCAATATACGGGAGAAGTGACACGGTCATGGCCCCTAAAATACCAGGGATGTCGCTCGGACGCGTCCGTAGACGAGTTGGGGCCAGCTTGCAACCTGGCCCATACATCGACCTCTGTTCCCCAGTGTCATTGCTGGTAGCAAAGTTTGCTGTTGAAAGTATTTCCAGTACGCTTGTTGCTGTAATATTAAAGGGGCATTCTCACCACTCACACTCCACCACATAGTAGACTAGAACAGTACTAGAATTGTGAGTGGGATATGCTTAGTGAGAATGCCACTTTAACTTTTCAAGGAGATTGTCACTAAAAGATGACAATTGCAAGCATGATGCACCAATGCAGCCCCAATTCATGTTTGCCGTACCCTATCCCAACCTTAACATGTTAAGTGTTTTTTTTTCTAATTAAATAAAATTGATCCAGTTTGAGTGGTGATTCTCAAACAGTAACATTGACCATTGAAATGCAAAGAAAAAAAGTCTATGGTAAGCCCTACACCATCGGGAAGAGTCATTTCTCGTTAACCCTTTAAGGATTGCATAATGCATTAAGGCATCATGCCCTTGATTGTCATGATGCTTGAATGCAGCCCTGGCGAGTATCTCGCCAGGGCTGCATTTAAGCAACATGCTGACCATACAGGGTTCAGATACTCCTGAAGGGTCAGCATGATGCACCAATGCAGCACCGGCAAGTTACTCGCCGGGGATGCTTTGGTGCATCATGACAACAAATGTCATCTTTTTGAGTCATCTTTTATCAACATCTGTCCTTAAAGAGTTAAAGCTCTCTTCTTCTCTTGGGCATTGCCAATAAAACACAGCAGATATTATGGAGACAAGGAGGCAGTTGGAGCAGGGCTCACTGCTCCCTGAGGTAAAGGACCCCTGGTGTGTGCCCCGCCGACCCCACTTACCGACTGACGAATCAGAGCCTGGCATTTCCTTGTCTACTTTGGCGCAATCTACAGAGAGCACGAGCAAGCACACGGGCTGGGGAGATTGTTTGCTTCCTTTGACATTTGCCGCTTTATTGCTGAGTCATGGTGCAGTCAATGACGGTGACTGGATACGTCTACAGGGACACACCTCTACCTAAGGCCAAGTCTCTCATCATCAAGGACTGGAAAATATGACAAGGGATTTTTGGGTTGTTTTTTCATCCGTGGGCTAAAATGTATGGAATAATGAGTGTTATTCATGACTGAAATTCACATTTCAGTGGTTAAGAAATAATTGATCTTTCAGCCTTTAAGACGGATATGTTTTGGGATTTACTTTTCCTACAAGACGGATTCTTACCTCAAAATAGGGGGTCATCTTAAAGGAGGGTTTTTTATTATAAAGTATCATAGAGAGAACCATTGTAAAGTCTTTTTTCTACAAGACGGATTTTCATCTCAAAGTAGGGGGTTGTCTTAAAGGCGGGGTCATCTTAAAGGAGGGGTTTTACGGTAAGTTGTTTCTATACCACTACATTAGTTGCATTGTTAGCCTTAATTTGAAATGTGCCAATATTTGTCCATTTTCATTATGTATTTCATCAGAAAGTGGCAAAAAGTAAAAAAGGTTCTCCAAACCTGAGTTTATGATGCGTGCGGTGATGAGAAACCTTTATCAATTTTTTTGAGTGGCCTAAAATACCTCTTCTTTCAGCTCAGTTTGTCTGAATTCCTGTGACTTCACTGTTGGGACTAAGTGGTGTAGCTGCACAGTATAAAGGGAAGTATTTTTGGTTCCAGTACTATATACTATAGGTTACACCACATTGTACTGTGGATGTAGGTCAATCCAAAGACCCAGGGTTGAAACCCCAATCAGTTGTTAAGAATGAAGGTAGAAAAAGGAATTAAGATATTGTTCATATCATGGATGTATAAATTAAATCTAGGGAATTTTGCTACTTGTTTTCTAATGGTCTTGGATATTGAGAAAAAACACTAAAACAGCAACTTTCTAACATGTTATGAGGACATGTTGTTAGGGCTGTGTCTCACGACCTTGGGACAATGTTTTTGTCTCTGACCGGGTGCCGTCTCTGACCAGGTGCCGTCTCTGACCGGGTGCCGTCTCTGACCGGCTTGGCTTGATAAGGTCAAAATACTAGCAGCAGGAGGCTAATTATAATTATAACTATGATTATATAACAACCGCCATAACGTTTTTCCAAATTCTTATATATATATGAGTATAATTCTTTTTAAAACACTTTTTTCTGACACCTGGTCAGAGACGGTAGCCGGTCAGAGACGGCACCCGGTCAGAGACGGCACCCGATCAGGGACAAAAACATTGTCCCAAGGTCGTGAGACACAGCCTTAGATTCACACTCACAAATGTTGGAAACACACCATTGATGTCTTAAAGCCCAATACTAAGCTATGACAGAATAATGAATGAAAGTTATCCAGCATATAGTTTCAAGTAATCCAAGTCCCTTTGAAATAAGTCACATCTTGGAAGAAAAACTTGTTTAACCCTTTAAGGACAGCATAGTGCATTAATGCATCATGCCTTGCTCTTGAAGATGCATGAATGCAGCCCTGGCGAGTAACTCATTTGTTCGCATGATGCACCAGTGCAGTAGTGGACAGTTACTCGCCGAGGCTGCATTGGTGCATCATGATGACAAATGTTGTCTTCATCCCACAAAATTGGCGTTAAAGCACAAAAGCCTTTATTCCACTTAAAAAATGCCTTTATTCCACAAAAGCCTTCATCTCACAAAACCTATATGGTATCAACATCCACTGGCCTTTATATCACAACACCATGTAATTTTCATATCAACTGGCCTTTATAGTTTTTTAAAAATATTTATTTTGCCTTAACTATTGTATCCCATGGGTGACCAGGTGGCTAATAAATGCCATACATATTTGTATAATCTCCAAGTGGATTAAAGAAAAGTAATACATATATCTGAATATGAATTTAACTAAAACTAGAACTTCCATGACTTTTGATTATTGCCACCAGGTGGCCTCTGTGTAGGAACCCGCATTTCCCTTAAAAGGGTTAAATGAACTTTGCTGCATATACTTCCAGCTCGATGACTTCTGACATGCAATGACAACTTCCTGTTGGTGAACAAATGAAACAAGACAGTTGACCCTTTAAGGATGGCATGATACCTTAATGCATCATGCGCTTGCCTGTCATGATGCATGGATGCAGCCCTGGTGAGTAACTCGCCAGTGCTGCATTCAAGCATCATGCCGACCCTATGGAATTTAGACACTCCCGAAGGGTCGGAATGATGCACGATTCAATAGTTACTTGTCAGTGCTGCATTGGTGCTCCTCACGACAAACGTAATCTTTTAGTGATATCCATCCTTAAATGGTTATATTGTCAGAGGGTTGTCAGTTACATTATGTTCCCTCTCACTGATCCCTGAACTCTAAGACAGGTCTCCCTTGTACAGTGTCTAGACACATCTTGCTATAAGACAATGATTGAGGACATGGCATTTGCCCATCTACTTTGTAGCAATCTACAGACAGGCCACCTCCCACCCACCAGGGAGGTTTGTTCAGGCAGATATTGGCTGCTTTATTGGTCACAGTCACAGCGCAGCCAATCTCACCAATGGTTGTTATAGACACTGCGTACACACACAGAAAAGTGAGAGTCATTGTCGCTAAAACTACCCTCTCCTGAGGGTCAAGCACTGCCTGACTCTCAGGTGAGGGTAGTTTTAGCGACAATGACTCTCACTATTCTGAGGGTGTAGATAGGAAGTCAGTTTGACTCTTTTCTCAGAGTTATGGACGTCACCGAAGTTACTTCATTCGAAAAAAAAGAGCTTTGCAGGGGGGGGGGGGATGGACACAGTCTAACACTACTCGACTCTCTTGTAAAGCAACCAATATAATGTGCTTGACTCTTTTTTAATGCAACTGATATTATGGGCTCTTGAGATTCAGATTTGGCTATACCCATCACAGCATTCCCTGATACTATTGAAACAAATCCAAGGCCAAAAAAGGGTTTGTTTCAGGTAACATGGCAAGAAAGTCAGGTGGTCACTCTTTTTTTCTCTGTATATACACATGGAGGGGTAAAGATGGCTAATCCCGCAGAACCATTTAATGTTTTTTGAATTACCTCTATTTATTCAATCAAGTAAACAGACCACTGCGGAATACTTGCTGGGTTATTCCACAAGGCGACAACATAAAGTATTTTTAGTTTAAACCAATTGCACTTCTGTACTCTATCAAACATTAGCACTTTTATAACAATGCTGCATGGAGGGCCTCCTACTACTAATACCTGACGTGCTGATGCTGAAATTGTTTGTCCCCTAACACACCGTAGAGGTGGGAAGCAATGTTATGTGAGTGTTTCTTGGTCACACCCGACCCGTCCAGTTTACACACCTGAAACAGACACTCTCTGCTGCTTGTATGAAATGAGATGGTGATCCACCCTTGCAAATTTTGATGGGGTTTTGCTGCAAGTGACACTTGTTAGAGTAAATATGGACAGAACATTCCAGGTGTGGATCTCCTTCAACCAGTCCTAGTAACAAAATCATCAAGAGAGACATGCAGCATGTGACTACACTTGCAAAAACCCGAAATTCGCTCATACGATTACATTTGCTGCAAATTTGCAGCAGTGGATCACTGCCTATACACATTTGAGTATGGCATGATAGCTGATGTTTCCTGAGTATCGTTCTACATGATGCACCACAGCACCATGTAACATGCCTGTAATTGATGCATGTATGATGCAGATTCTACTTCAAGAGTGTATCAACCCCATATAGGGTCATCATGATGCATTAATGCAGCCATTTAGTAACTCGCCATGTCGCCATTAGCAGCCTCAGACAATGATCAGGCACTGCTGGACGATAACAGATGGGTCAAGGGCCATTCTAGTGAGGGTGAGGCTATACAGGACCTTCAATAACAGGCTGGACTTTGGCAAAATTGCTTGAAAGTCTGGCCATGCTGGATCTTCATGCCAGAGTCTGACAATGTTAGACTCTTGTAGGCTGAAACAATTTAGGGTGAGTAGATGAAGGTCCAGCATAGCCTGACCCTCACTAGAATGGCCCTTGATCCATCTATTATAGTCCAGCAGTGCCTGACCCTTGTATATGAGTGCTAACGGAGACATTGGTGGACTCTGATATTTGCCTGGGTGAACGCATGGACAGAAAGTGGATACACAGGAGAAGAAAACTCATCTTTGTCCGGAGGAAGTCAATAGGGAGGTTTAGATATACCTACTTCTAACGTGTACGGCAACGTCTAGCCCATTCTATAGCATTGCTGTAGACGTACACGTTGCCGTACACGTCGTGATCTAAACCTCCCTAATATGAGGATACCTCTGCAAACACAATGGCTCTGACAGCTTATATAATGGGACGTCCGTGATAGCTCTCCTAGGTGCGCGGACAAATGTTTAGAGCATTATCTTAATGCTATCTTAGACTATCTTAAAAGTATCACTAAGCAAATGAAGATGGTGCCACTAGTAGCAGTGGGTCCATTATTGATGCAATAATGGTTGATCGTGAAAGAACGCGTGAGGTATATCTGGCAATAATGCACGAGCCGAAGGCGAGTGCATTATTAGACAGATATACCTCACAAGTTCTATCACGATCAACCAATAATGCGTTTATACCACTGTTTCTTCAAATATGTGACCATATAACGTGTCAGACCTACCTTTTTCAATTGTCCATTTTGTCTCGCGGATCGACTGGCACACTCACCGAGCGCCATGCTTCTCCTGTCCGGTCAATGCGTGTTGAATAACATGAAAATATGGCCAATTGAGACTATGACAGGGTTAATCCTTCAGTCCTAGACATGTTTAGAGCTCCTTGTTGATGATACCGTGCAGTATTCGCCTTTTAATTGCGTAAATTCTTCATATTTCGACATTTCGATACCAGCCCGGCTAGACTTGTACACAGCGGGAAGGCATGTAAAACCAACACGCCGAGTCGAGTAACCAATGCGCCTGATTGACCTACTTTCCGCGTTGGCTTCGATCAGCTGATCGTCATATGTAGTAAATTGGTCTCTCGAATTCGCTGTGTTGGGTGCGTCAGTCGGTCACGTGATCTATGTCGTCTCCTTGTTTACTACTCCCGGCGGGCTGGTATCGATCGGAAAATGTCGTATTATGAGGAATTTACGCAATTAAAAGACTATTTCTACACAGGAACATCAACAAGGAGCTCTAAACATGTACTGGTTTGAAGGAATAAGCTTGACAAGGTCTAATTTCGCCACCTTTGGATGTTATTCACTACGTATTTGGTACCGCTGGGAGAATCATGGCGACCAGGTAAGTTAGTATTGGCTACCCACCAGTCGGCTCTGTGGCCGATGAGGTTAGGCGCTGGCGTTTGGCTTCTGCGGCCGGGGTTCGCATCCCGAACGAGTCTCACTAATTTCGTAGCCAAAATGGCTATGCCTACCTTTCATTACCTTGTTAAAATATATAGAAGCGTCTTGGTGTAAAAAATTAATTCTGAGCGTGCGTATATCCTGAGATAACCGAACGGCAAATATCCACTCTCGGCACGGGAAAAGCCAGAATCGTGGTATAATCCTCCTCAACCAGTTTTTTGGTTGTTTTCTTTTAGATGTATATGTTGCCTGGTGAAGGGTATATACTATACTTAAGGCAAACCTCAGGTAGCATAGTTTGGGTATGTGACACTAGGTGGAAGGAGCTACACATTTAGATCTCAATGAAGATTTAAGATTTAAGATTAAGATAACGCTCTAAACGTTTGTCAGCGCACCTAGGAGAGCTATCCTGTATTTTCTATATAATGACACATGATCCCAGACAGGCTATGGTACATGCAGGATTATTAGTTGCAACCAGAACTACTATTTATTGGTGGCAGTCTTTGCAAAAACATGCAGCACGGTGGCAATGTCCTCCTAAAATGCCACTAGTCCAGCAGATTGACAAGTGTAGCAGGACCGAATGTCAGTCACATGTTGGTTTTTTCTGAACTAAATAATTAAGTTGGGTTTCTAAACCTGAAATATGTTTGTCAATATACCGTGTAAAACTATGTATTTATCCTAATTTGGCCATAGATTATTACAAATATAATTTACATACTATTTTATAGTTCACATGCCTGAATCATCAGATATCTTGGTATCCGGTCCTTCAAAAATGTACCCGGTCCTGCAACATTGAAAATCTGCAGGACCAAATATCCTGTGGGATGAAAACGTTTTCGCAAAGACTGTGGTGGTATATAAGCACTGTATATATTTTTTCTCTGCATGTTGTTTGTATGTTTGGGCCGCATGTAGTACTAAGTCAAGATACAGTGAAACGCTTTTAAGGGTATACAGGACAATATCATATTCCATTAACTGAAGCCCCCTCTCCCTAGTTGGAGCCATCAGAAGAATCCTCTGCTGCCAAGCTTCTGCAGTCACAGTAGTGTAACACTACCTATATACTGCTGTCACCTTGGCAAATTTCCCTAGAGAGGACAAGATAAGGCCAGCACACCATCTCATTCATACTTCTAGTAGACATACCCTCCACAGACGAGAGCCGATAAGGAAGGTCTGTGAGGCCCCTATCCCTCAAAAGGCCCCTATCCCTCAAAATTGTTCCGTTTGAGGGATAGGGACCAGGTGAAGTCCCTATGTGCCAAACAGCCCCTATCCCTCAAAACGGTTTGAGACATAGGGGCCATGTGAAGTCCCAAAGCCCCAAATATTTTTTTCCATGTCCCTCAAAATATATAATCACTCCTGTGAGGCGGAGGGGGGGGGGGGGAGCTGAAAAGAAATTAGTGGTATGGCCCATTGTAGGAAAAAAAGGGGCGAGTGAAACATTTTGATGAGAGGGCCATGGAATATTTTGACTGGAATAGAGGTGGGGGGGGGGGGGTTTGCCCCCCCCCCAAAAAAAAAAATCTCTTTAGATATGTGCTATTATGTCTCCAGAGCAGATCACGATAATAATATACATGGACTTATTAATATAATTCTAACTCCTCAAACCTCCAGCATTATAACACCCTTATCTAATGCTAGTAAAACCTATTTTATGGGTTAAAACTTTGATAGTTCTAAGTAAGAAACATTTTCTTCACCCATCTTTTATGTTTTTATGAATCCTGCCAATGAATTCATATTCAAAAAGAATCATAAATTACTTTGTGAGACACACATACCTGTTTTAGGTTGCAAAATATACCTCCTCATGGTTCAGAGCGTACAAAGTGATAACAGGTGTCAGTCTGCAAGCTATAGATATAGACCTGAGAAGGCCCCCATGACCTATTGCAAAGGTTTTTGATGGATAGGGCTTTTGATACTTAGGGATTGTTTGTAGCATAGGGGCCTGACATGTCCCTATCCCTCAAATGGCCCCTATCCTACAAATATTTGTGAGATAGGGGCTGTTTAAATGTGGTCCCTATGTCTCAAAATGTTGTGGGATAGGGACTTTTTGCTATATAGGGACCTGAGGTGGGCCCTAAGTCTCAAACGGCCCCTATCTCACAAATATTTGAGGGATAGGGGCCTTTTGAGGGATAGGGGCCTCACAACGTCCACCCTGAGATGGACACCAGCCCCCTGCACTGAAAAAGTAAACTTGTCTCCAGACTCGTTGAAGTGACTATCATAGAATAAATGAGTCAAAAGTTGTCTATCCTATCAGGTTAACATGCCACAGGTAGAATCTGGAGCTGGCAAATGTCGGGTTTTGGGCTGGCACATGCCAAGTAGGTCTTCTATCTCCAGCTAGAAGACCCCCTTCCTTGTCACTAAAACGAGTTTTTGACTTGCTTATTTTATGACAGTCACTTTGAAGAGTCTGGAGACAAGTTAATTTTTTGAGTGTGGGCACATATTCCCAATGCTACACTGTAAAAACAGTGTTTAGATGATAAATGCACATGTTTAGCGGCTAAACACTTTTCTAAACACTATCTTGTCCCACATTTTGAGACACCTTTTTCCATCTAAACATGTTTAATTCTAAACATGTTTAGATAAAACATGTTTAGTGTGCAAAGTGTTTAGATCTGGTAGGTGTTTACAATCATAGAGTTTAGACCAAGGAAGGGTTTAGATATATAATGTGTAGATTTATAGAGTGTTTACATTTGTAGTGTTTAGAATTATTAGGCATTTAGATAAATAGCATTTAGATATGGTAGGTGTTTAGTTACATGGTGTTAAGGTAAGTTGATCGTAATTTGCATATTAGAATATATTATCAGTCCAATCTATCATCTTATATTCAGAAAGATATTGTTTTGTAACACTTTTGTAGCGTGTCATCACATATATTACATAGAATCAATACTTAGTAACTGTGAAATGTGTACAACAGAATGGTGGAGAGAATATTGCTATATACTTTCTTATATCCCACAGAACAGGTGTCCCTAGTGATTATAGCTTTTCTGCACATAGTCTAAACCCCAAATCATAAAATTACTCTCTCCATAATAATAGCCATATGTTCCCATATTTAAATCACTCAAATGATGTGATTCTTTGTATGCTTTTGTATGTTTATTCAAGGATCAGCTTATAAATGGGTGGGGAAAGTCCATCCAATGACTTAACTGCCACCTGGTGGGATAAAATTGTGTTTAATATCTAAACACTTAAATATGTTTAGGTGTTTAGATGTTTAGATTAGATGTGTTTAAGTCTAAACTGATAAAGTGTTTAGCATGCTTATAATATATTTGGTAAGCGTTTAAACAACGATACCAATCATGACAAACAGACACATGATCAGCCACATTTTCTTGTTTATAAACTGTGCCTCTGATATAGCCAGGGGTTTACACTCCATTAATCACCACTTTTCTGGTTATAATTCTGCTTGTAATTGGAATACTTAAATCATTTCTGCAGATTTTCTGAACTATAGAGAGATACATGTACTTTGGAATTCGAATTAAAATTTTAGTCCAATAGGTTATGAAAAAAAATGCTAAGCTAATTGGAATAATGAGAGTAATATGATTGCTATACTAGAGAAAATGTGATTCATGCACGATTTGGTATCTAAACACCTCATTTTTAAATCCTGAACTGGTGGTAGATATATGTTTAAAGCCTAAACACAAAGAAAGCATATGTTTAAATAGTAAACACCCATCTGCATAAGTGTTTACTTTCTAAATGTCTAAACACATGCATGTCTTCAGTGTTTAGGCATTTAGAAATAATGTGTTTAACATACAAAATGTCTGTTTAGATTTCTTAAGTGTGTACAGATTAAACATGTTTAGCTTTTTTGGTGTTCAAAGTTAAACACAGTTTTTACAGTGTATTTTGTCAGTGGCACGTTTCTGTGAAAGTGTCAAACGGAAGTCAGCACGTATCTGTGTTCAGCTGAGCGGGGGGCTGTAACAGAACAAAACTAATGTTACCGAATGTAATTACGTTGTGATTAAAGTTTTTTAAAATAATTCATGTTAGTGTTAAAAGTTTACGTTAATGATTAGCAAATGTTTTAAATTTACCCTGTGGTTTGCAAATTTAGGCAAATTTACACATTTTCTGCATACTAGCTGGAAAGGTGGTGTGAAAAATGGAGTCCATAAGGCTAAAAAACCTCCATAATGTTAAAAAATCTGCAACGTGCATTTTCTGTAACAACCCCTTGAAAAACAACGCAAAAAGAACTGTTTTGTAACACCCACTTTTTGCGCTATACGTTGTATTCAGTAACAGCCCCCTGGTGAAGGATATGGACCAATTACTGCTGATGCTGATAGGAGAGGAAGTTACATACAGCCACTACTTCTAGTGCACCAAATAGAGGGTGTGTTCCACTTTATATGGCCTAAAAATTTGATGTAGCAGGCTGAATATATATATATGTGTGTGCTCCGCCCCTCCCTGGGGCTGAACGTTAATGCTATTCTAATACAAGCCTTTACATATGCACCATACATCATAGACTATGTTTAACATTGGTTTCATTGGCTCCTATGCCCCCCCCCCCCATGCAGATTTTCTCCACCTCTCCACTGACTGATTCACTCTCAAAATATACAATCATCTGCCTCTGTTAAGTTATAGCTCTATTAGCCTCAATGTTAATATATGCATGTAATTTGTAAACATGAAGGAAAACAACCTGACAAGGGATTTATCTACTGTTTATTCATTGGTTGAAAATCTTAGTACCATAATTGCACTGTTAATTGCAAACCGTCAACCAGGAAAATCATATACAGTATGGACGAGAAGATACATAATATACATTTTATTACACTTGATCACTGTATGTTATAAGTAAGTGAGTCATTGTCAGCTTTGGAACATCATTTTAATTAAATCAATGCTTGTAATATACAGTCTATAGATACATCAAGGCTAGAAATCACAAATTGACCCTACACAATTGTCAATTTGCTACTGGTAGTAAAGCAATAATATATCAAATAACTACCTGACTAGAAGTAGGTCAGAAAACTGTTTCCATTGTGTTCCGTTAACAGGAAGTCCTGGTACGCTTTATGCATTATAACCATAATAGCCTATCCTTAGCACTGCCGTAGCGTTCCGATGTGTGTAGTAAAAGGGCTCACCAAAAGCCAAGATTTTGCGTTTGCATTGAAAACGATACCTATGGCAGGCCTCCTCCAGAAAGTACCGGCAGTGCTATATCATTTTTAGATCATAACATAAACCAATGTTATTAATCAAAAGACAACCTCATCTGTATAGGCAATCATATAATATGTAATATCATCTTTTTATGTAGTCTTCCACCTATCATACTTAAAGTTAATATATCCGATGGTAGGGGTTCAAAAATTAACTTTCCTAAAAAATTAGTCAAGATGTTCATACTGATCATACTTTATTTGCTGCATATGTTTTTCATTCTAAGTCCCTCGATTTTATCTTGTATTTTGAAAAAAGAATCCTCACATTTATTGCGCTGGTGCACATTTTGGATGGCACAAATTAATGTGCACCCATCGCAAATGTACTAGAACAAGCCTAGAGGTGGGTATAATGGCACCCCTTATTTCCACCTTTATAGCCAGTAGATAACATTTGTTAATCAATCAATCATCCATGTCAGTGCTTTATAATTATTAGTTGTGGTTACCTTAATTGTACAAAGAAGCTAATAATTATATGTACATGTCCAACAAAAGAGTAAGATCAAATAAGGAAGCCTTAAGCATATATCTTCCAGGGTGGTTGAGCGGCCCTTTAACAGGTGGAGGACTGGGGAAGGGATACAGTCTGGTAATGCAGGTTGCCCAGGCTGGTTTAGCAGGCCGAGAGTATTTACAGGCAGGGTGTTTATTCAGGTTGTTCACACTTTCCCAGCACATCATCCTGGTATATAAGGCGGGGGCTTAAGCTTTCACACCTTCTCCCAGCATATACAGCTGCTATACCCTGCACTGTGTGTGCCAAACTAAACAAATTACAGAAATAATCTTGTGATTACTCATAAATGCAACAGACCATGCACTAAATACATCCACACATTGATAGGTGATATATTGATTTATATACTGAAGGGGGCTATACTTTAAGCAAATATCATATAGAAATCACAAATATGATTATGTAAAAGCTGTAGTAATAACACAGCGCTGTTACTGAACAGACCTGTATTCCAGGCTGAGTGACCTGGAAAAACGGGCTGGATGTGTAATGCAGGCTTTACTGTAAGTCCAGGCAGTCTTCCACTGCCACCGGAAAGCTCAGCATACGCTTGTTGGACTTCTGTCAACCTCTTTATCAGAGTATCAAAGCAAATGGTATCTTGGCATTTTTCTACTGGTACATGTTATCATACCATAAAACTTAGCTATACCATCAAGCTGCTGGATCTTATTCAAAATAGCCTAAAAATAAAGCCCAATATTTTTCCAGGATAAATAAAAGAAATACCAACAAACAATCAACAGGAGGGACAAGAACAAGAGGACCATGTCCACTTATTCACTAACAACCAAACAATTCTGAGATCATAGGCAACATAGTCTCAAGCTCCTTTGAGAATATGTGAAAAGTTAAAGTGCTTTTGAATAGAATAGTATTCTGAGTTGGAATACTGATCTGCCATATATCAAGATGTCAGTCCTTGATATATGCCCCAAATCTAAGATGACCACCACCTGGGCATAGTGTTTGATTGAAATTCCAGAATTTCATCTAGCATTATAACTTTTGGGGATGCATGGCAAAGACTGATATCTTGACATATGGCAGATTTGAAATTGGCACACCCAAATTACCCTATTCTAACTCAGAATACAATTCTACTCCAAAATGCCTAGCACCTTTTTATAAGGCATCTTTCCGAGAGTTGGCCCATGGCTATAGGCTAAGATTTGCATGTGCACAGACTATACAGTGCAAGCAGGAACTAGCTAGGTGTTTGTTATGGAGGTGTCAGAAACACTCTCATGTGACATTCATCTCATTGGGAACTATACTATACCACTCCTCGAACACTTATAACACTTCCAAGAAATGCATGATGGTTATACAAAGCAAAGGTTTATTCGAGATCGATTTTCACTGCTCAAGAGTTATTACAATGCCCCTATACCGAAATGCATATCCTAGACCGTGCTTATCTAAAACCAGGCTCTCATACAGTACGGTTTGGTATTTAAAGTTTGTTTCATGCAATACCAATAATAATCTTATTGGTGAAGTAGTAAGGAGTGGTATACTAATTGCAAGTATAAGGGTCATTAGAATTTCAGAACATATCAGTCAAAAAGGGTATCTCTCAGTTTATGTTTGTTTTTTTATACTCGCGGGCTAAAATGTGTGGGGATACTATGGGATGATGTACGTTTTTCATGACCAAAATTCACATTGTAGTACTTAAGAATTTACGGATCTTTGAAAGTGAAGAAAATGTAATTTATTTCTATCCTACTGCATTACTGGCAGTATTAGCTTTAATTTGATACCAAATATCGCAATATTTGTCCATTTATATAATATTTTTCATAAAAAATTAGCAAAAAAAAAAAAAAAGTTTTCCTCAAAAGCTGATTCGTATGACGCGCGCGGTGATGAGAAACCATTTTATCTTTTTAAGTGGCCTTAACTAAATGGGTCAGAAGTCGCACATTAACAAGGTTATGATATTGCCATATCTATTTACAGCTCATTACTTATTTTTCAAATAAATGTCACATATGTGTCAAACACCCTCTTGGTATTAGTACTTTAGGAGATAATAGGGGATGAGGGGTCTGGTTCAAACACTTGCCACGTACCAGTTCAGAGATATATGAAGCTATGTAGGTGACTGAAGAGTTTGACTGGAACTTGAGCGAGTGATAATACCACACTCAGTGCACCACAGTCCAGTAAATTACCCTGGTATGTGTCAGAACTGTCAGGACCAATGATAGACCGGAGGCGGAATTTTGAAATGTCAGTCTAGGAGGAACGGAATTTTACAGGGTGGCATCCATGCCAAACTTTTAGATTGACCTACACTGATCAGGTTTAGGGTGGATGCCACGCACAGAAATCGTTTTTCTCTGATGATCCCATGGTATTCCTAGACCTTGAAAATGTGGATTTAGACACCTTAAATCACTCAATAACATCATTTTTCACCAAGATATGGCCAAAATCATGAATTTCGGTAATGGCTACCCAAATATCATACAAGATATGCATTGGAAAGGAAATCAGATGCTTCCATGATATTCCTAGACCCTAAGAATGTGGATTTAGACACCTTAAATGACTCAATAACATCATTTCTCACCAAGATATGCCCAAATTCATGATTTTTGGCAATGGCTGCCATTATCGGGCCCTATTTCAGAGAAAAATGATTTCTGCGTGTGGCATCCACCCTAAACCTGATCAGTACAGGTCATACTAAAAACCTGGCATGGATGCCACCCTGTAACATTCCGTTCCTCCTAAAGTGATTTCTAGATGTCATTTGAAATTCTGCCTCAAGTCTATGATATTATACACAACATTTCCCATTCTCACCACTCCTACATAGGGAAAAGTGGGAGGGGGGGGGGCTGGGCCCCAAGTTAGAACTAAAGGGGGCTCAAATACTACTTTCCACAAGTGTTTATATGATACATTGTGCATAAAAGCTGATACTTGGTTGGAGTGATCCCCCAAATAAAGAATTCCTACTCTAATGGAGTGATCATTTTTTAGCAATGGCGCTGGGGTGGTGCTGAGTTTGCGCAGGGCAAAAAATGTGGACACCTTGACTTGGGGGAGGGGAAAAAATGTAACCTATTTTGAGCCAAAAAGCTCACACGTTACTATGCCTGAAAGGGCCCGTGCACCCGCCGATTTTTGACCCATAAAGGGGGGAGGTAAAAAATGTCGACCCCTTGACGAGGGCCGGGGGGTGAAAAAAATCTGCACGCTCCGCACAAAAACCAACCCTTTTGTTAAAAAATGATCACATTGCCCCTAAAAGCTAATACTTGGTTGGAGTGATACCCCAGGCCCGAAATTAAAGCTTGACCGTCATGGTTGAAGTGAGGCAAAAAGCAGTCTGGGATATAGTTCAGTTTTCATTAACAAGAGAGCTCTTAAGGGCTGGGAGCTCAGCTCTTATAGGCACAGGATAGGGTGAATATGTTGTAGCTGGACAATTCTCATGGTCCCCTGTCCAAACACTGTAGCCTTCTGGTGGACCTTGTATTTAAGTCCATGTATGGAAAATGCTGAACTTATTCCATGACGGCCCAGCTTTAAGAATTTCTACTCTAACTGAAGTGCAGGTTTCTACAAATCATATTAGATATCACAGATTGAACTGCTCCTCCAACACTTATCACATGTGTTTTTGACATGGCATCTTCTCCGTAGATCTCATGGTAGTGTGCCATGTCTTTTGTCTTATCCTCCATTGGCACGGAGATATCATAGGCTTTCACAATCGGCACTCCAATTCTCCTCATGTTCCAGTTGACCAAATCATTCATTGCAGCGATGATATTATTTGCCCTAAATTTACAATGTCTTATCCTATGATAAGGCATTGCACATGTCTCTACCCAGATGAACACTAACAAATCTGAATGTTTCTTGAATGTTTCCAGGTACTGGTAGACTTCTATCATGCCCGTGATGTAAGAGAGCGGTTCAATTTCAGAAAAAGACCATTGTCCAGAATTGATGAGTACTGCAGTTGGCTTGGTAGCATTGAGCAGTGTGGCCTCCATCTTCTTGAGCTCACTGAGTAAGCTGGTTGGAATGGTAGTACTGACAAAGGTGGTGCTCCATGGAAAGTACTTCATGTATGCAGCATGTCTGAGTCTCATGTTCGAGTCTCCAAACATGAAGATATCCGTCTCGTTCAGACATTTTAGAATTTTTGCTGATAATGTGAAAGGGAAATAACATTGGTAGGTTGACCAGTGCCAGACTTTGCTCCTCTTAACCCAGAATCCTGGAGTGTGTTGAGTGGTTGATGGTGAACAAGGGGGGAATGTGGAAACATTTGTCATGGGTGTTCCAGGTACCTTGGGTAAGTCTGCTGATTTGTAAACTTGCAACACCTGATTCAATGCCTTCTGCTTGCATTCCATCATATGGGGTGTGCCAGTTGTGTAGCAAGATGAGAGAGTCACTGTGAATGTTTTCTCCACCACGGGACATGTTACGGAGTACTGGGTAAAGTTACCAGTAGACAGAGAGAGTTTGGTGTCACATACTGCTGTTGTAAGGGGCCCTTTAATAGTAGCATGTATGTCTGAATAGGGTATAGTAAATGGTAGCTTGGAAAACACTGTTTCATTCACTTGAAACCTGATATTTGATGGCCACAAACTGTTCATAAACTGTTTAAAGCTTGTATTGTACCTGACATAGTTTAGAGTATTGTACCTGCAAATAGGGTCACTATCGTTATATGAGATTGCATCAATTGGAATATTTTTTTTGTACCAGTTTTGTGGAAACTCCTGCGATAAAGATTTTCTCTGGAATTTCATAAATTCCACACGCTCTCTCCGAAGAACCGTTTTTGTGGTAGCTTTTGCTTTGAAATACGACACATTAGAGAAGTCATAGATGTCATCATTTAGGTATACCTGTCTGTTGTACCATTCAGATTCTGTTAATGCCTCCCTGAAGCGACAGAGATAGTAGTGTCCATTACAACCAGCGCTGGTTGACAAAGAGAACTCGATCAATGGCTCTGATGAGCTCTGTAGGCGAACCCTGTAGGTCATCATCAACATGAGCAGAGTGGCTCCACAAAGGAAAGTCCATACCAGATTTGATGGTGTCATTCTGAAAAGAAAATACAAGGTAAGTAAATTTATGTCGCACTGCTTCAGTTTTTGACTTGATTCATGGATAAAGTACTGGTGAATAATTAACCAATGCTACATTTAATGTTACAGGTCCACTGTGAAAATTAGAGTCGTATTTGTCTCCCACATGGCTATGGTAAAGGAAATGTCTGCGGAGAGCTACTCGTCTCCACAGAAGGGGTTGATGCATGGCCTCCTTGATACCTAATACCATGGTAGGACGTTAGACATTACGCGTGGGAAAGTGAGAAAATGTCACTAAAGAATGAAACCCACATGGCTATGGTAAAAGGGCACCGTCAAACCACCAATAACTTGAGACGGTGAAGGATCAAAAAGAGCTCTGTCAACTCGAGTTGACCCTTCACATAAGCAGAAACAATAAAACTTTGCAGCACCGGCAACCCAGTAAACACAACTACGTTTCTCAGACGTAAATCTACGTTCATTTGGGGTATCAACTATGTAATTTTACAAGGTTTATGAAGGTTAAAACATTAAGGTTTATTCACGTTTTACAAACGTATTAGTATGATTTACATATTTCTACCTCATTTAGACCTAGATAAACGTAATAAATCTATATTTTTCTACCTAATTTAGTCGTGAAAATATGGCAAAATGAGACATATTTAACTCGATGTACAAAAAACATGTACCTGCATTTTATCTAGATTTTATACGAGAATTCAGGCATAGATCTGTTTCATTTACATTCACAAATGTGTTTAATTCAATTATACTATTCTTGCTTCATTTTATATCTTTTGCCAGATAAGTCACTTTAGTTATGGCCTAAGTGAGGCTTTATATTTCTTTCATTACCTCCTATGTGGTTTTCACTCATAAAAGGGCATTAAATCACATATTACATGCTATTCATCTATTTCCAAATGTTTATATATGAAGAGTTATTTGTGTGTGGCTGATTTGCATGACATGAAATTTTTAATCATTATGGTCTTAGTGTGAAAAAGGGGTATATTTGCTGAAGTGGCAAATGATTCTTTCTATACCTAATAGTGCTGCTACCTAGTGGGACATTGGAGAGTTATATACACATTCAAGTTGAAAAACTACGACTTTCAACGTAGATCTATGTAGATTTATTACCTTTATCTACATTGGAATGAGGTAGAAAAACTTAAATTAGACATAAACGTTTGTAGAACGTAAGTAAACCTCAATATTCTGACGTTCATAAACCTTGCAAAAAGTCTAAATTCAGACCTTTGGTCGGAAAACTACCTAAAGAAACCTCTGGGCTACGTTGGAATGAGGTAGTGTGTTTACTGGGAAGTAACCATCTGAGGCTATATTGGTGCATTATGACGACACATGTTATCATTTAGTGACATGCGCCCTTAAAGGGTTTAAAGCGAACTGAATCCTCCTGACTTCAATATATTTTATATTTGCCATTCTGTACTTGTATGGTTAAAAGTGGATTCCTGTATACCTGCCTGAATAATCCTTCAATGGTTGGGCTATGTTGCTACAAATAATTTTTTCTGTATTGCGAGCCCTGTCCGAACCCTACAGTCCGGCGTCAGGTGGAAGCACCTGTCTAGACCTTGGGGTATGGGTAGGGGTCGCTATAGGATTCTGTACGCAGGCTGGCTGCCCATATAAGCCAATGTCTAGGGGCCCGGCAGTTAGTGTAGGTTCCAAACTGCGCTGCCCACCTGAAAGGCTAGATCAGGAGCCAACTTACCTGCCATTGGGTTCAGAGTCGCATCAAGGTGATAAGTTGACTTTGTGAGGTTCGGCCAAATAAAGATACCTTTTTTGCAACCTGTACACTAGAATCGAACTGTGTCAACCTTATTCTTTCATCCTGTATATCTATCTAACTATAAGTATCCGGATGGAAAACAAGTTCCTTACATATATATACATATCGAGTCGTCTAATAACCTACCTGACCTTGTGTCACTAGGTTACTAGGTGTGTAAAAGTCAGAAGGACGAGAGTCTTCCATCATGTAATAGACTGGGTAGTCTCTACTTGTATGGGGGGGGGGCTGGCAAAGACCTTGGATGTCAAGGTGAAGTAGTCTGGCAGAGTGCCATCTCCTCTCCTCTCCCGTCATTACCCTACCTACCCACTCATGCAGATACACCATACCAAGCGCCTTCAGTCGGGGCACATACACATGAGACTTAAAGGTATACGGGAGGTTTGGTTAATTCTATTCTACCAGCAATATCTCTTAATCGCTTGGGATCATATTAGTTTGATGTATGATGATATTATAGAATGCAAAAATTCAGGGGCATGGCAAGCAGGTTCAAAGTAGGGGGGACTAAGGGGTATATTGACCCTTTTTGACCCCTTTTTACTTGACCCTTTTGGTTTGAGGTTGGTTGACCAACCCCTTTTTTGGGGTTGGTCAAATGTGGGGGGGGGGGGGGGGGGGTACATGTCCCACGTTTCTCTCCCCCCCCCCCCCAGGGTTGCCACACCCTGAAGAAAGTCAACACCTCATAGTGCTAAATTTTGATATATTGATATTTAAAGAAAGAACACCCTTAACTATGGCTGTGTATGGTGCAAACCCCATTTTTTAACTTAAAGGGAATAGCTGGTTCCTACACAAGATCCAAAAATGGCGGCAAAAATCGAAGCTCATGACAAGTACTCTTTAAGCTGTATTCATATTCCTACATAGATCAAGTGTATTTTCTAGAATAGGGTAGCACTTAACTGAGTCAGAACATATAAGACAGGGAGATATGCTTTTCTCATGGCTTTAGGTCGTTTCTATTTTTGCCACCAGGTGCCGTAAGCAGAGACCCTAACGTATATCTTTAACACCTGTATGACCGACATACCGACACCTTATTTAGGTTATAGGCTTGATGTATTCGTCCCTGACCCCGGCCCCGAAATAGATATGCTGTGAGGTCATTGCTATAGACGTCCTTAGTTACCACCATGCATTGACTATTAGGCATTTGCCAGAAAGAATAAACTGTTGGCCTCTTGGAGGCTGAAAATTGAGGGTCAATTGAGTCCAGCATTGTCAAAATCTGGAATGAGGTTCCAGCTGGGGGAAGACTCAAGTTAACTCTCCTTCACAGATGTAGACTTCAGCAGGATGTGGGAACCAGTCGGGGCATGGTGTGGGAACAAGCAGGGTGTTGGAACCAGTAGGGGCAGGGTGTGGGAACCGGTAGGGACAGGGTGTGGGAACCAATAGGGTGCGGGAACCAGTAGGGGCAGGGTGTAGTAACCAGTAGTGGCAGGGTGTGGGAACCGGGAGGGACAAGGTGTGGGAACCAGTAGGGTGCGGGAACCAGTAGGGGCAGGGTGTGGGAACAAGTAGGGGCAGGGTGTGGGAACCAGTAGGGGCAGGGTGTGGGAACCAGTAGGATGTGGGAACCAGTAGGGGCAGGGTGTGGGAACCAGTAGGGGTAGGGTGTAGGAACCAGTAGGGGCAGGGTGTAGGAACCAGTAGGGGTAGGGTGTAGGAACCAGTAGGGGTAGGGTGTGGGAACCAGTAGGGGCAGGGTGTGGGAACCAGTAGGAGCAGGCTGTGGGAACCAGTAGGGGCAGGGTGTGGGAACCAGTAGGGACAGGAACCAGTAGGGGCAGGGTGTAGGAACCAGTAGGGGCAGGGTGTAGGAACCAGTAGGGTATGGGAACCAGTAGGGGCAGGGTGTAGGAACCAGTAGGGGTAGGAACCAGTAGGGGCAGGGTGTGGGAACCAGTAGGGTGCGGGAACCAGTAGGGGCAGGGTGTGGGAACCAGTAGAGGCAGGGTGTGGGAACCAGTAGGGGCAGGGTGTGAGAACCAGTAGGGGCAGGGTGTAGGAACCAGTAGGGGCAGGGTGTGGGAACCGGTAGGGACAGGGTGTGGGAACCAATAGGGTGCGGGAACCAGTAGGGGCAGGGTGTAGTAACCAGTAGTGGCAGGGTGTGGGAACCGGGAGGGACAAGGTGTGGGAACCAGTAGGGTGCGGGAACCAGTAGGGGCAGGGTGTGGGAACAAGTAGGGGCAGGGTGTGGGAACCAGTAGGGGCAGGGTGTGGGAACCAGTAGAGGCAGGGTGTGGGAACCAGTAGGGGCAGGGTGTGAGAACCAGTAGGGGCAGGGTGTAGGAACCAGTAGGGGCAGGGTGTGGGAACCGGTAGGGACAGGGTGTGGGAACCAATAGGGTGCGGGAACCAGTAGGGGCAGGGTGTAGTAACCAGTAGTGGCAGGGTGTGGGAACCGGGAGGGACAAGGTGTGGGAACCAGTAGGGTGCGGGAACCAGTAGGGGCAGGGTGTGGGAACAAGTAGGGGCAGGGTGTGGGAACCAGTAGGGGCAGGGTGTGGGAACCAGTAGGATGTGGGAACCAGTAGGGGCAGGGTGTGGGAACCAGTAGGGGTAGGGTGTAGGAACCAGTAGGGGCAGGGTGTGGGAACCAGTAGGGGTTGGGTGTAGGAACCAGTAGGGGTCGTGTGTGGGAACCAGTGGGGGTAGGGTGTGAGAACCAGTAGGGGCAGGGTGTGGGAACCAGTAGGGGCAGGGTGTGAGAACCAGTAGGGGCAGGGTGTAGGAACCAGTAGGGGCAGGGTGTGGGAACCGGTAGGGACAGGGTGTGGGAACCAATAGGGTGCGGGAACCAGTAGGGGCAGGGTGTAGTAACCAGTAGTGGCAGGGTGTGGGAACCGGGAGGGACAAGGTGTGGGAACCAGTAGGGTGCGGGAACCAGTAGGGGCAGGGTGTGGGAACAAGTAGGGGCAGGGTGTGGGAACCAGTAGGGGCAGGGTGTGGGAACCAGTAGGATGTGGGAACCAGTAGGGGCAGGGTGTGGGAACCAGTAGGGGTAGGGTGTAGGAACCAGTAGGGGCAGGGTGTAGGAACCAGTAGGGGTAGGGTGTAGGAACCAGTAGGGGTAGGGTGTGGGAACCAGTAGGGGCAGGGTGTGGGAACCAGTAGGAGCAGGCTGTGGGAACCAGTAGGGGCAGGGTGTGGGAACCAGTAGGGACAGGAACCAGTAGGGGCAGGGTGTAGGAACCAGTAGGGGCAGGGTGTAGGAACCAGTAGGGTATGGGAACCAGTAGGGGCAGGGTGTAGGAACCAGTAGGGGTAGGAACCAGTAGGGGCAGGGTGTGGGAACCAGTAGGGTGCGGGAACCAGTAGGGGCAGGGTGTGGGAACCAGTAGAGGCAGGGTGTGGGAACCAGTAGGGGCAGGGTGTGGGAACCAGTAGATCAGGGTGTAGGAACCGGTAGGGGCAGGGTGTAGGAACCAGTAGGGTGTGGGAACCAGTAGGGGCAGGGTGTGGGAACCAGTAGATCAGGGTGTAGGAACCAGTAGGGGCAGGGTGTAGGAACCAGTAGGGGCAGGGTGTAGGAACCAGTAGGGGCAGGGTGTGGGAACCAGTATAGGCAGGGTGTGGGAACCAGTAGGGGCAGGGTGTAGGAACCAGTAGGGACAGGTTGTGGGAACCAATAGGGTGCGGGAACCAGTAGGGGCAGTATGTAGGAACCAGTAGGTCAGGGTGTAGGAACCGGTAGGGGCAGGGTGTGGGAACCAGTAAGGTGTGGGAACCAATGGGGGCAGTATGTAGGAACCAGTAGGTCAGGGTGTTGGAACCAGAAGGGTGTGGGAACCAGTAGAAGCAGGGTGTTGGAACCAGTAGGGGCAGCGTGGGGAACCAGTAGGGGCAGGGTGTAGGAACCAGATGGGGTAGGGTGTGGGAACCAGTAGGGGCAGCGTGGGGAACCAGTAGGGGCAGTGTGTAGGAACCAGTAGGGTGCGGGAACCAGTAGGGGCAGGGTGTGGGAACCAGTAGGGGCAGGGTGTAGGAACCAGTAGGGGCAGGGTGTGGGAACCAGTAGGGGCAGGGTTTTTGGAACCAGTAGGGGCAGGGTGTGGGAACCAGTAGGGGCAGGAAGTGGTAACCAGTAGGGGCAGGAGGTGGGAACCAGTGGGGGTAGGGTGTTGGAACCATTAGGGGCAGGGTGTGGGAACCAGTAGGGGCAGGGTGTAGGAACCAGTAGGGGCAGGGTGTAGGAACCAGTAGGGGCAGGGTGTGGGAACCAGTAGGGACAGGGTGTGGGAACCAGTAGGGGCAGGGTGCGGGAACCAGAAGGAGCAGGGTGTAGGAACCAGTAGGGGCAGGGTGTGGGAACCAGTAGGGACAGGGTGTGGGAACCAGTAGGGGCAGGGTGCTGGAACCAGAAGGAGCAGGGTGTGGGAACCAGTCGGGGCAGGGTGTGGGAACCAGTAGGGGCAGGGTGTGGGAACCAGTAGGTCAGGGTGTGGGAACCAGTAGGGGCAGGGTGTGGGAACCAGTAGGGGCAGGGTGTGGGAACCAGCACTAATATGAATAATTAAGGCGCATTTCACTCTTTCCAACAATATGTTACACAGCTATTGTTGTCAAAGAAAGTTTCTTTAAATGTCTATCAAATACTTCAGTGGGCCACCCGGGCCCATGGGAATGTTATTTCTACAAAAAACTGCGGCCCGGACCCAAAACTTGGCACCCGGACCAGCGTTAGTGTCTACCCCTGTTGAAGTACTGATGCCGCTACAATAGTCACTGCTGACCTTTAGATTCTGACATGAATCAGATAAGGGACTCTACAGCCATGCTCCTTTCTCCTCTACTAAATGATAAATGTAAGTGTAATTTGTGTATGGACACAACTTAGATTTAAGACATGAAGCCCAACCTTACCTTAATTTTTAGTACAAATGCTGGTTGTTGCATGTTCCGTAATCCGATATGTCAGAAATCGGGTGTAATAGTCAGCCTCAGCTGAAAGCAGATCTCCACAATTCTAGGTCAAGATGACAAGTAGGGGGGGGGGGACTTATTTATTAGAAAGTACTGTATAGCACTGATGACCACTAGATTTTGACTAGCATTTGATAAGGCACTCTACAGCCATCGCCCCTTACTCTCCTACCAAATGATGTAAGTTATTGTAAAGTAGGATACCTAGCTCACACTATCAATATGAACAAAAAACAATAAATTGCTGTCTACCTTACAGGATCCTCCTGAATTCAATGGTAGGCCTATGTTGCTGTAAAACGTGTTTATTATATGTATGCCATCTGTACTAGAGGTATGATTTTGTGACCTCAATCTCACCGCCAGGCACCCTTTATTGCCAACATGGTGCTTTTATGTGTTATGGTTTTAGTCATCAGGATACATGAACGCAGTCCTAGTAGGGACCTAGCCATTGGTACAATCATCTTGCCTATCTATAAGGATTGTATCATTATAATTGGGGCCGCATGACATGTGAATGAAGCCGCAGGGAGTTACCCATAAGGGCTGCATCTATGTATCATGCCGCCCTTGCGGAGCTAAACCACATAGAATCATTGTAAGGCCCTTCACTGTGAGAAAATGATTAGAGAGGGTATTGGGGCATGACCAACCTTGTTCCCACTGTCCTCAATCTCCACACAGAGTGAGGCAAAACTAACCACAATCAAGCTTCAACTCTGCAGGCACCTGGGTACGTCACGTGTTTCACCCTCCTGTCACACCGCACACATGTATTTTGGGGAGAATATAGTGCAGAGCCTGTGTTCTGCCCTTGGACTAGGCCAAAAAAAAAAAGGTTGTTTCAGCTAACCCGACCGACCCTATCAAAACAGGGCCGACCCTGCGTGTTTTTATGCAATTTTGAAGAAATTTTAGCTTTTTACCATTTTTTGGTCAATTTGAGAGGTTTCAAAAATATTGCTCCCTTCATAATTATCCAACATTAATAGAAAACACGGTTTCTAATAAGTTCCAGTGAACAGCAATTATGGAGGAGTTACTACAGACATGCTTGTTTATACTGTAAGCGTAGATTATCATGCGGAAATGAAATAATATGAATAGTGTAGAGTTCGTCTTTATGTAATTCGATTAAATAAGGACTCGAACTGCAGTTTTCATGTAGAGATGCAAGAAAACAGGGTTTATTAGTCGTTCACCTGTACAACAATGCTAATCCTTGAAGTATATGAGGTTCGATCAATGTATGTTTAGCTTTCAAATAACTTTCTATATATCACACAGTCAGAGACCTGAGAAGGTCTGCCAGAGCAAGGGGGTGAGGACAGCTTATATACTGTCCGCTTCCGATAGGGGTGCCCCCTGGCTCTGGCCGCCCGAACTACCTTGTAGGCGTTCGACTAGAATACTAATATTAGTGTCCCTACACCACCCCCCCCAGACATTACATACGCTTACTGTTTTAAATATATATACAATATAATATAAACTCATACAACTGAGTTTATTTTAGTAAAGCGTTATGTTACGTCGTGAATACAGTAGGGTATATAAAGATATACAAAACTAATATTATTTACATAGGTGGTAATACATTTGAACGGCTAGACACATTTCGAATTATTAAGGACACATGTATAGTATACATACAAACATATATAGATTAGCGACTAGAGCAACTTGACATCTCTCATGACTAAAAAAAAAACAGGAACAAAAAAATCTGAAGATCCGGGCAGCCATCCTAACCTTTTTCAACATTGGTTAGGCACGAAGTACCATCCTTTCGGAAGGACTCGGGTGTGTGGTGCTCTCCTCTTCAACAGCCGTCCTGTCCCAAACTGGACAGGCACGTTCATTCGAACGGGTTAGTGGTGCTCTCCTCTTCATTGTTCGTACTGCTGTCTCTGTTCCGGCTGAACAGACACGTTCTTTCGAACGGGTGATTGGTGCTCTCCTCTTCAGATGTTTGGTCACCGTATTCCTCCTGCGTACTCCGGTTACTGCTGTTCAAGGGTTCAGTAGACGTTCATACTACACTTACTCATTCTCTTTCGAATATCAAATCACTCATATTTTCTCACTCTCGAATCGTGGGCTCACCCTTCCTCACTCTGGTTCTTTAGTAGTTCCAGAGCGGATTCGCGGGTGCCATCCCAATCGTCCAAGAACACTCCAAATACCTGCTGGAACTTGACGTTCATAGCCTCGTTCCGGTCATTTGACTCCTGCAGACGTTTTTGAGCCAAAGCAGTCCGTGATGCGGCTAGCTTGGCTTCGTTCCGAATTTTATTCGTTTCGGCGGCTAGAAGCACCTCGTTATCTTTCTCCAGGGACGTTCTTGTCTTGGCTTCCTGTTCAACCAGAGAGCGGGCGAATAAATTCGCCACCCCCTGATTGTATCGGACAGCCAATTCCCTCTGTGTGTCTTGGAAATCGTCCACTGCCTGCTGGGCTTGGGCGCAAACCACTCTGTCACTCGGATCAAAATACATATCCACCGGTCTTGTGCTCAGTCGGGGCCTATTGTCCGGAATCTGAGTCATTACAGGTTCGACACGTTCAGGAACCTTCTGTCCACATAATTCGGGGAAGTTACCCGACTCCGGCGCAGGGGTCGGATCTTTCCTGTCGAACCAAGCAGGTGGATGATCACTCTGCGAAGCTGACGCTGATGCCGATGATGCTGACGAGGACGGACGTGTGTCCGACCTCCCACTCATGGGCGACTGATACTCAGTCGAATCTTTCCGTTTCTGCTGCTTCGACCTGGAGTCACGAGCCACAGCCAGTGGCTTCTTAAACTCCGAGGTCTCGGGCGAATCGGACCGAGATTTCTTTCCTCTGCCACTCGCTGGACTGCGGCTAGCCCGCCTCTTCTCATCAATCTTTGCCTTGGGTGGATCACCCCTCCATTCACACACTCTAGAGAATAGTTCGTTCGTCATTTGAAATTTCCCTCGAGCTCTCACTAATGCAATTCTCGCACATAGCTTGCCCTTCGTGGACTCATGTACATTACAGAATGAATCGGTCTTCACGTGGATATGCTTGAAGTCCGAAGGGATCATTCTGTTGTATTCCATCATCACTTTATGGTGCAGACTCATTACTTTCTCGCGTGCTGCACTCAGTCCGGGGCTGTGACAAAACTTCAGATGGCGAAGCATCACACCCCTTCTCGGAGTAACGCAACCATTACAGGTTGCGCTATCCCTCTGTCCTTTCGAATTGGCACATTCGTAGACCACTGTGTGGTGGAAGTGCCGTTCGCACAGATGCCTTAGGAACCGCATCGCTGTTGGATATGTCCGGTCCTTTCCTTTCTCTTCTATGCAAATAGTGAACGGGCAATACCGCTCACCGTCTTTCAGATACCAACATAAGTAGGCCCAGCGCAACTTCGACTTCTGGTCTCTTATGTAGTAACTTTCGGGATATTTCATTAATTGTTGAAACCACTCCATATAGAAATCTGATGGCAAGGGATCGTCCTCGGTTTCCCGAATCCAATCTTCGTCATCACTTTCGCCATTCATATTTCGGGGTTCGGGGCAACCATACGCTTTCTTGCCCTTCGCACACTCTTCAAACGAACCCGGAATGAAGTGTGCGAACTTCGCCTCACTATTCTCCCAGATTCGTTGTTCTCTTTCATGCTCCTCCTCATCTTTCGACCCCTCTTTATCCTCTCCCTCTTCTTCCTCCTCTGGTCCCTCCTCATTTGGAACCTCCATCTTCTCCTCCGGATCCTTTGCAGTTGGATCCGGATCGGTTTCTGGAGGCTCGCCACCCGAGTCCGGTCCAGACTCGTCGTCCGGACTGTCTTCGGGTTCAGTCACTTTGACGGCCTTCTTAGTGGCTCCTTTAATAATACTGCCGACCTTGGCGGTGGCAGCAGCCTGAACGGCAGCCATCCGTCCTTTCAGTGGATTATCACTTGAAGGATCTTTCCTGCCCACTACCTCTGTGACTTTAGCAATCACTTTCGGAGGCACAGTCATTTTTGTGTCTTTCTTAGATTCCTTCAACTTCTTTTTTTCTTTCGCTGACAGGACCGGTGTGAAGGCACCCTGGTCACTGTCAGATTCGGTGTCGGTCAGAGACTTTTTCTTTGCTCTTCCCTTCAAGCCTTTAACTTTCGTTTTCTTTGTGTTTTCCTCTCCGTCGGTTTCGCTCTCCGTCGACAGACTGCCCTTATTCTTGGCGGCCTTCAGGATCGCTTTCCCCTTTCGGATGGATGCCAGTCGTTCTTTATGCTGGGCAGAGCTCATCTCCTCCTCTAACCCGGGAACATAGGCCCTAGTGGCGTAGGTCCCCTCTCGAATCATCGTACTGATGATTTCGTTCAATTTCTCCTCCGGCTCTGAACACTCCTCCAGTCGACGAGGCAATTCGTCTCCATTCAGAGTGTAGAGCCTCGGGACGTCCGGATGCTCCGCTCGTTCGACCCAGTCCTCCGCAGTCCTGGGTTCTTTCTCCATGTCTGGTTCCCGGTACAGGACCTCTCCTGCGATGTCCATTCCGGTAACCCCCATTCCCGTATGGTCAGTCAATACATGCGGAATGTTCGGAAGGCGATTCTGTCGATATGCGATTTCGCAATCGAACATGGCCCTTCGGAACGACTGACTCACTTGCAGTCCAGCCTCAGTCCGGTTATAAAACAGCAGCCATTCGGATGGCAGTGCTGCATACTCGGTCGGGGATAGGAAGTGTCGAACGCAGTCCCTGGTGGTTGCGTCCCAACACTTTCGTTCTCCTTTTAAGATCCGGTCGTGAATATGGACTTCCCGACCGTCGTACCTTGATTTAAATCCGACCAGATTCGGTTCGAGCAGCGGCTCGTCCGATCGTTCCAGGATTTCGTCAATCTCCATTCCCATGCTAACCTCCTCTGTTTCGGAATTATCCTCATTCAATGCACTTTCTTCGTTCTTGGTAACTGGCGACATCGCCTCAGTCTCCATAAATGCTTCGGACACCTCGTCGAGGGCCGATCGTTCGGAATGAGAGCCAGACGCCGAAGCCATCGTGACACTCAAAAAGTTCTTTCACTCGATAAAAAAAAAGAATGACAGGTACCAGGACCCTTTCTACGGGATCCTGGCGACTTCACCCACCTGCTATACACCGAGTTTACTTTCAAACAGTCTTTATCTCCTCGCTTTTGTGCTCTGATACGCTTCCCCTTGCTCTGTCCGGCGAACCGTAAACAAATATGGCGGATCGTTGACCCGCGTCGACCTTTGCGCACGCGCGTCGGTCTCGCGAGATACCGCGCATTCGGCGAGACTTCAGTTTTCCCGCGCTTGCAAAATATAAACAATCATTCACCCTTCCCGCGCGTCACGCATTACGATCAGGTAATTATAGCACTGATATCCTCACCGCCCTGTCGAATTCATCTCGAGTCATTATGGATCTAAATACGGATAGCAACTACTAATCCGCCGGATTATCCGTCCATTACCCACTGGCACATTCACAGGTAAGTTTGTTGGCTTTCTGACTTTTATCGTGATTATTCCTACATAGAAGACGAATTACCCGGTTACCCCGGTAATTATGACAATATTTAACTGATTACATCGTTGTGTTTCAGGTTAGGTAACAGCACCCCTCACCCTCAATCTAGGGCTGCGTCGAACCCCTACTGGATTCTCTTTACACCTGACATTCGGAGAGGTTCTCGCCCGTTCCCTCGTAGCCACAGAGGGGACAGTCCTTCTCTTCTTGTCTACACCTGCCGAGACATTCTTTGTTTTCTCCGATCTCTTTGGAGATGATTTAATTTGCACCGCTTCCTTCTTCACCTTCCTGGGCCTACCCGGACCCCTCTTCTCGATTACTCTATCTAAATCTCTTTTCATCTCGTCTTTCTCTTCTTGTCCCATTTTGAACATTTCCGAGGAGTACTCTCTCCCTTTCCATGGTTTCAACCGGGCCACATTCGATTTCTGATTCCTCCCGAACGTATCCCTCATCAGGACTGTATCATCACTTATTCTTTGGGTGATCCTCCACGGACCGTCCCAATTGTCTCTCAGCTTGATGCCAACCAGGGGTTCGTGGTATCTCGCTACTAAGTCCCCTATCGCAAACCGCCGAACCTTTAGGTTAGTATCATAGCCTACTTTCTGCCATTTAGCCGTCTTTCCTAACTCCTTTCTTACTAATTCATAAGCTTTCCTGAATTGTTCTTTCAACGCTTCTACAAACATGATCTGACACGGGACATCTGGGTTCATTCCCACTACTCCGAACACCAGATCCGCTGGCATAATCAAATCCTCTCCGAATACTAACAGATTCGGAGAGCAGTTCGTACTCGCGTGTACCGTGCTATTATAAGCATGGCAAACAAAGTCACACTGCTCATCCCAATCATCCATTTCCTGATTTATCAAACTCTTTAGGACCTGTATTAGGGTACGATTGAATCTCTCCACCTGACCATCACTCTGTGGTCGATACGGATTGGTTCGGGTCTTGCAAATGGCCAATTGATGACACATTTCCTGCCATAGATTCGATTCGAACTCTCTCCCTTGGTCGCTATGCAACATCAGAGGCACTCCCAAGTATAGTATCCATCCCTTCACCAACATTCTAGCACAAGTTGCTGCTTTGTGATCCTTCATTGGAAATACCTTCGTATACTTCGTATAGTAATCCGTTACTACCATCATACATGTATTCCCTTCTGGAGTTGTCACAAATCCTGTAATTATATCCACTGCCACTCTTGTGAACCTCACTCCAAACAATTCCTGGGTTAAGGGCATTTTACCCAGCCCAGGCCCGGGCTTGCTCGTACAACATTTCGGACAAGTGTCTATCCATCTCAACAGATCCGTACTCATACCTGGCCAGTAATACATTCTAGCCAGCCTTTCCAGAGACCGTTTTCTCCCAAAATGGCCACTGGTCCGATGCCCATGGCAAAAGAACATTATATCCCTTCGCATGGCAGTAGGAATAAAGATCTGTCTTGACTTATTTCCCAAAGCATTCGTCTTCTACCTATAGATCAGTCCATTTACCACCTCTAACTCTGTCCATTGAGCTATTAGTCGCCTCATCTCCCTATTCTCCAACGATAATGCTGGCCGAGTCGGGACCCTTCCTTCTTGAAGTAACATCTTCAGACGGATACTATTCGCATCTCTTTCCTGGAAGCTCTTAATGGAGTTCTCGTCCCATTCCAGTATCACGGGTTCGAGATCTCTAAAAGGCTTTCGGACTCCTGCCAACACGGCATTATGCTTCCCACAATCATCACATCCGTCATTCTGACACTTCCTCACCGGGATTCGCGACAACGCATCAGCGTTCACATGCTTAGCCCCCTTTCTATGCTGAATTTGGCTATGGTCCAATCCGAACTCTGATAGGTGTGCCAACCACCGTCCTATCATACCTTCTGCATCCTTAAAGTTTAATAGCCACCGCAGGGAGGAGTGATCCGTACGTAACGTAAAATCAGATCCCCACAAGAAGTGCTTATATTTCTTAGTATATACTACCACTGCCAATAATTCCCTCTTTGTCGTACAATAATTTCTTTGCGCCTTACTCATTGTATTGCTTGCGAATGCGATTGGAACCTCCTTCCCATCTTGGACTTGAGACAAAGCTGCCCCTATACTTTCATTGCTCGCATCAGTGTCTAATATAAAATGACCATCCGCAGTGGGGTATTTCAAAACCGGCGTTTCCACGAACAACCGCTTAATCAGTTCGAATGATTCCCCTTGTTCTTTCCCCCATGGGAACTTCTCCTTACGTCTCCCTGGGGTCCAGTGCGACAGACATTGTATTGGATAACTTATCCGGGAGTATCCTGGTAAGAAATCTCTATAATAAGAACAAAATCCTAGGAAGGATCTTACTTCTTTCGGTCCTTTAGGAATGCTCCAGTCTGTTACCGTCTTAACCTTCTCCGGATCAGCCTTCACCCCATCTGTAGAGATGATCCGTCCTAGATAGTTAATACTTTTCTGAAACATATTACACTTTTTAGCTTTCAGCTTTAATCCATTCGAGATTATTCGCTGCAACACCAACTTCAGGTTCCCCAGGCATTCCTCAAATGTCTTTCCGAATATTATTACATCGTCCAGATACACTAGACATTTCTTCCACAATAAGTCACTCAGTAAAGTCTCCATCATTGCTTCAAACGTGGCCGGAGCATTACAGAGTCCGAATGGCATCACGTTATACTGGAACAACCCTACATGGCTCGAAAATGCCGTTTTCTCCTTGTCCTCTTCTTTCATTCCCACCTGCCAATAACCAGACTGCAAATCAATCGTGCAAAACCATTTATTTCCTCCGAGGGAATCAATGGTCTCATCTATCCGGGGGAGCGGATACGAATTCTTTTTAGTTAAGCCATTTAGTTTTCGGTAGTCTATACAGAATCGGATACTCCCATCCTTCTTTGTTACCATACATACTGGACTACTCCAAGGACTAGTGCTAGGAGTTATCACTCTTTCCGCCAACATCTTTGTAATCTCTTCCTCCGCCACCACTTTCTTTGCCAGCGGAAGACGTCTATATGGTATCTTTACTGGATTCGCCCCTTCCGTGTTAATTGTGTGTAGGACTCGATCCGTTCGTCCCAACGGCTCTCCGGGCCGCGCAAAGGCTGAACTACACTCAGTTAACATCTCCCTCAGGGCATTCCTCTGTTCCTCCGTCTCTACTCCGGATCCCTCTATTAACTTTGCCAATCCCTCTTCCATAGGAATGAAGAAGCTTAAGGTGCTCTAAACTTCTCGTGTACTTCCGGAACACTTTAAGGTTGCCGGAGGTAAAATATTGAGATTAAAAGAGCTTACCTGTAAGTGAATTTTGATATCTATTTTACCGAGGGCAACCTGTAGTGTTGCGGTGAGTACACGCCCGACCCGCCTCAACCCTATTTGGAGGTGTACTCACAGTGCGAGTAAAATAGATAATTGACACTACAGGTTGCCGGAGTTTAATTAAGGTTAAGCTCATAAAATATTTTAAGAAAGTGTTCCTTAATTAATTAAGCTTCTTCATTCTCTATCGCTCTGAATACTGACGTCACACGCGCATGCGCTCTTCCTTCTCAGGGGGTGTTACGGGAGAGCAACGGGAGAGCAAGCACGCAACATGACGCTCCGTGAAGAATAGCACTTTAAGCAGGAAAAAGGACTAGTGTAAGTTTTATTTTTTAAGAAGTATCTACATGAATATGAAAGGAACCGTATCAAGAAGTTTGGAAACTTTATTGCAAATATTAACAGAGTTGTGAGTAACTTTGTATCGACAAATTGACATTTTGTATCAAATTTCTCACGCCATGACGTCAACTGCCGAGGAGGTGAAGATTCAGATAATCAATGATTCTGGACAAAATATTGATCCTAGTACCAAACATGTCGCGACAAAAAGTTGCGCCATGTCCAAATCTACAAAGTGTGATAGTTTATTTTCAAATTCAGAAAATATTTCTACTGAAATCGAGGGAATTACGGTAGTTGCTAGGGAGTTTGTTATTGATGGCAACAACATGACGTCAACGCAACTTAATGACCGAGTCTCTCAATCTGATGACGTAGATGATGAGATTTGTTTCATGCAGCGCAAAACAGATGACGTAACTTACAAATCTGATGACGTAACTTGTATGTCTGATGACGTAATCTCCAAAGAAAACGGTTGCGCTTTGAAAAACAAATTGGATCGACAATTGGAAACTAGTAGTTTTGAAAACATCGCTGCAGCATTAACATCCAACGTCATGGCTAACGTCGACGAGGAGTTGGTGCGTCAAGCTCAACAAAATGACTGCAAGATGGCTGAGTTCGAGGAAAAACAAAACAGTAAGTTTGATGTGTTCAACTCCCAAATCAAAAACCTCTTTGGTAAAATAGCAAATTTTGAGGAAAAAATCCAAGGAGTAATAATCAGAGAAGTAAAAGACCTCAGGAATGATATTACTGTCAATGATACATTTTCTAAAACAGCAGTCACTACTCTCAGTAAAGACATTGCGGAGCTTGAAGTGAAAATGGAAGGCCTTTCTGAACAGGAGAAAAAGCTGGATGAATTCAAAGTCAAAACAGAAAATTATCTGCGCAAGCTTAAAAATGATTTCACAAAACAAATCAAAGATATTCATGGGGCTGAAGCTACATTGTATGCGGGTGCCACTTAATCTTACAACTCTGTCATGCATAGTGATGAGCATGCAACCCGTAATCTCATTATACATGGGGTGCCTGAGAAGCTAGGAGAAAATGTTTTCATTCATGTCAAAAACATGGTTACTGACATAGGCGTTACGTTGCAACAGGGAGATATCCTACGTGCTCAGCGTATTAGAAATCCAAATCACAAACCAGATCTGAGCAGAAAAGTCCCAATATTGCTCTGTTTAAGTAGCCTCTCAATCAAATCTAAGATCTACAAACAACAAGGTAAACTACGCAACATAAATCCAGATTCACAGATCTCAATCTGCGAGGACGAGCCAAAAAAGCTAAGAATTCTCAAAAATAAACTCAGGAAAATAGTCAAGTTTTGCATTGAGAATGACGTGGATGCAAAGATAGAAGATGGCTACATTAGGATTAGGTCTGAGAATTATCCTTTTGATAGACTACAAGACATTCCCGCTGATTATTTACCACTGTCAGTCACCATGCAAGACCTATCGAACCCGGCCGATAGTGATGACCTAGTTACTGAAAGAGGGCGCGCGGGGCGGGAGTCAAGGCAACAACGTTATGACGTCACATCGCGCAATAAGGAAGAGAGAATTCGGCGGACACAACATGGACTTGTTTACAACGGTGCTTCTGCATTCCTAAGTAACTTTTATCCAGCGAAGTTTGCATTTGTGCATGAAGGAGTAAGTAAGGAGTACAGGTGTCTTGAACAGGCCTATGCTTATCTGAAGTGCAAGTTTCACAAGCAGGAGGAGTGCGCTGGGAGAGTGCTTACGTCTACAACGCCACAACAAATGAAAAGTGTTGCAAGTG
Source organism: Harmothoe impar (assembly GCA_947462335.1). Taxonomy (NCBI): domain Eukaryota; kingdom Metazoa; phylum Annelida; class Polychaeta; order Phyllodocida; family Polynoidae; genus Harmothoe; species Harmothoe impar. The sequence continues at coordinate 7,986,305 of OX381719.1, read as the reverse complement.
AGTTTCCATCGACAACAAACTGGATTAATGTGCGGGAAGATCTTATGGAGAAGCTTATGATTGCTAAGTACACGCAACACAAAGATCTACAGCAACAATTGCTAGCAACAAGCCCACTTCCTTGCATTGAGAGTACGCTTAGTAAGGTTTGGGGTGGATTTGCTGACTTTAATAGTGACAAATATGACAGCGGTACCTACACCGGTGAAAACAAACAAGGAAAAATTACGACGAAGGTGAGAGATTATTTCATTCAGCTAGCCACTATTGAGCAACAACAACAAGGTGGACAACAAGGTGAATACCAACAACAACAGCGGCAACAAGTACTTCCACCCGTAGTCAGCCCTAGGCCTACAGATCGGCCTGTGGATCTACAATTGCAACATAATTTTCGACAACAACAACAACAACAACAACAACAACAATTCCCACAACAGCATCTGCCTCCACACTCCCCTAGAGGTCAGCAACAGTTAGCACAGCAGCAACAACAACGACACCAGTCGCCTAGGCTTAACTCACAGCTCAGTACACCAACACAGCAACAACAGCAACATCACTCACGTTCAGAGGCAACAACATCAATCCCGGTACAGCAGCAAAATTTACAACAGCAACAACCACAGCAAGGACAAAGTATCAATAGTCGTCTCGGACCATCACAGGATCAGCTTCTACAGCCACAGCAACAGCTACACCAACTACATCCGGGTCAACAAACTGTGATACAACAATCTGTACCACAGCAACAACATTGTCAGTCAACGGGAGCTTGTGCCTTTCCTGATGCAGCCACGTCTGCACCACATCAACAGCAGTTGCAGCTACATCAACAACAACATCAACATCACTTGATGCTGCAACACCAATTGCAGCGTCAAGGCACATACTGGCACAATGAGATAAACACTCCTGCTAGGCCTACAGTGAACAACCAGCATAGAAAATCATTGTCACCAATCAGTCATACCCTTTTAAATCTTGCCTATTAGTAGTATAGTATGTATCAGAACGGGACTATAGTTAAGTACTGTTTATTACTCAATCGACATGCAGCCAATCAGAGGCCTCCATTTGGTCACATGACCGGAAGTGACCTACTTAGGGGATTAGTGGTGACGTCACGTGACCTAGTTAGCCAATCAGAGGCCTCCATTTGGTCACGTGACCGGAAGTGACCTACTTAGGGGATTAGCGGTGCATTCTGGGTAACCCTGCAGCCAATCAGAGGCCTCCATTGGGTGACCGGAAGTGACCTACTTAGGGGATGGTGCATTCTGGGTAACCTACTGACCTACTTAGGGGACCGGAAGTGACGTCATATGACCTAATTTAGGATCACGTGATCGGAAGTGACCTGATGAGTCACGTGACCGGAAGTGACGTCACACGACTTAATGGCCAACCGGAAGCGACCTGATTGATCACGTGACCGGAAGAAGAAGAAGTTTTTTTTTTTGTTTAGGATCCCGTGACTGGAAGCGACGTCGTCACATGAGTGACGCTTTAAGAGACTGCGCGACTTACTAGTAAAAGAAGCCGTATGATAATAAAAACACAACAATATTTTCTTTTAATTTTTTTTAATTTATTTTTTTTTCAATCTTGATAAACACTCTATTTTTGAAAAGATGCACACGCTTATTTTTTTTTTTTTTTTTTTTTTTTCATATCTCTAAAGGACTCGTTGTCACACCGTCAGAATGCACGCGACGCTTATAATACAAGTAGCGCACGCCGTCTTTCTCTATGGTGTAGGTGACCATTTTGTTTCGCACCACTTTGAAATTTCTATTTACAGCAATGAGAGTTTTTCGTTGGCGAAGAACATCCAAGAAGGCGTCTGGTTCCTGGGGGTTTTGTTTCTTCTGTACGCCTTTTGCACTCCATTTTTTGGATTTTCTTTCACCGGTGTCGCTGACTCGATCGTAGCAAATGTAAGTCTTAGGGTTGAGACTTAGGATCCCGTCACCTTCCCACTCCGCTTTCATGAGCCCCGAAGTTCTCAGATCGTGAAGGTACCGTCTCTCACAACATCCGCCGGGCGGCGCACACCATTCTCGCACTCTTTCCGTTTTTGTCTTCACGAAAAGCTCTAAGTGCTCGTCGCACACCGCTGTCGGAAGCCACTTTCGTTTCTCTCTGAAGTACGTCTCTCTCAGGCGAGGTTTCACTAGGTCATCCAACGTGGCACCGCTGAGAGCCATGTAAAGACTGTCGGTGTCCATTTGACAAAGGGCATAATCGCGCCGATCGACGAATCTATCCAAGAAGTCGTATGTGAACTCTAACATTTTCAACTTCGCGTACTGGTATACCATGAACCCTATCTGAATAGGGAGGTTGTTCTTGACCGTTTTCGGTTGTAGTTCGACTTCAAACAGATCGGAAGTCAACTCGGACGCCTTTTTGAAGCGCCACGAATTGGCCAATAGTTCGAACTTCCGACTGTCAGTGTATCTCACCGCCGTGTGTTTTTCTTTGTTGCAGATTGTTTTACCGTACGTAGCGTTTCCCATTAACTTGTAACAGTCTGACAGAATTTTCTCGTTCTCGTTCACGTCGCCACGTCTTCGCGCCGCCGTCACTTCGTCCGCGAAACCGGCAAAGGAGCGTTTAGGTAGGTATTCTACCACCAGCTGCACTTTGGTGACTATCAAACCGTGCTCTAAATACCACTTGAGAAGCGGCGTTCCCAAGAGAATATTTTTTCCGTGGTAACTCCCTATCAGACATCTCTGAGGCGTGCTCAACAGCTTTTCTTCCTGCGCAAAGTCTGACATGTGAGGGCCTATGTCCGATTTTGAAACGGTCGCGTTCTTGAAAACGGGGGTCATTTCTTCGAAGTACTCTCGTAGGTGAGGCGGCGTAGTGATGTCCACTTGAACTAAACCGAACATTTTCTCCTCTTTCACAGCGGAAAGGATGTCGCTCTCGCTCATCGCGTTTCGAGACACTTTCAAAGCGTCAACCTTCCAGCGTTGTTGGGAGGCCTTGACCCGCTCATCTCGACGCTTCATCTCTCGCCATTCGCACTCCCACACGACGACCAGCTTGTAACCTAACGCTTTCAAGTAAGCGCTTACTCTGGTCGTTCTGTCGCGTCTCTCCTCTCTCAGTGAAGCGCACTGATATCGGTGCGACGGTATGCACTCGTGAGCGTGGAACCAACACCCGTGAAACTGGAAAACCGTATTAGAGGCCGCGTGAAATCCGTCCACGCGAATTCTCCGACAGCCTACCGCCATCTCGCCGCCGTTCAGAGCGTGGCGCAGTTTCACGTCGCGGTCGTGCTCTACGAAGCGTAACCACTCCAAAGCGCTGTGAGAGTTTCTTTGCCTGATTTCGGGCTTGAACTCGGTCTCGGGCCGTCTCACCGCGTAATAGCCCGTGCAGTGCGCTTCGCTCATGCAGCGCAAGTACAGTGAGTTAGCGTCTAGTCCTAGGATGTGTTGGCACGGTCTCGCTTCTTCGCCGTACTTGTGCTCCCTTATCCGCGTGGTGCCCTTCTCGTGAAATCTATGGAAGATGATGGAAGGACCGCCGACTAGATTCTCTTTGATCAGAGCGTGGAGGACGGCGTCGAACTGGGGAAACGTTGTGAACGCGTCTTCTAGGTTTTGGAAGAGGAAGCGTAAAGTCAAACCGGCGAGAGAAACTCCGTCTTTCAACATGTCGATGCCGCGATCTTGGAAAAATTTAGCGTGATTTTTCAGAGCTTCTATGAAAGGTTTCACGTCTTTGTTGTTGTAGTGGATCAAGTAGTCTTCCATAGTTTGCATCTTCTCGTCGGACCAAACTTTCTGACATGCGGCGTAGTCGGATTCGGACATTTTGACGCCCGTCAGCTCGCTGTCGAAAGCCGATCTCGGCGGCAGCGTTCTGTTTGCCAGTTTCCTGGTAGACGTCATCCATTCGTAAGGAAAGTGACCTTTCTCTTCGTTCCTGGTGAAAGCTCGCAAATAGGTCGCGCAGTTGTAACCGGGTGCCAAATAGTTGACTACGTCCAAGAAAACCGTGTGCTGTGTGTAAACCGCCAAGTATTGATTGCTTCTCTTTATGACGCTGAATTCTTGGTTTCTTCGGTCTCCGGAGGCGAAGAACGAGTGAAGGCGTATTTTGATCAGGTTCAAGTCGTAACGCCCCGAGTTGAAGCCCACCACTGGAGCTTGACGGATGTATCTCAGAAGACGCTTCTTCAGTTGAACTAACGGGTGTCTGGTCTGAGCCGCAGCGAAGCCGCCTGGAGAAGGGGTGGTGAACGTCGCCTCCTCCAGCAGGAGAGCTTCACCTATCGCCGCATCTAACTTCGCTAACGTCGGTCGGTAAAGTTCTAGCACAGCTTCCCCGATCGCTTTGGCGTTCTCGTTTATGTGATTTAAAACTCGGTCCAACAAGGGGTCGGAATCTGCGTCGGACGCTCTGACGAAGCAGACGGGCTCCTCCCACCCCGGAAAGTCGGATGCGACGCTAGCCGACAAAGGGACGTGATCCCACAGCAGGGACACGTGCTCCGTCGACGGTTCTTTGCACGGTCTGAAGAAAGCCTCGAAATCGAAGGCGATCTTGTAAGGGTAGATTCCGGAATGTCCGTCGGGGGGAAAAATGGAGAAGTCTGCTAGCGCTTCGAAAATCGTTCTCGAATTTTGGTAGATGCCACCTACGTAGCGCAACTTGACTTGTCGGCAAGAGGAAAGCTAGTTCCTGTGTCTCTTCAGCAAGAACTCGGTGGTGAACGCCGCCTTACACTTGCAACATTCGTATATGCCCGCGTACGCGTTGAAGTCCGTGACGAGAGAGACGTGCAAACCGCCTTTCGCCGTCAGGTGTAGGTTGACTTTACCTCGGGCGGCCACAGTTCTGGAAGGCGGTCTGATCAGAGTAACGCGTCTTCTCAACTTCCGCCCCGGCACTTGACGCGACGCGGTGTAAACCGCTATTTGTACGTCAAACAAGTTCTCTAACGCGGGTAAGTCGCGGATGTTCAGACCCGGAAAGGATTCAGGTGTGGCAGCGGGACAGAACTGACGTAACAAATCTGAAGCGCGCTTGCTGGTGTTGTATAAGTGAAAGGAAATGCAGCGGAAGATGCAGAGGTTGTCCTTGTTGGGAAAATCTAACACGCCGCTTCTCTTTCCAACTCGACCGGCCTGCGTGATCCTACCGCCTATGGGGAATTCCCCCGGTCCCATGTAAACGCAGATGTTCAAATTGGTAGGAAAAAGAACGTGCCACTTGGTGTCAGCGTCGCAAAGTTTCCGTACCTCCTCGCAAGCGACGGTGTTTTGCATCTTTGAGAGGAGCTCTTCCAAAGTTTCTGAATTAGTTACAGTAGGGAGCGGTTGTATGAGAGTTGCGTTGTTCTGGGAGGCGTGGAAGTAGCGCAGTTTGCTCTTGTCTTCTCTGTGTTGTAACAGTAAGCCTACCGAGAAACCCACTTTGTATCTGAATCTTTGTGTCAAGTGAATGCGACGCATAGTATCTACAGCGTCACTCAACTCGCCGGTTGGTAGCCTGAAGTTTGTTACACTCACGCGAGTCCCGTGCATCCTGACGCCCGTTTGTATCGCAGGCCAATTCGCCGTGAACGTTTCCTCCCCGTTCGGTACAGCACATATGCGCGGAGGGACGGTCACCCCGTCCAGAGATTCGCGTCGACAAGCGCTCTTTCGGCAATCCCCTTCGCCGCATAGAGGGCAAAACTTAGCTACTACTCTACAATTTTCTACGTGTCTCTCGTGGTTGTACGCTCTTTTAAACATTTTGAAACACTTTTCGCATACGTACTGTGTCATGTTTTTTTTCACTCGGTTACCAACTACTTAGCCGTCTAACTATCTATCTATCTATCTAGCCATCTATCAATCTGTCGTCTATGTAACTATCTTTCTGTCTGCTGTCTGTGTATCCGTCTGTCTGTCTGTCTGTCTGTCTCATACAGCGTACGTCAAACGCTGTGTGTGTGTGCGCGCGTGAGCGTTGAGCGTCTCCCATTCCGAATCTATGCCGAGATATTTCAGAATGATCTCTGTTTTGTCATCCAACTCTTTGAGCGCTCTGGCGGACAGCGTCACCCCCTGCTGTGTGGGTTTTTTGTCAGGACCTTCGTACTTGCGCACGTGGACGAGGTTCTTACCGCTGTAGTAGCTCACAGCTGCGTACACTTCGCCCGCCTCATCCAGCACTGCGAACCAGGGGGTGTGATTAGGTTTTCCTTGCGCGGCCGCTGTGTCGCGTATGCGCACCACTGCGCGGATATCGGCGATGCGTGCTATGAGCTCGCGCAGCGCGTCGGCCGTGAAGTGCACTCGCTTGCTTCTGGTCAGAGACGCCTCTTTCACCTGGCCGTCTTTTGTGTAGCGCGGCCTCCTAGACAGTCTAGCCACGTCCTCCCAGATCTCCAGCGTCAAAGCTCCGTCTAAGCAGAACTCTAACCCGAGTGTTTTCTCTGCTTCTTCTCGTCCATCTCCTTCTTTTTCTTGTATTTTTCTCTTCTTAGTGGGCCTTGTTGTTCTGGAACTCACCTTAGAACGTTTCACACCCGCAGGATGAGTAACACCATCAGCGTGAGCTGAATCAGCAGCAGAACCGATAGCAGGAGCAGCGTCAGCGCTGGTGGTATCGGAGGTCTCGTTGTTGGAACAGCGCAGCCACACGCCGTCCGTGCTGTGTGTAGCGGTAGAAGATGAAGCGCCGCCGCCGCCCTCGTAAGGTGGCGGTGAGGGCAGTCGCCACGGACCGGACGGGGGGGCGCTAGCAGTGGAGGAAGTGAGGTCGAAAGGTCGAAGAGGGAAGCCTAAAAACGTACCGCTCACCCCTTGCCCTTCGGGTTCTTCGTACGCCTCGTCGTCAGCGTCGTTCTCTGTCTCACCCTGTTGCTGCTCCTCCTCCTCCTCTTCTTCTCGGTTCAGGGGCTGAGTGTCCGAATAGCTGTAACTCTCAGCGCGAGCGGCGTCGAGGGCGTCCGTCGATGTAGTGGTGGAGGAGAGGGGCTGTGCAACGTGCGGCAGGTCATCAAAGTCATCAACAGTAGTGGGGAGGTAAAAACCCGGTTGCCAGTACTGCGCTGTGCCAGGAGCGTTGTCGTCAGTAGTAGTAGCAGTAGCAGCAGGTGCAGCAGAAGCAGCCGCAGCAGGCGCAGCCGCAGCAGACGCAACAGTAGCAGGCGCAGCAGCAGCCTCAGCAGGCGCAGCCGTAGCAAGCGCAGCAGTAGCAGGCGCAGCAGCAGCAGCAGCAGCAGCAGCAGCAGCAGCAGCAGCGGCAGGCGGGACGGCGGTAGCAGCGGCAGCGCGCTTAGCAGCAACGTGTACCGTCGCGAGTGTAACAACGTCGCTAGCACGACGACTGCTACCAGTAGTACTACTAGTACTACTACCACTACTACTACTACTGCTACTACTAGTGCTACTGCTACTACTACTACTACTACTGCCGCGAGCGCTCGCTACAGCAGGAGGGTGATAAGACCAACCGGCTGCGGCGGTAGTCTCATGTTCAGTAGCAAGAGCAGGCACTGACGCTAAACGAACGCTGTTCCGCGTAGTCTTCTTGTTCTTGAACGCCGCTAGCTGTTGTCTTTTGCTCATGGTGGTGACTGTAGAGAGCAGCAAAAAAGAATGAGTGAGTGAATGGAGGTTTCCAAGCCCCTTATATACGCCTTCTCGCTTCTAGAGCTAAGCTACTTACCGACCCTGTTCAGCTGCCGCCGGCTGGCCGGCGGCCATTCACAAAGAGAAACAAAAAGACATAAGGCATGAAGTTTTCAGCTGGATCCCTTTCCCCCCCCTCTTTTGAGAGATCGACTGTGATGATGAGCTAAGCCGCTTACCACCCTGTTCAGCAATTCAACGCGCATTAGCTGTATAAAGGGTTAAGCGGTTGCTGCCTGCCGTCGACTGACCGGCGGCGGCCATTCACAAAGACATAAGGTATGACGTTTTCAGCTGGATCCCTTTTTGAGGGATCCACTGTGGTGAGCTAAGCCGCTTACCACCCTGTTCAGCCATTCAGCGCGCGTTAGCTGTATAAAGGATTAACGGTAACGGTGATGAGCTTACAGTGTGTATACAAAAAAAAACTACAGGAGGCGTGTGGCGTGAAGCAGGACCCCCCTAAGACGAACGTGTCTGTCTGTGAGTAGAGGCGTGTGCATGTGGTGAGCGACTTAAGTGTAAGACAAAAATCGCCACCTCCTGCCGTGGTGAGTAGACCGGGCTGGCCAGGCGGGCGGGCGGCCGGCTAGTTCAATAGGGAGGGGTGACAGCTGCCTAAGGCTGTGCATGAAAAAAAATCCGATTTTCACCTGACCTCTGACGTTTGTTACAATGAATGTCAGAGGGAGGGAGACGTCCTCGGGTAGGGGGTAGGAGGTATTAAGGCTATGAGTGAGGAAAAAACACCGTTTTCAGCTGGTCTCCACGGATAGCGATGCCACACCCCCTCGTCATCTAAGCTCTTAAGGAGCGGAGCGGCTGAAAAAGCGTCATGCGGACAGGGCGCTAGACAGCTGGAGCGCTGTTGGAAATGGGATTAAACTCCCTCTGTATAAAAAGCTCTCATTTCTGTTGGAAAAAAAACATATCGCCTCTGACCCCAGTAACGGCTACTACCACCACCACCGCCACCACCACCACCGCCGCCACCGCCGCCGCCGCCGCCGCCGCCGCTGCCGCCGCCGCCAAGACGAGACGAGATGGCTCAAGCTATTCCACTTTCAAGCTCGCCTTCACCGCCCGGTGCGCCTGAAAAAAAGTTAATGCGGCTTGACGACGTGAGACGCGGCGCGAGGCAGCAGACCGATGATGGGGAGACCCGACAGGTAGGACAGCGGCGGTTAGCCTATAGCGACGCCTTGCTTCGTCAACTAGGTAAAGAGTTGAGCGGCTGTTGGAGAGAGTTGGGCAGTAGCTTAAAAGTCAGCGCCGCCCGTATGGATGCTCTAGTAGAGCGCAGTGTCAAGACACCGGAGGAGCTGTGTACGGCGATGTTCCGAGTGTGGTGGGGTGAAACCCCGCATCGTCATAGATGGGGCGAGCTCGGTCGCGTCTTCACCCGCATTAGACGCATGGAACTGTTGGCTCAGTGGATGGCCCTTCTCCACAGACAGGGGTTGGATTTCGAAAACCCCGACTCGCGCGCGATGCATAAGCACTTGGGCACCCTCGGCAGACGTCTGGGTAGCAGGTGGAAAGAGGTGGGGGACCATTTAAAATTGTCGCCTGAGAGGTTAGATAAGATCGCTGAAGAATGCGAATACGGAGGAAGTCCCGCTGAGTGGGCCTTCCGAGTGTTGAAAATGTGGCAAGATGAAGCTGACGGCGCCGGCGGTACGCCTTTTGAACTCCTTCGAGTGTTGACTGAGGACATGGGAAAGTTTGGCCTCGGCATCGCGATATTACTTGACTTTATCAAGCAAGAAACAACGAGAACGACGGACATGTGAATTGTTGTGTTTTATTTTCATACGTCTTCTTTATTAGTAAGTAAAAAAAAAAAAAAAAAAAAAAAAAAAAATATATATATCATAACAATTAAGACGCGCGATCTCTTAAAGTGTCACTTCCTCCAGTCGCAGCTGATCACCTCATCGCAGCCCGTGATAAACAAAAAAAAAACACGAAGAGACACGCTTCTTCCTCTCGAGAGGAAGAAGCGTGTCTCTCGATTGAAAATCTTTTTCTTTCTTAAAAGAGACAAACGCGCCCCTTAGAGTGCCCCCCCCTAGAGTGCCCCCCTCCCCCCCCCCCCCTCCCCCCCTCCCCCACTCGCCCCATGCATCCTAAAAGCGCCCCCCTCCCCATGCATGTTAAAAGGGCCCCCCTCCCCCCCTCCCCTCCCCTCCTTCCCCTCCTTCCCCCTTATACACTCTAAAGAACGCTTCTAACTAGTTCAATAAGTCACTTCCAGTGAAAAAAAAACTTATATCGTGGTGTTTTTTATTAGTTTACCAAAAAAAAATAAGAGACTCGCCTCCTCCTCCAAAAAAAAAAAGATATCACATTTTAAAGCCCGTGACCCCTTAAAGACGCTCATCTCTTCATTAAGTCGCGTGACGTCACTTCTTCTTCTTCTTCTTCTTCTTCTTCTTCTTCCGGTCACGTGATCAATCAGGTCACTTCCGGTCACGTGATCCTCAATGAGGTCACTTCCGGTTGGCCATTAGGTCATGTGACGTCACTTCCGGTCCCCTAAGTAGGTCAGTAGGTTACCCAGAATGCACCATCCCCTAAGTAGGTCACTTCCGGTCACCCAATGGAGGCCTCTGATTGGCTGCAGGGTTACCCAGAATGCACCGCTAATCCCCTAAGTAGGTCACTTCCGGTCACGTGACCCAATGGCGGCCTCTGATTGGCTAACTAGGTCACGTGACGTCACCACTAATCCCCTAAGTAGGTCACTTCCGGTCACGTGACCAAATGGAGGCCTCTGATTGGCTGCATGTCGATTGAGTAATAAACAGTACTTAACTATAGTCCCGTTCCGATACATACTATACTACTCCTATTAGTCAGTATTTTTGAAGTGTACACTGACTTACTAGAAAGGAATCAACAATGGCATCTAGGGTCAGAAATAAGAAAACATTTAAAAATACAACTGAATGTCACTACCCGCTACTAAACAAAACTGTGTTTGAGACATCATTTGGAAACTGGAGAAGGGGAGATGCTGCAATCTACATCATAGGAGACTCAAGGCTGATGGATGTTTATCAGCATTTACCTAAGTATGTACATACAAGAGTTGTTCTCAATTTCGCTATGGGCCTGAGCATAGATGAAGCTAGATATATCTGCGAAGAAAAACTTAAGAATGAGAGTTTTGACTTTGTCCTGCTGTTATCAGGGATATGTGACATAACTACCAAGGCTGATGGATGCACCTCGTTCAGTGGTACCCCAGAATCAACAGCAGATGAAATTCTTCACAAACTCAACAACTTCCGTCAAGGGGTGAAAAGGGTGCAATCTGATATCAGGGTGATATTGGCAGGTATCTACGGTATGGACATTGGTAGATACAATGTGAAGCACATGCCAAAAGGCACCCCCATAATTCCATATGAGAAGCAGACAATTCTGAATGAGGCTGTCAGATGGACAAACTCAATGATTCATAAAGCAAACTCAGCGGAAACAAGCATCAAACTTCGACTTGACACCATAATCCACACATCCAATGGGGCAGACAAGTACTCAAGGTTGTACGACGGGTGCCATCCGGATGGGGACTCAGTGGAGAGTATTGTGGTGTACATATGCAAAACCATCTATAAATGCAACGACTGCATGAAATCAACAAATATGAATGTCAATTGACTGACTCAAATACTAGGTTTGTTCAGGGGACTACCTATTTAAAGTATTTTAAAGTATTTAAAGTTCATCAGGTCAGCATATTGAAAAGTTAGCAATTGATTCTAACATGGTCTGGTTTGTTCAGTGGACTACCGATTATGCAAATCAGTCATCATTCAAAATGCTCATCTTAGTCTGTTCAGTGGACTACTAACATGAGTTTAAGTCTTGTATAACCGCTAAACTACATGGGTTCTTAGACACTGCTTATCTCACCTAAAAGAGCTGGTTTTGTTCAGTGGACTACCGGTACTATGAGTCAATAGTGTTTAATTAAATGGCCTGTATTAGTTTGTTCAGTGGACTACTAATATTCCCATATTTCCATCTACAATCACTTAACTGATCAACCTGGATTTACCTCTCAGTGGGATCGTCTCCCCCCCCCATCTAGAGGACATATAACAGTACAAGTAACAGTGCATGTTCTTCACTATGGTCTGTTCAGTGGACTACCATCAGTGTTAGGAGCGTGTCACTTCAAGAAAGAGTGCGCAAGTTATACAAGAATTGCAAGAAATGACAACAGCGCTGCAGTAGTTATAATATAATATACTTAAGAATTTATCTTACATCACTTGTAAAATCCATGTCCTCATAAAACGTGAAATAGAGCTCTAAGTATTATATGAAGAAAATAGAGATATATCGGTCTGTTCAGTGGACTACCGGTATATTTTCTTCAACTTTACTCTTTTTCATTCTAAATTGAAAATCATACGTCAACTTGTTTGTAATTTACAAAATTTACAAAATATGAAACTTTGATCTGCTAGTCCTTTTTCCTGATATTGTCAAGTATATAAAATATTAAAAAGATTGCAAACATATATATGTGAGCATTCATAGCATTTATATTATTGTCTATCTTCTTCAAGATAAAATGTAAAATATTGTAAAAAAGTTTTTTACGGTACTAAAGGTTAGGGCTAACTGTTGTAGCTTAGGCTATCTAATTGTCCATCATTGTTGTACCCGGTGTTCACTGTTAACATGAATAGCAGTAATACTACAATGTATATAGTTAAACTTGTTAATGTTACAATTTTTCAACCAATCATTTTTATTTCAAGTGGTCTGTTGGCGTTTAGGAACATGAGTGATCCATATCTGGAATTATGGATACGAACGCTAAAGATTTTAAGGGGTTAGGAGTTCTACACATGAACTGCAGGAGTTATTTTGGCAAAAAAGATGAAATCAAAAAATTATTTAATAACTTTGACATAATTACTTTATCTGAAACTTGGTTGAAAAAGAAACATGACAATTCTTCAATTCATTGGTCAGGCAAAACCTTATTTAGACTGGACAGGGTTAACAAAAATGCTGGAGGTGTAATGTGTCTAGTTCCAAATTTTCTGGCGCCATATTGTGTAATCAACAAAAAACTCTCGGTTTCAAATTCAAATTTGGAATGTTTAACTATAAATATTGCTTATCCTAATTGGAAACGAATGCTTGTATCAACAATTTATAGGCCCCCAGGTAAAGATATCAATGTACTTTGTGACCATATTCAACTAATTGGTGAGAATGTGGATCAAGAAATTTGGTTATGTGGTGATTATAACATTGATTTTAGAAAAACCGACACAGATTGTTATAGAGGTATTCTGGCAAAATGTAAACCATTTGGTGCTCTACCCCTAATCTCACAAATCACTAGGTATAAAAAGAAGAAAAATGGTAAGCGAGGTGCTGGCTCTGCTATTGATAATATTATAACTAATAGTAAGCATGTTAGTGAATCAGGGGTGCTTGATGTGTTAATTTCTGATCATTTACCTGTGTTTGCAGTAAAGAAAAAGGAAAAAATTAGTTTTACTTTGCGAGAAACAATTGGTAGATCGTACAAAAATTATAATTTCAATGATTTAGCAGAAAGATTGTTACATTCTACCTGGGATCAATTTTATAACCTAACTGAGACTAGCAAAAAGTGGGAATTCATTATTGACATTATTATTGATTATTTAGATGAAATGTGCCCTCTAAGAGAAATTAAATTCAAAGATTACAATAATGACTGGTTTAACGCTGAAATTTTAGATCTAATTAATTTAAGAAGGGATAACCTAGTGCACTATCGGCACACAGAAGATCCAAAATATTTGGCTGAAGCTAAGCTACTCAGGCAACTAATTTCTGTAACCATTAAAAAAGCAAAATCAAAAATATTCTTGGATAAATTGGAGGAGCATAAAGGTAATCCAAAAAACTTCTGGAGAACAGTAAATGGACTGCTCAAACCTAAATGTGATGTACAAATGCCAAGATTAAAGGATGAGGATACTAGAGAGTACATTGAGCATGCAGAAACTCCTGAATACATAAATAATTTTTTCTCAAATGTTGGCAAAAAATTATTTGATGAAAAGGTTGCCAGTGGCCTAGATATAAATGATACCCTGTACCAAAGTCCTGATTCCCAGAGTTATAATAATGACAATTCAGAAAATATTGAAGTATTATTCAGTGATGTAAAACAAATTGTCAATGACATTGATATAGGTAAACCCTCAGGTGTGCAATACGTGACATCAAAAATACTAAAGGATGCCTTTAGATGTATTTTACCGCAACTTGTACATATGTTTCAATACTCATTTGATAAGAGTGATTTCCCAGATGCATGGGCAGTAGCATGTATTACTCCACTTCCTAAACAAGGTGACGCATCGTCTGTATCCAATCTTAGACCTATTAGTATACTACCCTTGATAGGAAAATTGCAAGAGAAATTAGCCCATAATTACTTTGCGAATTATTTAGAAAGTAATGATTTGCTGAATGATTGTCAATTTGGTTATCGTAAAAACTGTAGTACTGGAGAAGCTGTTTTCAACTTGGTAAATGATTTGTTCAGGTACAGGGACATTGGCCATTATACAGCTGTAACATACATTGACATGAGAAAAGCCTTTGATAGTATACATCATGGTCTCTTGTTGAAAAAACTTTCCAGAATTGGGATTCATTATAATTTTCTAAAATGGATAGAATCATACTTGTCAAACAGAGTACAACAAACAAAAGTAGATGGCATTATTTCGAGCAAGAAATCTATTAATTTTGGTGTTCCCCAAGGCTCTGTCTTAGGCCCTCTGTTATTCATCATTTTCATAAACGACTTATCTTTATGTACATCCAATTCTAAACTAATTATGTATGCGGATGACATTGTACTGTCCAATAATAATCCGAACTATAGACTAGCAGAGAGGGCTGTACAGATGGATTTGAACAGTATAGCCACATGGTGTGACAAGAACAGCATGACCATAAATATAAAAAAAACTCAATGTATGTGGTTTGCCTCTACGCAAAAAATTCACTTAGCTCCTAGGCTAACGTTGAAAATAGGTAACCAAAATTTACAGGATGTAGCCAGCTACAAATACTTGGGTGTTAATCTTGACTCTGAATTAAATTTAACTGGCTTTGCTGAAGATATTAGTAGGAAAATTACTAACAAAATCTTTAAACTTGCAAATTACAGATATATGATGGACGAATACACAGCCATTACAGTGTATAGGCAAACTATTTTACCATTTGCGGATTATTGCTCTTTTATATTGGACTCGGCCAAAAAACAAACTACTATTCACAGAATTCAATTGTTACAAAATCAAGCTTTGAGGATTTGCTTGAGATGCAAAATGAGGGATGAAACAGTGGAAGGTCTACATCTCAGGTGTGAGATACCTTTCTTAAAAGATAGAAGGAAAGAACTGTTGGCATCACTAATGTTCAGAAAGTCAAAGAAAATGAAAACTGTGCATTCTAATGTAAACACCAGAAGTGCAGATAGGTTCAATTTCTACCTCAAAAGACCACGTTCAGGTTTCTATATTAATTCTCCTTATTACAGAGGTGTAACAATTTGGAATAGCTTAACGGAAGCTACACAATTGCAAGAGAAGAAAATCTCTTTTAAGCTTAGACTCAAAAAGGAATGTAATACTTATATGAAGGGTAAGCACAAACTCTATATTAATAGTAGAGAATATATTAATAGACAGAGAAGAATCAGAGCGCGTCTTGATATCTTGGTAAATGTATAATGGTGATGATCAACTCTTTACTTATAAACACTTAATTGACTTAACTTTTCAAATTATCTGTATCACAATTTTGTGTAAATCAATCAAATTATTAATATCAGTTTTTCATATCAATCAAAACTAACTAATCCTTATATTATGATATCATTTTGTATTTGCCACTGTATTAGCAGTTGACATGCATAAAACCAACGTAGGTGCTATGTATGTCTATAATTACTCCGGTCAGCCAGTTTGATGTGAACTCTAAAATTTTTAGTATGTTTAAGCAAGCTAACAATATCACTATTCTGTAGAATATCAATGGTATATATCTGCAGGAGTACTTACGAGAATAGATGCCGCATTTATGATATGTATTTTTGCAAAATTGTGAATATACTACATAGGTAAGACCACAAAAAATTGTTAATATATTGAATAAGCTAATAATATTTATTTTTCCCAATACTTGTATAGGTTGGTGTAGCTTGCAATGCATCATTTCCTGGATCTTTACGGTATTACTGATTACATGTACATATTTCATACATCTAGATGTATTTTTGACCTGAAAATCTCTATGAGGAAAGTCAATAAAGAAATCAAAAAAAAAAAAAATTACTTCATTGTTCGGGACTAGTCCACTTCCATTCTCAAAGCTACTGGTGACCGCTTCCGCGGATATCACTTCTCCCACTACAGTGCCTTTCTCTAGGTAGATGGTTTTCGAACCCGGGTTCGTTATAGGGGCTACACCCCATGCTATATTGCCTATCAGGGTGTCGGCCGATTCCAAACCCTTCTTTCCCAACACTGTCACATTAGGTTCGAAAACCCCCGGAACGCCCCTCTTCATCCTACTGGAGGCTATTAACACATCACATGCCATTCCGGGAGGTATTT
This sequence comes from Harmothoe impar, assembly GCA_947462335.1. Lineage (NCBI taxonomy): Eukaryota > Metazoa > Annelida > Polychaeta > Phyllodocida > Polynoidae > Harmothoe > Harmothoe impar. Next base: position 7,969,990 of record OX381719.1, on the reverse strand, counting down.
TTACCGTCTGTACCACACTCGCTACTCCACTAACTTCTCGTGCCAGGCATTGTATCCTGTCTTTGTAGGGATGATTTACTTTCAACATTCCAGTGACGGGGTCCAATTTTACCCCATATAAGGAAGCGAAATCCATCCCAATGATACCATCGTCCTCTATCCCAGCGACAGTAGGGGAAATGACATATTCCCTACCACCCACCAAGATGATCATACAAGTTCTACCAAACGTTCGTATCTTGCTCCCATCAGCCGCACATGCATTTACCCTCGTTGTGAGGTCATCATCCATGTTCGACACCAGATCGAAGAATCTTTTCGACATAGCGGAGTGGCTAGCTCCGGTATCCAACAAAAATTCCCCCATTCTGCCGTTTACAGATACGGACACATACCATCTCTTTCCTCCCATCATTGAGGGATTACTTGCGAACCGTTTGATGTCGTCTGCCATGTCAAAATTGAATCCGAATCCTTTCAAATACTCCAGACACGGATGACCTTGGGGAAGGCGGATCCCCCCGATCCTGGATAGTTCTTCTACCCAACCTTCCTCTCTATTGGTGATCGGTTTCCCTTCTTTGCTCTCCCTGGCAACTGTCTCACCAATACCCCCAGCCCCACATGTTTTCGGCTCATCAGCATTTCCCATGCTGCTGGGCGGATACATTACAGACTCCTCAATCGCGTTCGTATGCATTGTACCCTGGCATACCTTATTCGGGGTCGTCAGCTTGCCTTCACGGACAACCCCCTCTAATTTCCCGTCTCTTCTCTCTTCCTTTCTCTCCAAACTGGTTTCTCGGCCGTACATTCGGCTGCGAAATGTCCGGTCTCTTGGCACCTGAAACACTTCACCGTTGCTCGATCTAGCTTCGGTCGTTTCTGATAGTCCAACAATCCTTTCATTTCTTCCATCATGGCCATCAACCGTTTCTCATTCTCTGATGACGCTACCACCTGGGGGGTAGGGATTGGCTTAGAGCTTGCCTCCACTGGCTTCTCCTTCTCGGGTGGCTTACTACCATTTTTCTTCCACCGATTCTTTCGATCCCACTTATCTCCCCCTATGGCTGCAATTCTTTCCTCTTCCGAACCATCGTCCGAATCGCTCTCTTCTGGAGTGGCCGTATGTGCAGACGCCACTCTTTGGTTGGGTACGAACCCGGAAAGTAGCCGTTTCTTCTTCTCGTGCTGATCGATAGCCAAAAAGAAGTCTACCATTGATGATCCTCGTCCCCATTCTTTCTGGACGAGTTCAGCATGGGACGGATCCCTCAGTCCTTTTATAAAGTGTGTGAATAGTTCATCTAAGAAATATTCATCATCCCGTCTCCAATAGGGTCGAGCCTTTTGCAACAATCTTTGAAGCTCTAGTCCGAATACTTTCGGAGACTCTTTTGGTTTCTGTGTTCGTACCTGGAACTCCGACCAAGGATCATTCGCGGACAGCACCCCAAAGATATGTGTGGCGGCTGCCACCAATTGGTCATAATTTCCATCTTCCCCATACGTCTCTCGCCAATCATCTACCGCTATTCGCCCCGGACCCTCACTCAACCATTTAATGAGAGGACCCAAGGAAGCCTCCTTGTCCCACCCATGATAACGGTTATCGTCGCAAAAGTCTTGGTAGCTTTCCTTCCAATTCTCTCCATTGAACCGCCGGGGAGTTCGAACAGGCTTCCGGGCACTGTTATGACTCCATACCAGTCTATCAGACTGCCTCCGACTCCATTCCATAATTTCTGACTCATCCTCCCGGGTCCGACTGCAACAGTCTATCCCCATTCCCTGTATACAAGGATCGGATTCCACTATTGCAGCAACCCTCGGGCCCATAGATGATCGTTTTGTCAACCTTCTAGGGGCAGGGACCGGTCTTGGTGTCCCTCCTCTTGGATTGGGCTGGGTTCGATCAGGACTGGGGGGGTATCCTCCGTATGAACCAGGGTTCGGCACAGCCCCGGCTCCTCCTCCCGGATTAGTTCCGGGGTTCGGAGCACCACTGGTCCCCCTGTTCGGAATCGATCCACCCCCTTCATTATAGGACTGATGTCCTTCGTTCGATCCGGCTCCGGGTAATGGTGCCCGATACTGGTAGGTTATATTATATATCGGTGGTGGTGGTACCGTATAATTATGTCCTGCCAGCGTGTCGTCCGCAAAGGGATGCAGAGAGCCATAACTATGGTTCATTCGTTTTGGTGGGGCCTCGCTCGTAATATCATGGGTGCTAGAGATCTCTTTCTCTTCGGTTCCCCCATACGTGACTTTACGGTAAGTCTCATTCGGGGCAGTTCCCCCATGGGTTCGTTCATACTTTCCCTCCGAAACAACCCCCCTTGTTTCGATTGGATCTACCGTAGTTAATATCGGACTAGGTGTGGATGCAACGTGCTTAGGTGGCTGGGCTCCCTCATTCGTCTGTTCCTGGCTCCTAGTCTCTTCTTCTTTGCGGATCTCTTCTATCTGACTCTGATAGGCCAGGTAGGTATCATTGATTTTGTCTTTCTTTTTCTGAATAAGTTCGAGGTCAGCCTTCATGTCAATTCGAGCTTGCTTCAATTCCTCTCGTTCTTGCTCGAACTGTTCCCGCAGGGCCTGGCCGGATTTTTCTTCCTTCGAATAATCCGCCTTGATTTTCTTGACCCTTTTGGATTGTCGCTCGATCTCGCTTTCATAGGTATCCCGAAGATCACGACTTCGGCGAGCCTCTTCCTTTTCTTTCTCGAGTTGTGCTTGCTCCTCTGTCAGACTGTGTTGAGCGATCTTAACCTTCTGTTGGACTTTAGCCAATTGAGAGGTTTCGAGGGCCAACTGTTCACTTATATATTTCCTATCCGCTTGAATTCGGGATTTCACTTCGCTCAATTCTTCCGCTTCTTTCTGGTTCTGGGCGATTACCCTTGCCTTTTCGTCGGCTAGTCGGATCAAATCCTCATTCATGGCTGTATGCCGACCCCTCATCGCCTCCTCCTCCGCTTTCAATTTTTCACAGTAGGCGTCATAGTCAGGGACCTGTCGACCTCTTCTAGACAAGTCTCGTTCCATATGTCCGAGGTTCGGTTCGGAGGGAAGCATGTCTGCCCATGGGTTTCCTCTGAACGGATTGGTGTTCGGAACTGTTCTGATGGGAGGAAATTCTCCCGGAGTTCGAAAAATCAGACTCCTCTTTCGAGATTTTTTATTCTCCGGGGTATGCATTCGAGAGGCAATATCCCAGATTTCATTTATTTGGGCGACTGTGTAATCCAGTTCCCCATCCTCTAGTTCGGTCCCTGATCCTTCATCCCCCCCGTTCCTTGACTGAGCCTCTGCCAGGGTCAGTCCGCTATCTTCTACATAAAAATCCTGGTCACGGCACCAGTGTAGAGTTCGTCTTTATGTAATTCGATTAAATAAGGACTCGAACTGCAGTTTTCATGTAGAGATGCAAGAAAACAGGGTTTATTAGTCGTTCACCTGTACAACAATGCTAATCCTTGAAGTATATGAGGTTCGATCAATGTATGTTTAGCTTTCAAATAACTTTCTATATATCACACAGTCAGAGACCTGAGAAGGTCTGCCAGAGCAAGGGGGTGAGGACAGCTTATATACTGTCCGCTTCCGATAGGGGTGCCCCCTGGCTCTGGCCGCCCGAACTACCTTGTAGGCGTTCGACTAGAATACTAATATTAGTGTCCCTACACCAGCACAAATATTTATCCATATTATTGTTTTAGTTAAAGAAATAACACTATTCCAAAATTCATGAATTTAAACACACACAGAATTGCCCAGGTAGATTGTCCATTATCCTCTTGTAAACCGCCATGTAAAGACGTTCATTTATTCTCTCGAGGGAGACTACTTGGAAATGTCTAAGTTTTGTACGGTGTGTAACCAGAGTTATGATGGCAGGCGTAAGAAGTGTCCTGAGTGTGTAAGCACTAAGGAGGCTACTCAGGACGAAGACTTTGAGACGGAGGAAATCTTATACGACTTAGAGAGAAGTTTGAGTGAACTCAGAGCGGACACCAAAAAGGAGATTCAAATGGAGGCCCAGAAGGCAGCCAGTGAACGTGTCAGGAAGGAGCAGGAGGCGAGGAAACAGGAGGCAGCTAAACAGGAGGCGGACGCACAGGAGGCCGCCCAACTGGAGGCGACCAAGAAGGAGGCGGCCAAACTGGAGACGGCCAAGCAGGAGGCGGCCAGCTCAGAAACGCCGGCGGAGTCCAAACTGACTGGCCTGCAAAAGCTGATGGGTAAGCTTGATCAAACTGTGGATCATATGAACAATCTTTTTACCTTGTTGGCCACTAAAGGTATAGTGGGTGACAATAAAAATCCTGGGCCAGAGGTGAATGCTGACGAGATCCAAGATGGCGTCAATCAAAATGGCGATGGCGCGAAAAGCAAGTTTGATTTCACCGGGCAGGCCGGGGGTCAAGTACCTAGTCCTCCATTCCTCGGCATGCCCCTTCACCAACAGGCGTATATGTACGCCCAGGGACTACCTACACAGCAACAGTCCCAGCCCGGGGGCTACGTTGGAGGTTACGGCGGCAGTTACAATCCCGGCAACAACTACTATGGGCATCAGTCAGGATACGGGCCGGGGGCCTTTCAACCCCGGGCCGGAGCGCCGGGTACACCAGTAGGGCCTAGGTATGGTGCGGCTACCAGCACGCCTAGGCCGGACTTCAACTCACCACAACCTCAGCAGTATGGTCACCATGGACACCCCGCAGGAGCACCACACCATGCGTCTCAAAACCCTGGAGGAGGAGTAGATCTAGGCCACGGATGTTGTAGGGGTAAGGACGCTGAGCTGAGTATGTTTGATTACCGCAGATACTTACCTGCAAGTGAAAGGAAAAAACAGTTATTTATTAACGACCCATCTGAACTGTGGCATTTTCAAAACTGCTTGTTACGGGAGTTGTTGTGGATGGGTGAAGATGTATGGGGGTTCGTTGATCATACCAATTATGTGGCTGAAATGTCTCGTACGGGCATATATGATGTTAGGGCCCTTGTGGCCTATGACGAGGCCTTCCTGGAATTGGCCAGGAAGTGGGGGGTGGGTGTTTTTCATGGTGCAGACACCGCCCTCACTAATTCCAAATTGGGGTTTGCAGGAACAAAGGCTGCTAAACAGGCTATTGATTCGGGCCGGGGTAGAACAGGTGGCTATAGAGGCCGTGGTAGATATTCTAGTCAGGGTAGAGGGGCTGGCGGTGCCAGGGGTCCACTCACCGGTTGGAGAAAAATAGCGGCTGAAAGATGTGTGTGTTTCAAAGTGTGTCAGAACATCCCTTGCGACCCAAATCATTGTCAATTCAAACACCAGTGCGTCTACTGTGACAGTCTCAATCATTCCATGCCAGATTGCCCTAACAAGGGAACAGCGGCCCATAATAGGGCGTGACGTGTTTTTGGGTCAATTTCCAAAAGTGACGCGTCACTGGGGATTGTAATCATGTTGACTATGCTAATTGCCTACCTACCACTGTACCTGATGTTGTTATTGATAGTTTGGAGGTAGCTAGCCGTGAATTGGTTGGTGTTGCGGTGGATGTTGATCGTCATGTTGATGTTCCAGTTATTGACCCATATGAGGGCGGCGCGCGCGACTGCGAAAATTGTAACGCAATTGATCGTGAATTTGTGGAGTTACATGACATTGCGGGGTCAACTGACCTTGTTGGTATTGTAAATGATGAGGACATAATTTTGCCTGATTTATCTGGTAATTATGAGGTGCACTGGGATATTCTTTGTGAATTATTCAAAAAGGTGGAAATAACCGGCGTAAAAAGTGCACTCGCGCAGTTGGTTGTGATCCAAGATGGTGGTATCAGGGTGGAAATTTCAACTGACGACGCTGATTATTGGGAGAAATTGCCGAATTTTGTGAGTATTGATACTGATGTTGATACTGTTACCACTTATGCGAATGTTTACAATGTAATTACGCCTGTGGCGGTGATGGAAGTGGGGCCGAAGTGTTTGGTTCCCGTATTTCAGTCTTGTATAGAAGGAGTCTGTGGTTGTGAATACTTTCTGTGCGGGGCACCCTGTCAACTTAGACCTTGCCGTTTTGCAGCGGCTGTGTTAGGGTTTGGTTATGATGTTACTGCAGCGGATGCTTATGTAGTCACAGCAGCTTACAGGGGGGCCAGAATTGTTGACAAAGGTTGTAATTCACAGTATGAGTGTAAAAAGTACAACACCATTCTAGATGCGGATGCTCGTGGCAAAATGGACAAAATCGTGGCCACAGAGTTGACTGAATCCAAACTGTGTGTTGTCGAAAACAAGCCAAGGTGTGTTCATGCTTTAGGCGGTGTGGACAAACCAAATGGTGACCTCAGACCAATAACAGACTGTTCTATGCCGGAGCATAACAACATTAATAAATTCATGGAGACTAAGTGTGAGAAGTTCCGTTACAAGACTATAGACACTGTGGTTGGTATGCTGGAGCACTGCGACCACGGAGCAGTCAGTGACATTCAAAGTGCTTATCGCACCATTCATGTATCGCCCAGTCACAGAACCTACCAGGGAATACAACAATAACTGTTTGGCTTAAAATCAGCGCCATACATTTTCACCCAATTTTCTGATTTTATATCAAAATGTTGTGACAAAATGGGGATACACCAGTTGGTCAATTACCTGGACCACTTCGTGGTGTTAGGCAGGAGTGTGGACGATTGTGGACAAGGCCAGCAGTTATTGCATAATATGTTATATAACTTCGGCTTCAAGGTGGCAGAGAAAAAGGTGACAAGTCCCAGTCAGCTATTTAAGTATCTGGGCATCATGGTGGACACTAAGAAAATGACATTAAGTATTGATGAGGGTAAATTGGCCAGAGTCAAAACTGAAGTCTTGGAGTTATTGGACAAAACGAGCTGCACTCGTAAAACCCTGGAGGAAGTGTCAGGCCTTCTGGCCCATTGTGCCACTGTTGTGAAGGGTGGTAGAACATTTGCTAGGAGAATCTACAATGCCCTGCGTGACACTACTGGTAATGTGATTAAGCTTGATGAAATTCTACAGCAGGATTTGATATGGTGGTCAAGTTTTGTCCATTGGTTCAATGGCAAGGCTAGAGTCCTGGGAGCTGCACAAGCACCCATTGCTGTGTACACTGACTCTTCTAATTATTGATTTGGGAGTCACATAGCAGATGATTACTTCTGGGGGGTGTGGGGGGTGAAGGGGGGCGTGTGTCCTCACTATGAGAACCCACCCTTGATAGATCAATATTCTGATCATATCAATATCACTGAGTTATGGCCTGTAGTGCGACAGGGGGAGTGAACAGTACCACCGCGCTCCACTAGGGGGAGCCAGCTCCAATCTCCATTATCCTCTTGTAAACCGCCATGTAAAGACGTTCATTTTTTCTTTTGTGTGATGGAAAAAGTAATAAATAGGGCCTCTTGACATTGTTGGGGCAAAAGCCATCACTGTATCTCTGCCTTCTTATTACCATACTCCACGCACCAGGAGGAATATATATATATATATATATATATATATATATATATATATATATATATATATATGTGTGTATATATATATATTTATTTACATATATATACATGTATATGGGTGAGAATTTTGAAAAATGTCACTTTTGGGTGTTTTTCACCTTCAAGCAGCTCTGCAATAAAAACGCCTGCACCAATCCAGTTTTTTTTTGTTTTCACATAATAGTATACCCGGTTGTGAAGGGGTATCCCTTTTTTGGGTTGAAATTTGGCAACATAGTCAAATCTGACCTAAAGAATCTGCAGATTTCGAATTTTGATGTTGGCAAATTTTAAATTCACCTGTAGGGTGTGAAACAGGCCAAAATCCAAGATGGCCACCAAATATTCCAAGATCCATCTCACATAGCATATTGCCTCTAGAAAATTTAAACCTTACCTATCCCCCCCCCCCCCAAATTGAGGCCTGGGAATGCATTGCTGTTATAGGTTTGTTGCTAGGTTGCCTAGCAACAGCCATTCTAAATATTAATTTCCTTAGCAACGCAGGTTTCATGGGTACCTACCTAAATTCTAATGATTCTTAATGTATGACGTTTCTCTCAGTACTTACTTTGTGTCACTATTGCAGGATCTGAGAGGACCTTCCACTGCTGTGGCCACTCTTATGTAGTATTCTAGGGCAGATTCTCCCTCCACCCTAGGCATTTCACCAAACATCAATGTACTACCTCTTACTCAGCATGGAGAGTGAGTGGTAGCTCCTGCCGCTATGTGATTGGCTGAGCCATGCTGCAGAGCAGTATTGTGGCCTGTGGGCCCCAATACTTTCTAGAATTAGGGGTGGCCAGTAGCCCATAGGAGCGGGCCCTCTCAATATCTGACTGGAGCGAGGGCCCATTACAGCCCGGGGAAAGTTTACGGTCTTAGTTTACCCAGGGTACCCCGCGCGCCGTACGTTTCTTATGTGACGTCATAATGGCGCCAAAATTTGCGGCCAATCAGGGGTTGTATAGACGTTACTCTGTAATGGTCCCCAGCTCCAGCCGATAGCCAGAGCAGTGGACTGTACAATGGTCTAGGGTGGCCAGTAGTGTGGATCCAACCACACTACCTGTTTTTCCATGTGTTGGATGGGTCCCTCCTACTAGTTCAAAATATTAAATAGCAGGTGTGGGATATAAAGACTTGCGTATCATCAAGTGAAAACTATCATACTTTGCCAAGTGGAGCTTTTATCCCTCAATATACAATGGGTATGCCCTCATACCTGGTGCCCAAGGTAATTGGGTCACGGTATCTGTGGCCCAAACCTTTGTGGTCTCAATTCTAATGATGCCTCCCCCCTAAATAGATGGCAGGGTCTTTGTCAGTGTTTTTTCTCTAGCTGCTAACAGCGGGGGTTGCTAAGCAATGCCAATTATAGTTAGTTATTTGCTTAAGGGGTGAATCCACTGAGGTAAATCCGTCGGATTGAACGAGATTCGTCCATAGGTTTAACATAGTGTGGTCCATCCGAGCCGACGAATTTTGCCTCAGTGGATTCACGCTTTTAGGTTCCAAAGCTACACAGCTCCATCTCAATAAAACATGACCCCCTACATTTACCACTGCCACTTTAGGAGTCTTATTCACATGTTGCTAAGACTGGTGGTTGCAAAGAACAAGCTGTTTTGATTTATCAGTAACTGAATTGATTTTCTTTAAACATTCGTTTCTTTTTATCCTGTCCACAAAGTTTGTTGAAGTATTGTAAACGATGATGATGTCAATTAACAAGGACATGGAGATCATAATTATTAAAGGAAAAAGGGACAATGAGACATAGATCTGATGGGTATCTGAGCGAAGTTGACACACAGTATGTAGAGCTTACCTGAGGCTACACAGTAATTTAATATATATATAACATATCAAATAGTGTCTGAAACTATCTAGTATATATGGTTACTAATGTCTAATGTCATGGGCTACGGACTAATGTCATGGGGCATTTAAGGCTGCATAACAAAACCTTTAGGCGGTATGTGACATTGCTTTAACCTGTCCTGGGATTGAACTCACCTGATCAGGTATTGAGGGTCTGTGCTCTATCCGTTTGGCAAAGAGTTGGGCACAGAAGGGAGCCTTTGACTAGAGATCTTTACATTTGACAAAGCTATGTTAGAAAATTAACAGACTGATTAATTGATTGATAAACTTTTTTGATACAAAATAAATCGTACACATTAATCAATGAAGGAAGTAGTCCCAAATTTTCAACCCAATTTTTATCAAGAATTATTCTGTTTTATGCTCATATCGCATCAGAACTTAATATCATCAGACATGAATTTGTCATGTCCAGATAACATCACCCATGAGATGTATGAACCGAGGTGATCATTTGGCTCTGCTATTTACATTATACTGGTGAAGCTAATCATCAAGTGTATACAGAAGCTAAGATAACACACTGATAATCAGTATGCTTAAGGGGCGATGACGTTAAGGCATGTATACTAATCTGTTATCTATGTTTAATGATCAGACAACAATCACTGTTTAGCTTGAGGTTATGTTCAAAAGTGAAAATAAAAGCTGCTGTTACAACACAGACTAAATGATATTGGCAGAGCTCTGTTACATGGGTGATGAATCCGGCAGTTTAGCCATTCAGGTATCCCTCTGTTTACTTATGCCCTCCTTGAACGATTTCAAGATGAATTTGACCATTTCAAGAAAAGGGTCCCTCATGGAGTAATATCCAATCCCCAAGTGGAGAACTGAGAGATACAGAAGCCGACAATAATGGGTAGTGTCGGTGGTGTTTGTGGTGTTGGTGGTGTTGGTGGTGTTGGTGGTGTTGGTGGTGTTGGTGGTGTTGGTGCTTTCGGTGCTGGCGGTGCTGGCGGTGCTGGCGGTGCTGGCGGTTCTGGCGGTGCTGGCGGTGCTGTCAGTGTCAACTGTTTACAGCTATGTTTTGATAAAGTTGACAGCAGAGTGCCACATTTCCGATGTCGACAACAAAAAAAAAGGAGGTTTTTGAGAAATTGCATAAAGGATGCAGAAATGTAAAACAAAAAAAAACAGGAGATGTCTTTTTATAGACATATTAGTTTCACTGTTACCTCTATTATATTGGAGATACCTAACAAAGCAATAAACATTTGAGCGTACTATTGATATTCCGATGAATAAATATAAATTTTACGAGTGAGTGATCAACTTTCAGTATGATACAGCAGGTCATTTAAGACATTTATCTTGATTATCAGCTGCTATACACCACAACTATCTCCTTCAAATATTACCAGGATTACGACAGGATGTCGTGAGTTGCTTTCATTTGTATGCAATTTCCCAGAAGAATATATAGGAAACAGTATGCATTGAAGTGGAATTGCCGGCAAATATATGGGAATACATAGGCAGATGGGTGAGATATGTCCAATATCCCACATGTAGTATGAAGGCAACCATGATCGGATATATAGTATTATCCATAACTTGTTTTCAGTCCTCTCTTGAATCCTCTGCTAGATAATGAAGAGAAAAGTATAAAGCAGTGAGGACTGGGCTTAGCAGATGTACTTTGTGGTGTTAGGGTTTATATCATTCATGTAAACCCTACTCCTTTAAATCCGCAATATATTCTGCCCTACAACGGTGTAAACATACTATTGCATGGTCTCTTGTTAAGAAGGCAAATGAACAATGAAGGATTAGAAGGATACTGTATCTAAATATATAAGAGAGGAGCCGTCTATACTGCTTAATTTCCCGATGTTAGGAGATGATTCATAATCTATGCGATGACTACAGTCCTTACTGCCTAGATACTAATATTATATGTTATAAACTGGATTGATAGTACCTCCGCTACTCACAAGGTGGAGACTCTATGCACCATTCAGACTCAGACCTCACTATTATCAATCTTGTCTCTCTAGTCTATAAGAACCACTGAAGTGGTGAGATTGTGTGACACATGCCATTTGTGAGTTGATAGCATTGATGTGTTCATTGATGAACTGAGACAGGTAGATACTGTACAAGCCTTATTGTCGGTCTTATCTACTCCTAAACTAAGTTAAAGTGACATAATCACCAAGATTATCTTACTCACAATTCTAGCACTGTTCTAGTCTACCATATGGTTAGGTGCGAGTGGTGGCCTTTTAACTGATCTATGCCCTCGCCAACTGGAGGCAGTTTTCTAAGTTTATTGCATAAACGTACAGTTACTTGTCGAAGTACCAGATGTCACCAACTTCTGAACTTGCACTCAAGATACCTGATTTGATTTACGTGTATGTCAGTTAAAAAAGATTCCAATTTTCAATAATAAATTCCATCATTGACGAGATATAGAACCTCTGCATGGACCCCGCTAACAATGCATGTACCCCTAGGCAGAAACTCCATATACCTCCCTTTGTAAATGTGTAAGAAACCCAAGACTCAACACCAGACACATGTACTTATGCTTCCTCAGACAGGAAATCATTGTGGTGGTGCTAAGATGATTGTATGAAAAATGTATGGGAGAAATTCACAGAAAATAAGAGCATCATGCTTGATATCAATTAAAGATGTATGATAAATAGAGCTGCAATACTGGAAAGCCTGCTTGTGCTGGTCTCTGCTGAAAGAAGTGATAAAGAAGTGTCTCACATTGATCCCCCATTGACACAGCATCCAGGGGCAGCAGATAAGGCAGATTCTATAAATGACTCACATCTCAATATCCGGGGCCAAAGTCCCCATGGGCAAGTTTGCCGCAGCCATGTCAGAGTAAATTGACCAGGAAAAGTGGTATCATAGTCTATTTGGGCCGGCATTACATAAAACTGTAGATATGAATTATGGATTCTTTGAATTGATTCTTCAATTGAATCTGGACCGCTGCATGTGTTTTCAAATGGACATTGGGAGTATCAATGTCAAAGAGACTTTGCTATTCTCAGATGAATGTATAAGATGTGTTCTACTGAAGTATTATGATTCATATCAATGTAAGATATCTGATATACTTACAATACAAGAAAGCCTGTATATATTGATAGAATTTGGTTGTTGGCGGGTCCTCGAGCAGATATTTGCTGTGGGCTGCGGCACCTCAAGGGTCAAGGATGTAAAGTATCTAAATGTTTTGAAGAAAATAAGGGTATTAAATGAGGAGATACCATATGTATCTAGGGCCTCTGAGGATCCCCCTTCAGGGCCCCATTACAGGCAGCCCTTAGAGACGGAACTGGGTCAAGTAACCAAGGGGAACAGGAGTTGTTGATGTCGCCAATGTCGGTTTGGATGGTAAATGCCCAATTTACTCCATGTTAAGGGGTTTACAGCTTTAATCTGACTTGGAATTCCAAGCCTACATGTCATATAACCCTAGGGGTGATGTTTAAAACTCCTAGATTGGAAGAACTCTTCTGAAAATACGCATTTGATAAAGGCCGTTTTGACAAATTTCAGCGAAGATAAAAATTTCATTGATCCTGCAACAGCCAATCAGGGCGCCCTGCTTTTACAACCTTGACTACATAGTAAAAGTGATTGACAACGTCAGATATCACTTGACGATGTCAAATATCAATCTGATATTTGATCCCTTGATATTTGATTCAAAACCTACATCGAGCAGGATAAATATATATATTTGCTGGAGTCTCCCACATTGATTCCCATATTGGCATAGCTTGCATGGGGGTCAGCAGATAAGGCAGGTTCTATAAATGATGCATATTTCCATATCCAGTGCAAAAATTCCCATGGGAATGGTGACAAAATAAAGTTAGATTATATTTTTTTGGGGATGGCATTACTCAGATCTGCAGACATGAATCATTGAGTGCTAAGGTTTCAGCCTGCTACTAAAGTAGAAATAGTTCAATGCTGTAATTCCTGTTAGTCTTATCTGACAGAGGAGGCAGTCAGTTGCCAAATCAAGCCAAACCAAATATAAAACCAAACATGTTATTTGTGTGGTTGTCAGTTTGAAACTATTCTCAGTAGGAAGGCAAGATTAGACAAGCTATTTCACACAGTGATTCCTATCAAGATGGACTCTAACCAGAGACCGCCAATAAGATATCTTCTATGGCAGGTCTTCATAGATATATAATCTTCACAGAAGCTCACTTAAGCATTCTCTGAAAGATGTGTATCTATCACGAATGCAATATTTCCTGGAAGGCTATTTTGTTACAGCCATTTCTATGAATCTCTTCTTCGTGTGAGTTAAAAGCATTTCACTGCTGATATCAGTGACAGACAATGCAACTGGAAAGCTTGCTTTGATTCTGAGATATTTGTTAGATCAGTTGCACTCTGCTCTATTTAAAAGTAAACTGAATTTATATACATGAATGTGATGTTGACTATGCCAGCCTTGAATTCCACTTATATCAACATCACAATTATTTATGGCACCTAGACGGCTGCTAGCCATTCTCTCAGACACTGTGTATGCCTCTAACCTGATAGCATGATGTAGTAGGTAAGTGCCTCAGTATGACAGCCTACTAACACCTCAGTGGGACATCAATAACCTGACACCTTCTGCTCTGACCCAGGCTGATATAGTACCATCTGCCCTAGGTTAAGATTGTCTTAACACCTCAGGTTTATTCAACTAATCTTGTCACAAACAATTCCTTCCACTGCTACCCCAACTTTAGTGCTTGTTACCTCTGTAATCCATTCACTTCTGGCATGTCTACAGCAATTGATATTTTTTTTATACAAGATTAAGTTGCAGCTAAACACCCAAGACTGGTTTCAACCAAGAATAGGAGGAATTTGATAAAACTATTAAATCTAATTCTACCAGTGCATGATATCTATGTTAGTTGCCTCTAAATGTATACTAATTAAATGATAATCCAAGTTGTTTGTCAAATGTGAATTAGCCAATATAAGAGATTCCACTCCTTTGTCTGCTAATTGTAAATGGAACCTTATTCAGTACTTATGCAAGGCAGGTCCATAACGACAAGTTACAGAACCTTTGCACCATTAGTCTCTACAGGGTCCTTTATTATCTGATAAATGGCCGTTCAGCCTTCCGAACCCTTGATTAAGACATGATTAAGGCATGATATGTACCACTTTGTCTGTCCGGTGCCCCTTTGTGTCAGGCATTATAAGACACCATTATAAACAAGTATGGGGAACAATGCAGACATGTACAGCAGATAGAGGTATAATTCTGTGTAATTTACTGCAGGTGACTATGTGAGTAGTATATAATGTATCGGAACAGGACTATGCTTAAGTACTGTTTATTACTCAATCGAGATGCAGCCAATCAGAAGCCTCCATTTGGTCACGTGACCGGAAGTGACCTACTTAGGGGATTAGTGGTGACGTCACGTGACCTAGTTAGCCAATCAGAGGCCGCCATTTGGTCACGTGACCGGAAGTGACGTCATATGACCTACTTATGGACCGGAAGTGACGTCATATGACCTACTTAGGGGACGGGAAGTGACGTCATATGACCTAATTTAGGATCACGTGACCGGAAGTGACATCACATGACCTAATCAGGTCCGGGAAATGAAGGGAAACCCTCCCCAGAGCTGTTATTTACACCAGTGTTAATTTTCACAACGCAGGTAGGTGTGAAAACGGGGTACTGGCAACCAGGTTTTTACCTCCCCACTACTGTTGCTGATTTTGATGAACCGCAGCACGTTGCACAGCACCTCTCCACCAAAACATCAACCGACGCCATCGACGCCGCTCGCGCTGAGACTTACAGCTTTTCGGACACTCAGCCCCAGCAGCGCGTAGTAGACATATATGCCCTAAAGCAAGAAGAAGAAGAGGAGGAGGAGGAGCAGCAACAGGGTGAGACAGAGAACGACGCAGGCGACGAGGCATACGACGAACCCAAAGGGCTACGGGTGGGCGGTACGTTTTTTCGGCTCCCCTCTTCCACTACTTTCGACCTCACTTCCACTGGTAGTGCGTCCGGTCCGTGGCGACTGCCCTTACAGCCACCTTACGAGGGCGGCGGCGCTCCATCTTCTACCGCTACACTCAGCACCGACGGCGTATGGCTGCTCTATTCCAACAACGAGTCGTCGGATACCAGCGCTGAGGCTGCTCCTGTTATTGGTTCTGCTGCTGATTCAGCTCACGCTGATGGTGTTACTCTTCTTGCGGGTCTGAAACGTTCTAAGGCGGGTTCCAGAACAACAAGGCCTACTAAGAAGAGAAAAATACAAGAAAAATAAGAAGATGGACGAGAAGAAGCAGAGAAAACCCGTCCTCTCGGGTTAGAGTTCTGCTTAGACGGGACTTTGACGCTGGAGATCTGGGAGGACGAGGCTAGACTGTCTAGGAGGCCGCGCTACACAAAAGACGGCCAGGTGAAAGAGGCGTCTCTGACCAGAGGCAAGCGAGTGCACTTCACCGCCGACGCGCTGCACGAGCTAATAGCGCGCATCGCCGAGATCCGCGCAGTGGTGCGCATACGCGACACAGCGTCCGCGCAAGGAAGACCTAATCACACCCCCTGGTTCACAGTGCTGGATGAGGAGGGCGAAGTGTACGCAGCTGTGAGCTACTACAGCGGTAAGAACCTCATCCACGTGCGCAAGTACGAAGGTCCTGACAAAAAACCCTCACAGCAGGGGATGACGCTGTCCGCCAGAGCGCTCAAAGAGTTGGATGACAAAACAGAGATTATTCTCAAATTTCTCGGTATAGATTTGGAATGAGAGACGCTCAACGCTCACGCGCGCACACACACAGTGTTTGACGTACGCTGTATGAGACAGACAGACGGATACACAGACAGACAGATAGTTAGATAGATAGACAGATAGATAGATAGATAGATAGATAGATAGATAGATAGATAGATAGATAGATAGATTGAAAGATAGATAGACGGCTAAGTAGTTGGGAAAAAAAAACTTTTTTTAATTGGTAACTAAGTGAAAAAACAAAAAAAAACAAAAAAACATGATGCAGTACGTCTGCGAAAAGTGTTTCAAAATTTTTAAAAGACCGTACAATCACGACAGACACGTAGAAAAATGTAGAGTAATACCTAAGTTTTGCCCTCTATGCGGCGAAGGCGATTGCCGAAAGATCACCTGTCGACGCGAATCTCTGGACGGGGGCATATGTGCTGTACCGAACGGTGAGGAAACGTTCACAGCGAATTGGCCTGCAATACAAACGGGTGACACATGACTTTGTGTTTGATTGACAACAGAGTTGTTCTGAAGAGACTGCAACACTGGTTAAATTTAAAATGTGTTCAAGTGTCAACTGTATTTTTTTTCCTGTGAAGTCATTCCTTTAAATCCTTTGTAATCTTTTAACTAGTTTCTCATAATATGTTATGTGACCTGTTACAACCTCATCGAGCCGATAAACGATCCATCCAACAGGGAGAGGATTCAATTGCAGAAGCTCATTTTGGAAATCCTAAGATGAAAGCCTCAGAAAGCCCTACTTAGATAGAAGGTTGATGCAGCATAGAGCTGTAGATGATGGTTTGTGAAATCAAATAAATAAACAAAGTTACAAAATGATAGATATTTTTTTATTCTGCCTTTCCATGCTATTGTGGTGGTTCGTAGTTAACTCTAGGTTAAAGAACAACGATCACGGCAGTTTCCAGGTGCGAGAATATATCTGTCTTTATTCACAAGAATAACAACTCTAGTTCCTTTACTAGGGAACGATCAGTGTAGAATGAATACACACAGGTAAATCAGGTTTCTCTATAAATAGAGGAAACGGTCAGTATACAACTCTTAGCATACAACTCTGTCCGCACGGTTGGACATGTGAAGTCTCTCGTCAGTCGGGCCTGCACTGACTGCCGTTCCAGGTAAACACACGGGTCTTATATAACACCGGCTCTTAGATCACGTGGCCAGGTGGGTGGGTCGGCCGCCCACCTGAGAGCGGCACACGGTTACCTGAAGAGGACCTGCGCCCTCTCCCGGGAACTGTGTGCACTAGCTCCAGGTGGAGAAGCCGAGTAAACAGACGTTACCCGGAAATACCGTGTATGAGATTAATATGTAATATCATGCCCCTACACTACCCCCCCTAGACAAAACGAACATATATACGATTTTCCTAGTTTATAGAAAACACTCTAGACCAACGACTTTACAGTTATTGTCTATACAGTAACTAGGGGCGTAAACATATTATCACGACATACTACACACGCGAGATCATCAAACTCAATATAAATATGGCATTTCACTGTAATAGCAACCATAATGGATGATTTAGGTATGTTTTATGACAAGTGAATATAATATCATACATACAATCGAACGGCTTGACACATTTCGATATGACTTCCTTATGAAGTTTCCTTACTTGGTTATTAAAAAAATGCGCGTGGGGTGTGTATATATTTAAGTTGAACAGAAAAGTTATTATTAAAAACCAGTCCTAATAAGGACTCACAGCCACCAGCGTCTTACATTGATTTGTGATTTAATGAAAACATACACACAATGGATAACAGTAACCACAGCCTTTGTTTTAAGCCGGGTAATCCGATTATATAACCGGAAATATTAATACCTCTCGCAACATACAACAGAGTCAACACACACGACAATACCTTACGGTATAATTAGCATCTACACATAGTCTTAACGACTTCATATAAACATTACTGGTAGCCACGTTTCCTAGTTTATCAGATCATACAATCTTCATATATAGCATATTATGAAACCCGATTCATATGGTAAGTATGAGAACACCATATTGGAACACCTGAGGTGATATGTATCACATAATAATGACTTATTTATATATTGAAAACGTTTTAATGAGTAACCTGGCAGTGTACCCGGAAACTCTTACAATTAAATATAGCTTACTGGTGATCTAGTTGTGGACAAGGTGCTCTCCGCTTCTAATAGACGAATGAGTAAGGTGCTCTCCTCTTCTTAATACTGTTTCTTGGATAAATATCACCCGAAGGTAAGTTCATATGTTCACAGCTCGCTCACGTCTGCTCTGGACCTCCTCTCAACCCCAACTGGCGATTCCCGCCGAACCGCGTGCCTTATATAAGGCGCGCCACCGCGCATGCGCAACCCCGCGCGTCCCGTGACCCAGTTCCTTGGAACCAGGTCACCGCGCGTTCAATTGTAAACAGGTACCCTCATTCCACGTGTTAATCCTTACGCTCTGTCAACTCGTCGAGAGTATCAATGAAATATATATAAATGGCATAATAAAGCACATTCACCGGATTATCCGTCCATCACCCATGGGATCCTTGACAGGGGGACTATCACGATCATTCCGACCGTACTTACTTCCACACATAACCGATTACAACATTTAAATATTTAACAAGATTACAGGACACCACACTCGTTGTGTACCGGCTTAGGTTATACGGTCCCTAGCTAGGAACCGGGGACTGCGTCTTATGTTTTTAGGCATAACATTAGACCTGGTTCTAGGACACGCCTTTTCTAGAGTGGATTTAGCCTTAACCACACCCTTCCGGGTCCTTTTCCCTTCAGCCAGCGAGACTTTGTTAGCCGCCTTCTTCCCGGATCTTTTTGGGATGACGGGCTTCTGCACCATTAGTTTCCGGGAAACCTCCTTCCGCGGCCTTCCGCGTTTCCGGGGAGGTTCCTTCACTAATTTCCGCTGTTCACTTTCCTCTATCAAAGTATCAACTTCCAACTCATACGAGTCCAGGGACAAATCTCTCCCCTTCCACTCTCTTAGTCGAGCTACATTAGATTTATACATCTTTCCCTGTAATGAACGGATCACTACAGTACTGTCACTTACTATACGGGTAACCACAAAGGGCCCGTCCCAATTACTAGCAAGTTTCAGAGTCGATAACGGCTCATGTAATCTTACTACCTGATCACCAACTTTGAATCGTCGCGGCTTAAGGCCTAGATCATAGCCGGTCTTCTGCCAGGTGGCATTCTTCTGTAGTTCAGTTCTCACCAATTCATAAGCGTATTTGAATTAATCTCTTAATGACTCCACAAACATAACATGGCAGGGGGTTTCCGGGTTCATTCCTACCACCCCAAATACCAGGTCAGAGGGCATTATCAAATCCTCCCCGAAAACTAACAGATTCGGGGAACAGGAGGTACTAGAATGGACAGTGCTATTATATGCGTGACACACATAATCACACTGCTCATCCCAGTCGTCCATTTTATCATTCACCAGGGATTTCAATACCTGAATCAATGTACGATTGAATCTCTCAACCATTCCATCACTTTGTGGCCGGTAGGGATTTGTTCTCGTCTTACAAATCGCCAATCGGTGACACATTTCCTGCCAAAGATCAGATTCAAATTCCCGACCTTGGTCACTATGCATCATTAGGGGAACCCCAAGATGCAATACCCAACCTTTAACAAAAGCTTTTGCACAGGTTGCCGCTTTGTGATCCGCTAATGGAAACACTCTCGTATACTTAGTATAATAGTCAGTGACGACCATCATACAAGTATTACCCTCAGGGGTAGTTTTAAACCCACTGATAATATCTATGGCGACTCGCGCAAATCTTACTCCAAACAACTCCTGGGACAAAGGCATTTTGCCCATCCCAGGCCCAGGTTTGTTTTTACAACAATCCGGGCAAGTAGCAATCCATCTTAATAGATCACTACTCATCCCTGGCCGGTAATTTCTCATTTTCAGACGTTCCAGGGAACGTTTTTTTCCGAAATGTCCACTGGTCAGGTGTCCATGGCAATAATACATAACATCCCTCCGCATACCGGAAGGTATTACCACTTGCCGGACTCTCCTACCGGATGAATTAATCTTCCACCGGTAGATGATTCCGCTCTGGACCTCTAGCTCTGCCCATTGAGCTATTAGTCTTCTCATTTCCCGATTCTCCAGGGAAATCTCAGGCCGCGGGGGCCGTATCTTCCTAGGTAACAATACCAACAACCGGCTAAGGTTAGGATCTTTTTCCTGGAACTTCCGGATGGTTCCCATGGACCACTCCAGAACCCCAGTTCCCTTGATCTCGAAGGGTATCCTTGCTCCGGCTATGACAGCCTGATGCTGACCACAGTCATCACAGTTGGTGTTTTCACACTTCCTGATAGGACGTCGGGAAAGTGCATCAGCATTTATATGCTTCACTCCAGCTCTATGCTGGATCTGACTTTGCTCCAAACTGAACTCGGAAAGGTGTGCTAGCCAATGTCCAATCATTCCTTCCGCATCTTTGAAATTCAATAACCATCTCAAAGAGGAATGATCTGTTCTTAGCGTAAAATCTGACCCCCAAAGGAAATGTTTGAACTTTTTAGTATAAACTATCACAGCCAACAATTCCCTTTAGTGGTACAATAATTTCGCTGAGTCTTACTCATAGTATTACTAGCAAAGGCAATGGGAACCTCCACTCCGCCTTGGACTTGACTGAGGGCGGCCCCAATACTCTCATTGCTAGCATCTGTATCCAATACAAAATGACCATCCGGGGTGGGATACTTTAACACCGGGGTCTCCACAAACAACTTTAATATTGCTAAGAAAGCAATGGGAACTCTTCCTTCCTATTTCCGGGAGTCCAGTGTGACAAACACTGGATCGGATAGGCTACCCGGGAATACCCCGGCAGGAAATCCCTATAATATGAGCAGAATCCTAGGAAGGATTGCACATCTTTAGGACCCCTGGGGACCTCCCATTCAGTCACACTCCTGATCTTTTCCGGATCCGCCTTAACCCCCTCGGTGGAAATAATCCGCCCTAGGTAGTTAATATCCTTTTTAAACAGATTGCATTTCTTTGGTTTCAATTTGAGACCGTTAGACATGATTCGGTTTAAGACTTCCTCTAAATTACTTAAACAGCCCGCAAAGGTCTTTCCAAACACAATTACGTCATCCAAGTAAACTAGACATTTCCGCCATAATAAATCACTTAACAGGGTCTCCATCATGGCTTCAAAGGTGGCCGGCGCATTACATAACCCAAATGGCATCACCTTGTATTCAAAAGAACCGATATGGCTGGAAAACGCAGTTTTCTCCATATCTTCGGGCTTCATGCCTACTTGCCAATACCCGGACTGTAAATCCAGGGTACAGAACCATTCATTCCCTCCCAGGGAATCAATCGTCTCATCTATCCTAGGAAGAGGATAGGAGTTCTTTTTAGTCAACCCATTCAGTTTCCGGTAATCAATACAGAACCGTATGCTACCATCCTTCTTGGTTACCATACACACAGGGGAGGACCAAGGACTCATGCTGGGAACAATAACATTATCCTTCAGCATTTTCGCTATTTCTTCCTCAGCTACAATCTTCTTCTTGAGGGGTAACCTCCTATAAGGAATCTTAAAAGCAGGGTTATCCCCGGTTTTAATTTCATGCAATACCTTATTGGTTTTCCCCAGGGGTTCCCCTGGGGCCGGAAAAGCTTGCCTGCATCTCTTCAGCATAGCCTTTAGGGCTTCCTGATCATTCTCATCCGTTATGGACGATCCTGTTAACAACTTAGTTAACTCTTCATGCAATTCCTCTTCCCCTCCTTCTTCTAACCTCAGGTCTTGGTGGCTACCGGTGACTGCCTCCGCAAGTATCACTTTCCCAACTTCAGTGCCTTTCTCAAGATATACTGTGGAGTTTCCGGGGTTGGAAATGGGTGTCACTGTCCATCTGGAATTCCCTACTAGGGTATCCGCAGATTCCAATCCCTTCCGGGATAATACAGCCATATCCGGCTCGATTACCGCTAATCCTCTCTGGATTAGCCTCCCTGAACTGACTAACACGTCATAGGTCATTCCCGGGGGAATCTTCACAGTCTGTGCCACACTAGCGACACTACTTATCACTCTCAATTTACAGAGTATGGTCATATCATACGGGTATTCAATTTTCAACTTCCCACTTTTCGGATTCAAAGTCGCACCGAAAAGCGCCGCAAAATCCAAACCAAGAATACCATCATCTTCAATCTCAGCTATGGTCAGGGCCCAAACAAATTCTTCTCCGGCCACAGAGATTATCAGAAAAGTCCGTCCAAATGTCCTCATTCTGGTACCATCGGCCGTACATGCGTTTACCCTCATTGTGAGGTTCTCACACATATTCGGCAATAAGCTGATGAATCTCTTAGAGACCATGGAGTGGCTAGCTCCAGTATCCATAAGAAATTCCCCAGTCTTTCCTTGTACAGAACAGGAAACGTACCACCTCTTCCCATCAGTTACTGAGGGATTCCTAGTAAACCGGTGAAGGTCACTATCAGTGCCCAGGTCGAATCCACATCCTTTCAGGTGTTCCAGACAAGGATGACCCGGGGGAAGCCTGGTTCCTCCAACCTTAACCAACTCTTTGGTTATTGACTCCTCTAAACTGGCACTAGGTTTCCCATACGCGCACCCCTGGGCGCCTTTTTACCAGTCTCCCCAGCCTCATGGTTTCCGGGATGTACGGTCCCATCTCCCTTCTTGCTGGACGCATTCACTGCTAATGAATCTTCACCCCCAACGTCGGTGATAATCTGACATATTTCCTCAGGGGTTACCGTCCTGCCATCCTCGGTAACCCCCTCTAATTTCCCGAAACCTCACTTCTTAAAACAGGTTTCTCTGCCTTGCATTCAGATGCAAAGTGCCCTTTGACTTGACACCTGTAACACTGGACAGTGTTACGATCGACCCTAGGGCGGCGCCGGGTTTGATTATCAAACACCTCGTTCATGCGTTTAATCATGGACTTCATTAAGGTATTTAATGAGTTTCCTGACGCATTTGTTTTATCCGGAGTGGTCGTCTCCGGGGTCTGGGTTTTCTGACTGGAATCAGTCTGAGGTTCCCGAGTGTCGGGTTTCCGGGTAGTTTCCGAATAACCTTTGTTACTAGGAAGCTTCCCGGAAGCTGGGGTTGAGCTAGATTTCTGTCGACCCTTGAATTTCAGGGCGTCTACTCTCTCCTCCCCTTCAGATTCTTCCGCGGAAGAATCGTCTCCATCTAAGGAATGTTCAATTCCAGAGACGCGCTGTCCCCTATTAGCGGGTATCATACCAGCCAACAGTATCTTCTTCTTGTCATGTTGATCAATCGCCATGAACAAATCCGCTAGGGAAGACCCAGCTTCCCAAGCTCTACCACAAACTTTAGCATGTTCAGGATCACTCAATCCACTAATAAATCTTACAAATAGGGATTCTATGTAATATTCAGCATCCCTACTCCATTCTGGCCTAGCCTGCCGCAATAATCGCTGCAATTCTAGCCCAAAAATTTTAGCAGATTCCTTTGGTTTCTGCGTTCTTCTCTGAAACAGAGTCCAGTGATCTACTGTCACCATTTTTCCAAAGGTATAACAAGCTAATACTTCCAGCTGGTCGTATGTAGCCTCCGGCCCGTAAGTGTCCCTCCATTCTTCTACCACTATCTTACCCGGGCCGTCACTCAACCATATCACAAAAGCTCCCAAGGATTCCTCCTTGTTCCAGCAATTGTACTTACAATCATCTAAAAGTGATTGATATTCTTTCTTCCGGGGTCGTAAACCCCTGTAAGGCTTAGTCACGCGTGCAGTTCTCTTAGCGGCATAATTAGAATGCACTAATTGACCCGACATGCGTCTACTCCAAGCCAGTAAGTCTGTACCGTCTTGACCTCGGCTGGAGCAATCTAGTCCCAAATTACCTATGGCTGGGTCTCGATTATGTAATCGGTGTTCCGCCGGGGTCATTGTGACCCTTCGGTTCAAAGGAACCTTTATGTTGGGTATATCGTCAGAAGATTTATCTGATTCCGAGTCTGTACCCTCATTGAAGCGTGGGCCTTGATAGCCGGACAATCCCTGAGTGTTTTTATGCACTGGATTTGACCTTCCCTTCGTTCTCTGCTGGGACCCCTTATTCAGACTACCCCTCGGCCTATTTTCAGGGTCTTTATCGACTCCCGAATGTGTATCAGTGGTCGGAGGTGGATATGAATAAGTTGCATCCGGGCAATATTTATAATTACCCTTGCTATCATAATCTCCCGGGTTCCCATACTGAGCCGGGTCATCTCCCGAAAAGGGGTTCAATGAGCCATAACTATGGTTCACCACTTCATCTCGGAATTTATTTTTATAATGTCGAGACACTTCCTCCTCTGGAGACATTTCCCTGTTAACCTGACCAATACTGGCATGATTAACTGGTTCCCGTTCAAGAGAGTGCCCGGTGACATTCACTCTCCTTGAATCCTTCCCTCTGTTTTTATACACAGAGTCTTCCACATTCCTCAATCCATTATCATTAATAAATGGATCGAATTGAGGTAATGCATCCACCTTCCTAGCAGTAAGAGTGCTGTCCAGAACAGTTTCCGGCCCGATAGCTGGAACTTGTTCCTCCCCCTGCTGTTCCATTGCCTTCGACAATTCACACCGCAGGAGAGTTTTCCTGGCTTCCAGGGAACAGACAGCTTCCACCTCAGCTTTCCGTTTCCTTTCTAACTCCTCCGTTTCTTCCAGGATTTGCATCCTGGTCGATTCGTTATCCTTGACCAACTGGTCTCTGCCCTTCTCGAGCTCCTTTGTCCCCTTCTTCAGGACTAACCATTCTCTAGAGTATTGTTTCAACTCCTTCTCATACTTCTCCTTCAGAGGTTCGGAGTGTTCATTCTCCTTCCGGTTCTCAGCAATCTTTGCTTGAATCTTTTGGTATTCATGCGATTCCTGAGCAACCTTCTTTTTCATATACCGGTTGTCTTCTATCAACCGTTCTCTCTCTTCTATCAGAGTTCCTTTTACCCTCTGATTCTCAGAGAGGATCTTGTCCCTTTCTTTTACCAGGGATGTCAATTCCTCAGTCAATGCAGCATACTGATCTTCCATTGACTGCTTGTCCAATCGGACATTCTCCCAGTAGAGGTCATCCTCTTCCCGAGCCAAACGCTCGTCATATTCCCTCTGGAATCTCTCATCCCCTACATAGGGTTCCACCCAGGAAAGATCCTGCAATTTCCTCTTCTTCTGCTCTGGCTTCAAGCCCTCCCCAGGGTCCATCCCTGCCACCTCCAGGCGAGTTGATTCCAACTCCCCTTCACTCAGCTCTGGGCCAGAGCCGCCCAGGCTACCACCGGTAGCCATTGTCTGTCCACTAAAGGACTGTCTGTCCACTCAAGGACTTCCTGTTCAGTATAACCCGAACATATTCCCGAACAATTAACTTGTTCTGCTACCTTCACTGCTACTGGTCACGGCACCAGTGTGGTGGTTCGTAGTTAACTCTAGGTTAAAGAACAACGATCACGGCAGTTTCCAGGTGAGAGAATATATCTGTCTTTATTCACAAGAATAACAACTCTAGTTCCTTTACTAGGGAACGATCAGTGTAGAATGAATACACACAGGTAAATCAGGTTTCTCTATAAATAGAGGAAACGGTCAGTATACAACTCTTAGCATACAACTCTGTCCGCACGGTTGGACATGTGAAGTCTCTCGTCAGTCGGGCCTGCACTGACTGCCGTTCCAGGTAAACACACGGGTCTTATATAACACCGGCTCTTAGATCACGTGGCCAGGTGGGTGGGTCGGCCGCCCACCTGAGAGCGGCACACGGTTACCTGAAGAGGACCTGCGCCCTCTCCCGGGAACTGTGTGCACTAGCTCCAGGTGGAGAAGCCGAGTAAACAGACGTTACCCGGAAATACCGTGTATGAGATTAATATGTAATATCATGCCCCTACACTATCATTTACTAAGTGCTGCTGAGGGGCTTTTTATAGAGGAGCGATGCCTGAATTGAAATGATAAGCTTTGGCAGGATTACATTTTTTCAGAATGCAATATTCATCTCTGACAAATGCTTAATTTCTGAATGTCCATATTCATTGATTAATCATTTAATATAAGACAGACTGCCAAGCTTATATCCCCGGACACACCCTTTTTTACACCACTCAATATCAGCTGTTTAGTTTACATGTTTTGCTGCACTGATCAAAACCTGTCTATACTTTTACATATAGTGTTTTTATATGGATTCTTGGATACTAATTTGATCAAATAAATATGAAGATACATTAGACGAATCAAGAAATGTACCTCTTGAAAACAGTCTCTCAAACAAAAGGATCAACACCATTGTTTTATATATATGTTCCACATTATATATTGTTCAGTGGTATGTATTTTCAGCGCTCTGCTGACTACCACTTGTCTATAGGAGGCATGTGGGGTATTTCTAGCCTGGTTGTCTGGTATGCTGTCCATTACAGCTTTCCTTGAAGGCCATTTAAAAAATATATATCGTGTAATAAAATGAACCCCTGGTGAGATAGAATTCCATTACTTTGCTCATGGTAAAGGGTTATAACAGGAGGAAGCTCAGTGGAGATTAATCCTGAGGGCAAGCCTACTTAATGTGTTTAGGGCTGAGTTCATAATGTACAGGTTAATTGCTGATAGATCCAGGGGCCGGGCTGTCTAGTCTCTGGCTATGGTGTATAATGTTACTCCTGGATTCACTTAGAAGGGCCCTGCCTGTACTTGACTATCCTTCCCCATGACACAGCAGGGGACTCGTTAAACCGACACACAGTCTGAGCCCCTGAGTGGTAGGGGTCTCTTAAAGTGTTAAGGGTTAAGGCAATACTATAAAGGTAACTAGTCCAGGGAAGACCAAGCCTGCTCTATTATAAAAGCCATGATATCTCAAGAGGTTGGTCCATTAGCTCGTGCTATGTAAATCATGGCACCATATTAGATATCTACCTTTTAGGATTAATATCTCACATTTATAGAATCATATTTATTTAAGATTTAACATTATTTTAGATTGATATTTTCCCTTTACCCATGGTAACACATACAGGGAAATACAATTCGATTGAATAAATTTTAGAAATTTATTCCGAATGTTTTTCCTCCAAATTGCATGTTTGAGTGTCGGGGAAAAAAACATTAACATTTAACATTATTTTAGCTTATTTACTACTTGCCCTTCTGTACTACTACTTGCCTTTCTTTTTTATATTTGATGCGACAAAAAATCAAAATAAAGTCCTCCAAACGAATGTCAAAAGACTCAATTTCAGGATTTCATGATAAGACCAAGTAGCTACAATAATACGCTACTGAGAAAGGTCCTCATGCAGGGGACATCCCCTTTCATTATACCTAATGCTATATTGGTGCAGTAGTCTCTGAGTCTGGCCTGAGGCCTTTGTCTGCAGAAATTGCCTCTCTAGAAGAGCTAAAGCCTCCTATTTCTATAGTAATGAAGCGCTGCTTCAGACAGTCAAACCACCTAGAGATCAAGCCTACAGTTCCAGTTGGATCCTGTTCACGTGTATAGCCCTAGCACTGTGAAGCTTTGTTAGTACTATGATCCCTAATAGAGCCTGGCCTGAGGCTTTCATCTGCCAAGGACATATCCTCATTGATTAGTCAGTCAATGAGGAGTTGTTCCCCACTAGGACTGCTAATATGCATTTCTCCAGAAGGCATATGAAGATGTCTTACATATTTTTAAGATTAAGAATTGACCCACATCATTTTGTCTTCCCTTATACCCATACAGAGGCCTGGACAAACATGTGTGATTTTTGTTTACCCGGAAATGGCTAGCTAGAATACACCTGTCCCCAGTGGTAACACTGATATGGCCGGATGGGACAGGATGAGCTAGGATCAGGTCCTGTGCGTGATACTCAAGCACCCTTGCTGTGAGCAGTGACAGCCAGAGGGGGCACACAGGAAATAAACTCTAGACACTTCTCAAACAAGTAAAATCAGGTCTTATGCATAGTCAATGGGAAATTCCTGCTCGATAATGATAATCTGAAAATTCATATTCAATCTGAATTTTTTTTTATTGATATCAAATTTTGACGGAAACACATGTCATTTATGTCAAATACAGCCACAAGAACTGCTGATCATAATGCATGAATAATAAATCATGGAGTTGAATACTGATTTATTATAAATTTGGTAGAGTAAAGTAGCCCTATTCCGGACAGTTAGTGTTTATCCTAGAGTTTCTTCCTGCTGGATAATCTGTTCACTCCAAAATCATGACATATTGAATACATGTTTGTCCTGGGAAATGGGTTTTCCTACAAATAAATTATTTTAGGAAATATTGATGACTTTAAGAAAAGCAAAAGGGCACCTTATTCTGGACACAGGGTCCTAATTCCTGACAGCAGAAAAGTTCTTCTGATGCAAAGCCAAACTACACAGTTTTCTTTATTTCTACTGGTCAGGAGGCCGTTTTTCCCCATTGGTTACGGGGTCTGTATGTGTCATACGGGGGTCCTGGCACCCCATACGGGCAAAAAGTGTTTTTCCTCATCGGATACGGACATTTTTGAGCAAAAATCAGAATCCCGTAAAAGCATACAGGAAAAACGCGTTTTTCCTCATCCGATACAGGATTTTTTTTCCACATGCTGTCCGTATTAGTCTCCTCAATTCCTGAGCTATCAGAGCAGCATATATTCAAAAAAAGTGTGCTGTATGCTGCATGCGGGTACTTCAACTCCCGCATAGGTAATTCAGTACCCGCATGGGGTGTAGGTATGTTGCATGACCTTGACCTTGGCCAACTCTCTGCTTTCCCACCAAAATTCAACATGGTGTGGGGGTGGATGCAAAAGGAGAAGAGGGAATACTTCCAGCGAGTGGACCCCTTCAGCAGGTATTCCGAAAAGAAGTTCATCGCCGGGTACAGGCTCAGTAAAGATGTCTGCAGAATTCTTGTGAAAAGCTACGTGGCCACCCGCTCCAAAAAGATCCTGCGTGGTAAACATGCTGTCCCACACAGCCTTAGGGTATGTATACATGTTGTACTGTTGTACCACTGCTACCAGTTCTATTGTGTATATACTGTATTTTATTCCCCACACATCCCATATCTCTATCATATTGAGGCCAGAAGGAAACAGTTGTAAATAGTAGGATATTTCCCTTTTTTTCTATACACATATATAAAGCTTTAATGTCAAACCTGCATACCTTAATATTGTTGTACCCTAATTGGCATATACCTTTATTTCAGGTCCTGACAGCTTTGCATTATTTCGCAACTGGTGCAACCTACCTCACCATAGGTGATTGCCATGGGGTGTCCAAGTCGGTTGTGTGCAAGTCGGTGCAGCACGTCAGTGACTTTTTCCACCACAACAAAGACCATCACATGGCCGGACAGTAAAATGGAAAAAACCATCAAGGCGTTGCCGTTCTACATGGAGACCAAGAAACCATGGTGCTTTTGTTTGGTGGATGGCACCCACGTCCCCATAGGTTGCCCTAAAGGATTGGTGAAGGACGAAAACCAGTTCTTCTGCTACAAGGGGTACTACTCCATCAACGCTATGGTCAGTTGAAATATTATAAAGTCTTTACACTGATATGTTATTTGTGTTTTCCTGTTCAAAAAAAATAAAAAAAGAGAATTTTTATTATTTTATGTGACCTACACGGACATGTAACTTGTGATGTGGTATGGTTAAGTATTCAAACCAACAGCACATAACGTCTTAACAATTCTTTTTTATTTTTTATATATATTTCTGTACAGATCGTGGGCGACTATGATGGCATCATCATGCGTGTGAACGCAGCCGATCCGGGAACATGTAACGACATCTATGTGATGAACGGGAGCCAGATAAAATACCTCGGGGACCTTGGTGATTTCAAAGGTTTCTACCTGCTTGGAGATTCTGGGTAGGTACACATTTTAACATGCACTAGTGAAATAAATACACACAGCTCCCCACATCTCTGTCCTTAGAGAAAAAACTTTCAACTTCTCAACTTTATATATGTCACATCACGTTGTACCAAAAATAAACCAATGTACTTTTTCCTGCTTGCAAAGCAGGAAAAACACATGAAAATACTATATTATATACCTTAACGTGATTGTCCACTTAATGCTAACTTTATATTTTCAGATATGTTCTGACTGACTACATTCTAACCCCGGTCAGGGTGGAGCGAACTCAGGCGGAGGCCAACTACAACAAGTGGCACTGTAAAACAAGGTCTCTGATTGAAAGGATCATAGGACAGGTCAAGCAGAGACTACGGTAAGTTCAAGCTCTTTGCACAATACCTTTAATACAGTAACACAACAATGTAAACAGTTAAATGCATAAATTTGTGACAGCACCAACTTTGTATGAACTATGTTAAGAGAAAATTTCACTTTTAAACATGAGACATATGACATTATACATTTTCCCATATGGGTGGTGGAATGAACAAATTTTGATATAGCTCTACATTACATATCACATAATTTCAGATGCATGGACAGTAGTGGCGGGTATTTGATGCAAGATCCTGTGCGGGCAGCCCGGATCATAGAAACCTGCTGCTGCCTCTATAACTGTGCAAAGCTGGGTAAAGTCAAGCTGTTGAAGGACAATCCCCGGGCTAAGGACGGTTACAAGAAGAAACAGGCTGCTGCTGTCCAACCCGCAAATATGGGATGCAAACCTACTGTCTTGTTCACACACATGAGGAAGAGCTTCATTCAGATCCATTTCCAGAATAACCATCTGGAGAAGAAGGATAAATCATCACTCCATATAAACTATGAACTACACCCATGTTTTATTATGTCAGTTTAAATGTACAGCAATATAATAAAAATAATGTAAACATTTCTGACCCCTCTTGAGGGGGGGGACATAAAAAATTAGGCCCCTTTTTAGCAAAAAAAGCCGATGCGTTACTATAGTTCAAAAGGGGGGGGCCAAAAATTGTCAGCGCTTTTGGCAAGGGGGGCGTAAACCATTCTACGTATCTCGAGAGGGGGGGTCAAAATTGTTTGCACCTCCATGCGAAGTCACAACCACCCCCCCTGTTATTAATATATGATCCTGATTTCTGGGGATTTTTGAAGGCCAAAAGGTTCACCCCTGTGTTTTCATCTAAAATGTCCCCCTGAGAACGGGTTAGGATGGCTTCTTGGACTTTTCTTCAAAACCCCGCCCCCCCGCCCATTTCATCAGTAGAGAGTGGGGGGGGGGGGGGTCAAAGTGAAATGAGTATGTACGCATGGGGGGCTAGTCCAAATGCGTACATGGTGCAACAGGGGGGGTGGGGGGGGGGGGTCTATTTTGGGCAAAAATGTGCATATGTAATTAATGGATGGCCCCTTAAATATACAGCAATATAATAAAATAACATAAATACCGGTAACTTTTTTTTAAAATGTAGTATTTAACCATAAAAGATACAGCTGCTAACCTTCATACACTTTGTATCATTTCTTAGCACCAACATGGATCCAGTGACTTTTTCGTATGACAATGCTAATGTAATACTTATGGATAGACTAAAATATATGTATAAATTTCCATGCAATGTCTAATACGTGTAAACAGAAATTTATCAAAATTAAGAAACATGCCAGGATTATACGACAGCTGCACACATATGGAATGAAATATTTCAAATCAGCACCCTGATTCAGCTTTGCACCTTATAAACTTGAACTGTATCATACAACCAGAGTTGTAATTATATGTGAACATTTTAACATAGATATATCTGTACCACATAGCCAGTGTATATAATCACAAACTCTGAAATCTGGTTGAAAATATAGTTCTAACTCTTGGGTTTACTTTGGAGCCGGAGAGATCGTTTCAGCTTGGTTTTGTTAGGACTACCGGGATCATCCCCCTGGTCGCTAGCGTTTGACTGCACCTCCTGCAGGTCCACTCGGTCTTGTAGTATCACACACTCATCTCCCCCGAGCACGGAGAAATTAGGCAGGCCATCCGTTGCAAGCGGGTGCTGAAGAATAGCTGAATAAAATGAGAAACATAGCATGTTCCATCAACTATTTAAATCATATACATTTAACCCTGACATATTTTTATGCATTACACCATAAAGTAGGAATAAAAGATGTTGTTACACTGCATTTCTCATACACCTGGAATGTGTTAAATTTTTCTGTTGTATAGCACTGTTTTATATTATATTTAATGGGAGAAAATATAGTATAAATAGTTGCTGTGGGCAATATTAATATCATTACAGAAACAGTTACCATGGTAACTACCGGTAACTAATATAATATGAATTATCTGATGCAAACGGTAGTAGGCTATAATCTACCGGTATGCAAATCTTGTTTTCACCCAAGCGGAGGTATATATGATTGTTACAATATATTATTAGAACAATGCGGACTACTGATAAATTACAATAAATTAATATTATAATTATGACAATTGTTATTATTAAACAGATTACTCAATTAATAGTTCTCAACTTTTCATAACTCAGCCAGTTCACTGACTCGTCTCGGTTGAAGTCCATTTTCCACGACTTATCATTGTTTCTCCTGCCTTAAAAGCTGACAACTTAAAGAAAACATATTATTCTTTGATAATCCGCAATAAAATTCAACTCAAATGTCCAAATAGAAGAGGATTGATTGATTTTCGACAAAGTTTAGTCGCCGAAACTTGACTCGTCGGATTCTTGAGATTTGATGCGACCTTCGACGACAACCGCAAAAAGTCGCAATTTTTTTTAATATTTTTATATTTTGACACGAAAATGTACCCATAACACATTTAAAATGATGGCTTACCATGTAGGATAGTGATAACATCCATTTTTAATCGTATTTAGCAATAATCAAGGCTTTTCCTATCGTTCGATATGCGACGACATGCGACAACGTAAACAAAATGCCCATCTCGCGGATTCACAGGATTTCACGAGATTGCACCGCTCGGGTATGCTTGGGGTCGGCACGAACATTTTATCTTCCGAAATAGAGCAAATTGCGGACATTCAAGGTAATATTATTACTCCTACAGGTAATATAGAGGCATTTGCGGACATTTTGGACAGTATTACTGCCTTGATCAAAAAATAATTTGTTTATCAAGCGCTTCGGCAATCTCCGGTATCAAAATCCAACATGGCGGACAGTGGAACGCCGAGGGACAATGAATCGGTACCAAATTGGTTAATTTCATCGATTTCAGCTGAAATATGAAAGGTAAGTCCGCAATTTCTGTTGATATTGATAGATTAGGCTCCTCTCTTATAGGGGGTGAAATTGCGGACAGCTCAGTATCCGGGTTATCCCGCAAAATGATATTGACGAACTCTCAAACTTGAAAAGACCAAAAAACAGAGCCAATGATCAAATGATAGAACTGTCTGGGAGCGCCAGATTGAGACGATTTTTTTTTCATTGGCTTCATTTGGGGGTTAAAATACATTGTATTTAATTGAAAGAAAGCCTAAGAACTAGAAAACATCCTATATTTACACGTAAAATAGCTGAATTAGGCCCTAGCCCCCCAGAAAATTTGGTTGAAGCTTATTTAGTTGATGGATCGGCAAAAAACTGATAAAAATGTGGCCGCCCGGCTTGCGCTTGACAGTGGTTAATGTTGGTCAACGATCAGCTGATCGGCACCAAGCAGTTTCAAGATACCCCCCCGCCCGATATCCCTTTATCATTGTGTGGTTGGGGGTGACTTGAAACCGACGCAGACCGGACTGTCATTTCTTAACTTGAATCAAATTTCTTGAAAATGGCTCATATCGAAGGTAAATCTCAACCAATATTGACCTTATTAGGCTCGTTAGATGCAGAAATGTCATCTTTATTAGGCCCTAGT
The DNA here is from genome assembly GCA_947462335.1 of Harmothoe impar. Classification (NCBI taxonomy): domain Eukaryota; kingdom Metazoa; phylum Annelida; class Polychaeta; order Phyllodocida; family Polynoidae; genus Harmothoe; species Harmothoe impar. Next base: position 7,935,859 of record OX381719.1, on the reverse strand, counting down.
GTGTCAGCCCTCCACCCCCCTACTTTTTGTGAAATTTGACTTTGTTTGTGAGTGCTGGGGTTGAATATGTCTCCGAAATGTTGTTGACCGAGTGAAGAAAGCAATGGGAAAATGAAAAAAAAAAAATGTTCCAAAAATTCTGAAAAATTCAGCGAGTCTCTCATATTCCACAAACATTGTTGCCTCCAAACGGCATGAAGATCTGCCAAGTACTTATTGAGCAATAGACTATCAAAATGTGCGTATTTGTGCTTGAATCCAATGGGAAAAGGAAAAAAAAAAAAAGAAATGTCCTAAAATTATGAAAAATTCAGCGAGTCCCCTATATTACCCCTGGGTTACTTTCTCCAAACGGCATCAAGATTGGCCCAGTGGTTGCTGAGAAAATTGAAGTTTCTGGGGTTGAATTTGTCAATCAAAAAGTAGAATTTCCGAGTACCGCGATGTCCGTGAAAAGCGTGTTCCACTCTGTTTAGGGCTTAGCTGAGGCCATAAATGAAACCCTGACAAAATTCTGATCAAAATGGACTATTTACATGTCCAAATCAGACAAGATTTCATTTTTTCAATTTTGACCCCCCCCCCCCCACCCGCCATCATCAAAAGAAGAGAAAAATCCCTGATCTTTGCGATAAAGCTTCGGCCCCCCCCCCCCATTCCAAAGAAAAAAATTGACGATCATTGACTCCATTAAAAAAAAACTGACGCCCCCCTCCCCCATCATAGAAAGAAGAAAAAAATCCCTGATCCTTGCGAAAAAGCTTCCGCCCGCCCCCCATTCCAAAGAAAAAAGTGAGGATCCTTGCCTGCAATCAAAAAAAGAATTGACGCCCCCCCCCATCATCAAAAGAAGAAAAAAATCCCTGATCCTTGCGAACAACCATTAGGCTGTACATTCTGAATAAATGAATCACTTCCTGATCCTAACGAACAACCTTTTGGTTCCTCCCCCAAGGAAAAAAAGTCCCTGATCCTTGCAAAAAGGCTCCGCCGCCCCCCCCCCCCCCCCCCCCCCCCATCCAAAGAAAAAAGTGATGATCTTTGACTCCGATCAAAAAAACTTGACGCCCCCCATCATCAAAAGAAGGAAAAAATCCCTTGTCCTTGCGAAAAAGCTTTTGCCCCCCCCCCCCCCACCCACTCAAAGAAAGTGATGTTCCTTGAGTCCAATCGAAGGAAAATTAACGCCCCCCCTCCCCCATCATCAAAAGAAGAAAAATCCTGGAAAGATTAACAAAGAATTCATCCCCTGGAAACACTTTTTTTTTCCGAAAATTGAAGTTTCTGTGGTTGAATTTTCAATCAAAATGTGGAATTTCCGAGTACCGCGATGTCCGTGAAAAGCGTGTTCCACTCTGTTTAGGGCTTGGCTGAGTCCAGAAATGAAACCCTGACAAAATTCTGATCAAAATGGACTATTTACATGTCCAAATCAGACAAGATTTAATTTTTTTCAATTTTGACCCCCCCCCCACTCGCCATCATCGAAAGAAGAGAAAAATCCCTGATCTTTGAGATAAAGCTTCCGCCCCCCCCCCATTCCAAAGAAAAAAATTGACGATCATTGACTCCATTAAAAAAAACTGACGCCCCCCTCCCATATCATCAAAAGAAGAAAAAAATCCCTGATCGTTGCAAAAAAAGCTTCCCCCCCCCATCTAAAGAAAAAAGTGACAATCCTTGACTGCAAGTATAAATGTACTAACTTTCAATGACAAGAAATGGTCATACAATTTATGAACCTTTGCCGACGTTTCTTTAAAGTACAGATGGTGGTCAAGCTGAAGAGCTTAGATATGTGATGCGAGTATGTTGTCATGACAGACTTCTGAATAGGACACACTGATCCGGGGATCAAATTAACTTTATTATTGCGTCCAAGCTCTCAGATTAGAGTGGCAACTGGAGAGGCAGATAAGAAGCACGCTGCAGTCCAATGCTTGATGGGAAACAGAACATTAGATCGGATTTCGAAATTATCAGATTTTTTTTTAATTTTGTAATTTGAAAGTTTAGAACATTATCATGTGTCATCTAAAACATACAGATCATCTCAGGGCCTTATATTCACAAATAATGTATGTGCTGTACACCAGCCATAGGTAATCCCAGTCAGTACTGTGGGCCCTTAGCTAGTGGCTATCCCAGGTTGTCCATAGGAACATTTGTCTAGCATAAGCAAGAGCTTTTCAAGAATGACTGACTTAAAACAAAATAATGAGGTTCTTAGCCTAAAATGGAAAGACCATGGTGAGCTGGTCAGTACTAACCAACCTGAAAATATAAACTAAGATAGGTTGGTCGTATATACAGCCAAAAAACGACTAACTTAGTTGGGTACTATAGTGACTGAGGGATTGGTTGTAAAGGTAGCCAATAGTAGCAGTGTACAGATGTCCCTTACAACATGAATAATGGGCCTCAGCAATGTATTATGTTGCACTGCCAGAAGACAGGAAGTAATTGAACAGCAGTGCTTTATGACATACACAGTGGTCTTGACAAGGCATCTTCAGTATAACAGATTAATGGACGTTCAACTATTATAAACAATTAAACTATGCAGCTCTATCATACACATGGACTTGGCCGTTTGAAGATAACTTCATAAACAATAATGTCAAAAAGGAACCATCCGTACCACCATATATTTCTAAAGAACAATAATGCTGTTTCATCAAACTTTCAATTCCTGATGTGCACCAAAGAAACATTCCCACAGACAGGAAGGATCCATCTCTTCTTTCATGTATGTCTAATGGACATTAGTGCCTTCTGATATATATGATAGGACATCCATAGAGAAAGCAACCCCTTAATGTTGAAGTAGGTTCTATGTACTTTGTAGCATCTATGGCCTTAGTCTATTGAAGGCTAGGTCTTATCATCCAGCTGTCTACTCAGAGACAGTTCCACTTAATCTCTGTTGTATACTACAACCATACTTATTGTCCAATGATAGTGAAGTGCTGATGTCTCATTTCCAATGCCCTCTACATCTCCTGACTTGTCTGATTAAGTTGTCAGTCAATTGAAGTTTTTCTGCACGGTCTTGTGTCTGCTTTGTTCTGAAGCCAGTCTTCAAGTAGCCATGAGTGTGAGCACAGCAGACTACCTGCTGTAAGGGTTTAACCTCCCTTATGTAATTCATGTATCTTTGTATCCAGGGCCTATTTCAAGGGTTCCTAAGTTCAGAATTTACAAAAGCGTATGGTGCCAAATGTAGATAATTTCATAACCAGTATTGTGCATATTTTGGCCTCTTTGGTTTTAGTGTCAATCACAATTCTTACTCCTTTTATTTTGTCAATGAGTCCCAAATATGGAGAAATATGTAGTATTTTAGCATGTTTCTCATTCCTTCCCACACGTCCCTCAGCTAACCCTACACCAATCTGAAACCCTAAACCCCACCTGCTCCTTTCAGTCTAGTTTCTCACCACCTGTCCTCCCACCACAAAGTATGGTGTACATGAAGCATTCCGGTACAACTGTGACCAGCTCTGTCAGCATGTCTATCTTACACTCCCACGCATCCCTCAGCTAACCCTACACCAATCTGAAACCCCAAACCCCACCTGCTCCCTCCTCTCAGTCTAGATTTTCACCTCATAATGCTGCAGGGTAGCCATGGTGGGCAGACACCTATTAACCCACAGCCATTTGCCAAGCAGGAGAGAGAACTAAGGTCATGTTTAGGGAACCTTTCTGGAATAATCGCATGCCAACTTCTAATACAGGTGGCTAATAAAACTGGGAGCAATGGGTCCATAGCTATGCACAGCATAAATTGAACTTGAAATTATTAACTTTGCTAACACTCCCATGAGTGAATACAGAAATATTTGAACATGCAGACTGTGGATGCTCCTAGTTAAATGACTGATATGATTGAATTAAATTGTTTTGTACCTAAAGCACATGAGGAAGGTTGTTTTACTGTTTTGCCTGCCTTAGGTACAACTTTGACTAGCTACGTCTTCATGACTATCACTCATTCCCACGCACCTTACAGCTACCCTACACAAGCAGTCTGAGACCTTAAACACGCCTGCCCCCTCCTTTGTGCCTTGTTTCCCACCACCTGTACTCTTACCACAATCAGACTTTTACCCTGAGGTATAGAATTACCATTGACTGCTTGCTCAAAATTAAGGCTAATGAACAGCAAACATAATATGCCACTATGACTTCATAACTAGATGCATTCTAGAATATGAATGTGTTGTACAACATATATCATCTTTGTGAGAATGTTTTTTTTTCCTTGAACATAAAACTTTGTCATTCTTAATACTTTTCTTCAAAATAGCCAAGTAGCAATGGAACAAACAATGAGGAATATAGGCATCCATTCAGTGAGAAACTCATGTTATTTTTAATTAGGTACCTGAGGGTAATCCTGAGAGAGCAGCTTCAACATGAGTCTCTGAGCTGCCCTCTGCTATTTCATGTGTAAAGAGGAGTAGATCTGCAATCAGTTGGAGAGAGGTGGGCACAACAAGTAGTCTGATTAGAGCCATTCTGATGATTGGACTATTAGCTGAACACTTATCTCAGCTGCTCTGTTCTATTCTTGGCGTTAAAAGGCGTGGATTTGGTGGCTGCTGAAGAGGGCAGTCCGATGAGGCGGCTCTTGGTCTAGGTTGTCCTGTAGTAATCTTTTCCAAGGATCCAGGTGTTAGGATCCTGATGGGAATTAAAAGTATGGCACCATAGTAGGCTCTAAGTATGTACAGGTGTTATTAGATGAACGGTTTTAACTTTTCTACTGGTCTGATCATGATAGGTGGACCATGTTAGCTTTCTATGGTAATTCACTATTGGCAAGTCTCATGGTTGGGTGTCGCTATAAAAAGAACTAGAATAGAACAATTGTGATGATCAGAATGCAGGGGTTAATCTCATAGCTAACCAGGTTTAATGTTATTGGCAGCATGGCCAAGAAGGTTAGTTTACAACATACTCCCCAATAGGGGCCCCTTTTACCCAGCTTTAGCCCTAGCATGGGTTCGCACGAGACGGGAGGTATATTCTCACCAGTGTTGGTCACTCATGAATATTAAAACAACCTGTAGCCCAGGGCCCCGTGTGTCATTAATAACAAATGGAGCCGACTGAGCACCCTTATATCATACATAACAAGCCTGCTGCACACCATCTATTGTGCTCTCAGAAAAAAGGCTACATTACTACAGGCGTGTCCCGTGCCACTGAGAGTGTTGCTTACAAATGGGCTTGGGGCCCAGTAAGGCAATATGTCACTATGCCGGAAGGTGTAAGTAAATGATTGTATGTAAACACCTTGGAATTTGTGCTGGCATGACAAAGGCCAATGTAGTCTAACCTCCATTAAAGAATGGGTTTATTTGGTGAGTGCTACAAGTCAGCATCCTCAGAGGAGATATAAGGTTACATGGTTTCACCTTAGTTCACCCAGATAGTTGCAATAGTTCATCTAGAGCAAATTTAATCACTCTACTGTTCCGAATAAACTTTGAGAAAATGATCCTACTTTTTCATGTCCTAATGGAATAAGGTAATGATATGAACATAATAAAAAAAGGGAAGGCATTAAGACATTGAAGAAAATATCATTTAATGATTATTGCTCTGTGTCAAGATCACAGGTGATACTGCAAATAATTTTGATAATTCTTGGAGTTAGATACACTTAGCAGAAATCCATATACTTAATCTAAATACCCTTTGGCTATTCAACATGTAATTATGTCTTATCAACAGGATGTTCCTATCAGCAGCTTCCCACATTAGTAAATGGCTCCCAGAATAGAAAATACTGCCCAGGCCCTGGCTCTTTTAAAAATGTCTTCTGGCTATTAATATGTTTGGTTCCCAGGTTCCCCTCAGCCTGATCTCTCCCTCCTTCCCAGAATGCCCTGGGGCAGGACAGGGGTATGGCTGCTGTCTACAGTTCTAGCAAACCCGGTTCTAGCAAGGAACGCTGCCCCATCAAGAGGCGATAGGTACACAGCCAGCACCTTGATGTCATCAGAATTATTAAATAATTTTTCAGGGGATTCCTTTTTTGTCTGGAGAAACCGGCACTGGAGCCCCACTTTTTTATTTCATATTTCGATTGCATATAATATAAAGAACAAATAATTCAAGCTCTTGATATCATCCTTAATGAGACTGACATATAAAGGTAGGTGTCAGTGATGACCTTTCATTTACCAGATGAATCTTTAAAGTACCATGTGACACTCACCTTGGGAGTTTCATTACTGCTAACAACTCTCAACAACATTGCCTGGTTTGGCTTTGGTTTCAACAATGGGAAAGGTTTTGTGCCTAATGAAATTAGTTTTCATCGGCCACCTCCTACTCTAACTATAAGTTTCTTGGAGCTCAACTTCAATTTATTTCTAATTAAACTAGTTCCCATTTGAAAAAAAAAAAATGTTAAAAAGCATTTAATCATTTCACACAGAATTGAGACTTCGCAGCTAACAACAGAGGAGAAGTTTTATCAACTTAATACAGTCAGCACTTTGCTCATACATGCACTTAGATACAGGCATTTGTAAGCAGCAGCTAGGAGACAACAACATACCTAATGTCCACAGAGGACCTTCTACTGTGTAACTATAGACAATTTCAATGATGCTCGATTGTATTTATCTGTGAGTGAAATGCGTAGCAGTATTTGTACATTGTTGATAAACGTATTTCAGTGGTTTACAGCACCACAGTATTCTAACAACGTGTTGAATCTGAAATCTGATTTAATACAGTTTGCAGACATTTGTAGAATAAAGACATGGATGGCAAATTGCTGCATGGACTGGATTTAGTATTTAGGTATAATACAGAATCATACTTGCTGTAATCAGGTCCGTGAAATGAAGGAAAATCCTCCCCAGAGCTGTTATTCACACCAGTATTAATTTTCACAACGCAGGAGTGGGGCTCTTATCTTAGTCACCATGGTCACACTGATAAGGGCTCACTGCCTACAAGGTGAAGTGGATGGACACAAAGGGTAAGTCTATAGAAATAGCTTATTTATATGTGATTTCATGGAAATCCCATGTAGGATTCACTATTCCCCATGTATGATTCAAGAGCACACACTTATATATTTATGGGATAAATACATTTAACAGCAAATTGATAGAAAATTTGGCAAATGGGTTATCAGAAAACCGTTGCTAATTATAGCCCTGTAGTGTTTATGCTACAAGCAAAACCATTGCTTATTTTAGCCCTGCAGTGTTTTTACACCTACCTGGGTTGTGAAAATTAACACTGGTGCAATTAATGGCTATGGGGAGGCTTTCCCTTCATTTCCCGGACCTGGTAATTCCAGTTTAGCCCTGTTTCACAACTTTTTCTTGCAGAGTAACCACAGTAAAATGAAGACCTGCAAGTGACACGATCCCTGTCTCCCTGTCTTAGTCCATTTCTCTCACCCTAGTTTTTATTAGGTTTATCTGCTACGGTGAGTTGATGCTGACAGTTGTCTAGGGAGAATCTTTTTATAGCCTCCATTGATAATCTTGTTAACCTTGCAAATAAATTTTGACTTTGAACATGATTTTTAATGTAAATTGGCTTCTTTTGTTGATTGATATTCTAATTGCTGCTTCAATCTTCACAAAGAGCCATACACATATACAACATCCAACAACTGCAACAAGAAGTGTGTATACATACACTAAGCCTTTTATTCAATTGACACTTAGAAGCTTTAACACAGCTCTGAGCTGCTCGTTTCTATTTTGGGTATAAAGAGGACTAAGTGGAGAGGGTTTAGAGTGTCTCGTAGACTGAGTAAAGCAAATTCTATATGCACTACGCTAATGATTGGACAATCCACCTAACACCTATCTGATCTGCTTAGTGTTATTCTGGGTGTAAAGTAGAGTGGATCTGATTTATGCTGGAAAGAGGTGACTATAGCTTATCTACAAATGTACCTCTCTTCCATGATAAAAAGACTACAAGCTCTAGATCACTTCTACGTTTGGATTTTCAGTGCTATTTGCGGCACAGAGAGAGCGACCTTGTAATAATTCTCTTGTAGAGGGTATTCCTGTAGTAAGCTGGTCCAAACACCCCCTGGGCAAGGTGTCAAGATGTAACAACCTTTCTGCTAGTGTGATTTTGGGTTATAGATGAGGGCTTGAAAGTTCATATGCAAATATTCCTGAGTGTAAACATTAACTACCAACTACGGGTAGGTGTCCTTATGAATAGGATAGTTCAAAATTCTGGTTTTAATTGAGTTTGATGATGAAGGGTAAAAGACCATATAACTACCATATATAATACTTATACCACACTTTGCTAGAAACCCAAAGGAAACTGCCTCCCTGTACAATATGTACAAAAGGTAACAACCGAATAAAGGAGTTAAAATGAAGGCACAAGTCAGATATGGCTAAGTGTGACCAGCAGCATATGTGCTATACACCTTTGATCATGATTAATATCCTCCTAGCTCCTTGAACAATTACCTAGTCTTTGACTTATAACACTTGTACTATATCTGATAAATATACAAATATCTTAGTTGGTCTTCCTCCTATGAGTTATTATCTGCTTTACATGTAATTCTTTCCGTGTGACGGTTTTCGCAATCCAGGGCCTCCCACACAGGCAATCCAGAAAGCATCAGCACTTTTAAGATGGTGCTTAGAAGTGACTAGGAATTCACCGGAAGATGACCTCTTCCTGATACTGAATAAGCATGTACATTGTACCTGTGAACTTCCTCATAGTTCCTCACAGGCAAAGGTCAGAATGCCATCTTGTTCCCAGGTGATGGTACTTCTCCACAAAGTGACTCTCAGTGGTGAGGTGCTTTGCTGTGGTCAGCCATTTTTATATTGATCAGTGCATACTTACTGGTGTTTTTTTTACAGATATCTGGCAATTCCAAAGCTTAGTACATAAATGAGTCTCCTTAGTGCAAATGCAAACCTCTTTTTCCCCATGTTAACTAGGTGCTTCCTTAAGACTGAGCTGCTTGCCTGAGCCCCGTGCAGTCTCTGACCTTCACCTTTAGAGCTTCATGACAGTGCCTTTGTGTAGTGTGTGTTTTAGTGTCTTTTTTACCTGATGTGCCCTCATCCTATTTATGAGTTGTTGACATGGGACAGCCTAGCACACCTGTGTACTGGTGTGTGCATGTCTGGGGTTGATTTAGCTGTAAGTAGTGTTACAAGTACAATGTAGACAAAGGGTGATAGGGGACTGACAAGACAAAATAGCAGAGCATGAGCAAGGAAGTTAAAGTGTTAGAGAAACAAGGGTTTAGACAGGTACAGGGGTGGGGGCACAGGGAGGAGGAGATGTCGGAGTAAAGGGACCAGGGGATAGAGGATATGAAGGAAGGAGGGATATATACATTTCAAGGTAACATGAGGAAGGAATAAGACAATGGAGCAGTTGATAACTACCATTTCAGTACCCTGTTTGCCAAAGTCATGTTATACATTGATGGTGTGCAAATTAAGTGTGAAAGGAAGCAACTAAAATTAAACCTTCGATATGGATACGCTAATTTTATCACACATACGATATTGAGATCAGCCCGGCTCTACAAGGGGCACTTGAGTGATTAGAGAATTTTCTATCAGGATAAAGGGGGTAGACTAATGATTGAGGCAGAAGAAGTTTATTCATGAAACAGCCTTAATGAAAGGGTTAGACTAGAACACCAGGCTGCTCTAGATGACTACTAAATCCAACACTGTTGCTTTCTGCCTCCCTCTAGCATGCATTACCTATTGCAGTTAATCATAAGACTGGCCTAGGCACCTTGTTTTTTGTTATTAGGGTCACTAACCACAGTTTTTTTACTGCTTCGACTTCACACCAACCCTTAAGGTAACGCTTGGCCCTGACCAATTACAATAATGGGCCCCTGTGGTATACAGTCTACCTGCCTGAAAGTGCTGAGAGGCACAGGGGGCAGTGTAGTGTAGGGTGAGACAGCCTGATGGTGACGTAAGTGGTGGACAGGGACCTGTGTGGTCAGGTAAAGGTCACTACGGGTAATGTGGTCTTTCCAGTAGGTAATGTATTTTTCACCTCTCCCTCCTTCATCAACATGACTGGTCTCTATCACATGAATCTGCCATTTAATTTATTAGTGTCTGCACACATTCCTTGATAGTTGTTGTCTATATTTAGAAACCCAAGGATACTTTTATTGTTGATGACCTATGCAAAAAAATACTAATTTTAATCATGCAATAAAGACAGTTCCCAGCCAGAATGCTGTTTAGAGATAAATGACGATACCTTGAAAATACTGTAAAAAATGTTATACCTACATTGATGGAGTAGGTACTTTATTTAGCAGTCAGTGCAACCTGACCTTATCATGTGATGCCACCTGGTAGAAAGCTGCAGAAGGTAATTACCTCTTAGAGAACTTCCAGTTAGCACCTCACAAGGCGAGGGCCAGGTCAGGCACTGAGGGAATTGACAAGCACCTTTAACCAAGTTACAGTCAAAGGGCTTATTTGTAAACTTCTCGGCTAAACTATGAATACCCCTTAGAAATGTGGATATGTGATACCAGCACTAACAGCTCCTGAGTTATGGCCAAACACCTTTAGAGTGGCTGATTAATGCCATTCAACCCCAACCAGTGTCCAACACCATGTTCCACTTTTTATAGGCATGTTAAATTACCAATCATTAATTAGTGCCAATGCTTCTGAAACATTGAAATAAGGACACAGCATTTGGTTGCTTTCAGTTCTTCATTTTTACATTAAAGTTCATGTCTCAAGGTCCTAAATCATCTAAAGATAAGTTGTACTGAACATGTAAATACATCTAATTCTGTAATTAAACGTGTTGTAGAATATCAACAAAATTAATTTTAAAAGACCTTAAACCTGTTTTAAAATTGATTTGTATATTTTTAAAGTGATGGTTATGAAATACTAGGCTCCATGGGTAACATCATACATTTTGAAACTGTCAGGAGTCTGAGTGGTGATGTTTTGGACCATTGGTTAAGTCATATTGACGTTACAGACAAACAAACTCTCTCTATCACGACAAAATATTCTGTATTTTCTCCCTGCACTTAGTACCAAATATACTGATACCTCTGCAGTGCTTACCTTTCAGTGCTCCCTCATCAAAATAACCAATAAAGCTGCTTCTGCAGTACTTATATTACCTTCAAACGAATGGTACAAAGTAGCTAATATGGCTGCTGCTGCAGTATACATGCTACGTTAATGGAGTAACTGATCACGCTGTTGCTGCACTTGCGTTGTGTAAACACAAACAGCAGAAAGTGACTGCTGCAGTACTTATGCTATGTCAACACTAGTGGTAGAAAGTGACTGACAGAGTTGCCACTGCACTTATCTCGCATCAAAGCTCTGTTGGAAACATATTCCGCTAAAGCATCCATGAAATCTAATGGGACAACTGTCTACATGGGTATTTTATGAGATACATCTTATATTTTCTCTGTGATATAGATCTGGCACGGCATGGCCAATGTCTTTGCATGACCATCTTTCAAGAATAAAACTTTTTTTAGAATAAAAGGGATGTTGCCAAGACTTTTGGTATGGCATGCACTTATTGCAGGGTGTAGGAACCAGTAGGGGCAGGGTGTGGGAACCAGTAGGGGCAGGCTGTGGGAACCAGTAGGGGCAGGGTGTAGGAACCAGTTCAGGCAGGGTGTAGGAACCAGTAGGGGCAGGGTGTGGGAACCGGTAGGGGCAGGGTGTAGGAACCAGTAGGGGCAGGGTGTGGGAACCAGTAGGGTGTGGGAACCAGTAGGGTGTGGGAACCAGTAGGGACAGGTTGTAGGAACCAGTAGGGGCAGGGTGTGGGAACCAGTAGGGGCAAGGTGTGGGAACCAGTAGGGGCAGGGTGCGGGAACCAGTAGGGGCAGAGTGTGGGAACCAGTAGGGGCAGGGTGTAGGAACCAGTAGGGGCAGGGTGTGGGAACCAGTTAGGGGCAGGGTGTGGGAACCAGTAGGGGCAGGGTGTGGGAACCAGTAAGGGCAGGGTGTGGGAACCAGTCGGGGCATGGTGTAGGAACCGGTAGGGACAGGGTGTGGGAACCAGTAGGGGCAGGGATCGGGAACCAGTAGGGGCAGGGTGTGGGAACCAGTCGGGGCATGGTGTAGGAACCGGTAGGGACAGGGTGTGGGAACCAGTAGGGGCAGGGTGTGGGAACCAGTAGGGGCAGGGTGTGGGAACCAGTAGGGACAGGTTGTAGGAACCAGTAGGGGCAGGGTGTGGGAACCAGTAGGGTGTGGGAACCAGTCGGGGCAGGGTGTGGGAACCAGTAGGGACAGGTTGTAGGAACCAGTAGGGACAGGGTGTGGGAACCAGTAGGGGCAGGGTGTGGGAACCAGTAGGGGCAGGGTGTGGGAACCAGTAGGGACAGGTTGTAGGAACCAGTAGGGGCAGGGTGTAGGAACCAGTAGGGACAGGGTGTGGGAACCAGTGACTGATATGAATAATTAAGGCGCATTTCACTCTTTCCAACAATACATTACACATCTATAGTTGTCAAAGAAACTTTCTTAAAATGTCTACCAAATACTTCTGTGGGCCACCCGGGCCCATAGGAATTTTTTTTTACAAAAGACTGTGGCCCCGGACCCAAAACTGTGGACCATTGGCACCCGGACCAGCGTTAGTGTCTACCCCTGTTGATCTACGGATGCCCTTACAATAGTCACTGCTGACTGATTGATATGTGCAAGTGTAATATGTATATGGACACAATTAACTTAGATTTAAGACATGGGGGCAGGGTATGGGAACAAGCCCAACCTTGTCTTAATTTTTAGTACAAATGGTGGTCGTCATATATTTGGTAATCCGATATGTCAGAAATCAGGTGGGAGGGGGAGACTTATGTAATATAAATAACTGTATAGCACTGATGACCTCTAGATTTTGCCTAGTATTTAAAAGGCACTCTACAGCCATTGCCCCTTCCTCTCCTGCTAAATGATGTAAGTTATTACAAAGTAGGATACCTAGCTGACACTATTAACATGAACAAATAACAATAAATTGCTGTCTACCTTACAGGATCCTCCTGACTTTAATGATAGGCCTATGTTGCTGTAAAAGTGTTTATTATATATATCTATATCTATATCTCTCTCTCTATATATATATATATATATATATATATATATATATATATATATATATATATATATGCCATCTGTACTACAGGTCAGACTTTGTGACCTCAATCTCACCACCCTTTCAACCCCACATGGCGCCTTTATGTGTTATGTTTTTAGTCATCAGGATACATGAACGCAGTCCTAGTAGGTACCTAGCCATTGGTACAATCATCTTGCCTATCCATAAGGATTTTATCATTATAATTGGGGCCGCATGACATTTGAATGAAGCCGCAGGGAGTTACCCATAAGGGCTGTATTCATGTATCATGACGCCCTTGCAGGGCTAAACCACATAGAATCATTGTCAGGCCCTTCACTGTGAGAAAACGATTAGAGAGGGTATTGGAGCATGACCAACCTTGTTCCCACTGTCCTCAATCTCCACACAGAGTGAGGCAAAACTAACCCCAATCAAGCTTCATCTCTGCAGGGACCATGACAAAGCTATACACTCACAGAAATGGAGGAGTTGCTAGAGACTTGACTGCCATGCTTGTTTTTACTGTAAGCATAGATTATTACGCGGAAATGAAAATAATATGAATAGCACAAATATTTATCCATATTATCGTTTAAGTCAAAGAAATAACACCATTCCAAAATTCATGAATCGAAATACACGCAGGATTGCTCGGGTGGATTGTCAATACCCTACATACTCACTGATCCAGGCAGACCCATGCCCTACTGTGTGTATATAAATATATTTATTTATATAAATATATATATATATATGTATACATGTATATGGGTGAGAACTTTGAAAAATGTCACTTTTGGGTGTTTTTCGCCTTCAAGCAGCTCTACAATAAAGATGCCTGCACCAATCAAGTTTTTTTTTGTTTTCACATAATAGTATACCAGGTTGTGTAGGGTATCCCTTTTTTGGGTTGAAATTTGGCAAATCTGGTTACATATCCTTATATATATATGAGTATTATTCTTTTTAAAACACCTTTTTTCTGACACCTGGTCAGAGACGGCACCTGGTCAGAGACGGCACCTGGCCAGAGACGGCACCCGGTCAGAGACAAAAACATTGGCTCAAGGTCGTGAGACACAGCCATATATAAATGCAGTATAGCTAGGACACTTATTAATTTGATTACAGTACACACTTTGGTCACTATTATTTTAGACCCAGTAGTAAAAGGCCCAAAACCATAGATTCCCCTTTCATCTTCTTTTTTTCTCTCATTGAGCGTGGGACTGTATAATATCATTATTGGGCCAACTGACTTTTTCCTTATATAGAATCTGGCACAAAACACCTGTCAGCAAAGATTTCTTTTCACATATTTTGCACCTGTCAATCCATAACTGCTAAGTACACTGCCAGGTAAAGTTATATTAAATTATTAAACAATGCCTATGACCCAAATGAAAACAATTAAGTACTGTATTGTCACGTTTTGGCGCTGGGTCTTGAATAGGCACCCACCTTGAATAGGGGCTGGGAGTAAATATCCATTTGTTTCTCTCTATCCCATTATTGATATTTTATGTGCATTTGCTACTCAGTTCAGAATTGGGAAAATCCGTCACTTTAAAACTGAATACTGGACCAAGTATCAATTCAGGGTTAATGGTATATTTCGGTCCAAAAAGTTTTTCTATCACTACTTCTTGGGAACAAATGTCCATTGCAGCTCTAGGGGATTAAGAAAATCAACAGACTCATTAATTGATTGATAAACTTTATTGATACAAAATAATTTGTACACATTAATCAATGAAGGAAGCAGTTTACAAATTTCAACCCAATTTTTATCAAGAATTATTCTGTTTCATGCTCATATTGCATTGGAACTTAATATCATCAGACATAAATGTGTCATGTTTAGATAACATCACCATGAGCTGTATAAACCGAGGTGATCATTTGGCTCTGCTATTTACATTATACTGGTAAACTATAAGTGTATACAGAAGCTAAGATAACACACTGATAATCAGTATGTTTAAGGGGCGATGACGTTATTGCATGTATACTAATCTGTGATCTATGTTCAATGATCAGACAATAATCACAGTTCAAAAGTGAGAATAAAAGATGCTTTTTTTTCGTAGCTGTTACAACACATACTGAATTGCATGGCAGAGTTCTGTTACATGGGTGATGAATCCGGCAGTTTAGCCATTCAGGTACCCCTCTGTATATTTATTCCCTCCTTGAACGATTTCAAGATGAATTCGACCATTTCAAGAAAAGGGTCCATCATGGAGTAATATCCAATCCCCAAGTGGAGAACTGAGAGGTACGGAAGCCGACAATAGTCGGTGATGTCGGTGGTGTCGGTGGTGTCGGTGGTGTCGGTGGTGTCGGTGGTGTCAGTGTCAGCTTTTTACAGCTATGTTTTGATAAAGTTGACAGTGGAGTGCACCATTTCCGATGTCGACAACAAAAAAAAAGGAGGTTTTGAGAAATTGCATAAAGGATGCAGAAATGTAAAACAAAAAAAAGGGTGGGTGACACGTGTCAAGGGACTTTCAAGACAGGAGATTACTTTCACTGTTACTTCTATTATATTGGAGATACCTAACACAGCAATAAACATTAGAGCGTACTATTGATATTCCGATGAATAAATACAAATTTTACGAGTGAGTGATCAACTTTTAGTATGATACGGCAGGTCATTTAAGACATTTATCTTGATTATCAGCTGCTATACACCACAACTATCTCCTTCAAATATTACCAGGATTACGACAGGATGTCATGAGTTGCTTTTATTTGTATGCAATTTCCCAGAAGAATATACAGGAAACAGTATGCATTGAACTGGAATTGCCGGCAAATATATGGGAATCCATAGGCAGATGAGTGAGAGATGTCCAATATCCCACATGTAGTATGAAGTCAACCATGATGGAATATATAGTATTGTCCATAACTTGTGTTCGGTCCTGTGTTGAATCCTCTGCTAGATAATACAGAGAAAAGTGTAAAGCAATGAGGACTGGGCTTAGCAGATGTACGTTGTGGTGTTAGGGTTTATATCATTCATGTGAACCCTATTGCTTTAAATCCACAATAGATTCTGCCCTAAAACGAGGTAAGCATACTAATACATGGTCTCTTGTTAAGAAGGCAAATAAACAATGACGGATTAGAAGGATACTGTATCTAAATATATAAGAGAGGAGCCCTCTATACTGCTTAATTTCCCGAGGTTAGGAGATGATTCATAATGTATGCGATGACTACAGTCCTTAATGCCTAGA
This sequence comes from Harmothoe impar, assembly GCA_947462335.1. Lineage (NCBI taxonomy): Eukaryota > Metazoa > Annelida > Polychaeta > Phyllodocida > Polynoidae > Harmothoe > Harmothoe impar. Next base: position 7,919,465 of record OX381719.1, on the reverse strand, counting down.
TACTAATATTATATGTTATAAACTGGATGGATAGTACCTCCCCTACTCACCAGGTGGAGACTCTATGCACCATTCAGACTCAGACCTCACTATTATCAATCTTGTCTCTCTAGTCTATAAAAACCACTGAAGTAGTGAGATTGTGTGACACATGGCATTTGTGAGTTGATAGCATGGATGTTTTCATTGATGAACTGAGACTGTAGAGACTGTACAGGCCTTACGGTCGGTCTTATCTGCTCCTAAACTAAGTTAAAGTGGCATAATAACCAAGCTTATCTTACTCACTATTCTAGTACTGTTCTAGTCTACTATGTGGTTAAGTGGGAGTGGTGAGAAGTTCTGAACTTGTATTTTTGCTTCTAGGTTCTATCTCCACATGTTTTGCTACATAATTCGATCAATCCTTTTGCATATTGCTTTAATGTACTATTAATATGTAATATGTGTAGAGTTCGTCTATATGTAATTCGATTAAATAAGGACTCGAACTGCAGCTTTCATGTAGAGATGCAAGAAAACAGGGTTTATTTATCGTTCTCCTGTACAATAATGCTAATCCTTGATGTGTATGAGGTTCGATCAATATGTATATGCAGCTTTCGATATCTTTCAATGTAATACAGTCAGAGACCTGAGAAGGTCTGCCAGAGCAAGGGGGTGAGGACAGCTTATATACTGTCCGCCTCCGATAGGGGTGCCCCCTGGCTCTGGCCGCCCAAACTACCTTGTAGGCGTTCGGCTATCGTAATAATATCAGTGTCCCTACACCACCCCCCCCCCCCCAGACAATACATACGCTTATTCTTTTAAATATATATACAATCTAATATAAACTCATACAACTGAGTTTATTTTAGTAAAGCGTTATGTTACGTCGTGAACACAGTAGGGTTTATAAAAATATACAAAAACTAATATTATGTACACAGGTGGTAATACATCCGAACGGCTAGACACATTTCGAATTATTAGGGACACATGTATAATATACATACAAACATATACAGAATAGCGACTAGAACAACTTGACATCTCTCATGATTAAAAAAACAGGAAACAAAAAATTGAAGATCCGGGCAGCCATCCTAACCTTTTTGGACATTGGTTAGGCAGGAAGTTCCATCCTTTCGGAGGAACTCGGGTGTTTGGTGCTCTCCTCTTCAACAGCCGTCCTGTCCCAAACTGGACAGGCACGTTCATTCAAACGGGTTAGTGGTGCTCTCCTCTTCATTTTTCGTACTGCTGTCTCTGTTCTGACTGAACAGACACGTTCTTCCGAACGGGTGATTGGTGCTCTCCTCTTCATATGTCTGGTCACCCGATTTCATCCTGCGTACTCCTGTTACTGCTGTTCGATTGTTCAGTAGACATTCATACCCCACCAACTCATTCTCTTTCGAATATCAATTCACTCATATGCTATCACTCCCGGGTTGTGGTGCTCACCCTTCATCACTCTGGTTCTTTAGTAGTTCCAGAGCAGATTCGCGGGTGCCGTCCCACTCGTCCATAAATACCCCAAACACCTGCTGGAACTTGACGTTCATAGCCTCGTTCCGGTCATTGGACTCCTGCAGTCGTTTCTGAGCTAATGCAGTTTTTGCTGCGGCTAGCTTGGCCTTGTTCCGGACTTTAGCAGTTTCGGCTGCCAATAGCCCCTCGTTCTCCTTCTCCAGAGCCGTTCGGTAAGTGGCTTCCTGTTCAACCAGAGAGCGGGCGAATAGATTCGCCACCCCCTGATTATATCGGACAGCCAATTCCCTCTGAGCCTCCTGGAAAGTGTCCACCGCCGCCTGGGCTTGGGCACAAACCACTTTGTCACTCGGATCGAAGTAAAGATCCACCGGTCGTGTGCTCAGTCGGGGCCTATTGTCCGGAACCTGAGTCATTTCAGGTTCGACACGTTGAGGAACATTCTGTCCGCCTACTTCCGGGTAATCACTCGATCCCTGCGTAGGAGCCTGATCTTTCCGGACGAACCAAGCAGGTGGCTGATCATTCTGTGAAGCTGAGGATGCTGCTGATGACGTTGCCGAGGAAGGACGTGAGCCCGACCCCCCACTCATGGGTGACTGATACTCAGTCGAATCTTTCCTCTTCTGATGAGTCGACCTGGAGTCCCGAGCCACGGCCAGTGGTTTCTTGAACTCCGAGTTCTCAGGCAAATCAGATCGATGTTTCTTTCCCCTACCACTCGCCGGGCTATGGCTAGCCCGCCTTTTCTCATCTATTTTGGCTTTAGGTGGATCACCCCGCCATTCGCACACTCTAGAATATAGTTCGTTCGACATCTTAAACTTGCCTCGAGCTCGCACTAATGCAACCCTCGCACACAGTTTGCCTCTCGTCGACTCGTGTACATTACAAAATGAGTCGGTCTTCACTGTAATCTGCTTGAAGTCCGACGGAATCATTTTGTTGTACTCCATCATAACCTTATCGTGCAGGGTCATCACCTTCTCACGTGCTGCACTCAATCCGGGGCTGTGGGAGTACTTAAGATGGCGAACCATCACGCCCCTTCTCGGAGTAACACAACCATTGCAGGTTGCGCTATCCCTCTGTCCTTTGCAATTAGCACATTCGTATACCACGGTGTGGTGAAAGTGCCTCTCACAAAGATGGCGCAGGAACCGCATTCGAGTCGGATACGTCCTGTCCGTTCCTTTCTCTTCAATGCATATGGTGAACTGGCAATACCGCTCACCGTCTTTCATATACCAACACAGGTATGCCCAGCGTAGCTTTGACTTCTGGTCTCTTATGTAGTAGCTTTCCGGATATTTAAGAATCTGTGCGAACCACTCGTCATAGAATTCTGATGGCAAAGCATCGTCTTCGGTTTCCCGAAGCCAATCTTCGTCATCACTCTCATCGTTCATGTTGCGAGGCTCAGGGCAACCGTAAGCTTTCTTGCCCTTCGCGCACTCTTCAAATGAACCTGGAATGAAGTGTGCAAACTTTGCTTCACTATTCTTCCAGATTCGCTGTAGTCGTTCAGTGTTCTCCTCATCTTTCCCTTCATTCTTCTCCTCTTCCTCCTCCTGTACCTCCTCATTCGGTGTTTCTTCATTCGGTACCTCCATTTCTTCCTCCGGATCCTTTTTGTTTGGATCCGGATCAGTCTCTGGAGGTTCGCCACCCGAGTCCGGTCCAGACTCATCGTCCGGACTGTCCTCGGGCTCGGTCACCTTGACAGCCTTCTTTACACTCCCTCTGCCAATTATACTGCCTACTTTAGCAGTGGCAGCAGCCTGAACGGCAGCCATTCGTCCTTTTAGTGGATCTCCACTCGAAGGATCTTTCTTGCCAACTGCCTCGGTGACTTTAGTAACCACCTGCTTCGGCACAGTCATTTTAGTGTCTTTCTTACTCTCCCTCAACTTTTTCTTATCCTTCACCGACAGGACCGTGTGGAAAACACCCTGGTCACTGTCAGATTCGGTGTCAGTTAGGGTCTTTTTCCTTCCCCTACCCTTCACACTCTTTCCTTTCGTTTTCTTAGCACTGCCTTCCCCATCAGTTTCGCTCTCCGTCGAAAGGCTACCTTTGTTCTTGGCCGCCTTCAGGATAGCTTTCCCCTTTCGGATAGATGCTAATCATTCTTTATGTTGGGCCGCAGTCAGTTCTTCCTCTCGCCCGGGTACGTACGCCCGATTGGCTTAGGTCCCCTCCCGAATCATCGTGGAGATGATCTCATTCAGTTTTTCCTCAGGATCAGCACACTCCTTCAGACGACGAAGTAATTCGTCCCCATCCAGAGTGTATAGACTCGGAACTTTCGGATTCTTGGCCAGTTCGACCCAATCTTCCTCATTCCTCGGTTCTTTCTCGATATCCGGTTCCCGGTATAGGACATCTCCGACAATGTCCATTCCGGTAACCCCCATCCCCGCATGATCGGTCAGTACATACGGGACATTCGGAAGACGATGCTGTCGATGTGCGATTTCGCAATCGAAGATGGCCCTCCGGAACGACTGGCTCACTTGCAGGCCAGCCTCAGTCATATTATAATATAGCAGCCATGATGATAGTAGGGCTGCGTACTCAGTCGGCAATAAAAAGTGCCGAACACAGTCTCTGGTGGTTGTGTTCCAACACTTTCGGTCTCCTTTCAAGATTCGGGCGTGGATGTGTACCTCTCGGCCGTCATACCGAGACTTGAACCCATCCAGATTCGGTTCGAGCAGCGGCTCGTCCGATCCTCAATCTCCATTCCCATAGTGGTATCTTCTTCTTCGGAATTATCCTCATTCAGTACACTTTCTTCGGTCTTTGTAACTGGCGACATCGCCTCAGTCTCCATGAACATCTCGGACACCTCGGTGAGGGCCGATCTTTCCGAATGAGAGCCAGACGCCGAAGCCATCGTGACACTCACGTTCTTTCAACAAATATCGGTATAAACTGGAATGACAGGTACCAGGACCCTCTCTACGGGCTCCTGGCTACTTCACCCACCTGCTATACACCGATATCACTTGAAACAGTCTTTATACCCTCGCTTTTTGTGCTCTGATACGCTTCCCCTTGCTCTGTCCGGCGAACCGTAAACAAATATGGCGGATCGTTGACCCGCGTCGACCTTTGCGCACGCGCGTCGGTCTCGCGAGACACCGCGCATTCGGGTAGACTTCATTGTTTTCCCGCACTTGCAAAACATAAACAATCATTCACTTCTCCCGCGCGTCACGCATTACGATCAGGTAATTATAGCACTGATATCCTCACCGCCCTGTCGAATTCATCTCGAGTCATTATGGATTTAAATACGGATAGCAACTACTAATCCGCCGGATTACCCGTCCATCACCCCCTGGCACATTCAAAGGTGAGTTTGTTGGATTTCTGGCTTCTGTCGTGATCATTCCTACACATAAGACAAATTACCAGGTTACCCCGATAATTATGACAATATTTAACTGATTACATCGTTGTGTTTCAGGTTAGGTAACAGCACCCCTCACTCTCAACCTAGGGCTGCGACGAACCCCCACTGGATTCTCTTTACACCTGACATTCGGAGCGGTTTGCTTCCGTTCCCTCTTAGCCACAGAGGGAACAGTCCTTCTCTTCCTGTCTACACCTGCCGAGACATTCTTTGCTTTTTACCGATCTTTTTGGAGTCTGTTTAACTTGCACCGTTTCCTTCTTCACCTTCCTAGGTCTCCCCGGACCCCTCTTCTCGATTACTTTATCTAACTCCCTTTTCATTTCCTCCTTCTCCTCTTGTCCCATCTTGAACATTTCCGTGGAGTACTCTCTCCCCTTCCATGGTTTCAACCGGGCCACATTCGATTTCTGATTCCTCCCGAAGGTATCTCTCATCAGGACTGTATCATCACTTATTCTCTGGGTAATCCTCCACGGACCATCCCAATTATCTCTCAGCTTGATGCCAACCAGAGGTTCGTGGTATCTCGCTACTAAGTCCCCTACCGCAAACCGCCGAACCTTTAGATTAGTATCATAGCCCACTTTCTGCCATTTAGCTGTCTTTCCTAACTCTTTTCTTACTAATTCGTACGCCTTCCGGAATTGTTCCTTCAACGCTTCCACAAACATGATCTGACACGGGACATCTGGATTCATACCAACTACTCCGAACACTAGGTCCGCTGGCATAATCAGATCTTCTCCGAATACTAACAGATTCGGAGAGCAGTTCGTACTCGCAAGTACCGTGCTATTATAAGCATGGCAAACAAAGTCGCACTGCTCATCCCAATCATCCATTTCTTGATTTACTAAACTCTTCAGGACCTGTATTAGGGTACGATTGAATCTTTCCACCTGACCATCACTCTGTGGTGTATACGGATTGGTTCGGGTCTTGCAAATGGCCAATTGATGACACATTTCTTGCCATAGATTCGATTCGAACTCTCTCCCTTGGTCGCTATGCAACATCAGAGGCACTCCCAAGTATAGGATCCATCCTTTAACTAACATTCTCGCACAAGTTGCTGCTTTGTGAACCTTCATCGGAAATACCTTCGTATACTTCGTATAGTAATCCGTTACTACCATCATACATGTATTTCCTTCCGGAGTTGTCACAAATCCTGTAATTATGTCTACTGCCACCCTCGCGAACCTTACTCCAAACAATTCCTGGGTCAAGGGCATTTTACCTAGCCCAGGACCTGGCTTGCTCGTACAACATTTCGGACAAGTGTCTATCCATCTCAACAGATCTGTACTCATACCTGGCCAGTAATACATTCTAGCCAGCCTTTCCAGGGACCGTTTTCTACCGAAATGACCACTGGTCCGATGCCCATGACAAAAGAACATTATATCCCTTCGCATGGCAGTAGGAATAAAGATCTGTCTTGACTTATTTCCCAAAGCATTCGTCTTCCACCTATAAATCAATCCATTTACCACCTCTAACTCTGTCCATTGAGATATCAGTCGCCTCATCTCCCTGTTCTCCAAAGATATCGCTGGCCGAGTCGGGACCCTTCCTTCTTGAAGTAACATCTTCAGACGGATACTATTCGCATCTCTCTCCTGGAAGCTCTTAATGGAGTTCTCGTCCCATTCCAGTATTATCGGTTCGAGATCTCTAAAATGCTTTCGGATTCCTGCCAGCACGGCATTATGCTTCCCACAATCATCACATCCGTCATTCTGACACTTCTTCACTGGGATTCGTGACAACGCGTCAGCGTTCACATGCTTAGCCCCCTTTCTATGCTGAATTTGGCTGTGGTCCAATCCGAACTCAGATAGGTGTGCCAACCACCGTCCTATCATACCTTCCGCATCTTTAAAGTTCAATAACCACCGCAGAGAGGAATGATCCGTACGTAACGTAAAATCAGATCCCCACAAGAAGTGTTTATATTTCTTTGTATACACTACCACTGCCAATAATTCTCTCTTTGTCGTACAATAATTTCTTTGCGCTTTACTCATTGTATTGCTTGCAAATGCTATTGGAACCTCCTTCCCATCTTGGACTTGAGACAAGGCTGCCCCTATACTTTCATTGCTCGCATCAGTGTCTAATATAAAATGACCATCCGCAGTGGGGTATTTCAACACCGGTGTCTCCACGAACAACCGTTTAATTGTTTCGAATGCTTCCCCTTGTTCCTTCCCCCATTGGAACTTCTCCTTACGTCTCCCCGGGGTCCAGTGCGACAGACATTGGATTGGATAACTTATCCGGGAATATCCTGGTAAGAAATCTCTGTAATAAGAACAAAACCCTAAAAAGGATCTCACTTCTTTCGGCCCCTTAGGAATGCTCCAGTCCGTTACCGTCTTAACCTTCTCCGGATCAGCCTTCACCCCTTCCGTAGAGATGATCCGTCCTAGATAGTTAATACTTTTCTGAAACATATTACACTTCTTAGGCTTCAGCTTCAATCCATTCGAGATTATCCGCTGTAACACTAACTTCAGGTTTCCAAGTCACTCAGTAAGGTCTCCATCATGGCTTCGAACGTGGCCGGAGCATTACATAGTCCGAATGGCATCACGTTATACTGGTACAACCCTACATGGCTCGAAAACGCTGTTTTCTCCTTGTCTTCTTCTTTCATCCCCACCTGCCAATAACCAGACTGCAAATCAATCGTGCAAAACCATTCATTTCCTCCAAGGGAATCAATGATCTCGTCTATCCGGGGGAGCGGATACGAATTCTTCTTAGTCAGGCCATTCAGCTTCCGGTAGTCTATACAGAATCGGATACTCCCATCCTTCTTGGTTACCATACATACAGGACTACTCCAAGAAATGGTGCAAGGGGTTATCACCCCCTCTACCAACATTTTCGTAATCTCTTCTTCCGCTACCACTTTCTTTGCCAGCGGAAGACGTCGATACGGTATCTTTACTGGGTTCGCCCCTTCCGTATTGATCGAGTGTAGGACTCGATCCGTTCGTCCTAACGGCTCTCCGGGCCGCGCAAAGGCTGAACTACACTCAGTCAACATCTCCCTCAGAGCACTTTTCTGTCCCTCTGTCTGTACTCCGGACCTTTCTATTAATTTGAAGCAAGTCACTCATAATACTGTGACAAGATTATTAAAGGTGTCAGTAGAGCTAAGGTTCTCTAGAAAAGTACTCACTAAGATGAAAAACTGTCAGTATAAGGTATCAGTAAACTATATTCACTGTTGTTTTTTTTAATGTGTTTATTCGGTAATTAATTACTTAAATGTAATTACAAGGTATCGGCACATTGCCGTTCTTCCACCCAGACCGCTATATAATTAAGTGTCTGAATGTAGAAAGGTAATTACATGTCATGTCGCCTGTATTTGTATATCAACCATATGCAATGTATAAAATAAAAATAAAGTACAGAAGTTATGATTACAGTCAGTTTTGTTGATGAGATGAGATGAGTGATGTGGATGTAACATATATCTTGAATGACTAACAGAGTCAATTTACATGAAACAAGTATCTATATCGTTCCAGATTTTTTTCTTAAAATCTGAAAGGTCTTCTATTAAGGTATATGGAGCTTTCAGGTTATTCCAGCTGGTGATTGCCTGATACAGGGCGCTTCTTATTACTATAGCCTTCAACGTGGGAGGTACCAACAACCTGATCCCTTCATGCCTACGTGTGGGTAGCTCCCTATTGTCCCTGTATTTTGGGTTTTTTGACAAATTAAAAGCATAGAATAAAAGGTGAATTTTCCTTCTTTTTTCCAAAAGAAGGCATCCACTATCAGCGTGTGTCTGATCAGTGGTCATCAGAGGGTTCTTTTCCAATTTAACTTTATAAACTATACGTAGGGATTTGTTTTGTATATACTGAAGTTGTTTTGACTCCCCTATATTATGTCTATCCCACATGTAGTCCACATAGTCAAATGTAGGTAAAAGCATAGTATTGTATATTAAAAGTGCTATATCCTGTTCCACAAAGGTTCTAATACCCGCTAGTTGATGTGCCTTGTTACGTAAATTATTACATACATTCTTTCTATGAGAAACAAACTTTAAATCAGGGTCAATAGTTAGGCCTAGGTATTGAAACTCATATACTCTTTCTATTGTGACCCCATTCAACTTAAATACAGGATTAAAATTATTTACATTATGGAACAACATCCATTTAGTCTTCTTTTCGTTAATAGTAAGACTATTTACAATACACCAGGTAGAGAGAGCAAGCAGTGCCTCCTTCATACAATTCTCTTGTGTTACCGATATGACCGCGTCGTCTGCATACAACGTTATATCATAATTATACAAGTCAGGCAATGAATTTATATAAATAGAAAAAAGTACAGGGCCTAAGACAGACCCCTGTGGAACGCCATAGGTAATGGGTAGCTGCTTAGAAATAACATCACTAGCTAAAACACATTGTGATCTGTCTGTGAGATAATTTTTAAACCACGCGCATGTATTTGCGCTAAGTCCAAAATCAGCAAGTTTCTGAATTAGGATATAGTGTGGACAACACTGCCTGTTAATTGCCGATATACATTAATGATGTATAGCTTCTATTAGAACTTATGCATGCCTCTATTCACTGAAATATTCATTGAATCATTGACAAATATACTCAGACCAGGAACACTAATACTCCCTATTTCACCCAATAATGTAGCAGCAGGGGCTGAAGCAGTGCTGAGCTTTATTTGGTAACAGTGGTGAATTTTAATACAACAGCGCCAACACATTGGAGTATCAAATTATTGCCATCAGCCATTCCATCTTTCTGGATCTCATCCAAATTGACTTCTCTAAGCACTACACTCTACTACAAGTTGTCCCAAGAAGTGTTTGATATAAACCACATAGCGGATGTTTTGCACTCTACTTTATATTACAGATGTGTTAAGTGGCAAGGCTGAGATGAAGACCCCCTCCCCCCCCCCTCACGCATACAGGTTACAGATACAACAGTAATTTGGACATTGAACCAACAACACCACTTAATTCCTATCCCAACTCAGAATTTGGCTCCTGATATTGCCCAATCCCAGCTCAGAAAGAAAATACACAGGGGGATTCATAAGAAACCTGCAGATCCCATTTAGAATGAAGAATTACTACTGCAGACCAGTAATGACAGAAAATTAGGAACCACTGGGGAGGTTCTTTTTTCCGGGAGTCATTTATCCTTTTTTCCCCTGAAAACCACTGTTTAATATCCACGTATCATCTGGTGTTTTAGTAGACAGGCTGCGTAATGGAATGCAGGAGATATCACAATGAATGTCAGCTGTGCTCTATCAATGTATGCCATTTTCCCATTGTTCGAGCTGCAATGAAGGTCCAGGATCTGAATGACTTTTCCCCCCAAAAGTACAAAAAAATGCCGCATCTCATCATCTATATATTTTTCATTGAGTCATTCTTAGAACTTAAACCTTTAACGATGGATGCCACTAAAAGATGCACCAATGCAGCCCCGACCAGTAACTTGCCAGTGCTGCATTGGTGCATCATGCCGAACCTTCGGGAGTATCTCATCCCCGTAGGGTCAGTATGAGGCTTGAATGCTTGACACTAGCAAGTTACTCACCAGGGCTGCATTTATGCATCATGACGAGCAAGGGCATAGTTATACCAGGAAGTAAAATAGTTTTACAATATGTATCTAAACAAAAATCTCAATATAAAGACTGAAACAAAAATGTAATAACATATTGCAGTATCTTCAGGACAATGGCAATTGAGATTTTTAATATCATACCATTGAGTGCCAAGGAGGTTTTCTTCCTGCAGGTACAATTCTTAGCACACACTGCAGCACTCAGGGACTTAGATCTGGTCCCTGGAGGGGAACATGACCTACATGTAACCTATATCTAAAAAAGTCCATAGGAGCATCTGTAATTGGCCACCTACCCTAACATCTAATGAATCTAACTTCACTGTTGCATGATTCTGCTAAACATGTCATGACTAATAACATGGGAATACAAAATAAGACCACAACAGGAAAAAAAGTCCTAATGTGTGTCATTGAATGGACCACCAACCTGCATCTAGCAAATGGAGCTCATTTCTGAATAACAATCAGACTATCATGGCCATTAAGTAGGACAATTATTTACACTATTTACAAGTTAGCTTGTACTATTGAGTCTGTGAAGGCTTGATAATCTTACATGGAAGTGTTTGTCAACAGGAAGATTCCTCTAAGTGCAACATTCCCAGCACATACTGCAGCACTCAGGGACTTAGCTCTGGGACCTGGAGGGGTACGTGATCTACATGTAACCTAACGCTTTGTACAGACATGTCTTTTCTAGGAAAACAGCATAGCTAGAGTGTGAATACAACAGGGCTAAAACATGATATTTTGAAAGTTATGATTGCATGCTCACAGCTCAGCATAGATTCCATAGATAAAATATGTAGCAAGTTTGCAGTTTATGTTTCACCCTAATAAAATTCAGATGTGACACAATCTGCAAAAAAGGCCTTCAGTGCAGGGTGCCCTAAGGTCCCTTTTCTTAGTACATGTCACCTATATTGAATATTCGAATATCTAATACATTGCTTTATCTGTTGTTTCTTTCGAAGCAAGGTAGATATGACAGTTAATCCAGTACCATAAAACATATTTCATTTTACACAGTACATTAACAGCCAAAGGATTTATATAGCGGTATACATATCTCGCCACCATATTTCCTAAAAGGAAGATACATTTTCAGTGGTATGGAGTGTATCTAATAGTAGTGATTTTTTAGTGGTTAGTATGCTGAGATATATGTGTCTCACATTGTAATGATATACTTTATTTTACGATGCTAACGAATCCCATGAAATATGTTAAGGCCTACTTTAAGGAGAAATCGCTTCTCTCTTGGCCTCTGATGATGATGGGATCATGTCTACCCACTTTTGTCCTCACAAAGGGGTCATGTGTCCTAAACAGGGAGGCACGTTCACCAATTAACCTGCACTTTATTGCCTTTACCCTCCTCACATCAAGTGCCCCTGGCATTTATGTTGACAGGAAGTAAGAGGCAGGGTAGGCTTCTTTTTTATATATGGGTTAATGGGTCTCCTGTTGTAACACATTGAATGTCAATGGAAGGCTATGGAAAAGGCTAAATAAGAAAGAAAACAGAAGGTTTGTTCCATGCATTCTGGTATATTAGACCTTGGAAAAGTGATTGAAACAGAAAGAAAATACAATGTCTATTTAGTTTTGTATGTTCAACTACTGCTATTAACTAAAATATTAATTTCCCTTCATATTTTCTATGAACAATATTATTATCTACAAATAAACTGCCTAACACATTCCCTAGGAGGAGGCTGTGGGCAGTGGCTACTGGGAGACCGTACCAAATTCTGGCTCACTGGTGATATATATCTCTGTGTGCACAGGTGTCCGGTGTCACAGAACCTTTATAGACAGGGCTCAATGACAAACTGTATTCCCTGACATCAGCACATGATGCTGGACAGTATGGCTAGTTCCTATTTACACTAGTGTCTGGCCTCCATGCTATCGTGTCAGAATGTGACTCTTTGGTGTGCCTAATATTGGCACAGGTGCCCAGTGTCACAGACACATTGTATAAACAGAGCCTAGTAACAAACCATATTTCCTGCTGGGACTTTCCGACATCAACATGCAGCAATAGACAGTAAGATCACACTGAGCTAGATCTCAATCCACCAGGGCCCATAGGGAGGTAGTTCTTGAGAAAACTTTCGGCCGGACTCAAATCTACGGGCCATTGACTTCAAGGCTAATGTTAGTGTCTATCCCTGTCACAATAATCTAACCTTAGACAAGTACCAGAGGACACAGGGTAAACAGGAAAAGCAGAGATGCCTTACTAATGAAGACATTCAGCTTATATAATGGATTATCATCCCAAAGGAAAGAACTGCCACCCAGCGCTAATTAATAAAGGTCTTTGATGCCTAAAGCTAATGAGTATCTCTCTTTTTGTCACAGGCCTCTGGCAATCTTTATATGTCTGATTAATACACGTCCCATTAAGGATGTGATTCAGTGTTGCTGTTCACCCTCTAGACGGCTTATTGGATGAATGATGATGTTTTTGCAGTGCTTTTTCATAGGCTGTGTCTCACAACCTTGGGCCAATTATGCTGTCTCTGACCGGGTGCCGTCTTTGACCAGGTGCCATCTCTGACAGGGTGGTGTCTCTGACCGGACGTCACTTTGGGGGTTAAAAATAGGTTTAAAAAAAACACAGCCCATAGCTTTTGCTTGAACAGTTGAAATTAATGCATTGTCTGCAGAGTTACGCACAAAATAGGAACAGAAGGATTCTGCAAGCGGAGGCTCAGAATTGCAAGTAGTAGTAATCATTCAATACATTATCTCAGTTTGCATGTGTTGGTTGCAAGGTGAACATAAAAAAAATGCAGTCACTGAATAAGAAACGTGTGAAAACATGGATCATGCAACAGGCCCTTACAGTCTCTTCAAAACCAAAAACGCCAATTTAATACAACAGTACCTCAATGTCCATTCTCATTGCAGTCAAATCACTCCTCTCCCGAAAGGGTAAACACACAAAGAAACAAATAAGAAAAATACAGATCCAAAGTTAAGTTCCCTGATGAGAAATAAAAAACAGATTTTTTTCTTGTTATTCCTTTTACTTTGCATGGTTCAACGTCCTCCAGGTTGCTTTTTTATTTTTTGAGTTGTGTCAGTGGTCTCATTGATGCCTCTGCAATCAACCACATTGTGACAGGTAGCGATGAAAGGGGTGTTATGCAAATGGATAGCATTATGCTTTTGGTCTATTTATACACAGAAAAGTATGGCTTTTGACAAGGTATTCTTAGGATGTTTCTTTTGAAAAGATCTTAATACTGCACAAAAGGTTTAAATATTTCTTATTACTAGGAATACGATGACAGTGATCAGAGATGGCTTGTTATACAAATCTGACAATATCTTAATTCCAAAAAAAATACTTCAATTCTGTTAAAATTGGCACAGTTTAAAAAAGAAAATACTTTAATAAAAGTGAAAGTCCTGTTGTTATCAGCAGTTACATTAGTTCAGAACTGTAATAAAACAAATAGGAAACAAGGGTGGTAGTTCTGTCAGACAGTTTTGCAAATGCAATTTGGACGTCACCCCCAATGTTTCTTACATCAGTAAGTACTATGTGTATAGTATGTTACCCAGATCAATAGGACACTTTCTGCAGGGAACCAGTCATAATGAAGTTGTTATCAGCCTGGCCATGATGTTATTGGCCTGAGACGGAAATATGTTATCAATGTACAGCATTTATTTGATGCAACTAGACACCAATTGTTATAACTGTTTCAAATTCCTTGGATAAGATGTATGTTTCTTTGGATAAGAATTGAGTTTTTGAGGGTTTATAAAGTGTTTTCTTAATGAAATGACATAGTACAAGTCATTCGACATGATATATCACAAGATGTTACAATCATATATGGTGCAGGATGTTGAATGGTATCTCAAGCAAATGGTGCTTTTGGGTTCTGGTATAGACATGCAGAATCTCAGCTGTAATGTATGAAAATATCATGCTAGTTATACATACATAATTCAATTGTGTGTGGTAGTGTATAATAAAAAAAAGTGCTTGTATGTACAGAGCTCTTTATTGATGACAAGATCTCAGTGTATGTCAGCCACATATCACAGAAGTATTTAATCACAAAAACATTGAGCAAAAAAGTGCTTTCTAGATTAATTTTGTTTTGTAAGGCTTATGGGAAGGAATATTATGAAATCATGGTCAAACCACTCAGTAGCTGATTGCATGGTAAGGCAGAATGAATTGCCCGAATCATCTATTTTTTCTTTCATTTTGTGCATTTTGATTCACTTGAAAGACTTTCATCTCTGCTACTGCTCTGCATCCATCTCCCCTGCTGGTGTAATTCAGGTCCTCTACACCAATTAGTTCTCTCTATCCCACAATGATCCTCTTAAGCCACTCTGACCTTGGCACTCATCCATCCAATTTTGCATACTGGTTGACATGTCACGTGGCTTCCTGACAGAAACTACTACTTCCTGTTTGACAGGCTTGGTATGAGCTGAAGGTCTCAGCATTAAGGGCAGTGGACCTCCAACCTCCAGAGAGTGACCCCTACTGGTGAAGGGATATCATTAGTTGATGCTATATATTTGAACCTGTCCCTTAAAGAAAACGGGATGAAAACTATTTGTCTTAATCACCTCATCATATTGATAGTTTTGAATGCATATGTTTCATAAAAGTAGAATCTACTCTTACACATTACGATATTTTGCCGTCAGCTTGTCATGATGTTTCCTGAAGTGAGGGTTACATCATTTTTGTAGCTTAAAAAACACAAGTTAATAAGGCATTACTAATTTATCCACAAATATATTCGGGTTGTATAAATATTAAAGACCACAGTTCGATGACTAATCATGAATGTGTTTCTAGTGTTGCTGTCTTGTTTCATGACCAACATATGTTGAAGGAGGTCTGTAAATGTCCAAATCCTTGTTCATATAATAATACAAATAACATTTATAATAGGCGCTGGACAAGGACAGAGAATGCACCTTCTACCATATTGATCATCACCACAGTGGTGGAAAGGTTTGTCATGCAGAGCTCGTCTGGAGCATTGCACAGGCATTATGTGCAAGTAGAAAGCTCTAGCAAATTAGCTGTGTGGTTTAGGCTCGATAATTTTATCATTTTAGTTTCTGATCTGAGAAAGGAAAGAGAATATGAAGTTAATATGACATTTGACTTTCACAGGAATGATTATCTACTTAGTTGTTTCTTGTTATAATTGGTTGAAAAAAATTACAGAATAAATTATAATGACCTTTTGCAGTTCTTATTTAATCACAAATCTACTTAAAATAACATGCAGGAAAAAAGGGCCTCTTGACGCTTAAACTCATATAGAATCTGGTCAGTCCTTTTTAGCAAAACAGAGTTGTCAATG
Source organism: Harmothoe impar (assembly GCA_947462335.1). Lineage (NCBI taxonomy): Eukaryota > Metazoa > Annelida > Polychaeta > Phyllodocida > Polynoidae > Harmothoe > Harmothoe impar. Next base: position 7,903,551 of record OX381719.1, on the reverse strand, counting down.
AGACACAAAGGCAGGTGCCAAAGTTTGTTTTTCCATAATTCTTTTGTGTCAAAATGTGTCTCTCTTTGTGTCATTGTAATGACAGCCTGAGATTTGAAGGGCAACAACAAAACTGCTAACATCCTTTCAGAGAAGTTTATGAAAAGGTTATAAAAGAGGTGATTAGTATGTAAGAACACTTTTTATTGGCTCATCACGCTCCAATTATTTAGCTGATTCTGATTACTGTTAGAAGTTGCAGTCTCACAGAAATATCTGAGTGCCCCTGTTCATAAATTATTGTGGTACTAAACTTTAGAGTACAGTTTGTAAGGTCTGATTTCACTGCAGCTTTCATTCAGCTTTCATTCAGAAACATACACTGAACCTGTGGAAATGGGAAATGGAATGCAGAGAACTGTGAACTTGATCTGTGTGGCACAATGGGTGTCAGACAGAGAACGCTTTCCAATCATTCTACTTCTGGGGAAATAGAGGGTTCATGCGAGACACTAGCTGAGGCTACAGTACCAATACAGCACCACATAGAGTAACGGGACAATCAGAATGTACACTTTTAGCACAGACTCTATGTGTGGCAGCTACTAGGAGGGATCTGTCTGGGGTATAGCTGTCTGACAAAGGCCTTCGTTACTACAGAACTAGGACCTCATCCCTCTACTTGAGAGGGAAGGTTTGCAGACAAAGGTCTCAGGTCAGACACTGTCTGAGATTACTGCACAAATATAGCATCAGGTGTAATGAAAGGGGAAATCTTCTACAGGAGAACTCACATTGGCTATTCTCAGAAGTGCTTTTTGGTGGTTACTAGGTGGGTTAATGCTCTGAATCCTTACACTGAATATATTAGCATCGATTTGGGAAGAGTATATTAATATCAACAGCCAAATCATGGAAGACAAATGTATGGACAGATACAAAGTAACTAGAATATAAAAGATTTCCTTTCAACATCTTTTCAACAGAATAGTCTGGATTCTTAGATATATACAGTTCTGTGTCAGTAGCCTACAGGATATATATCTAATATTGTGCATACATGTAAATTAGGGCAATATCAATCGATTCACATAGCAGGAGCTGATGGAGCTACCTTAAGAAATGCAGCTATAACTAAACATTAGGCTCCCATCATAATGGCATGGTTTTCTGGCACAGGTGGATGTAACTTGATCTTATAATAGGGCAGGCCCGGATGTCCCTGGACCAATTAGCCTTAGCATTATTGCCCTGAACACATTAAGAAATCCCGAGCTTGGCAGCTCAGCTTCTATGGTGGCAATTTGAATCTGATAACAGAGACTTTGCTGTCATTTAACCTTCATATTATTGCTTTGACCCCGAAAGACTGCTGCTACGCAGGAGCTCAGCTCCTGTAGGGGGTTTATTGGTCTCCTGATTTGCTAGGGGGATGGATGGTGATGCTAAAGTCAAGCCTTTATTGGTGACTGGAGGAGACATAATATGAATCCCTATTTTATCCTTAAACTAGGTTTGAGTATACAAGTTAAAATTTGATCTGCATTCAGACGTTATACTTACAGGAGGGTATAGACATGTGGTTACTATAACAGACTAGACAGGCCCCATTGCTCAGTGCTTAAGGATAGACGAGATGAAGTTTTGATATGTAGAATTTAGAATTTTTCCTAGTAAAAGCAACACTTTGTGTGGAAGGCCCTATTGAAGCGATGTGATTTGAATGATGTTTTTCAATGTGGGACCGTGGTTTGTGTGACACAGAGTGAACATATGTAACAACATTTATCATTAATCCCACATGGTGTGGGGGTAAAGGCTGAATCCCTATATACTAGTTCCCAAATAGGAAGGCCCAAAGATGTAAAGAGAAAAACCTTCAACCAGAATCCAATACTTCGATACACAGTAAACATGATTAAGTAAATACAAAAGGACAAGCAGCAAAAGAACAATCAGCCCATGGACAGACTGTCACCTAGTGCTAATTAAATGATATTTGCTGCCTAAGACTAATGAGTATGTTTTGTTTTGTCACAGCCCCTGGCCCCACTGAATATGTCTGATTAGGAGTGTTTGAGTGAGGATTTGTTTAAGCTCTGGTGTTTTCACTCTAGGGATGAGATATAATATAATAGTTTGGGAGAAGTATAAATAGTCTTGGTCAACAACCTGAAAAAGAATTTCAGAGATTGAATAATTGACCTCACTACAACATATACTGTCGCTTCAAACTAACCATAACCATTTAAATACAACAGCACCCCAATGCCTATTCCTATTACAGTCCAATCGCTACTGGGAAATAGGGAAACCTCTCCAAAAGGGAAAACAGAAATTGATTAATTCAGATCCAATATTGAGCCCCCTGATTGGAAGTAAAAACCAGCAATGAAGGAGATTGGGATGTGATGAAGAGAAGACTTTTCCCATGCGGTCTTTCTCTTCTTTCACTCAATAAGAAAACCAGTCTAATTTCCTCTTAGTTCTAAGATTATTTTCCTGTTTTGTGGTTGTGTCAATGGTCCCAATATTGATATTTGAATCCTCTCTTATAAACCATGTTCATGAACTCTTCACCAATTAGCTATCTCTACCTCACAATGAGCTGCTCAACTCCAGACCACTCCGACCTTAGCACACATCCATTCGATAGTGCTTAGCCTCAGTTCACATTGACTGTCTGGCAGTCAAAATCAAAAGGGTTTTGACATTGGAGGGGCCGTAAGTTCTGTGCTGCACAAAATTAGAAATCTCTCTGGTCACCTTCACCTGAATCCACTCTCCGTCAGTGAGTCAAAGTTGATAAGGTCAGTAAACCATGTGATGGCCCATCACTGGTGGAATTGGGTTTGACAATTGAGAAAAGTCAGTGCCCATCAAAGTTCTGAACACTAACTACAACTAGCAAATACTAAAATACAAACCTGCTTCTACTATCTCCCAAATACTCTGTCAGTCGGACATCTGATGTCCGGTTGCTGTCAACCTGATTCGACTGTTCATGTGTCAGTCAAAGTGAATTAGGTCAGTCAACTATGTGACGGCCTATTACAGGTCGAAGGCTGTTTTGAAAGTCAGTCCATGTCAGGGGTCAAAGTTGACAGCTGCCATCTATTCAAATGTTTATCTGATTGTCCCTGTCACAAGACACTTTAACTGAATTGTGCAGACATTGGCAGAGGGAGGTTGTAGCGGATTCACAACTTTAGCTGAAGCTTTGTCAGAGTTATCTACCACATGTAGGACACTAGGCCTGATTCATGGTAGAGTGTCAGTACAGAATACAACATTCATAAATCAGAATCATGAGACCCTAGAGGGCAGGCTACCTGATCACTGTTTGATTTATGGGTAAAGCACACTTTACGAACTAGCCCATTACAACCAGAGCAAGAAGCATGAAGGTGATCTGCTTTTCTCAGAACAGGATAACTTATTATCACAGCTACCTATGGCTGGCAATCTCTTACATGATCAAGGTAGTCATCAGTACACAGAGACAAGCAATTTGGCCCCTGTATGTGACGACTGCCTCCAAAGAGTCCCTAACTCTGTATTGACAAATTACCTACTCACGCTCATGGGTGCTTCATGTATTTGTGTTTGTCATCAGCCATGTAATGTAGTTGAATGGTAAGTAACATAAAGAGAACTGGGGACTCTGGTCTCTCTTACAACTGTCTGACATAAGATCTCATCACTACAAAACAAGAAACCCATAACATCAAATAAGTTCCCCATGTATAAAGTTAAATGATGTGTGGTCATATCATTCAACATTTTAGAAATTGCAAGCTTGAAAAACTTAAGCTTGAAAAGTTTATTAGCTACACTGTGCCCATGCAACGTGGTTATTGTCATTTCAGGCACTCTACATAATGGAGTGGTCAATAATTTAATGGCCTTATGCAACCATGACACACATTCTCTGTTCTAGATTAACCAGGCTTTCTAACGGCATCCTTGGCTAGAATGTTTATTATAGGTCACAAAGAGATCAACCCAAAGCATAAATGCAGCCCCTGCCTATTCTTGTCCATTGGTTGTATTTTATAAATCTGGAACTGCATATTATTTGATTACTGTGCCATTAAAAAAACATCGAATCATATAATAAAACACTACAATTCAGTTTGAGTGTGAGTAGAGAGAGGGAAAGGATGATCCTTTTGCCACCACAAAGGGCACCCTTGCTGCATATCACAGTGTCTGCTATATTGTCAGCTCCACTGTAAGGGACTCATTGATTGATGCATGCCCATATATTGGTAGTCAGAAAAATAAAAAGAGGTAACAGTTAGACACTGGTGACAAAGTGTCCAGTATCCAGAGCAGGACCAGACAGTCAGATATGGCCACACACAGAAGTCAGTGTGTGGCAGCTGCTGCTGGCAAGATCTGGATGGATTCAAAGGAATGATATACTGATATTAATAGATTGCTTGGGGAACCACCCTGGACTTGGGTGAATCATCGTAAATTCATCAAGGGAAGCCAAAGCGGAGGTTGTAAATGACCATGTATATCTATATCTGATTTATTGAGAAGTAGGGTGCATAGTTTCTAACTCTCAGTGTATGGTGTCTATAGTCAACCCCACCTACTGATGTCATCTCCTGCTGCCACATGTCACTTAGAAGTTGCGACTCAGAATTCTTAGAAGATGGTGCTATATCTATCTTTATCCTACCTATTCAGAAATGGGGGCATAGTTTCTAAATGTCAGTATATAGCGTTTATAGTAAACCCCACCTGTCATCTCCTGCTGGCACGGTCACTTAGAGCCTCTCACTGATACATGCAGCTGAAAGTGAGGCTGTCAGACAGGAAGCAGAACTCTGACCAGGAGGTCATGTGACCTGACACCCAATCAGCGTGTATAGTTATTGGGTAAGGCAAAAAAAAAAAGACAAACCCAGATTTAAGTAAAAGGGCATTTTCTTTTGGACATTTTAGCAATTTTTGTTCAGGTAGGACAGCTCCCATAACTATGTCTGAACTCGGGAAATAGCTTTTTAACAAGAAATGTCCCAACAGTTTCATGGTATTTCCAGTTACTGGAAGACCGGCGACTTCATGTGGTGATTCGCGACTCAATCCTTGTACCTTAAACATTGAAAAAGAAAAATCTGATCTTCCTTCCCTAATCTTTTGGACCATGTTGCCTGAAACACATCTTTTATGTTTGTTGGCCTAACCAATGTTGATATGTCAATGTGTTTAAACCGTACAGAGTCATCATGTGCTGGCAATGTACTTGTTGGTATTGCATTAGTCACTCATGATACCTAATAAAGATGAAAAGTTGTCATAATGTCAGGCAGGCATACGTCTAGACCAAAGAATGCGGACAGAAATGGGATGATTGTGGCATAAAGGAAAAGTGTAGGAATGAACAAAAATAAAAGAGGCCTACCTATAGAGTCATAAAAGAGGCAGAGGGTCAGTAGATCAGATACAGGCTTTCGTTGAAGCTGGCTCTGTTATCTAAATATCATCAGTCACATCTGACAGGGCTAGGTCCTAAATTAAGTCTCTGATGTCCGCTCTGTAAGATATACATAAAATGGGGGTAGCAGATCTATGTATGGCCCCAGTCTGATCAATTAGTTGTCTGAGTGTCTCCCATCTCAGGGGTATTTCCCCAGTTGTGCTCATTTAACCGCATGATCTACCCTTTAAGTCTCTTTAGGTAACTTTGTCGGGCTGCATTCATTGTTGTTGTAGGCCCTTAAAGGCTGTAGCTTAACGGCACTGAAATGTGTGACTAGAGAAAATAGACTTTCCTTCATTATGGAATATGAACTAAAATGCTCACTGGCAAATAAAACAATTTTTCTAATCTAAGTTGATAAAAAGACCTTACTTTCCTTGTGTCTGTAATCAGTGAGACAGGCCTTCTATATAACTGCCATTAGTAACAAATGGCATTAGCATTCAGTTATTTAGACATCTTGTCATGTTGTATATGTGTTTTTCTCCCCTAATATACATCATTTCTCTATTTTCTAAATCAAGCTTATATTTTCTGATCTCCTTTGAAATTTGTGGCCCTTAAAACTTATGTATGATTACTTGTTGCCTGCCTTGTAGACTTCTCCTTTTGGCATATATTTTTCAGGTTCTTTTTGAGTTTTCAATGTGTATTTATTCATAAATGCTCTTCGAAAGACAACAAACCCCAAATCAGTGGAGCATAAGATGAACTACAGCATGTAAAGATAGAATCCTACTACTGCCAATAAATATGCTATCTGGAATATTGGCATTCATGTCTGAGTTATCCAGTACTGCTCAGCACACTTAGGGCTTGATCCAGTCAGAATTTATTGGAGGATATAGCTACAATGAGACAACGGCATGGGTAGTCTCAAACTCAAGTGTATATATATTAGCACCTTCACAACATGTTGCATGTGTTTCAAACAAGCAAGCAAATTAATTACTTCTTGGCATAATCGACAAAATATATAAGCTGGGTTTGTAGAAGGCCTACTCGATTTTTTTTGAAACACATATTACAAAAGGAGTACTTTTCATACACCTTCGGCTATTGGCTGTATTTATATCCCAAGAACTCATATTTGACAATGATACCTCTGTATGATCACATTTGTTTAGTATCAACCAGGGCATTGTGCTCCCATTATTAATATCAACATTTTTAATCAATCACCATCCTATATCACTTTTTTAGTTCAAGTACAAATACAGGTAAACAAAATTACCCTCAAGGAATGGAATCTGTATCAGAGCCCCGAAGTAAGAAAAGGTGGGCTGGCAGAACTATATGTGTCTACAATGCATATTGCCATCTTCTCTTAGTAAGCCATTATTATAATTAGACTAACAAGAAAGAGGTCCTCTTCAGGTGTGTGCAAATTATAGCCTACCCCTGTACTATTATGTTTATCTACCTGCAGCTGTGCCTGGAAGGAATCTTGTTTCTTCTTTTCTTGTACAGTGGTGCCCAAGTTATTTTCTTTCCACAAATAGAATATTGGCCTGAAGTGATTTGAGCTGGGTCTCCCTTTATTATTGTACACTATTGTGCTTCAGTCATTCTCTTGCCACAAATAGCACAGCATAAACTACATCCTACTCCTTAAGCTTCTAGGATGAGCTATAGTCTCCTCTCCTCAGCAGACAACAGAGCTACTCCTTGACACACCCAGAATAACACACTACATCATACAGGATAGATAAAGGGTCTCAGGGGAGGTAATGCAATGTGCATGTGCTAAGTTAATTCCATTTTACATTCTATTATGTATATGTTATTATTCAACCCAATAAAACACTATAAAAAACACACACAAGGCAGCTGAGTGAGTGTTAGGTGGAGAGTCCAATCATTGACGGTTCACCTTCACTGTCTGCTGTTATCAGCCTGCAAGAAGGCTAAATCTTTCTCCAGAAGATTGCAAATCCACTCCTTACACCCAGAATAGCACAACGCAGCTCAGACAGGTGTTTAGGTAATGATCTTTACACCTAAGTTGGCAGAGAGCAGCTTAGAGACCTTTGGTAATGCTGCCAACTCTTCTCAGAAAAACTGTAAATCTATAAAAGAAGAGAGGTTAGTTACCATCCTATTGGGCATGTAGCAGGGGACATTAGTTTGAATTTTGAGTTTAATGTTTAAAACAATAGTAGTTATATCGGAAATGGATGGTAATTAAATATAGTTTTAAGATTTATCTGATTCTTTTTCATATGATACTAATATTTTAATAATCAAAAGAATGCAAACAGCATGTATACATGTGGCATTGCCTTGGGCCAGCTTGTGCAACACCTTTACCAAATATCATTGACCCAGTTGTCACTGCTATCAGCTAGTTTAGGTAAGCCATCCTGTCAATGTCAAGTCCATCTCACCCAATGAAAAAAGATACCTAATATTACAGATGCAAGCAACATGAGAATAAAGGGAAAAACAGGGCTAAGGAAAGCAGGTGGACGTCTTGTCACTGACAGGTCCTCGTTTTACTATGGTGGCTTTCTAGGAAAGTATAGCGAGTTATTAAATGGGGTTAACTGGGATTACAGCTACTGAGCTTCACAGCATCCTGGGAAGGGGATCAGGTTGTAAAAGGTTTCTTAAATTAAGGAAAACAAAATTTGCAGCCAGGAGTGTCATCCATAGATAGTTAGGCACCGATCATTAACTGACACCTGCCTATGACACTGCATATGTTCAATATTCAGGCATCAATGTCTCTGTTTCCAGTCAGCATTGGTCCCTAGGGTCCATATGTGTATTACTTGGGCCAGCTGGGCTTGCCCATATCTGGGTTCCGGTCCTTTTTGTCCAGGGCTACCAGTGGAATCCCATATGTGTTAGCACATATTTCGAAGCATGCTGATATCAGATTTCCCTCCAGAAATTACCATTTTTTGTAAATGTTTATGGCATTAGCTAAATCTTGGATAGGGCTGGACACTTTGAATCTGGGAGTGTAATCTACACATTAATAGGAACAGCAGCCATATTGCATTCAGTCACTAAATTACACCTAGTTGGGACATTACATACTTGTCAATATTCAGGTACCAACAGGGTTTCTCTTTAAAGCTATGAACAATTGATGAGTTTTACAGACTTTTAAAGTGGAAAGTCAGGTGTGCGACCATACTGAGACAACTACCATTTTCCATGCAGTGCAAGGATGAATCCTTAATAGTTTGATCTATGTTAATATAGACCGCTCTTATATGACTATCTTTTATTACAGCAAAACACCATATCCCACAATAGTAAAAAGTAGAGGAAGAGGCAGGTAGATCCCACAGAGAAAAACTGTATATGTTACATACCATTCCTGCGGGTCTTTGTACTAAGATGTCTAGGGGGTCTCAGAGCTCCTTCTTAGCTGCTAAGAAGTGTTCCTATTCATATTGATATATTTGCAAAGAGCATTTACACAATAGATACATTGTGTAAGTCTTCCATTGCTTTTCTCCAAACTAATCTGTGATTCAATTTGAGAAATTATAAGCAAATATTTGCCACGCTATATAATAACACTGGGTCAAGATGCATCACGCTTTTACATTATCCAGCAGCAGTTGTTCTGATGATGTGAACAGGTCTCATAGCGGCAGCATTAGTTCCTGTCATCAGTAGGGGTGCATGTATCACTTACCTGAGGACAGAAAGACTGCAGCAGCGATATAAGTTACTTTCTACTCTTTGTGTGAAAACAAGAAAACTGCAACAGTAGCTGTATCAGTTACTTTGTTGCGGGTCGCCAAAGGGTAACAACTCTAAAGGTCTCTGTATACTTATTACAGGTGCCCCCTACAGGCACTAATTACTACTAAGTACAGGGAGACAGTACTAGAAATGTCATAACAAAAAACGTCAGTCCCATTAGTGCAACTTGTATGGTACATCCATTTACCCTGATGATGTTATCAATGCCAATAGTAAATATGATTGACATATATACTCAATTCTTTCTAGGTGAAACTATGTGCATCATGGCAAAAGCCTAACAGGAAAGCATACTGTAAAAGGGTGGGGAAATTCAATGACGTTATTAGTATGAGTATTATGTTAACCAAAATTACTGCTAAACCATTTCTGATCAATCCATCACTACGGAGGTACCAGGGTGTCTCCTTTATAATGTAATAAGCATTCTTTTTTCTTCATCAAGTCAATTACAGGGGACTGTGAAGTCCCTGGGTGTAGGTTTCTGTGTTGGGAATTCTACTTAGTGTAACAGAGGATATATTTCTCCCTGATCACAGACACTTCCAGGTAAAACAGGTAAACCATCCTCACCTACTAGGTGTATGTGTTTATCTCACTCAGTGGGATCTGACAGCCAAGAGTCTGCTTCTTATAATGTCAATTTGTCTGAGGTGGAAAACATGATATAACTTTATTTGATCACAAAATCAATCCAGTCGTTGTTCATGAAATGAGGACAACTTTATCATATTTGGTTACCTAATTACAACTTATAATATATTACATACTTTTTCCAGATGGATAAAACCTGATTAATCATATGATTATATGTTTCATCTTGGTATGTATTGCATCATAATACAAGAAATATCTAATCAACATTAAAAATCCAAATTGAATATCAAAGGATGACTCAGAGCTGCTACATATTGCAAAGGTAATGAGGTTTGCATGATTTGGAAATGTTTACTGAATTTCATGTGAAGGTTACATCTGAGAAATAGCTAGCCTTGTGTCAGGGGGCCCTGAGTGATGGTTAAGTTCTCTAGGAGTGGCCTTCTGCACTGCAAAACAGGAGACCCATTAAAGTCCTATACAAGCTGCCCTTAGCACCAGGGGTCTTTTCATGAGCTGAGGGTTGAGGCAATAGTTTGAAGGTCACTTGGTAATAGGTCCAGGTGATACCAGGTATAGTCAGCTGTAAAACCTCCCTGTGATCAGTAAAATCAATATATATATATATATATATATATATATATATATATATATATATATATATATATATATATATATATATATTTTTATATATATATATATATAAAAAATAGAAAAATAAAAAATAAAAAATAAAAAAAGATTCTGGGAAAGCAATTACCTTCATCATTTCTAAGATGCCATGCGCTTGGGTAAGTAGGTTTTAATTAATTTAATTAGTTAAATTGCCTTCAACAGCCTTGGTGGCATTGCTACTTCTAATTACTAATTACTTTGTTGTCCTCAATTCCTAGAGAGTGGTCATGTTACATTTACTCAAATGTGGATACGAGAGGGGAGCACAAATGTTGGCCCTGTTTTGAGCGAGTTAGATTATGCAGACCTTTTTTCCTCTGCCTTTACTTCATCTAAAAAGTAACCCTAGACATTGAAAGCTGCAGTCCACGCAAATTTGTACAGTGCATTCTGATGGGCCACGAAGTGTGTTCTGGTTATTGCTGATATTAGAGAACTGGTCATGTAACAATAAGAGTATTACTCCTTATTGACTGAGAGCAAATGCCTGGCAATATGACTGACTTATTGCTGACTGCAGACTTGGTTTATATTGGCACTCTAAACACTTGTCCTAGTGTCTTGCATAGACTAGGAGCAATAACAGCTAATGGCTTTCCATATCCCAAGCCTCTTTTGAAAGGTTCGCCACAGGTCGTTTTCCAATACAGGCAATGGACACCCACTCATAGATCTGTATACTTTGACCGCTACTCTGGCAGATTGGCATTAGAGACAGTTGTGAAATGAAGACTCTACATCATAGCTGCAGTCTATACGGGATTAAGTGTAGATTTATAACAGGATTGGTCTGATGGCTTAAAAAAAGGTATAGAGCAAATAGAATGTTCCTATCTGGAAAAACAGCCCCATTTCACCTCCTACTAAGTTTTATTATATTCTAAGGCAAGATTTGTTGTGGTTTTAGTTAGGCATCTAGATCTTTCCATGCAAAGAAAGTGTTTAAAGGGGAAAAGAGCAGGTCTATCTAGTGCCACATAATCATCCACAGTCAGTTTGTAATTGGGCTCTTTTCATCAGGTCATCCCCCAATCAGAGGTGTAGGTGCATTTATATCCTTTAGAAACACATTTAAAAATGGCATAGGACACAGAGTTGCATTGTTTCATGTTTACAACAAGATCGGTTAGCTGAATTCAACCATACCTAGCCGATAACCAGACAATCCCATTCAGTGCTAGTCCATCAGGTTTATAGGAAGCGGTGTGCAACTATCATACATGAATGCTCTTGTTTCTTTTCATAACAATGATTGTTTACATCATACATGATACTGCTTGTGACTGTGCCCCTTCTATACCTTAACGCCTGCCTCCAAGTGTGGATTTCTACACCAAACTGGTGTTTTTAGTAAAACCACCTGTATTCCCTTTGGCAAGAATGTTGCTTTTCTCAGAGGATCTACCTCCTCACACGTTAACTATGGGAGACTGTATGTCTTGTGGCTGTACAGTAAGAAGAAACTGCTGTACAGGAAATGAAGCAGATATAGACTACAGGTGTGCCATGAGCAACATGGAACTATACTGTGTTTTTCTATGTGCAGATAAGGACAGTATTTTTTTATGCCGAGGTGGTGGCGTAGCCACCTGGTGGTGCCGCTAGGCACCACCAAAACAAGGTATATGATGTTTGCACTTTACCAGAAGTCAGAACGGACGCCGCCATCTTGGATTGTGCCGCCATCTTGGATTAAGAAGTCACAACACAAATTTATGCTATGTGATAACAATAATATAAATCAACCTTAGATAGTTCCTGAGGTTGATTATAATCGTACCTACCCCCCTAAAATGGACCCAAGGAACTCAATGGTTCTATTGCTTTGTTTCTGATACAGCTGGTTGCCTAGCGACGGCTATTATTATTGTTTATCTGCCTAGCAACACGCATTTCCATGTTCCTAAGGTTTATTATGATTATACATATCTCCCCTGAGGTTGACATAATCATTTTTACCCCCCCCCCCCTAAAATGGACCCAAGGAATATTTGAAGTTACATCATCCTTACCCCTGATAACCCCTTCCTGGCCCTGCTTTCTTGGTGTCTTGAATGGGTTCCCTTCAAACATACCAACCATGTAGGCATTATGTTTCTTCGAATGCAAGAATTGCGATTCTTGCCGCGTATAACAACCGCAATTCTTGTTATCCTACTCTCTACACATGGCTGAAATAGGGTTTCTTATCTTGCTGGGTAAGGATGGTTTACGCCATTATTTCCATGAATCATATTGTAAAGGCTTTGCACATATAACACTCTTCTCTGAAATGAATACAATTGATATCCAGCTTGCATACACATTGCTTTCTATTCATAATTATGTTCTCAAGGGTAAGAGCTAATAGCAAATAAGCTGGCTCCTGTGTACCAGGACGTCTCAAAACACAGCTATCCCTATGAATATATAGTGACACTAATCAAATTGTTCTGCTTCAACAAGCTTAACATATCTTGGTTTTCCGCCCCCTACAAGGGTTTTGGATACATTTTGGTTATTAGCCAACCGTCCACCAGTAACAGAATATGTCACATGCCTCCTGTTGATCAGTAAATCCAGATCCTGATTTCATTGGCATTAATCAAAGGGCAGGGGGATTAGTATTCTTGAGAGAGGCAATGACCTAAACTTTCTGAGATTGCCACAATGTTTTGCTAATCGGTCAATGACTTATATGCCATAATCCCTTTGACCAGATCTACATATGTAAAAATGAATGCATTTATTTTCTAAAAAGGTAAACATTCAGTAGCTGCTATTCACGAAATGGCTTGAGTGTTTATCTAACTGAACAAGATAGGGTCGGGAAAAACAGTGTATAGGTAGTTTACAGTACATCCATCATAAATAGGACGATTCACTTTACAGGGTTTTGAATACAGCAGAAACAGAGAATCGGGAGAGGGAGGCTCGAGTCTACCAATCTACTTAATCTAATACCAAAGTTCTGCATCCTCTATGCTTTTTTTAGCAATGCAGTGGCTTATCTCCCTACATGACTTCCAGGTCACCCTGCTTAATGCTTCATTACATTTCAGCAGGACCTTCAAGTAGTGTATAACCAAATAAGAGTAAGGATATAACTAAATCAGCACTTGATTCATCCAATTGAAAGTTTTCAAAAATCAATTAAAACTAAAAAGAACCCAGAACATTAAGAGAGGGCAACATGCAGTGCAATTAACGTCTAACACATAGAGGCAGCATTATGGCATTACCGAATTAATTATTGTGGGATACAAAGTTCTGATTGCATATCTATTTCATAATTTGAAAATATCTCTTTCGATCAGAACTAATTTCCAAGAATCATTCTGTACTTATCTATATTACTCACTGCAGAAATATGCATGAAGTTGGCATTTTAAGTCCTGTGCACAGTCAGATAACAGGCCTACTTGTCCAAGGTGGTACCTTAGATTGTCACAACGTACAAGTACCACCCACAGAGTTTTACTTTCTGGACATTAAAAAGAAAAAAAAAGTATGTAAGACACAATTCGATCCCTACAATTTAAAGATTTCCAATCAGCACTATATTTTAGATAGTAATTGTATGTATTCATTTGGACTCTATGTGTATTTGTGTTTGGATATGATAGAGCTGACGTTGCAAATTGCTGCCCAACATCTACCAGGAGGGATGAGGTCGCAATGAGGTGTGATTCCCTGCTTTATGGTAAAGCAATGTAGGAATTAGGTTAGTGGGCTGTCGGCCAAGATTGGTGTAAGCAGAAAACTACCTAGTACCTCTATAAGCACTCATTCCAGGCTCATTTCGGTGAAAGTAATTCCCATCTCATGATGTTCCCATTGATTATCAGATCTATATGTGCATAAATAAACCTGATTCCATTTCAAAGATAGATACCTTTGCAAATGTATCTATGGCCATTTTGACACTAGCTTTAGAGAAGCTACCTAAATCACATAGTTCCGAGCTAATATTATCTATCCATCTTAAAACTTTTAGATCCAGGTTTCTTCCGGACGTAGACAGCCACACATCAAACCAAAGTAACAGATTCTAAAATTGTGTTTGGTAGCGGGATCTGCGTTTACCGTAATAGACACAGCTATCTAAAGCCTCCTTGGAGGGTAGGCCATAGAGTCTGCATCCCTGGTTAGTATGCTGAAGGGGATTTTCTGCACTCAATCTGGATTGTCTGTGAGGAGTCAAGAAATAGGAGCCAATCCATAATTCTATGTTATTCTCCCTGTGTGGCACTTTTCCGTTCTGATGAAGACAGCCAATGGGCTAAAACAGAGGACACCTAGGCTTTCTTTATTGTCAAATACAGTGTAACCTGGCAAGGTCCTTAGCTGTTTCAGTTATATTCAGTGACATGAATTGATAGAGGTACTGTAACCGTAAACATAGTTATTTTTGTGCGACTGTTTTAGATAATTTAGACAGGTATCAGCTGTATCAGAGTTAAATAATGGGTAAAAAATCTTTGAATTACCAAGAGCGAAGAAAAGAGCACACTGGATAACATCTTGTTTTACTTCCCACAATAAGGAGATTGGCCCTCTTCGGAGGCCATCCACCTACCCAACCAGGTGAAAAGAACATGGAATAACTTTGCCTCAGTCCCTTACTAATCCACTATATGAATCACATTGTAACCAAAAATAATTGGTGCTGACCCTGTTCATACCTTACATGCCAGCAGTCTAAGGTAGGACAGAACAACTATAGCTACCAGACAAGTCCCTCCTCCTGGCTGATAAGGCTCTCTTTAATGTGTATACCCCAGTGGAGATGTTAGCTCTCCTGTAATTGGTTGTTGAGATCAGAGAAGCCATCTGATTGGTTGGTTGTCAAGTGGAAGTATTGCATGATTTGTCCAATACCTTTGGCATGTCTTATTAGGTTTCCTTTCCATATAGGATTGAAGCTATCATCCAGTTAATCTATTTAATGTAGCTGAATGATGATTTAATAGGTCTGGCTGATTTTGGCAGATACATTGAGATGCATTGGAAAAAATGTATGTTGTGGTTCCTGAGAAACAAAATGTTAAGAAGGCACAATATATTGATTTTTACCAAGATACAGATTGATATTTCCCTTTGCTTTACATGTAGCACACAGGGAGCAATAGCTTTCAAAAATAAATTTAAAAAATAAACATTTGAACAAAAGAAAGGAGGGTATTGTAGATATGTTATACTGGTAAGTGTATATTCTCCCTTATATCTCCTTTAGACAATTTTGTTGCTTACCACGTCACCTTTTGTTCTAACAGTTAGTAATATGTACATTATTTACCTGAATAAATCAGTAAACACTACATTGTGAAATATTTGTGGCATCCTTCTATGAGTATTTACTATCTGTATGGAATCACCATATATATATTTATGATGCTTTCCCTAGCTTGGCCTGTTTAGTGGAAATAGGACTGAGGGAGATGCATTACAGTATGGATCCGACACTTACCACGATTTATCTCCACAGGGGGCTAACTTAAATGCTCAGTCTGCTCCATTTGTGATAACATCATGATATACTGTTTCATGCATCCATTGTCTACCCCTCACTGCTTGGTGTCTATCTGTAATGAGCTACCATTATACACAACTGTTGGTTGTGAGACAGTCATTAATAGCTGATAAGGGAGTAATCCTGTGTAATTCACTGCTGATAGCTAGCTGATGGGTTGGTTATACCTGATAGGGTTCTACTATTAGAAAAGGTAAGTCATCTGTCAGTTATTGCATCAAGAATTAAGGCAGGTGCATTACTAGATGAAGCAAACGCTCCCGATTATTAGTCTCCACTGGATGATACACCATCTCATTCACCCTTTGTCTGCCCCTCACTGCCTAGTTTAATAAGATGCAATTATCGGCTAGTACAGGAGTGAGGCAGTCATTAAATGTCGATGAAGGTGTAAGCCTATGTAATTAACTGCCGATCACTATCTGATGGGTCGTTTATACCTAGCTGATACTGTCTTCATGAGAGGGTTCTATTGTTGAAAAGGGGAAGTTGTCTGTCAGTTATAACATAAAAAAATTACTCTCAAGCTTTTTGAGTCTTATTTTGGCATACATATGTACACAATGCTTGTCCGTTTGCATATTTTTGGGCTTATTTGTGATGTGTTTAAATTAAAGAACTTCATTGCAGCAAGTCCTCATTAAGAGATTAGCGTAAACATCCTTGTATCTCCTAACCACAATGGTTTTGGTTGGTGCATTGAGAAGAAAAATGAGATAATTGTTGCCTGCTGGTAGATCCTGGTGAGTGGAAGCTGTTGACAAAAATGTTAAACATAAAACACAGCTGTTGACCACTGACTTCCTTTCCTCAGGAAGAACAGACAAACAATGTGATTAAGTTTTCTATAAAACTTTCGTACAAACTTTTAAATACAACAAAATATTTTTGTGGTACTGGACCATTGTGTCGGTATGATCCATATATAATTAGGCATCAAACAATTTACCTGCAGCTACTAACATTGGACTAATGACACCTCAAATCAATTTGTGATATTAATTAGCCATTGTAATAAATTGGCTTAAATGTCAGTTTAGGAAGATTCCAGTTTTTCTTTCTATTCTAAAACTCATGTAATACCTAATGAATTCCATCAGGGCATGTATATGAAAGACTTTCCAAAGGTATATTGATAATGTAACATTTTAGAGCATGAGATAGAGAACAAAAAATTCTAGTCTCTTCATGCACTGCTAGAAAGATGCTCCCTATACCAAACTGTTTAACTGTGTTCTCTACAAATGCATTGTAACAGACCCGCAAGCAAACACTAGACAAGGTCGTTGTAGCTGTTCAGGCAGGAAGTCCCTGTAGTTGAGCTCACAATGCAGCATTGTGGGTAATGCCACCAATGTCAGCTGTCCGTTATTTCAAACTTTGAGAGCCAAAGGAAAACAGTTTTAAAAAAGTCAGAAAGAGAGAGAGACTACTTATTTAATGAATTGAAAGACACCAACAGATAAAGGAGGGAAAATGAAAAGAGAAATAAACCTAGAGCCATCTTAAAGTCAGATGATCAGGAAGCTGATATCAGGTTGTGAATGATATTGGGAAAACTCATGTGCCTTTACTACAATCAATAAATGCCTCATTCTACATGATTTATAAATAGTCTGTGCCTTATGTCCTCCAAAAATCCTCTCTGTAAATAGTCACTTAGTTGGTTTTCACGTTTTCCTGAGTTAGAAGTGGTTCCTTGATAAAATCGTTTAGGTAGGTTGTATGGCATTCAGCTGGCTCAGTAAAACTAGAAAAAAAATAAGAGGTACTTCAAGTTAAAAAGGTAATTACCATTTAAAGGCTTCTACTAAGGGTTTATATTTAGCTTCACTTTGCCAAATTGGTAATCCTGCAAGCTGGAGAAAATTTGGGGCGGCTCTTGCTCCTGCTATTTACTTTTGTCCTTTTGGGTCTTAAGAAATGCTCATGAATTACCCTTAAACATGTATTATTTGTCAATTGTTACCAGAGGATTTCTGAAAATCATTTTCTTACAAAGGTATTCATTGCACCCAAAAAATTGGGAATGTATCAGTATTACAGCACTAGTGAGAATAAGAACCTGAATTACCTGAGTGTGCTAAGTGCATTCAGAACTAACATTACTTCTAAACAGTTCTAAGAATTGAATAAATGAAAGAATCAATGGATGGTGATCATCAGGGAAATTCTCATGTGGAAACAATGACACTGCATAATGTAGTCAGGATGCAGGAAAAGTAGCTCCTACCTACTCTGTTCACCCCTCTACCATCCTGATAGTAGACTAGTCCCTGGTCGGAGAGCGGGACACACACAGTAACACTGTGCCTGACTAGACACATCTAGAGATGACCCTCCCCTCCCCCACTTAATCCTCCCTCATACCTGGTATAAAGGCCAGTGACCGTTCCTCCTTCTGGCCGAAGAGGCCCTCATTATTTGCTATAATTGGCCGTTGAGATGAGAGACAGCATCTGATTGGTTTATGGTCCTCATGTGGAAATGTTGCATAGATTGACCAATAGCTGTGTCATTTCTGAGTACATAATAGATATTATAGAAGATAATTTACTTTAGAAAGCTGCAGTAAATTACATAGTTTGATTGGATTCAAGATGGCTGTATTTATATCTATGGGAGATGAAATTTAAAAAGAGAGCATCATGCTTTATATCAATGAAAGATGTATGATGAAATAGGCGCAATGCTAAAAACCCTTTATATGCTGGTCCCTGAGGAGAAAAGTGATAAAGAAGGGATAGTGTCTTACATTGATTCCCATATTGACATAGCCTCCCTAGCTTGGCAAATGAGGCAGGTCCTACAAATAATGCACATCTCTATGTCCAGGACCAAAGTCCCCATGGGCAAGTTTCCGGAAACAACCTCAGCAAGAAGTAACAAGGAAAAGTGGCATTATATTCTATTTGGGCCTGCATCGCATAAAACTGCAGATATGATTCATTTAGTGCTCGGATTCCCTGGCTATATTTCTGAATTGAATCTGAACTGTGGCAAGTGGGAGTGGACAACATCCAAAACGTCCAAGACAGAGTTACAAAGGTATTCCTGACCAATACACCTGAGGTTAGAGAATCAGGATTTTCAGATGAATAGATAAAACCTTTTTTACTGAAGGTGAGAGGATCACGATTTATTTCAATGTAAGGTGTCTGATAAACTAAGCTACAATACTAGAGAGCCTGTACGTGCTGGTCCTTGAGGGGTAAACGTGATGCAGAAGATAGAGTGTGTCACATCGATTCCCATATTGACATAGCCTCCATGGGGGGCAACAGATAAGGCAAGTCTATTTATGATGTACATTGATATCCAGGACCACTATTCCGTTGGCCAAGTTTGCCGAAGCCATTTCACTGGTGAGTGTCAAAGAAAAGTCACATCATATTTTATTTAGGGTAGCGTTACTCAGATCTGCAGATATGATTTATTGAGTGCTTAGATTTAAGCCCACTACTAAAGTAGAAATAGTTCAATGTTGTTAATGCATTTCATGTCATATTACCTGGTGGCCACTCTTTCAGTCAGTGTTAGCTGGTTCAGCAAAAGGAGAGGGGGTTGCCAAACAAAACGAAACCAAAAATAAAATGAGAAGAGCCAAATATGTTATTTGTGTTGTTCGCAATTTGGGCCTTTTCCCAGCAGGAAGGTAAGATATGACCAACTATTTCACACACTTATTCCCGTCTGGATGGACCCTAACCAGAGACAGCTGATAAGATATCTTATATGGCAGGTCCTCATAGATATAATATCTTCACGGAAGCTCACTAAAGCATTCTCTGAAAGATGTATATCTATCATAAATGCAAAAATCCCTGGAAGGCTATTTTGTCACAGCCATTTCTATGAATTTCTTCTTAGTGTGAGTCAAAAGCCTTTCACTGCTGATATCACTGACAGACATGGGGCTGGAAAGCTTGCTTTGATTCTGGGATATTTGTTTTATCACTTACATTCTGCTCTATTTTACAGAAAACTGAATTAATATACATGATTGTGAAAATGACTATGCCAGCCTTAAATTCCACTTACATCAACATCACAATTATTGATCACACCTAGACTGTAAGGTGTGTCTCTAACCTGACAGCATGATGTAGTCTGTAAGGTGTGTCTCTAACCTGACAGCATGATGTAGTCTGTAAGGTGTGTCTCTAACCTGACAGCATGATGTAGTCTGTAAGGTGTGCCTCTAACCTGACAGAATGATGTAGTCTGTAAGGGCCTCTAACCTGACAGCATGATGTAGTCTGTAAGGTGTGTCTCTAACCTGACAACATGATGCAGTCTGTAAGGTGTGCCTCTAACCTGACAGCATGATGCAGTCTGTAAGGTGTGTCTCTAACCTGACAGCATGATGTAGTCTGTAAGGTGTCCCTCTAACCTGACAGCATGATTTAGTCTGTAAGGGCCTCAACCTGACAGCATGATGCAGTCTGTAAGGTAT
Source organism: Harmothoe impar (assembly GCA_947462335.1). NCBI lineage: Eukaryota > Metazoa > Annelida > Polychaeta > Phyllodocida > Polynoidae > Harmothoe > Harmothoe impar. The sequence goes on along the minus strand of OX381719.1, from coordinate 7,883,109 downwards.
GTCTTATACCTGACAGCATGATGTAGTGTGTAAGGTGTGTCTCTAACCTGACAGCATGATGTAGTCTGTAAGGTGTGTAGACCTCTAACCTGACAGCATGATGTAGTCTGTAAGGTGTGCCTCTAACCTGACAGTATGATGTAGTCTGTAAGGTGTGTCTCTAACCTGACAGCATGATGTAGTCTGTAAGGGCCTCTTACCTGACAGCATGATGTAGTCTGTAAGGTGTGCCTCTAACCTGACAGCATGATGTAGTCTGTAAGGGCCTCTTACCTGACAGCATGATGTAGTCTGAAAGATGTGTCTCTAACCTGACAGCATGATGTAGTCTGTAAGGGCCTCTAACCTGACAGCATGATGTAGTCTGTAAGGTGTGCCTCTAACCTGACAGCATGATGTAGTCTGTAAGGGCCTCTAACCTGACAGCATGATGTAGTCTGTAAGGTGTGTCTCTAACCTGACAGCATGATGTAGTCTGTAAGGTGTGCCTCTAACCTGACAGAATGATGTAGTCTGTAAGGGCCTCTAACCTGACAGCATGATGTAGTCTGTAAGGTGTGTCTCTAACCTGACAACATGATGCAGTCTGTAAGGTGTGCCTCTAACCTGACAGCATGATGCAGTCTGTAAGGTGTGTCTCTAACCTGACAGCATGATGTAGTCTGTAAGGTGTCCCTCTAACCTGACAGTATGATGTAGTCTGTAAGGTGTGTCTCTAACCTGACAGCATGATGTAGTCTGTAAGGTGTGCCTCTAACCTGACAGCATGATGTAGTCTGTAAGGTGTGCCTCTAACCTGACAGCATGATGCAGTCTGTAAGTGCCTCTAACCTGACAGCATGTTGTAGTCTGTAAGGTGTGTCTCTAACCTGACAGCATGATGTAGTCTGTAAGGTGTGCCTCTAACCTGACAGCATGATGCAGTCTGTAAGTGCCTCTAACCTGACAGCATGATGTAGTCTGTAAGGTGTGTCTCTAACCTGACAGCATGATGTAGTCTGTAAGGTGTGCCTCTAACCTGACAGCATGATGTAGTCTGTAAGGTGTGCCTCTAACCTGACAGCATGATGTAGTCTGTAAGGTGTGCCTCTAACCTGACAGCATGATGCAGTCTGTAAGTGCCTCTAACCTGACAGCATGTTGTAGTCTGTAAGGTGTGTCTCTAACCTGACAGCATGATGTAGTCTGTAAGGTGTGCCTCTAACCTGACAGCATGATGTAGCCTGTAAGGTGTGTCTGACAGCATGATGTAGTCTGTAAGGTGTGTCTCTAACCTGACAGCATGATGTAGTCTGTAAGGTGTGTCTCTAACCTGACAGCATGATGTAGTCTGTAAGGTGTGTCTCTAACCTGACAGCATGATGCAGTCTGTAAGGTGTGCCTCTAACCTAACAGCATGATGTAGTCTGTAAGGTGTGCCTCTAACCTGACAGCATGATGTAGTCTGTAAGGTGTGCCTCTAACCTATCAGCATGATGTAGTCTGTATGGTGTGCCTCTAACCTGACAGCATGATGTAGTCTGTATGGTGTGCCTCTAACCTGACAGCATGATGTAGTCTGTAAGGTGTGTCTCTAACCTGACAGCATGATGTAGTCTGTAAGGTGTGTCTCTAACCTGACAGCATGATGTAGTCTGTAAGGTGTGTCTCTAACCTGACAGCATGATGTAGTCTGTAAGGGCCTCTAACCTGACAGCATGATGTAGTCTGTAAGGTGTGTCTCTAACCTGACAGCATGATGTAGTCTGTAAGTAGTGTCTCTAACCTGACAGCATGATGCAGTCTGTAAGGTGTGCCTCTAACCTGACAGCATGATGTAGTCTGTAAGGTGTGTCTCTAACCTGACAGCATGATGCAGTCTGTAAGGTGTGTCTCTAACCTGACAGCGTGATGCAGTCTGTAAGGTGTGTCTCTAACCTGACAGCGTGATGCAGTCTGTAAGGTGTGCCTCTAACCTGACAGCATGATGTAGTCTGTAAGGTGTGTCTCTAACCTGACAGCATGATGTAGTCTGTAAGGTGTGTCTCTAACCTGACAGCATGATGTAGTCTGTAAGGTGTGTCTCTAACCTGACAGCATGATGTAGTCTGTAAGGTGTGCCTCTAACCTGACAGCATGATGCAGTCTGTAAGGGCCTCAATCAGACAGCTTAACAACAGCTCAGTGGGACATCAATAACCTGACACCTTCTGCTCTGACCCAGGCTGCTATAGTACCATCTGCTTTAGGTTAAGATTGTCTCAACACCTCCGGTTTATTGGAATAATCTTGTCACAAACAGCAGATAGAGGTATAATTCTGTGTAATTTACTGCAGGTGACTCTGTGATGGGTCCTTAACTATGTGATAAATGACTGTTCAGCTTTCTGCACCTGTCATTAAGACATGATTAAGAAATGACATACTGTCTCATTCGCTTTTGTCGGCCTAGCATCCACTTATCCCCTTGGCATAATAAGACACCATTATCCACAAGTATTGGGAACCAGCCAGACTTGTACTGCTGATAAAGGTATAATTCTGTGTAATTTACTGCAGGTGACTATGTGATGGGTTGCAAACCAGTGCCGTAAAAGGAAGATATTCTGTGAAACGCAGTTTTAGAAAACAATAATTACTTGCACTTGATTGACTGTGATTAATTGACAATAACAATTGTTGAGGACTAGAGGACCATGAGGCATTTGCTTCATGGTTCTGTGTTTGAGAGCAAGCATACCACAGGTAGTGGGGGATCTACATTGTGTGGGGAGTGAATGTATGGGAGACATTGTTGTCAGCTTTTCATGGCACACTAAAGGATCGAGTGACAATCAGGGAAAAAGGGTATTCCCATGAATATGAAAGTGAGAGGCAAATACCATTGTTACAGCAAGACATAATAGAGAAGAGAGACAAGGAAGGGGCAAAGAGACTTTCTAGTGTAAACATTAGCAATGGGCAAAACTGGTGAGTTGTTCCATCTTGTGTTCTCAACCTCTGCTTAAAAAATTATTGACATTAAGTATGTCGTACCGGAAAGCTGAGATCTGACCCCTAATTTGCCCTGGGAACTGTTTCTGTGAAACGAGCACATGCTACAGTACCCTATCAGCCCAAAGACCTACACGTAGTCTCTGACATGCAGTAAACGTTTAGAGATTAGTTGATGTGAAAAATGTGATGTCAATGTTAAAAGAAGTAGCAGCTGGTCCATCCAAGGTTGCTGATTATACAATAATCACAGCCCTATTTGGCAGCGGAAGTGGTGTTAGTTCTGATAACAGGCAGGGAGGTGGAGCAGCTGCAGCTGGGCCCAGGTTGGTTGCTATGACAACATAATACAACTGCTTATGATGGCACAGTGGGTGCTCCTGACCAGATGGGGAGTGGTAGAGAAATAGCCAATGAGAGGAACCAACACTTATCTCCTTAGAAGTTTTTATCATGCAACCAATTTGACTGATGAGAGAGGAAAAGCATGAAATGGTGTTGCAAACATTAAGCACCGTTACAAAATACAAAGAAGTGCCCTGCCATAACCCTAAACTACAACCTTTTTGTGTTTCTCATTTATTTACAGGGGCCCCAAACAAACTAAGACAATCACGTTGAGTGTTCATTTTGATTTATTTTGATGAGCAAAAAAGTATTTGGCTCCTAATTTTTTCATGTATTTTTAGGCAACTTTAATCAAAGAGTACCATTGTTCTAAGGCTGGACTTCCCGCAATTTAGTGCAGTCTAGGCAAATTTAGTGTTAAAAAATAAAAGTTGCTGTAAATATGCCCATTAATTTAATTCAAAGTTTGCAGGTGTGAGGACGTCACACAGTGATGGCAATGCAGTGATTGTCTCTTCCGGACATCAAAAGCATTTATTTCTTGCAGTTCACTCGGATGACCTTTGAACTTTAACCCCTGGACAGACTGAAGATGTAGGTGGTAATCTAACTTTTACCCCTGGTCAAACCCCAGTGCCAGACTCAGCAGCACCCTAAGTCTATCCTACTGTAGGCTTGTTGTCAGAAGAAGAGAAAAAAGAACAAGGAACAATGTCCTTCACATTGATAAGTTCTAATGCAGCTAAAATGGTCATCTCAATGCATACTGTTATGGTGTAGTAAAATGTAATGTGGCATTGGTATCATTGCAACCCTGTGTATGTTAGATCAAACAAACTCATAAGTTCAGTATAGTCTATGACGACGGTGTTATCTTACCATCTCTTATATCAGACTGTTATATAACCTACACTGGGCCCCTGTACCTCTCCTCTTATCAATCTCCTGGTAACCACAGGCGCTCTGGGGTCAGGTTCTATCGTCCTGCCTCAGGACAGTCCCTGAGCTGTCATGGGCTATACTGAGTTATTGCCACCACACCCTTCAACATTAGATATACAGCCTATACACTCTCTCTGATATACGAACCCCTGGTACTTGAAAGAAACTTAATCCTAAGAAGCCAATCAACAATATAGATGCCTTTACAAACAGCAAAGAGCCACAGTATTGTCTGAACACAGCCTCCTGGGGTCTACACAGAAGCAGCGTGATCAGTGAATTAGGCAGCTCTACAAGCCCTCAGTAATTGGTGATGTTTTCCGTAGAGAAGCCCTCAGTGAGTTGTGTTGATGTCTGCACTCAATCATCCTAAAGCTGCATTAATGTTGTATACACCATGGGGGACATACTCATTTCCATAGAACTTTAATCTGAAATTACCTTTCAGGTGTCAGCTCTGAAACTTAAAGGTGTCATTGAAATAAAAGTTTGCAGCAGTATGTTTTTTATTCCAATATTAGCCAAATTACTATCCTGCTCAGCATGAAGTCCTGTTGCTGATTCCTATACTAGCCACCAGAGGGCAGCATTAGTCCCTGAGTGGCGTCCATCAGCACGAAATGCTGCCCAGGGTCACGTGTCTCAGGTAGTTACTCCTCTACAGCCTACACACCTTAAGGAAAATGCCTTGGGATTTTGGTACTTTTAGGCCCCTATGAGAGTGGTTTGCACCCAATCCATGCTGTGCGTCAGTGGCAATCCAATGAAGAGAATATCATTGGCCCAGGCACTCTCCCACCTCAGTCTTTGGCTTTAAACTGAGCTGTATGTATCATGACCCGAGGAATGCCTGCATGAGCCAGTGGTATGTACTCCACTGCACAGTAGTTGATTAACACCCTGCATACAGCTAAGGCACAATATATTCTCAAGTTCAATTTCTAGGTGCTGTTTGGAGGGCAACATGTTTACTCAAATCAAACCAAAGTATTTATCTAATACTTGTGATGTTTAGAGGCAATGGCTGTCTTGGCTGAAATGAAGTTAAAGACATTCTAGGTATAGAGATCAAATATGGATGCAAATTTGATGGGTTTATCCAACAAGAGGTATTTTTACTAATCTTATGCAAAGTGTAGTATATTAGGTGCACAAAATTGGCCTCACATACTGAAGGACTCTATTTCTTCTTCACAGGTGTGCCAAGATGAGGATTATTTTACAAGTGTTGTTGTCTACATGTGCAATTATGATCATTCTTTCTCCCTTCCTCCCTCCTACCTCATTGTGTCTGTGTGGTGTTAGGACCTCTTAGTGACCGGTAATGGATGCAGTAAGGTGTCACTCTATAGATCTCACACCAATGTCTCGAAAACTAGTCATGGTCACACACTCACCTACCTAACCTTTTAGCCGGCTCCTGGGGGAGCCTTTGTAGCCAGCCGGTAGTGATGCCTGCACTGCCCGGTGCTATTGTCAGTGGTAATGGACACAGGAACTCACATTGTATGAAAGTGTGACCAAGGTCATGCACTCTGTGTAGAGACACACACTCACATACCTAACCTGTTAGCCCTGTTTTTAGGGAGTGTTTGTCCCCAGGAATAGTTACAGGAAGTAGCTGTGTATAAAGCCCTGACCAAGGTCATGCACCCTGTTTATAGTCAGTCACTCACATGCCTCAGATTGTCGTCTGCCCTTTAGAACATCTTCTGTTGAACAACTAGCAAAGGCTTGAATTTTTGTATAGATGTTAAAACCTCTTGTCTAATCCATTATTTTTCCTGCTTGGTAAGGTAGTATATTACTAGTACAGAAAAATAGGATTTCAATAGGAGTGCATATTGGAGGCAGGTGCTCAATTATTCTCTTCATACAGAAGAATAGGACTTCATACAAAGCTTCTCTTAAAGGTGCCTAATGACTGTTTCGTATCTGTATCATAGATGTGTATCTATACACCAGCCAGTACTAGCAACACCAGGGTTGTCCCTATTAAATAATTAAAGGCCCTAATCCATGAATACTTCAATGAAAGCTCTGGGGACACATCATGCATATCAATATTTTAATTGCTGTCTTTACAAAGTTTGAATGGGAATATTATTCATCAACAGGTATATTACTTAGCTGTTATGGCTCTTACAATACTTAATCACGTTAAAGGTACTCATGAATCTTTCATCAGCTAACATTTTAGTCACTGTCCATACAATATTGTTCCAGGGGCCACATGAAAGTTATTATACGCTGCCTGCGATGCATAATTTAGTACTCAGGTAGGATGGTAACGGATACTGCAGATATCAAATGAAATATAGACTGCTTAGAAAGAGTGACAAACATCCTACATAGCTAGCGGTTGGGATATCAAGGAGGATGACAGGAAGACAATGATGTCATATCCATACACCTTCTTAGGAGGATCATATTGGCAGTGGCAGCCGTAGGTGCGTCTTATGTGGAAGGAGTCCTGCAGAACCAATGGAATAACATACATGTTTCTCTGTGGTAAACAAAAAAGACTTCATCTTGTAAAAGTTGGAGTTGCCCTGTTTTAAAGAAACAGCTGGGCATTGGGATATGTAAGCAAACAGAATGTCCATTCAGTTGGTGTTTACAAGTGGTTATCCAGTATCTAGATAAGGCAATTAATCTGTGTTGATGTGTAGTATGTTGCTGTGATTACCCTGTCCTCCTTCAATAAAATAGAGATGAAGTAATAGAGATGTCTAAGAGTTGAAAGAAAGTTATTGAAATAACTTCTTAACAACTATAGAAAATTTACCTTCTGACTAAGATTATTATGATATCAACGATGACATTTTGCAGTATACGGTGATACATTACAGTAAAATATAATGTAGAGTAGATAAAAGTCATGGTTTGGCCGAGACAGCGGGTTACATTACTTATATTTTGATGTAATGAATACAATGGTATTTTACCAACCCTTTTAAAAGGAGGACTGAGTCAGTGACCTAACCCGCTGAATTTTGCATGCATGTTGTAGATTCAGAGCTCCTTTAATGTGTGAGACACTCAGTTTCTTGTCTTCTTGGTTCAGCAAGGACATTTATTTGAACAACTGGACAAACTTTTTTTTTTTAGCAGACCTAAGACCAATTTTAACACATGGATGATTATGTTTCTTCTGTCAGCTTACTTGTAATATGAGTTCCTATCCACAGTGAAAAAAGACAAACTGCCAAAGCTGAAAAACAAAGGATGTAAAGGCAATCCAATTTCAAATCCAATTATTTCATTTCTAATATGCCCTGCCTTTTTAGACTGTTTGCAGAGGTTTTGATAAGAGTTTACTAAAAACCAATACAGCAAAAAAAGGTGACTTTTTCATGATAAAGTTGTGTTTACACCGGTTGTGAAGTGAATCTTCAAGACCAGCTTTGTATGGGAGCGGTATGCATTTTGATATATATAAAGTGGGGTTGACATCTGAAAGAAAATCTGGGTATGAGAAAAGCTTATTTATATATGTCGAAAGTTATTCTCAACAATGTACTTGCTGACTTCCTGAGTTGAGATGAAAACTTGGGATTTTAACAGCAATGCCCTGCAATCTAATTATACACTAACAGTTCTTGATGTAACATATTTTTTCTTGATGTTTTCTTTGATTTTGATTTGAATCAGTGAGAGTTTTGATGGATGAAAAAAATTGGAGCTCAAACAGAAACACTGTATTCTAATTGGTTCAAATAATGAAAAATAAAATTGTCTTTTTTAATCTTCAGCACTGCAAGGATGGAGTTCAGAGCAGTACATGTATTGTGTGTGTCTGTGTTGGCGCTATATCTAGGCCTAGTTATTCTGCCACCAACCACCTGGCACTCTACATCAACACCTGAGACAATCCATGCAACCAGATTGAGACTTCAAAATGCTACCATTACACCCCATACAAAAAAGGCTTTGAATATCTTCTATCTCAAGATTCCAAAGACAGGTTCTACAACTTTTTTTGGTATCCTGAGTCGATTTGCAATAAAGAACAACCTTTCTGTCAGCACATTTAGGAGGTTGCCTGGAAAAAGCACCAAGAGGTTCATAGGTGCCCTGACTCCAACTTTTGTGGATGGAAGGAGTAGCCCATACAACATGCTCCTTGACCATTCGTTCTTTGTGCCAGAGGCTATAGAGAGGATAATCAAGCAACCCATAACTTATGTTACTATGCTTCGTGACCCCCTCTATCAGATGGAGAGTGCAATTAATTATTTTGATATTTGGAAACGGCTGGGCCTCAATAGAACAAATATTGTCCAAACATTAACAGATAAAGCAGATGACAAACAATGGTTCAGGAGACATAAGGGTCAACTTAGAAATATCAGGCTACATCAATATGGTAACAAATTCAGGATCGATGTGAATGTTACTAACCCTCTGCATGATAAAAGCTTTATTCAGGCAGAGAAACTGTTCTTGGTTGGAATAACAGAATATTACGATGAGTCAATGATACTGATGAGACGGAGGCTAGGCTGGTCATATGAGGAAGTTCTTTATTCTTCACTCAGGGTTCTAAACTATACAAGGACTGTTACGAATAATGACTTATATAAAAAAGTGTGCCAGTGGAGGCAGACTGAGTGCTTTATATATGAACACTTTAACAAGACATTCTGGGAAATGATAACTAGAGAAGGAAAAGGCTTCAACAGAGAGCTTCATCATTTCAAGATGGTTCGGAGAAAATGTTCACTTTTCTGTTCTCCTTTTTATACTAATGCTAAATTAGGACAGCATTTGAATATGTCCCATCGGTTGCATATTGATGCTTCAGAATGGCATGACGCCTTTGTGTACACAGTTAAGGACTGCCTGCTCTCACGGCTAGCACCATGGACACTCAGACCTTACTTCTACTATCGGCAGAATCCAAAGGCAAGGTGCACCAAGAAATGCCCTGTAATTTTCGATCATAACCATATGTGTAATAAGATATGCCAGCTGTCAAAGACATCCAACAACTTGGATCCAATCCTTACCACTCCAGATGCATATATGTGGTATTGACATTAGAAGAATGATCATTTCCTAGTGCATTATATCACTCTCTGACCTTTAATTTAAATGGTTAATGGGAAATACACTGGTATATCAGACCATTTTTTTGAAGTATAAAACTGAAATATAAGTCAAATATGTTTGTAACACACAGAAAGATATCTAGGTATTTGAACAACATATTGTAGCACAAAAAAAAGTTTGCCTAATTAGGACCCAATATGAAGCAATGTCCTTCCTTCCTCACTAAATCAATAAAATGTTTTGCCAACACATTAAGTGTATGACTATTTAATCAGTGTCTTTACAAATTTGAATAGGGCACATTAACTATCAATATGTCTACAAATTAGTAGTCATAATGCTGGAGCTTACTCAACCACCTGAGAAAAATTCATGAATATTTCATTACCTCTCATTAAAGTGGCATACTCACCAAGCGTTTCCGACCCACAATGCTAGTACTGTTCTAGGCTACTATGTGGTTAAGTGTGAGTGGTGAGAAAGCCCCTTCAAGATGTGTGTAGTCACTGTGGAGCGGCAGATTTAAACTTAGTGGAGTGCATATTTCAGTATTTAGTTGAACTAGAGACTGACATCCCTGTTAATATCAAGTGTGGTATGCACTTTTAATAATGAGCAGCAAACTGTGTCTGTGTATTGTCATACGAGTACACCTTAGCCAGCTAAGCAAATAAGTAGAAGGTTGGGAAATCCTGACATTTATGCCTTGCAGGAAGAATGAGTGGGTTTCTCCCCTTGATTTCAGGTTGATATATATACTACAGAAAATCCAATCTGCTAATATCTAAACTTCATTTGATAAAGTGTTACTCAGGAATGAAAGTAAGAGATTAAGGTCCGGGAACATTCGGAAAACAGATATTACGTAATTTTTTTTTTATATTGTGAAATATTAGTCAGACTTTGAAGATATGTCAATAATGAAAAATTACTTGAATAATGAACTTTTTATGTTGCCCCTTGAGGCGTTTGGCCAGTGAACAGTAAAGTCTTACTTTCATTCTGATGGGATATCAAAGTTTATAAACAACGACAAGTTATGGCTACACTGTAGGACTGCCAACCAACATGTTCCAGACAACAAGTGTGAAATAGGTATCAATCTACTTGGTCATTGTGTAGCTGTAGAGGCATTTAGTTTGTCAGACATGGGGATAAGGTGCCCACAGCCTCCAACTGGTTGGTAATAATGACAAATGTGACCCTAAGACAGCAGAGAAGGACAATAATGTTAGCATAACCTACACAACACAGACCACTGAGGTGAAGGTGAAGTTACCCTGATAGTTGTGCATTTACACATCTAAGAGTTTAACCCCTAAAATGTGGTACAATGTGGTTATAAGTGCAGCATTCAAGCACCATCCCGGAAAGGTTGGGGGGCAGGTAAGCAGGGTCAGGTACCTGAGTGAGAGGCCATACAGGAGGTGAATGGGAGAGGTCAGGATTATGTGTAGAAGCTCATTCCTCTTCAATTACCTCTCACCATAGGCACCTGTCAGTTTGGCTGTCACTGCCTGCTGGCTATAAAGACTACCTGCATGGCTGGATAAAAGGTATGACTAGTTTACACGATATTCATGTAAGATTTATGAAGAGACACATTCTGGCAATGTGACACAAGAAAATGTCTAATGTACCTCTTGAGAAAGGGTGTCCCAACATCAGATGGTTAGTTGTACTTCTTGAGTGTTACTTGTTCAAATAATAATATTTCCTCAGGCCAGCGGTTTTCTCATGTCTAGGAGAAATAATGGGACATGACATGGGAAATCTCAAGATTTTCTTGAAATCTTGTTTGCATGAATAGTATGGTCCTGATATCAGTATACAATTAGTCCCATATTTTAAATAACATACTCTAAACCCTACATTGTCTTTTATTTATTCTCTTTCAAATAAAACATATATATCAAATGTCCTTTGCACCCTTTTTAAAGTTAAGGTTTACCTTAGTAACTGAGGAGTTCTACCGGGGCATGAGCAGAAGGAGAATAGTCAGTCATAGTTAACCCCCACTCCAGCACACTCATATCCTGCCTATTAAGGGAAAACGGCTGTCTCATTTGAACAGCAGAAAATTAACACTAAATAAACAGGATCAGTGTAATTAATATTTACACTCAGATGCTCACTGTGGCCAGATTGTTTGCTCTGCAATGGTGGATTATTTCTTCAGGAATATTAGGTGTTCAGTTATCAAGCTTCTCTTCCTCTGACTGGGTCCCAGGGACACGTTTTAATTAGTGTATTAAATATGATACTGTTCAAGTTTGTAAAGTCTTTATTTGCATTTTAATTTCAGATATATTATCTTCCTGCATCAAAGTTGGTTTAGCCAGTTCCCGTACATAACAGATATTATCATTTAATAAATATACTGTTTTAGTATATAATAAATTTCATGTACATTTTCAATAACTCTGTTTCTGGTGCATTGATATTTCAATATGCTATGTATATTTGATAATGTGAGATATACTTTAAACATGAATCAATGATGGACGCTGCATGGCTCTTCATGTACTGACTAAATTCACCTCAGCTCACCTAGACATGGAAAACATGTAAGTGATAAACCAAAATTTATAACTCAGGGTTTCGCTCACACCAATGTAGTATGGGACCAGCTCCTGTGGAAGAACATGTATTTAAACTTTGAGATTGATGGAAATAAATAGTGCTAGAACATATCTTTCCCCTTAATGCCTTACAGGGTGTAGAGATTTAGAATGAACAACACAGTTTGACTCTATCATTCTGGTGCTGTCCTATCCTAGAATGAACGGTTTCAACAACGTTCTGAAGAGACTTAGCTATGCACAGTGACACAGCGGGTATTAATCTTGACTCAGTGGCCTCCCCATCCAAGTGTCACTGCCCCATGACGTATCCATGTAAAAGTGTTAAGGTTTTCTAATCAATTCTCTGTAGTGTCCATGTCCAGCATCCGTCTGAGCTCCACTTGTCTTAGAACCACTAGAGCCTGATTCCCTAAGGAAAAAGTACATGTTGCAATGCTGGACTCTTGGAGGATAAAAGACCTCCTTATTAAGGTCCAGCATTGCTAGACTCTGGGAACAGAGTCCAGCATTGCTCGACTCTCAAGCCATTTTTGATGAGTCCAGGTGTTCACTGGAGGTCCAGCATAGCCTGACTCTCACTAAAATGCTTGATTCTAGTATATGAGTGCTTTTGGTGACAAAGGCAGCGGCAGTCTGACACTCATATATATTTCTGAGTGTAGTTATAAACCAGGGTAATGGGGGGTTATTACACCCTGACTGCGACTAAATTTCCACAGACACAGTCTTATCACACGGTTATATCATGAACTAATAAAGCACATCATAGCCTCGTACCAAAGTGAAAACAAAGCCACTACAACATTATTACTTGCCTGCCAGCTTTGTGGGGCATTCATAGCACTCTATGGTCCATGTGAGAACCCTATAAAGTTTCATTGCACACAGTACGTTGCTATATAATGCAGGATATCACCTGCTTCCACAAAATATGGGATGAAGTTGGTTGTTATGGGTGATATGCATTTATGCCATGGATAAAACATGAGTTTATCATTTATATCACTCAAACCTCATTATTGACATAATATCTCCAATAAGCTAAAGTTATTGCACAGTAAGCTATACAAATATTCTAGCACAAAGTATTCAGCCATTGACTTTTTTGCATCATGAACAACTTGTATTCCGGAATATCATCTTAATAAATGCAAAATAGCATCTCAGGCACTGGCAATAACTTGTACTTCATGTTGAGAAAGTTATTAAACTCAGCAATGCAATGACAGTTTCTCACAGTATCCCAAAACTGGGTCTCATTCTCCATGGCTACTTAATTTACACTTGATTACCCTTACTGTTTTTTTTCAGGTATCATCATGTGCTTTCCTTATATAATAGGGAAATTGCTTTGTAACTAAGAGGTACCTTATAACTTTTTGATGTTCCCTCAGCAGAATTTGTTTCTGTCAACATCTGATGCAATCAGGTGACAATCGACTCATGTTACTATCTCCGGTACTACCCACCAGGGGGCAGCATTAGTCCCTGAGTGGCGTCCATCAGCATTAAGTGCTGCCCAGGGTCACGTGTCTCAGGTAGTTACTGCTCTACAGCCTACAAGCCCAAAGGGTATTCTCTTATGATAAGTGTGTGTCTGCGGGAGGGGGGAACTCTAAACCCTGGAAACCTGGTATCCATGTATCCCATTCAGTTAAATTCTAAAGAATAGAGTTGCACATGCTCAACAGTAGCTTTCTGCTTAACATTTTCCGAAACGATTACTGGTCCATAGAGACATTTTCAAATTCTGTAATTGATAATCAATCATAAATGCTTCACTCAAAAAAAAAGTCATGTACGGATACACACCAATACGTCCTCATCCACAAATATTATGAAGCTGTCTAAAGAAAGACTTTGGCACAGGATAGGGTAACTTAGCAATAGCCTGGCCATTTAGAGAATGACGAGATACTGTGCAGAAATTTATTTCCATCTACATAGAGGTTATTGTATTGTTCTCCCATATAGCGAGGCCTATGTCTGCCTGTGCTCAATGCATCCGGCCTGCTTGGTTAGTTATGTCCTATGCAGTATAGACATATCATGTTTATCTGATGTCTTTTGGTCATGTTATTCTCCTTGACAGAGCTATCTAAGAGACAGACTGTGAGACTGCAGAGAGGTTGATTTCAACCTACATGGGTGTTATTGGATTATCCCACAATATAAAGAGGTCTAAATCTGCCAACCTTTACTAAGGATTGGACATGGCAAGGTTGCCAACCCAATGTGTTTTAGACCATGAGCGTGACATGAGTATTGATTTATTGTTTAATTGTGGCCCTTGTGTGGATTTGGATGGATTTAGCTCAGACAGACTAGTATGGTGGCTAAAGGCACAGGTTGTTCATGTTGTCATATGTTGCTTCAAGGCAACACACCATTCATAAATTGTTAATAGAAAAGGATGCAATTGTGTAATTAAATAATGCCTAAACTTCTTTCTCCCATTTGTATATAAACCAGGACTTACAGAACTTGTAAACACCACCACTCTGTGGCATGATACATTTTTTGCAGGGCTTTGTAAAGGCACTTCGATGTATATTTTTTTAATTGCATAAATTGCATTTTATCATGCCATAGAATTGGTCCCGATACTTCCTATGCAGAACATCTTTAATTGTACTTCTATCATGAGTAGCAGTGAAGAAACAAATCAGAACACAAAGAGTTGAAGAACCAACTGCCTACTATATTTATATACAGCTGGTTTTCTCATGGATGGTCGCACTGTTGATATACACTTCTGATACTACTAGAGTAGGCGTATGAATCATTTACACATATTTCAGATGTAATCTATTTTTTTTATGAAATCAACATAATGTTGCTATGTCAGTTTACATGAAAAGGTTTTAGTACCATCATATTAGACATAAGTCTATGGCTCACTCTCACCAAATCAGTGCAACTAAAAAAGTGACGTACATGATCGGTGGACGTACATGATCGGCGGACGTACATGATCGGCAGAGTCCAGAATCCGTCTTTTACCCCCTGCACTACGATGTTTAACTCTCCCAACCATACCTACAGGCTGTAATGTATCTTTGGGGAGTTTATTAGAAAAAAAAAACTCCCAAAATATTTATAGGGGCCGGAGGGGGGGGGCTCAATGTGTAACCGATCATGTACGTCACATGACGTACATGATCGGCTTGGAATGTCATGTAAAATTTCCTATTTACCCACTGCTTGACCTGTCTATGATTACACATATTTAGACCTACATCATATGTACACCTCACTATGATTGATTTATGTTTTAAATATGGTCAGAAAAGGTAATTAAAGCAGTCAATAAATAATGGCCGATCATGTACGTCACATGACGTACATGATCGGTATTGAAATGTCATGTAAAATACTCTTACTAGACTCATCTACACATTTAAACCATTTGAAATACCAAGACAGACATTATATGTACACCTTGGTAAGGTTTATAAATGTTTTTTTATGGTCAGAAATAGTAGGGCAGTCAATAATCACTGATAATGTACGTCACCGATCATGTACGTCACATGACGTACATGATCGGCATTGAAATGTCATGTAAAATACTCTTACTAGAATCATTTACACATTTAAACCATTTTAAATACCAATACAGACATTATATGAACACCTTGGTAAGGTTTACTTATGTTATATGATGATCAGAAAGACTGGGGCAGTCAATAATCACCGATCATGTATGTCACCGATCATGTACGTCACCGATCATGTACGTCACCGATCATGTACGTCCACCGATCATGTACGTCCACTGGTCATGTAGGTCACTTTTTTAGTTACACTGATTTGGTGAGAGTGAGTCCTATGTGTAATTTACACATTTTTGCATATTTCAGACAGAGGGAAGTGTGGGTAACTGAATATTCAGCACAGGGGTATAAGTAGGAGGGGCATTGTCAACTATCAGCTTAATGTAAATGTCATTAATATGAACGGTCAGGAGCCTGATGCAAACAGAAGCCACCTTTCTGAGTATATGATAATAAAAAACAAAGTTCTCAAATCCAGCCACAATTCCCAACTCAGCATGCTCATATCCTGCCTGTCTAGACACACCAGCTGTCTAACTCGAACAGCAGAAAATTGACACTAATTAAATAGGATCAGTGTAATTAATATTTACAGTCAGATGCTCACCGTGGCCAGATTGTTTGCTCTGCAATGGTGGATTAAATCTTCAGGAATATTAGGTGTTCAGTTATCAAGCATCTCTTGCTCTGACTGGGTCCCAGGGACACGTTTTAATTAGTGTATTAAATATGATACTGTTCAAGTTTGTAAAGTCTTTATTTGCATTTTAATTTCAGATATATCATCTTCCTGCATCAAAGTTGGTTAGGCCAGTTCCCGTACATAACAGATATATCATATAATAAATATACTGGTTTAGAACATGAAAATTTTCATGTACATTTTCAATAACTCTGTTTCTGGCGCATCAATATTTTAATATGCTATGTATATTCAATATTGTTACATATACTTAAAACATGAATCAGTGATGGACCCTGCATGGCTCTCCATGTACTGACTACATTCACCTCAGCTCACCTAGACATGGAATACATGTAAGTGATATAACACAGTTATAACTCTGGGTCACGCTCACACCAATATAACATGGGACTAGCTCCTGTGGAAGAACATATATTTAAACTCTGATATTTGTGGAAATTAAAAGTGTTAGAACATATCTTTCCACTTTGAGATAAGGTTGCCATAATGCCTTACAGGGTGTAGAGATTTAGAATGAGAGACACAGTTTGACTCAATCATTCTGGTGCTGTCCTGTCCTAGACTGAATGGTTTTCACAAGTTCCAGAAGTGGACTTAGCTATGGACAGTGACACAGCAGGTATTAATCTTGTCTCAGTGGCCTCCCCATCCAAGTGTCACTGCCCCATGATGTAGCCATGTAAAAGTGTTTAGGTTGTCTAATCAATTCTCAGTAGTGTCCATGTCCAGCATCTGAGCCCCCCTTGTCTTAGAAACACTAGAGCCTGATTCCCAAGGAGAAAGTACATGTTGCACTACTGGACTCTTGGAGGATAAAATACCTCTTTAAAGTCCAGCATTGCTAGACTCTGGGAAGAGAGTCCAGCTGGCTCGACACTCCAGCCAGTTTTGATGAGTCCAGGTGTTTACTGGAGGTCCGGCATGGCCTGACTCTCACTAAAATGCTTGACTTTAGCATATAGGTGCTTTTGCTGTCAAAGGCAGTAGCAGTCTGACACTCCTATTATTCTAAGTGTAGTTATAAACCAGGGTAACTGTCACTCAATTACCACAGACACAGTCTTATCACACTGTTATATCATGAACTAATAAAGCACATCACAGCCTTGTACCAAAGAGAGAACAAAGCCACTACAACATTATTACTTGCCTGCCAGCTTTGTGGGGCATTCATAGCACTCTATGGTCCGTGTGAAAACCATATAAAGTTTCATTGCACACAGTACGTTACTATATAATACAGGATTGTTATGGATGATATGCATGAATGCCATGGATAAAACATGAGTTTATCTTTATATCACTCATACCTCATCTAGTTCTATTGACATGTTATCTCCAAGAAGTTGCCTATGGCTATAAAGTTATTGCAGATGTAAGCTATACAAATATTCTAGCACAAGGTATTCAGCCATTGACATTTTTGCATCATAAACAACTTATATTCCAAAATACCATCTTAATAAATGTAAAATAGCATCTCAGGCACTGGCAATAACTTGTACTTCATGTTGAGAAAGTTAGTAAACTTCAGCAGTGCAATGGCAGTTTCTCACAGTGTCCCAAGACTGGATCTCATTCTCCATGGCTACTAAATTCACACTTGATTACCCTTACAGTTTTTTTTCAGGTATCATCATGTGCCTTCCTTATATAATTGGGAAATTGCTTTGTAACTTAGAGGTACCTTATAACTTTTTGATGTTCCCTCAGCAGAATTAATTTCTTTCAACATCTGATGCAATCAGGTGACAATCTACTCATGTTACTATCTCATATACTACCCGCCAGGGGGCAGCATTAGTCCTTGAGTGGCGTCCATCAGCACCAAGTGCTGCCCAGGGTCAAGTCTCTCAGGTAGCTACTGCTCTACAGCCTAAAAGCCCAAAGGGTATTCTCTCATGATAAGTGTGTGTCTGCGGGAGGTGGGGGGGGGGGACTCTAAACCCTGAAGCCTGGTATCCATGTATCCTATTCAGTCAAATTCTAAAGAATAGAGTTGCACATGCTCAACAGTAACTTTCAGCTTCACATTTTCTAAAACAATAACTGGTCCATAGAGACATTTTCAAATTCTGTAATTGATAACCAATCATAAATGCTTTACTCAAAAAAATTAGTTTATTAGGGTCTGCTGACTTTATTTGAAACATGGCATCTGAAAACTTGCCCATCAATTCCATCGAGATAATGCCTAATAATCACTATGTTCTTCTTGACGTACTCCCGTCATTGTAGAAATATGAGAACTAACTACTTACTCATCTATCACATTGAGCTAATACAGAATATTGACAATGTTTCCTGGCTGTACTGGAGGCATCAAAGTCTCATTGAGCTATAGCAGACAGTGATTCTAAATCAGACATCTGGAAGCTCTGGACTGGAAACCAGAACAGAGGTCATCTTTTATCATATTGACTAGAGGTGAGTGGTTTGTTCTGTTCAGATACACGTCAATGCCTCCTCATCCACAAATGAAGCTTTTTGAGGTAGGACTGAGGTAGGCACAGGATAGGGTAACTTAGCACTAGCCTGGCCATTTAGAGAATGACCAATATACTGTGCAGAAATTGATTTCTACCTACATGGAGGTAATTGTATTTTTCTCTCATATATAGAGGTCTCAGCCTGCCTGTGTTCAATAAAGCAGGCCTGGTTACTAAGTTATGTCTGACGCAGTATGTGTATACATATATATATATATATAAATATATATATATGCTGTTTATCCGTCATTTTTTGGTCATGTAATTCTACTAGACAGAAACATCTCAGAGACAGACTGTGAGACTGCCTAAGGTTGATTTCCACCTACATGGATGTTATTGGACTTTCCCCGAATATATAGAGCGGTCCTAAATCTCTGGATCTTTGTTTTTTATGCGTAGCAACCTGGTGGTGCCGCCAGGCACCACCAGAATGAGGTATATGATGTTTGCACTTTGCCAGAAGTCAGAACGGGCGCCGCCATCTTGGATTGTGCGGCCATCTTTCTTTTGATACCAAACATGCCTATATGGGATGCGGCTTATAAGAGAGTTTTTTAAAGTATGATACAGTACTAAATTAACAATTTTCATATACCCCATTAGGCTTATAGGATTTCCCAAAGTTAGGGGTGCGGCTAATACGCGAGTTAGGCTTATACGCGAGGTTTTACAGTATGTGATAACAATAATATAAATCAACCTTTGATAGTTCCTGAGGTTGATTATAATCATACCTACCCCCCCTAATACGGACCAAAGGAATTCAATGGTTCCATCCATTTGTTGCTTATACAGCTGGTTGCCTAGCAACGGCTATTCTAATTGTTTATCTGCCTAGCAACACACATTTCCATGGTCCTAAAGTTAATTATAATCATACCTACCCCCCCCTAATATGGACCCAAGGAATTCAAAGGTTCTATCGGTTTTGTTGCTTATACAGCTGGTTGCCTAGCAACGGCTATTCTAATTGTTTATCTGCCTAGCAACACACATTTCCATGGTCCTGAAGTTGATTATAATCATACCTACCCCCCCTAATATGGACCCAAGGAATTCAATGGTTCTATCCGTTTGTTGCTAATACAGCTGGTTGCCTAGCAACGGCTATTCTAATTGTTTATCGGCCTAGCAACACACATTTCCATGGTCCTGAAGTTGATTATAATCACACCTAACCCCCCTAATATGGAACCAAGGAATTCAATGGTTCTTTCTGTTTGTTGCTAATATAGCTGGTTGTCTAGCAACGGCTATTCTAATTGTTTATCTGCCTAGCATATCTGCCACACATTTCCATGGTCCTGAAGTTGATTATAATCATACCTACCCCCCCTAATATGGACCCAAGGAATTCAATGGTTCTATCCGTTTGTTGCTAATACAGCTGGTTGCCTAGCAATGGCTATTGTTATTGTTTATCTGCCTAGCAACACACATTTCCATGGTCCTGAAGTTGATTATAATCATACCTACCCCCCCTAATATGGACCCAAGGAATTCAATGGTTCTATCCATTTGTTGCTCATACAGCTGGTTGCCTAGCAACGGCTATTCTAATTGTTTATCTGCCTAGCAACACACATTTCCATGGTCCTGAAATTGATTATAATTACACCTACCCCCCCTAATATGGAACCAAGGAATTCAATGGTTCTTTCTGTTTGTTGCTAATATAGCTGGTTGCCTAGCAACGGCTATTCTAATTGTTTATCTGCCTAGCAACGGACCAAAGGAATTCAATGGTTCTATCCGTTTGTTGCTTATACAGCTGGTTGCCTAGCAACGGCTATTCTAATTGTTTATCTGCCTAGCATTTCTGCCACACATTTCCATGGTCCTGAAGTTGATTATAATCATACCTACCCCCCCTAATATGGACCCAAGGAATTCAATGGTTCTATCCGTTTGTTGCTAATTGCCTAAGTGCCTATTGTGAGAGGTAATTGAGGGAGGAATGAGCTTCTACACAAAAACCCTGACCACTGCCATTCACTTGCGGTACGGCCACTCATTAGGGCTAGCATGGTGCTTGAATACCGTACTGGCAATTGAATTCCAAGGGCATTATGCCACCATTAAAGGGTTAAACACTTGAGGCACAGCGATTCAATTTTGTTATGATCAACATATCATATCAGTGCCAAATGACAGCACCTCATGCGTCCACTAGAACGCAGCCTACACAGTTGACCATTGGTGCTGGGTGTGTCAATGATATCCTCTATATACACAGCTATCAGCTTAACTTCACCTTCAACTCAGTGGTCATTGTTCTGGCGGATCTTTTTTTAGACAATAGCAATAATAGTTGTCCCCTTCTCTGCTACCTAAGGGTCACATTTGTCATTATGAACAACCAGTTGGAGGCTGTGGGCACCTTATCCCCATGGTAACTTGTCTGGCCAACTGAATCCCTCCACAGCTACCCAAAGACCGTATCAATCAATATCTATTTCACACTTGTTGTCTGGAACATGTTGGTTGGCATTCTCGCTGTGTAGCCTTAATTTGTCATTATGAACAACCTGGTGGATATTCTATACCAGTGAGGACAGAACATTGGAATATTTCCATCTTCTCCCTGGCAGGGTTCACCCCAACCTGCTACTTATTTACTCCCCTAATAAAGGTGCACTAGTATGACAATACACAGACACAACGTTTGCCACTCATTTTTAACAGTCCTTACCAAACTTGATATCAACATGGATGTCAGTCACTAGTTCAACCAAATACTGAAATACTATGCACTTTACAAAGATTAAATTGGCTGCTCCACGGTGACTACACACATTGTAATGAGAGTCAATGAACTATTCATGAATTTTTCTCAGGTAGTTGAGTAAGCTCCATCATGACTACTCAGTGGTAGACATATTGATAGTTAATGTGCCCTATAAAGACACTGAATAAATAATCA
This sequence comes from Harmothoe impar, assembly GCA_947462335.1. Lineage (NCBI taxonomy): Eukaryota > Metazoa > Annelida > Polychaeta > Phyllodocida > Polynoidae > Harmothoe > Harmothoe impar. Next base: position 7,861,528 of record OX381719.1, on the reverse strand, counting down.
TACACTTGATGTGTTGGCAGAGCAATTTATTGAGGATGAGAATTGGTAGCGAAAAGTCCATATTTTTTTTCTCAATATGCTGTTTCAACACCTCAATATATTTTTATCCTTTGCAAACATGTTTGACTTAAAATTCAATTTTATACTTCAAATAAATGGTTCGATAAAGCAAATACCATGGGTCAGAACATCATATAATGCAATATGCTATTTTGAGGAAATGATCATCTTGCCTGAAGTGTGTCATTACACAGCTTTTTCTGATGTCAAAACCACATATATGCGTCTGGAGTGGTTAGGATTGGATCTGAGTTGTTGGATGTCTTTGACAGCTGGCATATCTTATTACACATATGGTTATGATCGAAAATTACAGGGCACTTCTTGGTGCACCTTGCCTTGAGATTCTGCTGATAGTAGAAGTAAGGTCTGAGTGTCCATGGTGCTAGCCGTGAGAGCAGGCAGTCCCTAACTGTGTACACAAAGGTGTTATGCCATTCTGAAGCATCAATATGCAACCCATGGGGCATATTCAAATGCTGTCCTAACTTAACTCTGTTATAAATAGGTGAGCAAAAATTCACACAATTTCTCTGAAGCATCTTGAAATGATTAAGCTCTCTGTTGAAGCCTTCTCCTTCCCTAGTTATCATCTCCCAGAATGTCTTGTTGAAGTGTTCATATATAAAGCACTTAGTCTGCCTCCACTGGCACACTTTTTTATATAAGTCATTATTCTTAACAGTCCTTGTATAGTTTAGAACTCTGAGTGGGGAATACAGAACTTCCTCATATGACCAGCCCAGCCTCCGTCTCATCAGTATCATTGACTCATCGTAATATTCTGTTATTCCAACCAAGAACAGTGTCTCTGCCTGAATAAAGCTTTTATCATGCAGAGGGTTAGTAGCATTTACATCCGTCCTGAATTTGTTACCATATTGATGTAGCCTGATATTTCTAAGTTGACCCTTATGTCTCCTGAACCATTGTTAGTCCGCTGTTCTATCTGTTAATGATTGTATTATATTTGTTCTATTGAGGCCCAGCTGTTTCCAAATATCAAAAAAATGAATTGCACTCTCCATCTGATATAGGGGGTCACGAAGCATGGTAACATAAGTTATGGGTTGCTTGATTATCCTCTCTATAGCGTCTGGCACAAAGAATGAATGGTCAAGGAGCATGTTGTATGGGCTACTCCTTCCATCCACAAAAGTTGGAGTCAGGGCACCTATAAACCTCTTGGTGCTTTTTCCAGGCAACCTCCGAAATGTGCTGACTGAAAGGTTGTTCTTTATTGCAAATCGACTCAGGATACCAAAAAAAGTTGTAGAACCTGTCTTAGGAATCTTGAGATAGAAAATATTCAAAGCCTTTTCTGTATTGGGTGTAATAGCAGCATTTTGAAGTTTCATTCTGGTTGCATGGGTTGTTTTAGGTGTTGCTGTAAAGTGCCAGGTGGTCGGTGGTAGAATAACTGAGCCTAGATATAGCGCCAACACAGACACACACAATACATGTACTGCTCTGTACTTCATCCTTGCAGTGCTGAAGATAAAATGAAATTCATTTTATTTTGTTTCTCAATGAGAATAGAGTATTTCTGCTTGAGCTTCTCCAATTTTCTGTTTCCATCAACCACCACATAGCTCGATCTACAGATAAGTCTATTGTCAAAGTAGAAAAAACACTCTCACTGATTCAATGTCAAAATTTAAGATGTTTGCTTTCATATTTCAATGCCTAGCTGTTTCTTTAAAACAAGGCAACTCAAACTTTTACAAGATGGAGTCTATTTCGTTTACATAGTGAACAATATAGGTTACTCCATTGGTTCTGCAGGACTCCTTCCACAAAAGACTCACCTACTGCTGCCACTGCCAATATGATCCTCCAAAGAAGGTGTCCTGATATGACATCATGGTTTTCCTTTCTTCCTCCTCTATATCCTGACCCCTAGCTATGCAGTAAGTTTGCCACTCTTTCTGAGCAGTCTATACTTCATTTGCAGTATCAGTAACCATCCTATCTGAGTACTAATTTATGCATTGCAGGCAGTGTATGATAACTTTCATGTGGGCCCTGGAACAATATTGTATGGACAGTGACTAAACTGTTAGCTGATGAAATAATTATGAGTACCTTTAACGTGGATAAGTATTGTAAGAGCCATAACAGCTGAGTAATATACCTGTTGATGAATAATATTCCCATTCAAACTTTGTAAAGACAGCATTTAGAATATTGATATGCCTAATGTGTCGCCGCAACATTCATTGAATTATTGATTGATTAGGCATTTAGTCATTCGGTAGGAACAACTCCGTGTAGGTAATACTGGCCGGTGTATAGAAACAGGTTATTGACGTTACACAAGTGGCATTTCTTAAAAGGCAGGTGTGGTGAAAAGTTGGGAGTAAAAACTCATGAAACTGAGAGGTAACACGTTTACCTAGTAAACTATGCTGATTGATAAGGCTTGTAATGGTTTTCTTGGCCATGGGAGACACATTAGAAAAAAGAGAAAAAAGGTCATATTAAGTCCTGCCATCAAGAGCCAATGAAAAACAATCATAAGGGAAGTAAAACATGTGGATGTGATTTCCTTATGGATCATCTCTTTTGTCTTTTACTTCATTCTTTCTGTATACATATATTTGTTTTTCATAGAGTACATCCTTTCCTTGAAATAAAACAGCCTCACATAGGGCCACCATCAGTTCCGGCGTAAACAGCCCATCAGATCTGCAGTGAATTACACAGGATTACTCCTCCATCAACTGTTCATGACTGCATCGTCCCCACACTTGTGGACAATGGTGCTTTATTATGAAGGACAGATGGGAGAAAGGCAGACAAAGGGTGTATGACAACCTAATGACAGATGCAGAAAGCTGAACAGTCATTAGGCACCTTTAAGAGAAGATTTCTGTGAAGTCCTATTCTTCTGTATAAAGAGAATAATTGAGCACCTGCCTCAAATATGGACTCTATGAAATCCTATTCTTCTGGACTAGTAATATACTGCCTTACCAAGCAGGAAAAATAATGGATTAGACAAGAGGTGTTAACATCTAAACAAAATTTAAAGCCTTTGCTAGTTGTTCAAAAAAAAGATGTTCTAAAGGGCGGGTGACAGTCTTAGGCATGTGAGTGAGTGACTATACACAGAGTGCATGACCTTGGTCAGGGCTTTATACACAGCTGCTCCCTGAGTCCATTCCTGGCTACAAACACTCCTTGAGGGTAGGGCTAAGAGGTGAGGTATGTGAGTGTGTGTCTATACACAGGGTGCATGACCTTGGTACAACTTCATACAGCGTGGCTTCCTGTGTCCATTACCACTGACAATAGGACCAGGCAGTATGGGCATCACTACCCGATGCCTACAAAGACTCCCTGCAGGGTTGGCTAAAAGATTAGGTATGTGACCAAGACTAGTTTGTGAGACATTCGTGAGAGAGATACGGAAAAACACCATCCGGAATTCATTACTGGTCACAAGGAGATCCTGAAAGTCGGTCATCACTATGAAGTGCCTCTCTCAACCTAAACAACACAATAAGGTGGGAGGGCAAAGGGGATGATGAAATGGTCAGTATAGAAGATAGAAACATCAAGAAATTGATTGGCTCATATATAGAATTCAGGAGATGTTGCTGATAATATGGAATTGAATAATAGGTTTTACAGGTAATTGATTATTTTATGAGCCTAGCACATGGCGAGATTTAAAAGATAATTTAGGAGTTATAAAAGTCAAGTAACATTAAAGATTGTGGGATTCTGTGTGTTTAAGTATACCACATTCAAATGTTAAAGGTACTTAATCCGACTTTTTTCAAAATCCAAAATATTATTAAAATGTGTTTCAAATGTAATTGTATAATATTTATGAGATCAATGAAATGTTGTTGAAAACTACTGTTAATAATTATGAGCATAAATCTTTGGAAGGAAAAGAGGTAACCATGGGTCAAAGTTTTGGTAAAATAGGTGATCACAGATAAACATGCTATGTTGCTGATTAATTGTTGCAGAAGTAGCTTATGTTACTAGAATTCTGCCTTACAGCTCCCAGCTATTAAGCAGGAAAAACGCACCGGAAGGGGATTGATTTACATTCAGGTAGATGTAGGAATTCAGTTAAGAGACTGTCAGGTGATATCGCTGTGGGCAGGGAAATATCTAATGCCAAGGTGTGAGCTCAATATGACATGTGAAACAAAGGTCAAAATCAGGTATGAATATGTTTATATTTGCTCCAACATTTGAACTTGTTTTAACTTCGAGAGGCTTAAGTTTATTGCATAAAACTTGGAAGAAGGTACCAAAGGTTGTATTTTTGTACAATCATTTGATGTTGATGACTTCTATACTAAAACTGTCCTTAAATGTAGTTCCTAAAAGAACTATCTGGTTCATAGTAAATATATCACCCAATCATCTAGCTCTACTGGATACTCCTGTACACATCATTATCTGTCTGCAACCCAGACCACAGTCCTTAGGGCAGTATCGGTATACTCACCTCATCACCGTAAACTCATTACCGGTCCCAGACTCTCATATACATGGTGCGGTAGTGACAGTTCACATTGGTTTCTTGTCTAGCCCTTGTGATGGCAGATCTATTGGTGGCAATCCATCCATATCCTGGTCTCAGGAGGCTTCCAGGTAAAGCTACATTTTTAGATAGGCATTCAGAGTTTAGAAAGCTTTCATTTTGATAGATGTCATATACCATTTACCAAGTTTTCATCATCAAGATGTATGATATTCTTGCGTAGCTATTGCCATCAGGAATGTAGCTGTTGACTTTGAATACTGTAATATTCATACCATACTGTTATGTTAATTACAATGTTTGGTCACCGTATTTAGAAACGTTCAGAAGATTGGGGAAAAAAGTTAATAAAGTGGATGAAGGTTCCCCCAAAAGTGATGGTATAATAGGTCTATGGCAATTAACAATTCCCCATGGTGTATACAATAGTAATGCAGCTTTAGGATGAGTGAGTCCACTCAGTGTAGACATCAACACAACTCACTGAGGGCTTCCCTACAGAAAACATCACCAATTACTGAGGGCTTGTAGAGCTGCCTAATTCACTAATAACGCCCGCATTGTAGACCCCAGGAGGCTGTGTTCAGACAATACTGTGTACATAAAGGCTAATGAGGGCTGCCATCCCCTGGCTCTTTGCTGTATATGGGCATCTACATTGCTGATTGGCTTCTTAGGATTAAGTTTCTTTGAAGTACCAGGGGTTCGTATATCAGAGAGAGTGTACAGGCTGTATGTCTAATGTTGAAGGGTGTGGGGTCAATAAGTAATGCATTTGTTTGATCTAACACACAAAGAGTTGCAATGATACCAATGCCACATTACATTTCACTACACCATAACAGTATGCATCGAGATGACCATTTTAGCTGCATTAAAACTTATCAATGTGAAGGACATTGTTCCTTGTTCTTTTTTCTCTTCTTCTGACAACAAGCCTACAGTAGGATAGACTAAGGGTGGCGCTGAGTCTGACACTGGGGTTTGTCCAGGGGTTAAAGTTCAAAGGTAATCTGTGTGAACTGCAAGAAGTAAATGCTTCTTGTTTCTGAAAGAGACAATTGCTGCATTGCCATCACTGTGTGAGGTCCTTCCCCAGCAAACTTTAAATTCAATAAATGGGCAAATTCACAGCAGATTGAAGTATCTTTAAACAACTTTTATTTTTTTAACACCAAATTGGCCCAGATTCCACTAAATTGCTGGAAGTCCAGCCTTAGAACAACAGTACTCTTTGATTAAAGTTGCCTAAAAATACATGAAAAAAAAAAGAGCCCAATACTTATTTGCTCATCAAAATAAATCAACATGAACATTCAACGTGACTGTCTTAGTTTGTTTGCGGCCCCTGTTAATTAATGAGAAACACCATTCTAAACGTTTGCTGCATGTCAGACACTATGTGTAGGTCTTCGGGCTGATAGGGTAGTATAGCATGTGCTTGTTTCACAGAGACAGTTCCCAGGGCAATTATGGGTCAGATCTCAACTAGGAATGCTTGTAATCCATCTTTTGTGATAATCCATGATATGTCAGATACATTTTTAATTTTGAAAAGCCCTTCCACACCTCGGAAACTAGCACACATTTTTACAGGGACTCTATAGACCTTTCTGAGACATTTGGCAGCAAAGTTAATTCTGTTGCAATTTGTAATGGGTACACCCCCTATATGCCATAAAACAACTGGACTACAAAGGAAACTAACTAGTGTTTTATGTAACTGCACTTTACAGTATAGCTTGCTTTTACTGCGCCAGTTCTAAACAACCCGTAAAATAGTCATCTGCAGTAAATTACACATAGTTACTCATTTATCAGCAGTAAATGACTGCCTCACTCCCAGTACTTGTTGATAATGGTGTTTTATAATGCACAATGCCAAGGAGCGCTGGGCAGACAAAGGGGAATGAGACAATATATCATTTCTCAATAATGACTTAAGCACAGGTTGGGAAAGCTGAGCAGCCATTTATTACATAATTAAGGACCCTGTGGAGACTAGTTGTGCGATGGGTCTGCTACTTGTCATATTGCACCTGCCTTATAGATATCATATCTTCATTGCATTCTTTCCTGTCTTGGCTTGAAGCAGTCTCAGATGTGTAGCTGCAGCTAAATCTTGTCATATAGGTATATCACTACACCGCCCAAAGTGAACAAATTACCAAGGTAACAAGAATTAACAATGATGCAGGTGTTCCTGGAATAAACGTGAGGTGTTAAGAAGGTCTTAAACTAAAGCAGATGGTACTGTATCTCACTGGATCAGAGCAGAAGGTGTCAGGTTATTAATACCGCACTGAGGGGTTATTTGGCTGTCTGATTGAGGCGCTTACAGACTACATAATGCTATCAGGTAAGAATCACATACGAGCAATAAAAAATTGAGAAACATGTGGAAATTATGGCTGGTTTTATAGACTTTAAATTATAGAATGTGCATCATTCCTTCCAGAATGTTCACGTAGATGCAGCTAAGGGAATATGTTTTTATGATGTGTATGAGATGAACTCCATTATTAGTTATCACTACGCAGAAGAAGACTCTCTACAATACAGCACTATCTGTCTTCTAGGACACCAAAGATCTACTACAGCTTTGAAGTAAAGATATGTAATGCATCCTTTATTTCTGTGTAAATCTCTGATACCATCATTTAGTACCCCCACATCTGTCAGTTGTAAACACTGTAGATTTCCATTTAAAGAGAATTCAATTTCCATCTGTTAATCAGATCTTCCCCCTCTCTCTAGATCTTTTTTGAAGATCAGATTAATCTGATTTCTAGCTGTTGGAGGACAACTAAGTCTCCGTTGTTTAGTTTCATTACCCTTGAAAGACTGTAGTTTTGCTTCAAGTTAAATGCCAATTACAATTTAGGAGAAACTTCTTAAATTGTAAATTGAAGTAGGCCCAACCAAAGTGGCTGTGTTCTCCAGAATTAATCAACATACAAATCCTATTTTAGTGTAAGCTGCTGGTCTACTGATGTTAGAAAATTGGAATATGTTTACCAATTCATGGAAAACCAATAGGGTAACCTATTCAAGAAGAGATTGCCAATTTAGTTCTACAGCTAAATCCAGAATCTATTCTATTTGGCCCAATAGAGACATGAAGACACTCCTTAACAATGTCAAAAGGACATGAAATTAATACAATTGGACTTCTTAGCAGTTTGTCTTAAGTTAAAGGCTATCACAACTCAGACCAACATCACATTCATGTACATTGATTCAGTCCACCTTTAAAAATAGCAAAATGTAACTGATCTCAAAGCAAGCTGTCCAGCGGCATTGTCTGATATAATGATATAAGCAGTGAAAGGCTTTTAACCCACACTGGGAGCTATCTTGCTCGAAAAAAGATTCATAGAAATGTCTGTAACCAAAAAGCGTTCCAGGAATTTGGCTTTCAGCGATAGACATTAATCTTTCAGAGAATGGTTAAGTGAGTTCCTGTGAAGGTTATATCTGGATAAGGACCTGCCATATAAGAGATCTTATCGGCTGTCTCTGGTTAAGGTCCATCCAGATAGGAATCACTGTGTGAAATAGTTAGTCTTATCCTGCCTTCCTTCTGGGAAAAGCCTCAAACTGACAACCACACAAATAACATATTTGGTTTTATGTTTGGCTTGGTTTGGTTTGGCAAATGACAATGCCTGCTGATCAGATAAAACTGACTGATATAACAAACTATTTTTACTTTACTAGTAGGCTAAAACCAAAGCACTCAATGATTCATGTCCACGGATATAAGTAATGCCATCCCAAATAAAATATGATGTGACTTTTCTTTGTCACTATTCCCTGAAACAATTTACCCGTGGGAATTATTGCACTTTATATGGAAATGTGCATTATTTATAGAACCTGCCTTATCTGCTGACCCACATGGAGGCTATGTCAATATAGAAATCAACATGGGACACTCTGTCTTCCTCATCACGTTTACCCCTCAAGGACCAGCAAAATATAAACTGGCATTCCTGTATTGTAGCCAAGTTTATCTTACATTGATATGAATCATAATCCTTCAGTAGAACATATTTTATGCATTCATCTGAAAATTGCAATGTCACTCTGACGTTGAGACTCCAAATGTCTATTTACACATGCAGCAGTCCAGATTCAATTGAAGAATCGATTCAAACCATGAATGATTCATATCTACAGTTTTATGTAATGCCAGCCCAAATACTACCACTATGATACCACTTTTCCTGGTCAATTTACTCTGACATGGCTGTGGCAAACTTGCCCATGGGGACTTTGGTCCCGGATATTGAGATGTGAATCATTTATAGAATCTGCCTTATCTGCTGCCCCTATGGATGCTGTGTCAATTGGGGATCAATGTGAGACACTTCTTTATCATTCTGTTCAGCAGAGACCAGTACAAGCAGGCTTTCCAGTATTGCAGCTCTATTTATCATACATCTTTAATTGATATCAAGCATGATGCTCTTATTTTCTGTAAATTTCTCCCTTACATTTTTCATACAATCATCTTAAAACCCATCAAGTTGATGGGTTTCGAGATTTATTTCTCTGCTTCATGAGAATAGTACAGCTTAAAGATGCAATTCTCTAAAGCAAAGTATTTTCTATCATAATTGTTATCTATTCAGACATGCAATATTTCAACATGAGGACCACAAACCAATCAAATTCTGAGTCTCATCTCAACAGCCAATTAAAGCAAACAATGAGGGTCTCCTTGACCACAAGGAGGAACAGTCAGTGGCCTTTATATGCAGTTGGTGGGAGGTCAAGTGGGGGAGGACAGGGTCATCTCTAGATGTGTCTAGTCAGGCACGGTGTTACTGTGGGTGTCCCACTCTCCGACCAGAGACTAGTCTACTATCTTTCCCCCCAACCAGGGTGGTAGAGGGGTGAACAGAGTAAGGAGGAGCTACCTTTCCTAAATCCTCACCACCTTTTGCAGTGTCGTTATTACTACATGGAAATTTACCTCAAGATCACCAATGATTGATTCTAAAGAAAGTTTTTATTCATTTATTTCTTAGAACTTTCCAGAAGTAATGTAAGTTCTTACTACATTTAGTACACTCAGGTAATTCAACTTATTGTTCTTACTAGTTCTGTAATACTGATACATTCCTAAAAAAATCTCTGATGCCATGGATACTTTTGTTAAGTAATGATTTTCAGAAAACCTCTGGTAACAACTGATAAATATTACATGCTTAAGGTAATTCATGAGCATTTCTTATGGCCCAAAAGGACAGCAAGAAAATACCAGAACCAAGTGCCGCTGCATTTTTCCTCCATGTGGCGGGCATACCAATTTGGCAGAGTGAAGCTAAATATAAACATTATGTGCGAGACTTTCAATGGTTATTACACTTTTATCTCAAAGTGGCTCTTAATTTTTTTCCTAGTTTTACTCAGCCAGTTGGATGCAGTACAACCTACATAAAACGTTCTATCAAGGAACTAATTCCAAACTCAGGAAAGTGTGAAAGCCTACAAAGTGACTATTTACCAAAGTAGGTCTATTTATGATCTTGGGGGATTTTAGGAACATATTTTTTACTAATCTTGTATAGTTAATGTTTTGATTCCTTTGTATACATTAATTGCACCAACACAATGGTACAGTGCATTAAAACAATTTTGCTGGCTTCTTTTGGTCTGCATAAAAGTATTTTAGAAATCTCAATAATATTGTTTGTATGTTTCCCCTTTAAGGAAAGGAAGTTAGTGGTCAACATTTACACCTGTCTTTTTAGAACCTCATTTTGTCCACAGCCCCCACTCACCAGGATATACCTGCAGGCCAGCTAAACTGTCCTTATTATTGTTCACAACGCACCACACAAAGCCACTGTGGTCACAAGATTCAAGGATGTTTACACTGATCTCTTAATGAGGATTTGCTGACATGAATTTATTTAAAATGCCTCACAAATTGTGCAAGGGATATCTGTTTTATAGCAATGGAAGCAGACCAGCATTGTGTATATGTATGCCAAAAATGAACTAAAAAAACTTGAGAGTAATTCTTGATGTAATAACTGACAGATGACTTCCCTTTCCTAACAATAGAGAGTCCAGTATTGGCTCAGGTATGAAGAACTCATCAGATAGTCATTTGCAGTAAATTACTCCCCTGAATGACTACCACACTCCCAACAGTTGTGTATAATGGCAGCTTTTTATGGATGGACACCAAGCCGTGAGGGGTAGACAATGGATGTATGAAACAGTATATCATGACTTAATCACAGATAAAGAAGACTGACCAGATAATAAAGCCCCCTGTCGAGAAAAAAAATGTAAGGGTCGAGCAATATTGTAATGCACCTGCCTCAGTCCTATTTCCACTAAACAGGCTTAGCTAAGGAATACCTCATATTGGCGGATCCATAAGGATAGTGAATTCTCATTAATGGATAGAACAGTTCTCTCAAAATGTACTGTTTCCCGATTTATTCAAGTATATAACTTACATATTTTTAACTGTTGAAACGATTGGTGAAGTGGTACCATAATAGCAAGAAACTCTTCTAAAGGGAAAAGGAAAACTACCGTTACCAATATAATATCTACAATATCCTCCTTTCTGTTGTTTTCTCATTGCTGGAACCCAGTAGACACACATGTTATTCAAACGTTGGTTGAGGTAGAATATAGTTTGTACCCTACCAAACCTCTTATGAACCTCCCATCCACATAGTTTTTCGTTTGGTTAATATTGGCAGATCATCAACGTAGAAAATTGTTAATTTATATGGTAAATCTATCTTCAGAATTTTTATCTCTCAGCTACATGATATAGATGAACTTGATGGTAGCTTTGATCCTATATGGGAAGGAAGCCTGATAAGGCATGCCATAGCTGTTGGTCAAATCATGCAATACTTCCACTTGACCACCAACCAATCAGATGCCTTCTCTGATCTCAACAACCAGTTACAGGAAAGCGAACATCTCCTGTGGGGTAGAGACATTTAAGGGGACCTTATCAGCGAGGCGGAGGGACTTGTCTGGTAGCTTTAGTTGTTCTGTCCTACCTTAGACTGCTGGTATATAAGGTATGAACAGGGTCAGCACCATTCTTTTTTGGTTACAAGGTGATTCATACAGTGGATTAGTAAGGGACTGAGGCAGAGATATTCCATGTCCTTCACACCTGGTTGGGTAGGGGGATGGCCTGTGAAGAGGGCCAATCTCCTTATTGTGGGAAGTAAAACAATATGTTATATAGTGTGGTCTTTTCTTCGCTCTTGGTAAGTGGAAAAATGTGACCCATTATGTAAATAAGATACAGCTGATACCTATCTAAATTATCTAAAACAGTTGCAAAAAATCACTTCATATCACTGAATATAACTGAAACTGCTGAGGAAGTTGCCAGGTAACATTGTAATTGACAATAAAAAAAGCCTAGGTGTCCTGTGTTTTAGCCCTTTGGCTGTCTTCATCAGAAAGGAAAAGTACCACACAGGAAGAATAACATAGAATTATGGATTGGCTCCTATTTCTTGACTCCTGACAGGCAATCCAGATTGAGTGCAGAAAATCCCCTTTAGCATACTAACCAGGGATGCAGACTATCTGGCCTACCCTCCATGGAGGCTTTAGATGGCTGTGTCTATTACGGTAAATGCAGATCCCGCTACCAAACACAGTTTTAGAATCTGTTACTTTGGTTTGACCAAAAGGAATGCTGGATGTGTGGCTGTCTATGTCCGGAAGAAACCTGGATCTTAAAGTTTGAAGATGGATAGATAATATTAGCTCAGAACTATGTGATTTAGGTAGCTTCTCTAAGGCCAGTGTCAAGATGGCCATAGATACATTTGCAAAGGTATCTATCTTTGAAATAGAATCAGGTTTATTTATGCACATATAGATCTGATAATCAATGGGAACATTTTTTTTAATAATAATGTTTATTGTTTGATCCACTGCTGTAGCTGTGATAATAAATACAATCAATTAAGGTGGTCCTTTGATAGTTGTTACTATATATGAAATTCATCATGAGTATAAAGATAATATTTACAATGAAGATGAAAATCGAGAAAGATTTGTACCCATGGGCACTGGGAGTGGTAAAAAATTAGCCACATTTGATTAACAGTCTAACTGCGAGACTATTGGAAACAAGTTCATGCAATACATATACAAAATAAAAAAGACAATTGTTGTAATGAATGTGAAAAGACAAGATTATATAACAACAACAAAAAAAAACAAAAAAAACACGGTATTATTCACAAGAATTTCCATTAAAACAGTGTAAGAGGCCTTGTTAGCCTCACTTTAGATAATAATGATATATGGAAATGACTGCAGTTGTATAGTGTTTATACAAATTCTCATAATTTGTGAGAACATAACACTTGGAAAATATTGTATTGTAGGACTGGACCGCCTTAATTTACAAATGTGAATTGAGTTACAACCAGTTGTTGCAATCTCACATCATGATGTGATGTGTAGGGAACTTAGGGCATTGCCAATTGCAACAAGCCCTCACAGGCCCTTGACAGATTACTGTGTGAGTATAAGACTAGACTCTCTTGGGTCAATTTGGTAAGCTAGGTTCTCGACATCGTCAATACCACCATCCTCTTCGCTTCCAGGATGATGGCTCTTTGAATGGAAATTGTCAATTCTCTTGATCCTTGCCTTGAACTTTAGCTTGTGTTCTGTTTCTTGGTACCATGCATCTAGTAGGTCCCACATCCGGGCTCCTCTGTAAAGAGGCGATCTTTTGAAGAAATCGCGACGAGGCCGTTTTACATCAAACTTCTTCTTGTGACTACTTCTAGTGTTTCTGTGGTTTGCATCTACCTTTAAGTGGTTGCCATTTGCAGCGCACTTGTACATGTAAACAAGATGCAGCTCATCGCGTCTGCGGTCCAGTTTGGGCACATTACACTCCAAATGTAAGTCATCTACTGACTTATCCCTTACAGAGGCCCATGAGATGGGAAATACTTTCACGGAAATGAGCCTGGAATGAGCTTATAGAGGCACTAGGTAGTTTCCTACTTACACCAATCTTGGCCAACAGTCGACTAACCTAATTACTACATTGGTTCACCATAAAGCAGGCAATCACACCTCATTGCAACCTGATCCCTCCTGGTAGTTGTAGATGTTGGGCAGCAATTTGTAACACCAGCTATATCATTCCCAATCCCTGGCATAATATACACAAATACCCATAAAGTCCAAATGTATACATACAATTACTATCTAAAACATAGTGCTGATTGGAAATCTTTAAATTGTAGGGATCAAATTGTGTCTTACATACTTTTTTTTTCTTTTTAAAGTCCAGAAAGTAGAATTTTGAGGGTGGTTCTTGTACGTTGTGACAATCTAAGGTACCACCTTGCACAAGTAGGCCTGTTATCTGACTGTGCAAATGCCAACTTCATGCATATTTTCTGCAGTGGGTAATATAGATAAGTACATAATGATTCTTGGAAATTAGTTCTGATCGAAAGAGATATTTTCAAATTATGAAATAAATATGCAATCAGAACTTTATATCCCACAATAATTAATTTGGTAATGCCATAATACTGCCTCTATGTGTTAGATGTTAATTGCACTGCATGTTGCCCTCTCTCAATGTTCTGGGTTCTTTTTAGTTTTAATTGATTTTTGAAAACTTTCAATTGGATGAATTTGGTGCTGATTTAGTTATATCCTTACTCTTATTTGGTTATACACTACTTGAAGGTCCTGTTGAAATGTAATGAAGCATTAAGCAGACTGTTTCAGGGCAGGGTGACCTGGAAGTCATGTAGGGAGATAAGCCACTGCATTGCTAAAAAAAGCATAGAGGATGCAGAACTTTGGTATAAGATTAAGTAGATTGGTAGACTCGAGCCTCCCTCTCCAGATTCTCTGTTTCTGCTCTATTCAAAACCCTGTAAAGTGAATCGTCCTATTTATGATGGATGTACTGTAAACTACCTGAACCCTGTTTTTCCCGACCCTATCTTGTTCAGTTAGATAAACACTCAAGCCATTTTGTGAATAGCAGCTACTGAATGTTTACCTTTTTAGAAAATAAATGCATTCATTTTTACATATGTAGATCTGGTCAAAGGGATTATGGCATATAAGTCATTGACCGATTAGCAAAACATTGTGGCAATCACAGAAAGTTAAGGTCATTGCCTCTCTCAAGAATTCTAATCCCCCTGCCCTTTGATTAATGCCAATAAAATCAGGATCTGGATTTACTGATCAACAGGGGGCATGTGACATATATCTGTTACTGGTGGACGGTTGGCTAATAACCAAAATGTATCCCCAACCCTTGTAGGGGGCGGAAAGCCAAGATATGTTAAGCTTGTTGAAGCAGAACAGTTTGATTTGTGTCACTATATCTTAAAAAGGATAGCTGTGTTTTGAGACGTCCTGGTACACAGGAGCCAGCTTATTTGCTATTAGCTCCCTCCCTTGAGAATATAAATAGAAAGCAATCTGTATGCAAGCTGGATATCAATTGTAGTCATTTCAGAGAAGAGTGTTATTTGTGCAAAGCCTTTACAATATGATTCATGGAAATAATGGCGTAAACCATCCTTACCCAGCAAGATAAGAAACCCTATTTCAGCCATGTGTAGAGAGTAGGATAAAAAAAAGTACCTGTCCTTATCTGCACATAGAAAACCACAGTATATTTCCATGTTGCTCATGGCACACCTGTAGTCTATATCTGCTTCATTTCCTGTACAGCAGTTTCTTCTAACTGTACAGCCACAAGACATACAGTCTCCCATAGTTAACGTGTCAAGAGGTAGATCCTCTGAGAAAAGCAACATTCTTGCCAAACGGTGGTTTTACTAAAAACACCAGTTTGGTGTAGAAATCCACACTTGGAGGCAGGCGTTCGTTAAATGAAAACCTCTTAAGCGATAATCAAGATGGATTTAGGCCGGGTCGTTCAACAATTGATAGTATAGAGAAATTGACCAACAATATATTTAAGGGACTAAATGAGCAAAATTGTACAACAGCCATCTTTTTGGATTTTAGAAAAGCTTTTGACACTTTAAACCATAAAATACTAAAAACAAAATTGAAAAATTTAGGCCTAAATGTAGATGCTACTAACCTAATAGAAAATTACTTAACCAATAGAGGACAACAAACTAAAGCCAATAATATTTTGTCAAAAACTCATGCAATCGATTGTGGTGTTCCCCAAGGTTCAGTTTTAAGCCCTTTACTTTTTCTAACGTATATTAATGATATGAGCCAGTCACTTAAATATCTAAAATGTCAGCATTATGCAGATGACACTGTTGTTTACATCAGTCATAAACCAAATTCCTATGTCTCTAATAAAATAAATAAAGATTTAAAAACAATAGCCCAATGGTGTAACCAAAACAAACTCTCACTAAACAGTAAGAAAACAAAATACATTTGTTTTACTACAAAGGCTTTAAAGAAAGACTGGCGCCACCCTCAGTTGAAAATTGGTTCTGAGAAAATTGCATCCTCACCTTCATATAAATATTTAGGACTCATCCTTGACCCTTTACTAGATTTCTCACACCATCTTGGCACCCTCAAGAAAAACTCCAGATTCAAATTGAAACTATTCAGTCACCTTAAATATAACCTCACTGAACCATCTGCAGTCAAAGTAGTTAAGACTATGCTGATTCCTACAGTGGACTATTGCGATGTGTTTTACGCAACAGCCAACAAAAATCATTTAAAGGCAATACAAACTGTAATCAATAAGGCACTCACAGTAGCCTACAGACGCACAGGCCTTACTAGTAGAACAGCTCTACACAGGAAGGCAAAGCTTAATAGTCTTAAAGATAGGAGAGACATGCATCTTCATCGCATGGCCTTTATAAAGTCTCAAGATGAAGCTAATTTAGACATAAGGCCAGTCAGGACTAGACTACATGACCAAAGGCTGCTGAGCCAGTCAAGAGCCCTAGACCCTGCATATAGAAGAAGCCTGAAATATAGGTTAGCAAGTGTTTGGAATAAATTAGACAATGAGGTTCGGGCCATTAAGAAACCTGGTGAGTTTGCCAACTGGACAAAAAAGCATTTCTCAGACAGAATCAAATGGTATAATCATCAGACATGGACCTAGACTACCTCCCCCCCTCCAACCCCACCCATGACCAGAAACCCACTTGACCACTGGGTTTCGATAGGACAACAAGATCGTCCTCAATTTTTAGTTTTAGTTTATATTATTACTAGTTTTTTTCCTCACATAACCTATGTTGTGTATTCAAGGGACAACACCATCAGTCCTTGGGAATGGAACTTAACACCTGGTTCCATAACCCTAAAAGGCAAATGAGATCAGCCTAGAGTGTAACTACACACCACGGGAACTCACGGTCCTTGTGGGTGTAACTAAACTCCTACTATGAATATTACTCTACATTCTCTGTTACTAACATCTGTTCTATACTCTATTATATTAAGTGGTCTTAAACCACATACTGGAAGCAAAATGTACAAGTGAAATATATAAACCATCGACTGGAAGCCGAATAATTACAGGCAAACATATATGCCTACAAGCCTTCAGTATAAATAAAAGAATTTACATACATACATAGAAGGGGCACAGTCACACCCAGTGTCATGTTTGATGTAAACAATTATGGTTATGAAAAGAGACAAGAGCATTCATGTATGATAGTTGATAGTTGCACACCGCTTCCTATGAACCTGATGGACTAGCACTGAACGGGAGTCTGGATTGTGTTGTTACCAGCTAGGCATGGTTGAATTCAGCTAACCACTCTTGTTGAAAACATGAAACTCTTTGTCCTATGCCTTTTTTAAATGTGTTTCTAAAGGATATAAGTGCACCTACACACCTGATCGGGTGATGACCCGATAAAATGAACCCAATTACAAACTGACTGTGGATGATTATGTAGCACTATATGGACCTGCTCTTTTCCCCTTTAACACTTTCTTAACATGGAAAGATCTAGATGCCTAACTGACACCACAACAATTCTTGCCTTAGAATATAATAAAACTTAGCAGGAGGTGAAATAGGGCTGTTTTTCCATATAGGTACATTCCATTTGTTCTATACCTTTTATAAGCCATCAGACCAATCCTGTTATAATTCTACACTTAATTCCCTATCTAGACTGCAGCTAAAATGTAGAGCCTTCATTTCATAACTGTCCCTAATGCCAATCTGCCAGAGTAGCGGTCAAAGTATACAGATCTATGAGTGGGTGTCCATTGCCTGTATTGGAAAACCTTGGGATATGGAAAGCCATTAGCTTTTATTGCTCCTAGTCTATGCAGGACCCTAGGACTAGTGTTTAGAGTGCCAATACAAACTGAGGCTGTAGTAAGCAATAAGTCAGTCATATTGACAGGCATTTGTTCTCAGTCCATAAGGAGTAATACTCTTATTGTTACATGACCAGTTCTCTAATATCAGCAATAACCAGAAACACACTTCGTGGCCCATCAGAAAGCACTGTACAAAGCACTGTACAAATTAGCATATACTGCAGCTTTCGATGTCTAGGGTTACTTTTTAGATGTAGTAGAGGCAGAGGAAAAAAGGTCTGCAGAATTTAACTCGCTTACAACAGGGCCAACATTTGTGCTCCCCTCTTGTATCCACATTTGACTACATGTAACATGACCACTCTCTGGGATTGAGGACAACAAAGTGATTAGTAATAAGAAAGAACAATGCACCAAGGCTGTTGAAGGCGATTTAACTAATTAAATTAATCAAAAACCTACCCAAGTGCATGGCATCTTAGAAATGATGAAGGTAATTGCTTTCCGGGAATCTATCTTTCTTTATTATGTGTGAAAATATAGTTATGAATGTACATATATATAGCTACTATGTATCCAGAACTAGCAGCATCATTTCCTTCATCATCATCATATATACATATATATATTTACTTTATGGTGAATACGGCCAAGGTTAAAGGAATGGGTGGGCCGTTCCCCAGGGCAGCGTACAATAACCCTAGGTCGTATTGCACGCTGGGGTCATATTGCACGCTCCCGAAGGTCGCCATGGGTGGCCATGGGGTCGTCATGGCGTTTCTTTGCTACCGAAGGTCACGCGACATGTACTGAATTCGAAATGGCGGCAGATGGAGGTAAACAAACGCCGCGGAAGTAAAGAAACATTGTGGAAGTAAAGAAACATACACTACATATCTAGTTTACATCGATATACCCTAAAATAAACACAGAGCGTCACTTAAAAGTGACCTTGTCAGTGGTTAGTGCACTTGCAGTGCTTGGGCCATATTGCACTAGGCCTACGGCCAGCGTGCAATATGGCCCAAGCACTGCTCGTGCACTAACCACTGACTCTATCACTTTAGCGTGCAGCTCTGTCCATATATATATATATATATATATATATATATATATATATATATATATATATATATAATTTATTGATTTAATGTGAAACTGATATCTATCTGATTATAAAATTGCCTGCATAAATTAACTATGTGGGTCACTGAGTATGATATCATTAAAGTTATGATGATTACAAAATGTGCAATATTTGTCTATTCTGTTAGAGCTAAAGTATACATTCGTGAAACTATACATGTATTACTGAATTAATAATATCATTGTTGGAACTGAACAAAAAATTCACCCTGTGCAAAGTTGACCGATTATCCTCTGGTATATTTATACTGATTATAAATTGTATATAGTTAATTGAAAAATTAATGATTTCTTAATGTAATATATGTATGTTGTTATTTATGCATAACTACTCATAAATGATGTTAGAAATAACAAATGTTATGAAAAAACTCAATACACTTGGAAAACAATATTGACGTATCAAAAGGTGGCTAACGAAAACAGAAAGTATATTTCCAGCAGCAGCCTTTTTCCTGCAGAGCATCATAATGAATGACATCATGTGTCAAGGGAAATGTCTATCATATTTATATGTCTTGATATATTAATATGGACTAGATATATATTATTACTGCATGTATGTACATTATTGCTGTACGACAATGTATCACATGTACTCAACAATTTGACTGCAAGGAAATAAATATATTGAAAATTGAAACTTGAAACTATATATATATATATATATATATATATATATATATATATATATATATGTTTGACACTGTTGGTATGATGAATGGACATCATTTTCATCCCTCTACAATAAAAACAAGTTTCCTAGAGCACATGGCTCTGGAAGGTGGTTATCGACACATTCACTGCAGACATTGCTGTTTGTTAGCCCACAAAATACTCACTCTGCCCCAATTCCAACTCCCTTTACAGGAGGGGCAGGTAGCTGGGGGAGAGGTGTGGCCGTGTTCGGTGCACTATAAGGCCACCAGGAGGGGGTATATTTTTGAACAACTTAAGCTTTATTGCCGATCATATTTCTCAAGACAATATTACAATGTATGACAAACATGTGAGTCAAAATCCAGCTTTGTTGATGGTGAATATATTTTATGTCCTCATGAGAGGATATTTAAAGGTAAATACCTGTTTATAATATTACCTATGATAATAACTAATACCAAAGTTACAACTTGAATGTTATCATTGTTACTCCGCTATACTACTGGTAAGTCATGAAAAGTTATACAGTAATATGACTCCAATTTATATGTTCATACATTTTGATGATTAATACTTGTATTTGGGCAATAAAAGCTGTGGGTGGAGCCTTATACCATGGTTATCTTCTGGCTGGGGAAGAGGTGTGGCCGTGTTTGGTGTACTATAGAGCCGCCAGTAGGGGCTATATGACACCTTGTCCGCGCCCTGGAGGTGCAGGTAGCTGGGGGAGAGATGTGGCCGTGTTTGGTGTACTATAGGGCCACACACGTGTTAATGATTTTGTACTAAAAAATATGTCCTTTTTAGTAAATATATGTCACCAACGCATCTAGCCCTAGCCTATACCCCTGTTCACATCATTATCTGTCTGCAAACAAGACCACGGTCCTGAGGGCAATATCTATATACTCATCTCATCACCCTAAACTCAATTCCGGTCCCAGACTCTCATATACCTGATATGGTAGTGAGGGTTTCATTAGTTTGTTAATCTAGCCATTGTTGGTAATCCTAACCATATCCTGGCCTCAGAGGGCTTCCAGGCAAAGCAACATTTGTAGATTGACATTTGGAGTTTAGCAAGCTTTCATTATTTTATGATGTCTAGTACTGTCAATTGATAATTTGTCACTTATCCATGAAAACTTCAACATAGCATTGTTCTTTCCATTAAGCATTTACATGAAGGATGACAAAGTCATAAATTGCACGATGCAATTTTCTTCTTAATGTTGCATGAATGCAGCCTCTCCCAGTTGTTCAGTAGTGGATGAGAACAAGAAAATACCATCTAGCTCTGAGGGTGTTTCAAACAATCTTTTTTTTTGGTCAATACCACAAATATGCATTCTGAGTGGTAAGGATGGGATCTAAGCTGTTGGATGTCTTGGAGAGATGGCATATTTTACTACAGACTTGGTCTGGAGTAGCGGCTACAGGACACTTTTTGGTGCACTTCTCCTTTGGGTTCTGCGGATAGTAAAAGTATGGTCTGAAAGCATGACATCCTAACCGGGACAGCAGGCAGTCCTTAACTGTGTACACAAAGGTGTCATGCCATGCTGAAGCATCAACATCAAACCCCAGGGACATATCTAACTGCTTTCCTAACTTAGCTCTAGTATAGATAGGTGAGCAGAAATGTGCACATTTTCTCCGAATCATCCTGAAATGGTTTAACTCTCTCCTAAAGCTGTCTCCTTCTCTAGTTATCATATCTGAAAACGTCTTGTTAAAATGCTCATATATAAAACACTCGGTCGGTCTCCACTGACAAAGTCTTCTATATAAGTCTACGCTCTTCACTGCCCTTGTATAGTTCTGAACTCTGACTGGAGAGTAAAGAATGTCGTTAAATGACCAGCCTAGCTTTCGTCTCATTAGTATCAATGTCTCATCATAATATTCTGTTATTCCAACGAAAAATAGTTTTCTTGCTTGAATAAAATGTTTATCCTGCTGAGGTTCCTTGGTATTAACAGCTATCTTGAATAAGCTACTGTATCCGTGTAATTGATTAAGTGGGAGTTCCCTCTTATGTCTCTTGTACCACACTTTGTTATCAATATTGTTCAATAAGGACTGGAGGGCATTAGTTCTATTGAGACGCAGTTCTTTCACTCTATTATAAAAATGAAGTGCACTATCCATTTGGTACACAGGGTCACGAAGCATCGTAACATACGTTATTGGATGCACCATTACCCTCTCTATAGCATCTTGCGAGAAGTATGTATGGTCAAGAATGATGTTGTATTGATTACTTTTCCCATCCACAAACGGGGGATTTAGGGCATCCATGAAGTTCTTTGTGCTTGGTTCAGGAAAGGTCTGAAATGTGCCGACTGAAAGATTGTTCTTTATTGCAAATCGACCTAGGATACCAAAAAGCGTTGTTGAACCTGTCTTGTGAACCTTGAGGAAGAATATATTCATGGCCTTATCTTGATGATATGATTTGGAAATATTCTGATGTTTCAAACTGGGAAAATGCAAATATGTTAGCAGTATATATCCAAGTATTGCTAATGCGGAAACAAAAATTGCATAGATTTGTAATACTCCACTACGCTTCATCTTTGCCATTCTGAAAGGGAATGAAAACATTGTTCGTGTTTAAGGGCTAGGTTCATATTAGTATTCAATCGTATTGTGTTGGTTATTAGTTCATACACCTGTATACAAGATGTTGAAGAGTGGTCTCCATGCCACGACTGGACATGCAGCATCTGCACCTGTTATGGACTCATAATAAACTAATAGCTAGATAATCAGACCATAACAGCATTTGATATTTAATCGGACAATGTCTTTTAATATCATTAACTATGAATACTGATAAAGACAAACTCTGAAAATGGGTCGGCTGTAAAATCTGTCTAAATAACCTATATCAATAACATGACCGCCCTAATGATCCCTCTCCACTGAATTGAATTCTTTCAACTTTAAATCTGGTCTCTGCCAAACCATGACTGGCAATACAATTATATCTACTTGATGTTAAATTAGACTCAGTGGAAATTCTCTAAAGTGGCACAGAATTACAACATGTGATTTTCAATGCTACTGTATGGCAACTATTTAAGACTTAAATTATGACCTATCCTGACCATGTTTACTGAGAATGTCATGCACAGAATAAATAGGGCAAAATAAATGGAGCTGTTGAATAATCCTGGACTGAGTGTCCGCATTTGACTTGTAAATTGATATTTCAAGAGAACACCAGTGAAAAAACAACTTTAAACACTCAAAATAACTAAATGGGGAGGCATTAGATTGTTATTTCAGAGTGATTTAAAAGGAAAGACTAGCGTAATATTGAGTGGCCCTCTATCAATAGTAATTATATCGATTAGCAATATTCTGACATACGTTAAACCTGTAATAAACAATTCCAAGCCAGGCCTTGAATGTTAGTGTTAGTATCTAATCTACTATCAGTATGGCTGACAATAATGTCACAATTATCACTATATAAATTTGGTATCACCTTATATTTATCTCCCCACCCCCTGCCCTTCCCCTTGACCCCAACCAATATCACCATAACTGTCTTTTTTGTAAGTTCTCCTGCAGTAATAACAAAATGGAGGTACTGTAGTTTAAACTGCAAATGTACTTAAAGCTGGGCCATCAAGGAATAAGTTCAGCATTTTCCATACATAGACTAAAATAACAGTTTCACCAAAGGGCAGCAGTGTTTGGGCAGGGGACCATGAGCATTGTCCGGCTACAGCATATTCACATCTTGTGCCTGTAATACTAATAGCTGAGCCCCCAGCCCTCTTTTGAATACAAACTTAACTACATCCATAAGTGTTTTGGCCTCACTTCAACCATGACAGTCAAGCTTTAATTAATCATTGTAAATATCAACCTTCTCTGTAATTCAATTGAAACAAATGAAATTGTATGTACTTTTATATTCTTTTGTGACTGCAGAATATAAGCCTTGCAAATGAAATTAAAATTTAGTGTTAATGATTGTGTACTGAAAAATATGTCCTTTATAGTAAATATATGTCACCAAAGCATCTAGCCCTAGCCTATACCCCTGTTTACATCATTATCTGTCTGCAAATAAGGCCAGGGTCATGAGGGCAATATCTATATACTCATCTCATCACCATTAACTCAATTCCGGTCCCAGACTATCATATACCTGGTGTGGTAGTGAGAGTTTCCATTAGTTTGTTAATCTAGCCATTGTTGGTAATCCTAACCATATCCTGGCCTCAGAGGGCTTCCAGGCAAAGCAACATTTGTACATTAACATTTGGAGTTTAGCAAGCTTTCATTATTTTATGATGTCTAGTACTGTCAATTGACAATTTGTCACCGATCCATGAAAACTTCAACAAAGCATTGTTTTTCCCATTAAGCATTTACATGAAGGATGACAAAGTCATAAAATGCACGATGCAATTTTCTTCTTAATGTTGCATGAATGCAGCCTCTCCTAGTTGTTCAGTAGTGCATGAGAACAAGAAAATACCATCTAGCTCTGAGGGTGTTTCACACAATCTTTTTTTGGGTCAGTACCACAAATATGCATTCTGAGTGGTAAGGATGGCATCTAAGCTGTTGGATGTCTTGGAGAGATTGCATATTTTACTACAGACTTGGTCTGGAGTAGCGGCTACAGGACACTTTTTGGTGCACTTCTCCTTTGGGTTCTGCCGATAGTAAAAGTACGGTCTGAAAGCATGACATCCTAACCGGGACAGCAGGCAGTCCTTAACTGTGTACACAAAGGTGTCATGCCATGCTGAAGCATCAACAACAAACCCCAGGGACATATTCAACTGCTTTCCTAACTTAACTCTAGTATAGATAGGTGAGCAGAAATGTGCACATTTTCTTCGAATCATCCTGAAATGGTTTAACTCTCTCCTAAAGCTGTCTCCTTCTCTAGTTATCATATCTGAAAACGTCTTGTTAAAATGCTCATATATAAAACACTCGGTCGGTCTCCACTGACAAAGTCTTCCATATAAGTCTACGCTCTTCACTTCCCATAGTATAGTTCTGAACTCTGACTGGAGAGTAAAGAATGTCGTTAAATGTCCAGCCTAGCTTTCGTCTCATTAGTATCAATGTCTCATCATAATATTCTGTTATTCCAACGAAAAATAGTTTTCTTGCTTCAATAAAATGTTTATCCTGCTGAGGTTCCTTGGTATTAACAGCTATCTTGAATAAGCTACTGTATCCGTGTAATTAATTAAGTGGGAGTTCCCTCTTATGTCTCTTGTATCACACTTTGTTATCAATATTGTTCAATAAGGACTGGAGGGCATTAGTTCTATTGAGACGCAGTTCTTTCACTCTATTATAAAAATGAAGTGCACTATCCATTTGGTACACAGGGTCACGAAGCATCGTAACATACGTTATTGGATGCACCATTACCCTCTCTATAGCATCTTGCGAGAAGTATGTATGGTCAAGAATGATGTTGTATTGATTACTTTTCCCATCCACAAACGGGGGATTTAGGGCATCCATGAAGTTCTTTGTGCTTGGTTCAGGAAAGGTCTGAAATGTGCCGACTGAAAGATTGTTCTTTATTGCAAATCGACCTAGGATACCAAAAAGCGTTGTTGAACCTGTCTTGTGAACCTTGAGGAAGAATATATTCATGGCCTTATCTTGATGATATGATTTGGAAATATTCTGATGTTTCAAACTGGGAAAATGCAAATATGTTAGCAGTATATATCCAAGTATTGCTAATGCGGAAACAAAAATTGCATAGATTTGTAATACTCCACTACGCTTCATCTTTGCCATTCTGAAAGGGAATGAAAACATTGTTCGTGTTTAAGGGCTAGGTTCATATTAGTACTCAATCGTATTGTGTTGGTTATTAGTTCATACACCTGTATACGAGATGTTGAAGAGTGGTCTCCATGCCACGACTGGACATGCAGCATCTGCACCTGTTATGGACTCATAATAAACTAATAGCTAGATAATCAGACCATAACAGCATTTGATATTTAATCGGACAATGTCTTTTAATACCATTAACGATGAATACTGATAAAGACAAACTCTGAAAATGGGTCGGCTGTAAAATCTGTCTAAATAACCTATATCAATAACATGACCGCCCTAATGATCCCTCTCCACTGAATTGAATTCTTTCAACTTTAAATCTGGTCTCTGCCAAACCATGACTGGCAATACAATTATATCTACTTGATGTTAAATTAGACTCAGTGGAAATTCTCTAAAGTGGCACAGAATTACAACATGTGATTTTCAATGCTACTGTATGGCAACTATTTAAGACTTAAATTATGACATATCCTGACCATGTTTACTGAGAATATCATGCACAGAATAAATAGGGCAAAATAAATGGAGCTGTTGAATAATCCTGGACCGAGTGTCCGCATTTGACTTGTAAATTGATATTTTAAGAGAACACCAGTGAAAAAACAACTTTAAACACTCAAAATAACTAAATGGGGAGGCATTAGATTGTTATTTCAGAGTGATTTAAAAGGAAAGACTAGCGTAATATTGAGTGGCCCTCTATCAATAGTAATTATACTGATTAGCAATATTCTGACATACATTAAACCTGTAATAAACAATTCCAAGCCAGGCCTTGAATGTTAGTGTTAGTATCTAATCTACTATCAGTATGGCTGACAATAATGTCACAATTATCACTATATAAATTTGGTATCACCTTATATTTATCTCCCCACCCCCTCCCCTTCCCCTTGACCCCAACCAATATCACCATAACTGTCTTTTTTGTAAGTTCTTCTGCAGTAATAACAAAATGGAGGTACTGTAGTTTAAACTGCAAATGTACTTAAAGCTGGGCCATCAAGGAATAAGTTCAGCATTTTCCATGCATAGACTAAAATAACAGTTTCACCAAAGGGCAGCAGTGTTTGGGCAGGGGACCATGAGCATTGTCCGGCTACAGCATGTTCACATCTTGTGCCTGTAATAGCTGAGCCCCCAGCCCTTAAGAACCCTCTTTTGAATACAAACTGAACTACATCCATAAGTGTTTTGGCCTCACTTCAACCATGACAGTCAAGCTTTAATTAATCATTGTAAATATCAACCTTCTCTGTAATTCAATTGAAACAAATGAAATTGTATGTACTTTTATATTCTTTTGTGACTGCAGAATATAAGCCTTGCAAATTGAAATTAAAATTGAATTGAATTGAAATATATATATAAAAGACAGTTTAGTTTAGATAGATCGGTATTTTCTACTATTCTCTAGATGTTGAAATGACTACCATTGGAATAAAACATAGATGGTTAATCCTGTATATGTGTAAAGTTAATCTAAAATACAATACCTGAGCCATTGATATGAATACATCATATAATATATCTATATATATATATAGATAAATGTTACAATACCTGTAAACCAGATGTTATACAACTTGCCGTGCCAGTAGTGGACACGAAGTGCCTGCCGTTTTCAACTTATCACAGACTCATAATAAACTAATAATAGATGATCAGGCCATGATGACTCAAGGTACAGTTTGATTATAAAAGAAACTAGTAAACATATTTAATAAACTACAATCATGTTCTTCTACAGGAATCATCATGCTAAGTGGTATACAAGTAATATACTTAGAGTGTTTGATATTCAATGTGATAGTTCAGATAATGTATTTTCATATTAATAATACGAAGGTTATAACTTATAATGACAGTGGCCATCAAGGCTCACCGAACAAAAATTACTATTTTATGGGCCGTTTAAGCTAATTCTATAGATATCTGTACTGTATCAATTTAATTGTGATTTCTGTTTCGTTCAACAAATTAGTTTCCATAGACATAACATGTACCAATAGCCATAATTTATAAAATCCTTGTCTCCTTTGTACTTAACTTGTTTTTTTGTTTTTTTGTTGGACAGATCATATAAGACAAACCAGGGGCTGAGTGCCCCCCTAGAGGCACC
The DNA here is from genome assembly GCA_947462335.1 of Harmothoe impar. Classification (NCBI taxonomy): domain Eukaryota; kingdom Metazoa; phylum Annelida; class Polychaeta; order Phyllodocida; family Polynoidae; genus Harmothoe; species Harmothoe impar. Next base: position 7,833,866 of record OX381719.1, on the reverse strand, counting down.
CCTGGCCGCCGGGGGGCGGGTGAAGGCCTCCCCCACCCCCTGGAGGCGCCCCCCGAGGCCGGGGGCGGATGCCGGCCCCAACCCCCCTGGGTTTTAAAATTATTTATTATTACCACTGGGAGAAAAGGAAAAAGGACCAACATGCTAACAATGTATAGAATTAGATAATATTATTGTTGACAACTCATTTATAATACACATACACACCCCTATCCACGTCTCATGGTGATGGGTCTATCTGGAGGTAACACGCCACCAAGACGCCCTTGGATTGCGATAAGGGTGTAGGTGCGACCATACAACAATGCACTCCTAAGACAATGGCTATTCCATGAAGTTAATTCAAACAGCCAGTGCAAGCAAGGAATTGTTGCATCAAGTGATATTGTGTATCACAGGATGACACATAATAACAATGATATATATGGGACAGAATATTTGATGATATCTTATAACAGCCACCCCATGGTGTTTTTTATGCCAAAGTGGTGGGGTAGCCACCTGGTGGTGCCGCCAGGCACCACCAGAACAAGGTATATGATGTTTGCACTTTACCAGAAGTCAGAACGGGCGCCGCCATCTAGGATTGTGGCGCCATCTTGGATTAAGGAGTCACAACACAAATTCATGCTATGTGATAACAATAATATAAATTAAACTTTGATAGTTCCTGAGGGTGATTATAATTATAACTACCCCCCCTAATATGGACCCAAGGAATTCAATGATTCTATCAGTTTGTTGCTAATACAGCTGGTTGTCTAGCAACGGTTATTCTAATTGTTTATCTGCCTAGCAACACACATCACCATGGTCCTAAGGTTGATTATAACCATACCTACCACCCCTAATATGGACCCAAGTAATTCAATGGTTCTATTGGTTTGTTGCTCATACAGCTGGTTGCCTAGCAACGGCTATTCTAATTGTTTATCTGCCTAGCAACACACATTTCCATGGTCCTAAGGTTGATTATAATCCAACCTACCCCCCCTAATATGGACCCAAGGAGTTCAATGGTTCTATTGGTTTGTTGCTAATACAGCTGGTTGCCTAGCAATGGCCATTCTAATTGTTTATCTGCCTAGCAACACACATTTCCATGGTCCTAAGGTTGATTATAATCATACCTACCCCCCTAATATAGACCCAAGGAATTGAATGGTTCTATTGGTTTGTTGCTCATACAGCTGGTTGCCTAGCAATGGCTATTCTCATTGTTTATTTGCCTAGCAACACACATTTCCATGGTCCTAAGGTTGATTATAATCATACCTACCCCCCCTTATATGGACCCAAGGAATTCAATGGTTCTATTGGTTTGTTGCTAATACAGCTGGTTACCTAGCAACGGCTATTCTAATTGTTTATCTGCCTAGCAACACACATTTCCATATCCCTAAGGTTGATTATAATCAAACCTACCCCCCCCTAATACGGACCCAAGGAATTCAATGGTTCTATTGGTTTGTTGCTAATACAGCTGGTTGCCTTGCAAAGGCTATTCTAGTGGTTTATCTGCCTAGCAACGCACATTTCCATACCCCCTAACATGGACCCAAGGAATTTATAGGAAATACCATATTTGAAGTATTATCATCCTTCCCCCTGATAACCCCTTCCCGGCATTGCTTATTTGGTGTCTTGAATGGGTTCCCTTCAAACATACCAACCATGTAGACATTATGTTTCTTCAAACGCAATTCTTGTTAGTATGCAGTACAGATAACAGGATTCAAGAAATACAAATATGCCCTCCTAATGAAAATGAGCAGCTAATGAATAAACATCGGAAGAACAGGACAGTGACCTAGCCCTAATTAGTATATGTGCCCAAGGGTCACCTTCTGGACAGCTTATTAGATGATGGTCTCATTGTTGTTGTATTATTGTGAGCTGAGGGAGGTTAATGGAAATCAGGCATTGTCATGATTATCCTGGTTCCAAACTGTCAAAGAGGGAAAACCCAAACATTTAATCATGTTTCAAATAACAATCATGCATCCCGGTTTTAGACCCCTGGGGGAGGGGGAAATCCCCCCCCCCTGTTGTTGCTGTCCAGTACTCCCTATTAATATGAATGGCGATATGTCCAGGCTATTGTGCCTAGAATACAATTAGGCTTTCGCCTCTTCGTGTCACAGTCAAGCTTGGGTTTCGCATTAACATACATCTCTATATGAAACTAAAAGCTAATAATAAAAAAGCTTGAGTATCATTGTTCTCGAATGTGAATAGAATACTAACAACCATATGAATAGACATAATCTAACAGTATGGCGAGATGAATACACAGTTTGCCTGTAATTAGGGATGTTAAGGGATTACTTAAGGTGGGGGAGGGAGGGGGGGAGGCAAAACACATAGCATGAAGTGTAAGAGGAAACCATACTCCTATGGAATAAATGCATTCAAAGCTGCCAATATGATGAAGTAAAGAATAGATATAATCTCCATATAGTTTCCCATAATAAGTTCAATATACAGCATCCACTAATGACATTCCATCCCTGGTAGGGGTCAGTTGGAGGTTGGTTCAGGTTAGAGGTCCACTCCCCCTACTGCTGAGACATGCAGCTCATACCACGGCTGTCAAACCAGATATAGTTGTTTCTGACAGGAGGTCATGTGACCTGCCACCCACTAAGCACCTGGGTATGGGTGTGTGTCAAGGTCAGAGTGGCCTGGACTTGAGAGGCGTATTGTGGAATAGAGAGAGCTAATCGGTGTAGAGGACCACAGTTACATCAGCGAGGAAGATAGATGCTCAGTGAGTGTAGAAATGATGGTCTCTAAAGTAGAAGAAGAGCATTATATGATAGGAAGAAAAGTTGACTCCGGTTATTCATCCTGCCTCTCCATGGGATCAATTATTGAATGGCCTGCTGATGATTTAAACCATATTCTAACCCTACCAACATTCTAATCCAGGGAGTTTGAAAGAGGTATAATAAATTATCATATTGCTGTGCAGTTGCGTCAAAAAGATGCTGTTGCTCAGAAACCTGTACAGCGATGAAATATCGTCATCTCAAGCCAATAACATCATGGCCAAGCTGATTACCACTTAGGGTCCATCATGACGGTTCCCTGCAGGAAATGGACTATTGATCTGGGTAACACACTACACACGTAGTACTTACTGATGTGAGAAATCCATGTGATGATATCCAATGAGTAATAATGGTGGCAATAACAATCTGACAGAACTACCACTCTTGTTTCTTGTATTCTGTGCTTATTAACCAAAGTTGCTGTTCACAGATATGATGGAGATTTCTAAAATATGATATTTCTATTGTGTCATGCACAATGTCATTTTATTTCGATCAATGTTATTTTCCCTGTATTTAAGTATATTTCCAAATGAGATTTGTGTAACAAGCTGCTCTTGATTGCGGTAATCTAATTGCTTAATCCTTGTTCAGTATAAAGGGAAACAACTGAGGAACACCTTGCCAAAATCTATATTTATCTGCTTGTAAGCACATAGACCAGAAGCTTTATAACCCCTTTCATTGAAACTTCACAAATAGTGGTTGATTGCAGTAGGAATCAAAGCTCATCATTGAAACAACACCAAAGGAAAATAAATCAACAACCGAGAGGATATTGATCCATAAACAACAACAAAAATAAAACTGGGAAAATGTCTTCTCTCAATTACATCCTAATTTCCTTCATTTCTGGTTTTTACGTCTCATCAGAGAGCTTTACATTTGATCTGTATTTTTCCTATTAGTTAATTTACCTGTTTCCCTTTTTCAGGAGAGCTTGGTATTTTGCAGTAGTGCATGGACTGTAATGAGAGTGGACTTTGAGGTACTGTTGCTTGAAGAATTTATATTATTTCATATTTCCTATAACAATTTTGGCGTTGAACTTGTCATACTTGAATTGTTGACATTAGTCTGTATCATTATTCTGAAACACTCTTTAAGAGCTTTGAGAGGGATCATGACTGATTGCAATGTTGAAGTACCTCTGATTACATTCATTCTCTGACACTAACATCACCCGGCTGCCAAAGTAATTATGTGCAAATACCTGAGATCCTGAGCTAATTTATATGATCTATCTAATTACTCTGCAGTGCTCTGGTCAAAGTAATCATAGTATGAGTGTTGAAATTATACACCTCTTGACGATAACCTTTGATTTTGGTAGATCAGGCCATATAGGTACTTGGGGTGTTGTATATTGGGAACTCTAAGACTATTGCCTGATCACAGCCAACAACAGTCCTGCCTGATCATTCCTATATATATATATATATATATATATATATATATATATATATATATATATATATATATATATATATATATACACATATATATATATATTTATTTATTTATTTATTTATTTAGCAACATTGGATAGGTTAGATTGCATTCCTATATATGTGGCAACAGTGAATAGAATGGAATGGATCTTCTATGCAAAGCTGGCTGTGGCTGTGGTGTTGAGCTCAGCCTAACTGTATTGCCTTGGGTTGCATGTTGATGTCTAGACGGTCCAAGCATTATGTGGTTTGTCACTCACCCCTATGTTTACATGGACACCAATGCTGGTATCAGGCACACCACAGAGCCATGGGATATATAGCATTGAGGCTGGACACTTGTCAGACTAGGGGATTAACCTGCTGTCCAGGACTAAATGCTGCTGTAAGGGAAAGCAGTTTCCCACTGAGCCCTGTCTACAAAGATCTTTGTGACACCGGGCACCTGTGCTAATATCAGGCGCACAACACAACCTTATTGTCTGGGACCACATCCTGAATACCGTTTGTCAGTGAGATCTGTCTACAAAGGTTCATGTGACACTGGACACCTGTGCACACAGCTATAGGTACCACAAGGACACACCACCGCCATGGGAGATATAGCACAGACCCCAGTCTACAGCCAATAAATAGCCTGCTCCCTGGAAAGAAGCAGACAGCTTATGTGCCTGTACTACTATATTTTATATAACTCTTGGGAGGAAATGAATTTGGTAGGGAATATCATGAGCAGAGAATTGTCTGTCATAGAAAGATACATATTTTGCACGTTTTTCTTCTCTTAACAGCAACATATTCTAATAGACATTATGGCTTATGAAATATATAAGTCAAAATTCATTGGATTTCTTGATGACTTTATTTCTGCCATTCCACTGACCTTCAACATCTCTAGCAGAAGTCTCATTAAACGCATATAATAGTCCATCCCCCCCCCCCCATTTGTCTACAAGAAGCCCAGGGACACTTAATGTTTAAAGGATGAGGGTAGTATAGTAGAGGTTAATTGGTGATCGAGCCTTCTCTTTTATTGGAAACGTGAGATGACATGATCCTATAACCAGGACTAAAGTATGCAGACCTATCATCATAAAAGGCCAAGAGGGAAATGAATTTTCTTTAAAGCAGACCTATTTTGTAAATCACTACCATCATTGTGTCATCAGACTTAACCTCTTGGTTAGCACTTCCTAGATAATAGCAATCTATGTGTGTACACCAAACTTGACAATAGTTACACTTTACAGTAAATTGGTTTACATATAACCTAGCAATATTCTAACTATTACACTAAGAGGCAAGACATGTACAACTTGGATGACTAGTGCTGGGTTTAGCATCCTGAAAAAAAACTTGTTAGTCATGTCTGGACAGACAGATTGACACTTGCACTTCTGCATGAGAAGCCACCGACAAATATCTAAATGACAGACAAAACTAGAATTGAGCAAGTCTCAGGACTGTGAGACAAATGAGAGATGCCTTTACAGAAAAAAAAAGATTCCCTTGTAGCTTCCAATCTAATTTGTTGCAAGCTTGCTGACCTGACTTTTAATTCTCATCAGGCTGTTTTTTTACATTGGATCTGTAGCTTTCTTATGGATCTTTTGCTGTGTTTTTACTTTGTGCAGAGGTTGCCTTTTCCCCAGGTGTAATTGGACTTTAATACGATTTTCATGTAATGTAATAAGGTTTAATGATTTTCCCATTTTACAGCAGGCATTTCGTTTCAAAATGTGTAGTAGTCAACTTTGGAAAGCATTATTTATTTGATAATTTACAAAAATACGGAGCAGCTAAAGACCAAACATGGAGTTGTTGTTTCAGGAGTTTCTCTTGTCAATAATGTGATCCTAGAGAGGACATAGCTGATGTAAGGCTTCCATTTCTACATGTACAGGTTACATGTAGGTCACGCCCCCTCCAGGTCCCAGAGCTAAGTCCCTGAGTGCTGCTATGTGTGCTGAGAATTGTACCTGTAGATGTTAAACCTGAGAATACAACAGTTCTGTAGCACAAATACATATTGACTAAAGAGCTGATTAAGGGGTTGAGGGGTTGAGGGATCCCAAGTAAAGATTTAAGGGATGAAACCTCAAAAGATGAGCAAAGTCATTGTACTAGGTTATCAAGATACAAACAAGAATCACCGGGAAGACACTTTTGACAACAGTGGTGATGATGCTAGCTTTATTAAAATAGCTAGAATATTTGTGTTCATACTCCAATAGACAATAGTTACCAAAACTCCACATCACTTTACTTCACATGTATGGGATGTTTTATTACTCATGCTGCTCCTGGTGCCTGACGACTCTGTTATTTTGCCAATCATTCAAGGTACTAGTATTTTGTCGCTGTGACCTGCAATAAACAAGGTGACATTCACTACAGTTCTTGGTAACTTGGGTGTTTTCTTTTGTCATCTCTTTGAGATTGGGGTTGTAACAAGAGCAGGCAACATATCCCCAATGATGTGTGAAACACAACACAACAGCTGAGGAAATCTCTGCTAGGTTTATGGTATTATCCCCTACACTGCAGCGCAGAGCATTCTATTAAAACACATGGACTTGGACCTTACACAACCTCACACAACATCACTTTAACTGCCCTATTGTGAGAGAGAAAAGCAACAGAAATCACAAGCAATTTCAGCCCAGTTGTAACATTGTCTGGTAAAACGCTACAGCAACACCCCTATAAAAGTAGAATCGCTAATTAAATCTGATTCCATTGGCAATGATCAGCAGACATGATGACTGGCCACAAACCTCAGCAGTAGTTGCTTTTATCATGCAAGCAGTTCATATTGTTAAATTCAATTTGATTCAATTTTGATATCAAATCAAGGAGGAAGCTTTCGAGCAGACCATTGTTGCTTCTTTCTCAGTATTATGACTACTGTCAACAGATTTGCAACAAACATGTTTGAATAGCAGTTAATACACTATGACTTGCTTATGTAGTCCCTGGGACATACGGAAGTCATTTAATTCTGTGAGGAGGGAGGTATAAAATCACCCTGGGTATAATGTGCTATCAGGTGCAAGGTGGTTGATAAATAACCAATGGTAAAAAAATAAATTGTGTTCTACCATACAGCTATATTAAATATAGAGCTTATTTGCGAGAGGTGACATATTTATTATCATGGACACTGCGTTTCATGCCACAGCATATGTAATATATGCCTCTCTCTCCTCCATTTTTCATGTTATAAATCCTCCAATCACAGGGGGAGAGAGTAATTCCTTTTGCTGTCTGAAACCTAAGCCCATAGCTCAAGCAATCTATGTGCCTGCAGATTGTAGACCCATCTACAGAACTTTTCAAATAAACGACATTCAGGATTGGTTCATGTCAATACAAAGATTGGTAATTCCATGATCTTTCTGACAATATGTAACCTGTCCAATGTATTCAGGTAGACTATTCTTAAACAGTATTACTGGTCACCTTGAATAATCAGAGGAGCTTTCAAGGAGCTTTGGTGTGTAGTTTACGAAGGTATCAATAGGGCCTCTCTCGGGCACCTTGGACACTAACTCACCCTGACTCACCCAGGTATACTCACTCTTCAGAAAATGTTGATGATGTTATATAAAAAATAGGATGAGATGAGGTATACAGACAGCTTTCCATAAACAGTGATATGTGGACTGAGCAAAATAAGATTAGCTGCACACAATGAATAACATGTTTACAAACAACCTTTGAATCAGCTGGGTACACAGATAGCCGCCTACATAGCATGACCAAACATCTTTATGTATCTTATTCTCATACATGGGAAGTAACTCACTTCGACCCTAATGGTAGCACGTCAATGATTGACCTGGCCAGCACAAATTCCGATCATATTATTGACTCAGGCACTTTAAATGTCAAAATTGCGGACCATTTGTGTATTTATTTAGTACGCAGAGCTGTAGCGCCATCCAAAATCCCCATTGAGTTTGAAGGCCGTTCCTATAGAAACTACATCAGTGACAACTTTAAGTTAGGCTTAAGAAATACAAATTGGGATGATTTCTGGGAGACAGACACAGCAGACAGAGCTTGGGATACTCTCATTATGAACATAGGCTATCTACTAGATTTCACATGCCCAGTCAAACAATTCAAATTTGCAAAACAAAAGAAACCCTGGATCACAAACAACATTCTAGATCTGTTCAAAGACAAGGACAATGCCCTCAGAAGAGCCAAAAGGACAAAGGACAGAGATGACAATAACATAGCAAATTTTCTAAAAGATAGGGCCAAATATGTAGCCAGGGAAGCCAGACAAAACTATCACACTGATAAATTAGAAAGACACAAGAACAATCCCAAAAGCTACTGGAAAGCAATATCTGAAATTGTATCACCCAGACAATCAAACATCACTATCAACCTTATTGACAAGGAGACAAATGAGCCAATCCCTCCGGAGGAGACCGTTAGCTACATAAATGAGTATTTCCTAAACATAGGTCCAAATCTGTCTCAGCACATGGATACCCCCTGGGACTATAATGGACCTACCAGGCCCGAGGTATTTAACATTAGGCCTGCCACAGTTGATGAGCTGCTCCCTATTATAAAGAGAATTAAAACTCATAAAGGCTCTGGTGTCAGGCATATATCCACAAGTGTGCTGAAGGATGCCTTCTTGGAACTCCCTCTACACCTCCTACATGTTATTAATCTCTCCATTTCCAACAAAAACTTCCCAGACTCTTGGAAGATGGCCACAGTCACCCCCCTCCCTAAAGGAGGAAATCCCTCTGAGGTCAACAACTTAAGACCAATTTCTATACTGCCTCTCATTTCCAAGTTATGCGAAAAGGTAGTCCATGGCCAACTATTGACTTACTTAAATTCAGAAAACATCCTCACAGCAAAACAACATGGATTCAGACCTAGTCACTCTACCCTCACTAGCCTCACAGAAATAACTGATCATATTTATAAAGCAATAGAGCATAAGTTAGTCACAATAGTCACATACCTAGATTTTGCTAAAGCTTTCGACACAATAAATCATGACCTACTTTGCCTGAAATTAAGGAAAATTGGACTTGCTGAAGCCTCTATTTCCTGGTTCAAAAGTTATCTCACAAATAGACAACAGACAACCAAAGCCAATGGCATTGTCTCACCACCAGGAATAATCAAGTGTGGAGTGCCCCAGGGCTCCATCTTGGGGCCATTACTTTTCCTCATATATATAAATGACCTACCGACCTCCCTTGCCTCCCTACAGTGTCAACTCTATGCTGATGATACAGCCCTTTTCACTTCTTGCAAGTTCCCAAACCCGGATATAGTTCCAAGAATAAATGCTGATCTGCTAAATGTTGCAAACTGGTGCAAAAAGAATAAGCTCTCTTTGAATGTTAAGAAGACCAAATATACGCCTTATGGTACTAGACAGCAACTTGCCCTTCTACCACATCTAAATCTTAGTATATATGGTCAACCCTTATTGCAAACCCCACATTACAGATACTTGGGCCTCAAGCTGGACAGCCATATGAATTTCAAGTCTCATTTGAATATAGCTCAAAAAGGCCTGTCTTACAAGTCATATTTGACTAGCAAAATAAGGTATAGTGTAACTAAGTCTGCAGCCTTGGATATCATAAGGTCAAAGATACTACCTGCCATAGACTATGGCCAATTCATCTATGGAGCAGGAAATAAAGGTGCCTTAGATAAATTGCAAAGTATTTTTAATAGAATACTCAGGCTATGTTTCTTTCTGGACAGAGATGCACCTCTAGAAGATCTTATGAAAGAAGCTGAGATAAACCTGTTGGTTCATAGAAGGGATAGAGCCTTAACCATGGCTGCCTTTAACTATGCTCAGGAACAAGCAAATGTGGATAACAGGCAAATCCGGACCAGAATTCATGATGCACCACTTGTGAAATCATTGTGGTATAAGACACAAACAGCAAGACAAAGCCTATCGTATAGACTAGCACATAAATGGAACTCTCTGGAAAAGGACATGAGACTGGTAGACTCCCCACTGGTGTTCAAAAACAAATTACATGAACGCTACTTAGCGATGCTTGGTTAAAATCCCGACCCTCGACCCCCCCCCTTTTTTTTCCAAAATCTAGCGCTATAGTTACATATAGAAAAAGGGAAACACACCTCCCTAGCTGAGACACATTAGTTGTCTCCTCTGTGGCACCCTAATTATTGTATTAAATTACTAATACATATTACTAGATAAGTCATGACTAAACAATTACTCATGAGGTATCGATGTAATGGTATGTTTTACCACACGATTGAGATAGTAGCATCCCTAACATTATGACTATAAAATGTACTTCTGATATGCTGGGAAGAAGAAAAGACAGGCCAAGTAGCGCCTATTTTTCCCAGCCTAAATAAAGAACTTTGAATTGAATTGAATTGAATTGAATACATGAACATCGTTATTGGAGAGGTCGGAACTGCTCATTAAGTATTGTCAAGCGACCTTGGCTCACCTCTTCCCAGGAAGCTAAGCCAACAGTGAATCACATGACTTCCTGTCAGCAGCAGCAGCTTCCTGTTTGAGAGCCTCCTGTTGAGCTACATGTATAAACATGAGCCTGTGGGGGCACATCATTAGCGTATGTTGTAGTCCTACCCAATATAACACTGTGACAGGAGGAGATAGGGAACAGTAATTGTTAAACACTTCAGTCAGGCATTTTTATACGCGGCAACAACCGCAATTCTTGCATTTGAAGGAACATAATGTCTACATGGTTGGTATATTTGAAGGTGACCCATTCAAGACACCAAATAAACAGGGTGGGAGGATAATGCAACTTTAAATATGGTAGTTACTATGAATTCCTTGGGTCCATGTTAGGGGGGTGGTAGATATGATTATAATCAACCTCAGGAGCATGGATATGTGTGTTGCTAGGCTGATAAACAATTAGAATAGCTGTTGCTAAGCAACCAGTTGTCTTAGCAACAAACTGATTGAACCATTGAATTCCTTGGGTCCATATTAGGGGGGGTAGGTATGATTATAATCAACCTCAGGAGCATGGGTATGTGTGTTGCTAGGCAGATAAACAATTAGAATAAGTGTTGCTAGGCAACCAGCTGTCTTAGCAACAAACTGATTGAACCATTGAATTCCTTGGGTCCATATTAGGGGGGTAGGTATGATTATAATCAACCTCAGGAGCATGGGTATGTGTGTTGCTAGGCAGATAAACAATTAGAATAAGTGTTGCTAGGCAACCAGCTGTCTTAGCAACAAACTGTTTGAACCATTGAATTCCTTGGGTCCATATTAGGGGGGGTAGATATGATCATAATTAATCTCAGGAGCATCAAAATGTGTGTTGCTAGGCTGATAAACAATTAGAATAGCTGTTGCTAAGCAACCAGCTGCATAAGCAACAAACCAATAGAAACATTCAATTCCTTGGGTCCATTTTAGGGGGGGTAGGTATGATTATAATTAATCTCAGGAGCATGGAAATGTGTGTTGCTAGGCTGATAAACAATTAGAATATCTTATTAGTATCCCTGAGGGTTTGTCAGCCCTACTGCAAAACATGAACTGTAAGCTATGTAATAATAACAACAACGCCCAAAGAGGTGCATTAAACATATAAAAAATGTGTGATTGTTCACAAAGTTCCCAGCTTTCTTGATGTAAACATTACCCCTAAAAATGTCAACAACTCAAATTGTCTGGATTTATGTTGATTTTAAACTTTGTTCAATAAATAATATCAAACTTGAATTTGATAGGGGAGATAGGGAGAATGTATGTGTAATGAAGGATGAGATGATAAATAAAAGAGAGGTATGAAGAAAGGCAATCAGACTATAATGTTGTTGGAGGAAAACACAGATGTGAAATGAAGATATACTGTGCCAGCATGCAACCACTCGTCCTTGCAATAATAAAGGTAATGAGTACATGTTCTGAGAGGATGTCTGCAAAGTGCACAGATGTAAGGATTCAATCTCAGTGACATGCAGACTGCAGTATATTTTGTAATTCTCTTCTAAGGCTCATATATCATACTTCCAGAATAAATAATTGGCTGTTACGTGAAACACTTTGATTTCAACAGTCAGTACAAAATCGAATGAAAGTTTAGATATGCACCAGATGCACAAGACCGTAGTTGTTGAAACCTGTGCCCTGTCAGTATTGCAGATCATTATTGGTGGTAATAATACAGCAGATGTCCAAAAGTTGTATGCTTATCTCATTAAGGCTAACCTATTTGCCTTAACTAGAAATGATGACCAATAACATCTTTCTTATGAAATTAAATGAACCAATAACAAATAGTTTTATTGGGTACAAACCAATGAAAATGGCTATCCGTATCGCAATGTACAGGTCCCTAGAGGTAAAACTGAGATGGTCAGATGGGACAGGATGAGCTATAGACCAATGCAGCACGAAAGGGTGACTTTAAGGAAACATTATTAGTAAGGTTTCTAAACACTTCTAAAGCTTGCCTGACAAATTCATCAATATAAGACACAATTCTTCATTCAAATAAATGCTTATAGAAAGGTAATTTTCATGTAAATTTCCCAAAATGAGATGTTTGCAAACTTAGCCGTTACAATGTTATGAGGATTTTGCTGAAACTCAAACGCAGCTTCATTTTTATTTCTCCCCCTTCTTTGCTAAATTAGTCTACAGGATCAGGTTTGCCACATGACATTTGAGAAGCCTCCCTGCACAAAGAGGCAGAGAATCACCTGCATGCTTTCCCAGACGTGAAGAAGTAAATGGAGGACTTATATGAATTTTATGGAAATCTCCAGCTCAATAACAGAAAATGTGAAATATTCATATTCAATCAGTGTACATAGGGATGTTAATATATAATATCATAGTATGTAAGGTGTCCACCCTTTAACGAGTATTATAGCCAGAATAGGAGCCTTGCTCTTGCTTAATAATGGTGCGTGAATGCAGCATCACTATACCTTCCACACCTCAATATGGACTGTAAATGCATGGTACCTCATGAAGGGGTTAAACACAGTAATAAGAAATATTACATATGCATTTCTTGTAATAGGCTAGTACATGCCATCCACTCTTAGCTACAGACCTTGGAAATGATGTTTACGTTGAGGATATAAGTCAGTAATCAGACATGTGCCGCACTGCTCTGTCAGCTGGAAAGTGGTTGATAAATAACCCACCGTGGAAAGATAGAGCATGTTCCGGGATGCCCAGGTACTTTTTACTTCATGTAATTTCCTAGAAATGACATTTCTATTGAGGCCTTGTTTAGTTATATATAGGTAGTCTGTCTGCATTTTAAAACGTTTAGATTTGCGAAACTCTCACATGCGCATCGTTCTATTTGTAGCGGAATAAAGAGAAAGCAACTAGTTCAATAACGCTCAATAAATTCTGCAAGCATAGTATAATCTTTGTCACACTAAAAATAGGAATATTAATACGGAAATGTTGTTATTTTGTTTCATTGATTTTTGTTGTTTCTTTGAAGTGTGGAAATAAAACCATGAACTCCAATCGATACAGTAAACATCTTTTATTCACATCGGATATGAATAATCATCAAAAGAGTGTACAAAATTTATATTACAATATAGCAACATACAATTCATGTGTTTTATCAATACATCAGGCTCTGCTTATGAGAGGTTTTTATGTGTTGATGCTTCTATTTTATGTACATCATTTAGAATATCTGTTCATCAGTTGGTTGCCGTTATTATATGCAGCTGAGCCATAATTCACTCTTCTTAGCTAGAGATTGTCCTCTGTGAACAGGGGTGCCATATTGATGTGAATAGTCCCTATGTGGTGAAGGTTGTCCTGATGTTTCACTCTGTAGAGTCAGCATTGACACAAGATAAGTGCAGCAGCAGCTGTATCAGTTACTCTGAACTGTTTGTGTTGACACTACATGAGTACTGCAGCTGCAGATCTATCAGCTACTTTCTACTGTTTGTTAACACACAACATAAGTGCACCAGCAGCAGCCATATTCGTTACTTTGCTGAGTGGGAGCTAAAAGGTAAGCTCTACAGAGGTCTTAGTATACTAAGTACAGTTTGTGCCCCCTACAGGCACTAATCGGTAGTAAGTGCAGAGAGAGAGTACAGGATATGTTGTCATGACAGAAACGGTTCGTTTGTTTGTAACCCTGGATGGATGTCACTAAATCATGACAATGGTTAGTAACTCACCAGGGCTGCCTTAGTGCATTATGCAGAGCCTTCATGAGTGCCTCAACCCCGTAGGGTCTAGATGAATCTTGAATCCAGCATACCGAATACTTGCCAGGGCTGGATTCATGCATCAATATAACCTATTTTTAGATGATTTAGGACCTGGAGACATGACCTTTCATTTCTGGTAACTTTAATGTGAAAATGGAGGAATAAAATGAACCAATTACTGTGTGCACATTTCAATGGTTTGGAAGCATGGAACCACTGACAGTGATTAATAATTGGGTATTCAACAAGCCTATGAAAGTGGTACATTGTGTTGGACACTGTTTGGCATTAATTAGCCACTTTAAAGGTGTTTGGCCAAAACTCAGCAGCTGTAAATGCTGGTATCACATATCCACATTTCTGAAGGGTATTTATATTTTGGCCGAGAAGCTCACAAATAAACTCTTTGACTGTAATTTGATTACAGGTGCTTGTCAACTCCCTCAGTGCCTGACCCGGCCCTCACCTTGTGAGGGGCTAACTGGAAGTTCTCTAAGAGGTGATTACCTTCTGCAGCTTTCTACCAGGTGGCATCACATGATAAGGTCCGGTTGTACTGACTGTCAAATAAAGTACATACTCCATCAATATAGGTGCAAATTCTTTTACAGTAGTAACAGTTTTTCAAAGTATCATCATTTATTTCTAAACAGCATTCTGGCTGGGAACTGTATTTATTGCATGATTAAAATTAGTATTTTTTGTATAGGTCATCAACAATGAAAATATCCTCCGGTTTCTAAATATAAACAACTACTATCAAAGGAATTTGTGATAGAAACCAGTCATGTTGATTAAGGAGGGAGAGGTGAAAAAATTATCACTGCTGGAAGGACCACGTTACCTATAGTGACCTTTACCCTACCACCTAGGTCCCTGTCCACCACTTATGTCACAAACACTACACTGTGCTTGTGTCTCGCAGCACCTTCAGCCAGGCAGATTGTATACCACAGGTGCCCATTATGGTAATTGTTCAGGGCCAGATCTGACCTTTTGAGGGGGGGGGGGGGATGGGAATTTGTCACCTGAGATACCAAGAGAATTATTTATATTAATAGGGTCATTCAACGAATTGGTGGCGTAAATAGATAGTTATTATCCAGATAAGAAAAGCTCTATTTTACACTAATGGAGGCCAAGTCATTCATTAAATTATTTTCAGTTTATATGTCTGTCAGTGCCACCTCACCCTAGCAGAAAAAACTCCATAAGAACAATAACAAATAGGGTGAGAAAATAGGACTAAGCCAGGGAGACAGGCATCTTGCCACTTCCAGGTCTTCACTGTACTATGGTAGCTTTCCAAGAAGAAGCTATGAATAAGTTAAACTAGGATTACAGCTCATCAAACATAGCAAGTAAGATGGTATATCATGCCTGAATGGCAAACCAAGTGCAACTTTACCCCTATGTCTTTATTCTCCAAATGTCTGCAAACTGGACTAAATTATATCTCAGTTTTTACTCCACTCCTAGAGTGTATTGGCAGCTGCTTTAGTAATGCTTGTATCTAAGTACATGTGTGGGCATGGTACTGACCTATTAGGTTAATATAACTTCTACTCTGTGGTTAACATTGGAGTTTCAATTCTGCTTGAAATGATTAAAGGCTTTTAATTATTTTGTCTTCTCTCATGGGAACCAGTTCATTAGAAAGAAACTGAAGTTGAGCTCCAATATAGTTAGAGAAGGAGGTGGGCATTTGAAACTAATCTAATTAGACACAAAAGCTTTCCCATTGTTGGAGCCAGAGCCCTGCAATTTTGTTTAGAGTTGTTTGAGGTAATGAAAACTCCCAAGGTGAGTTTCACATAACACTGCGAAGATGTCTTTGGTAGATGAGAAGTCATAACTGATACCCTACCTTTACATGTCAACATCCGACTCAGTCAATAAGGTATCCTATATATATATATATATGGATTTAAAATGAAACAATGGTATATGGCTGTATGGATATTTATGATTTAATAATGTCCATATACAATCCTGCACATCTATGTAGATAACAACGTACGGTCCCTGTAGGTAATACTGAGAGGGCAATATGGGATGGGATCAGGTTGAGCACATGAAACTTGAGTCACCCTACAGCAGAACAACACCCAGCATTAAAAGGCACCTGCAAAGTTGAGAGAGAAAAAGAAAATAGGAAATCAGCTCTTTGAAAGACCTCAAATTCAAGTAGCCTTGCAAAGTTATTCCTGATTCTACAACAGTGCTATTCAAAGGACTTTGCATTTCATCATAAGCACATTGAAAGAACAATTGAAAATTAAACTTTGAAAACCCCATAATAACCTCTATTAGAGCTGCAACCACCTGGTTACTGAGCATTGGAAAATAAAACATGAAAACCTCGTATTTAACTTGCATCAAAACTACAAGCACCTACTTATTGTGTGCTCATGATCATGTTTTAGTAGCATCAAGCCACCGGAAATAATTGCTGGAGTAATTGAACACACTTATAAAAGAGGTACTTAATGTCAGACACAAGTTGGGGTTGAATGGCAATAAACTACAGGCAAACAATAATTCCCTATAGAATGAACCAAGAATTCTAATAACATCAAGATGCTGGCTGTGTACCTATCTCCTCTTTCTGGGGCAGTGTTCCTTGTCAGAACTGGGTTTGCTTGAACTGTAGGCAGCAGCCGCACACCTGTCCTGCCCCAGGGGCATTATGGGAAGGAGGAAGAGATGAGGCTGAGGGAAACCTAGGAACCGGACATATCAATAGCCAGGAGACATTTTTAAACAAGCCAGGGCCTGGGCAGAATTTGCTATTCTGGGAGCCATTTACTAAAGTGGGAAACTGCTGATCCTGTTGATAAGACATAATTACATGTTAAATAGCCAAAGGGTATTTAGATCAAGTATATTGATTTCTGCTAAGTGTATCTAACTCCAAGAATTATCATAATTATTTGCAGTATCACCTGTGATCTTGACGCAGAGCAATATTCATTAAATGATATTTTCTTCAATGTCTTAATCCCTTCCCTTTCTTAATCATGTTTAGATCATTACCTTATTCCATTAGGATATGAAAAAGTAGGATCATTTTCCCAAAGTATATTCAGAATAATAAAGACGTTGGATTTGCTCTTAATGTATTATTGCAACACTCTGGGTGAACTAAGGTGAAACCATGTCACCTTATATCTCCTCTGACCCTGCTGACTCGTAGCACTTACCAAATGACTACATTGGCCATTGTCATGCCAGCACCAATTCCAAGTTGTTTACATACAACCCTTTACTTACACCTTCCGGCAGAGTGACATATTGCCTTACTGGGCCCAAAGCCCATTTGTAAGCAACACTCTCAGTGGCTCAGGGCTATTTTCTAAGAGGACAATAGATGGTGTGCAGCATATGATATAAGGGTGCTCAGTCAGCTGCAGTTGTTATTAATGACACAGGGGCCCTAAGCTACAGGTTATTTAATATTCATGAGGGACCACTACTGGTGAGAAGACACCTCACTTCTCAGGCAAAACTGTGCCGGGGCTAAAGATTGGCAAAAGGGGCACCTATTAGGGACTGCTGTGTAAACAGTCCTCCCAGGCTATGCTGCCAACAAAATTAAACCTGGTTAGCTTGTAGATTGATCCTGCAGTCTGACCATCCTCATTTGTTTCATTCTAGTTTTATTGCTAGCAACACCCATCCATGAGACTTGCCAAAAGGGAATTTCTATAGCAAGCCGACATGATCCACCTATCATAATCAGTCCAGTAGAAAAGTTCTAACAGTTCATCCAATAACACCTTACTTATAACCTACTATGATGCCATACTTTTAATTCCCGCGAGGATCCCTAACGCCTGTATGCTGAGGAAAGCTTACTACAGGACGACCAAGACCAAGGGCTGCCTCATCAGACTGCCCTCTGCGGCAGCCACCAGATCCACACCTCTTTCCACCAATAATAGAACAGAGCAGCTCAAAGAAGTGTTGAGCTAATAGTCCAATCACCAGAATGACTATAATCAGACTACTGGTTGTGCCCACCTCTCTCCAACTGAATGCTGATCCACTCCTCTTTAGGCCTAAAATAGTAAAGAGCAGCTCACAGACATGTGTTAAAGCTGCTCTCTCAGAATTACCCTCAGGTGCATAAAAGGAGTTTCTCACTGAATGTACACCTATATTTCTCATAGTTTTTTTTTCCATTGCTACTTGGCGTGAGGAAAACCATTTAGAATGACAATGTATAAACTTTCTTACAAAGATAAGTTGTTTTACAACATGTTCATATTCTAGAATTTATCTAGCTATAAAGTCATAGTGGCACTGCCTGGTGACTTAGAATTTTTTTTGCATTAGCTGTTCATAAGCCTTAATTTGGGATGAGCCAGTAGTCAATGGTAACTTGATACCCTAGGGTAAAAGTGAATATATTAGATTGTGGTAGGAGGGCAGGTGGTGAGAAACAAGGCACAGAGGAGGAGGCAGGTGGGTTTAAGGTTTCAGACTGGTGTAGGGTTAGCTCTACAGTGTGTGGGGATGAGAGATAGACAAGCGGACATAGCAAATCAAAGTTGTATCTAAGGCAGGAAAATACAGCAAAACAACTGTCCTCATATGCTTCAGGTACAAATCAATATAATTCAATCAGATTGGCCTTTAGGTTAGCAGCATCCACTGTGTGCAGGCACAAATATCTCTGTATTCACTCCTGGTGAGTGTTGGCAAAGTTGATAATTTCAAGTTCAATATATGCTGTGCATAGCTATGGACCCTTTGCTAATAGTTTTATTAGCCACCTGTATTAGAAGTTGGCATGCGATAATTCCAGAAAGGTTCTCTAAACATGAACTTAGTGCTCTCTCCTGTTTGGCAAAAATGGCTGTGGGTTAATATGTGTCTGCCCACCATGGCTTTCTTTCAGCCTTATGAGGTGAAAAAAATCTAGACTAAGAGGAGGGAGCAGGTGGGGTTTGGGGTTTCAGATTGGTGTAGTGTTAGCTGAGGGACGTGTGGGAGGGAATGGGAGACATGCCAAAATACTACTTATTTTTCCATATTTCGGACTAATTCACAAAATAAAAGGAGTAAGAATTGTGATTAACACTAAAAACAAAGAGGCCAAAAGACACACAATACTGGTCGTGAAATAATCTACATTTGGCACTATATG
Source organism: Harmothoe impar (assembly GCA_947462335.1). Classification (NCBI taxonomy): domain Eukaryota; kingdom Metazoa; phylum Annelida; class Polychaeta; order Phyllodocida; family Polynoidae; genus Harmothoe; species Harmothoe impar. Next base: position 7,814,181 of record OX381719.1, on the reverse strand, counting down.
CTTTTGTAAATTCTGAACTGAGAAACCCCCCAAATAGGCCCTGGATACAAAGATACATGAATTACATATGGGAGGTTAAACCCTTACATGGCTACTTGAAGACTGGCTTCAGAACAAAGCAGACCCAAGACTCTGCAGAAAAACTTCAATTGACTGACAACTTAATCAGACAGGCCAGGAGATGTGGAGGGCATTAGAACTGAGCTATCATCTTCATAATGGTGGCATCAGCACTTCACTAGCATAAGACGATAAGAATGATTGTAGTATGAGCACAACTACCTGCATCCAACCTGCTCTTCCCCCTATCCCTGCCCTTCATGTTTATTATCTTGCTTTGCTACTCCCTTCTCCCCAGCCCATATATGGCACTTTGTATAATACATAAAAGATTGAGCTGACTAAACACCATACATAACAAGTGTGCTGCATACCATCCATTGGGTCTCACAGCAAATAGGGAACATCCTTACAGGCTAACCCTGAGCCGATGAGAGTGCTTCTCACAAAATAGATTAATAGCTTGGGTAAGGCAATATGTCTCTGAGCCGGAAGGTGGAAAGTAATGGGTTGGCTGAAGAATATAAACAACCTGGAATCAGGGTTGTCATGACAAGTGCTAAATGTCCCGGGGGTGCATGAGTGTGCATGAATGTTTAACAGATTATTTCCAGAAATCTAAGAGGGCACATTTTTTAGTAAACTGAAAATACCCTTGCAAATGGGAGCAGGTTGGAGAACTTGTAACATTGGATCTGAGTAGAAGGTCATGCCGAAAGCAAAATAAAACAGGGTGAAAAGTGGTAGACTAGGGAGGGGGCAGCTGCGATAGTTAACAACTCTCTATATCTCTGTGAATATTTAACCTAACTTCTGTATTACAAAATAGGGGCTACCCAAATATGGGTTAAAAAAACTTTCAGTGAACCATACTGGTGAAGACTATCTATGGCACCTAAATAACCAAAATCAACTGTAAAAGTGTAACAAAGTGACGACATGTGTAAAATAGTCTAGTGTGCAATAACAGCTGCTAATACTTAGCATTTGATTAAATGGACTACATTGATCACATAGACATTTTAGTCCTCATCCTCACCAACTCGATTTCATCTTGTAAAAGACAACAGCCTTTCATTTGAACTGGCTGTTTCTGGCTGTGAGAAATATAATTTTAGAAATGTTACAAACCACAGTAAGCAAACCTTCCCTCTCACCACTCACACTCAGAAAAATTAACAGGCCAGGAAGAATGGATCTGTATATTAAAAAAAAGTACCGGTAGCCATCACGGACCAGTGCCTGAGGGTAAGGTTGTGGGTTAAAAAGGTGAGGGTACTGCAGTAATTCCAGCAGTTATTATTTTCTCACCTATGACGCCTAATAGATCAATATAAGAATTCATGAACTTTCTTTGTGCTGCTTTATTTATGTTTCAACAACATTTTGAAGATTCATTAATTATTTACAAAAGGTATATTCTTCATAATCACTCATTCTGTCTCGTCAGTGCATTGTAAGGCAGAGGTGACCACCTTATCAGCAGTGGCCACCTTGGGCAGGGCTGCAGAGAGTAATTACCTTTTAGAAACTGATCTATCACACTTAGCACCTTGCAAGGTGAGTGACGGGTCAGTCAGTGGGAGAGTTTATCAGCTCGTTTAACCAGGGCAGAGTAGAGGCTATAATGAGTGGGATGGTCACAGCATGAGTTAAGGGTGGGACTAGAGCTGACAAAGACTCTGAGTTGTTGTTAATTTGTCCCTTTCACCAAGGCAGAGTTGAGGCTATAATAGTAAAGTTACTTACACAATGATGGCTGGCTTTGTGCGTGACCATCACAATTGCATTAGTAGTAAGAGTGGAAAATGTTTGAAAAAAGGTTTAACTTATGGTAGATAAGATTATGGGAGCATGTTGGAGAACTTGTAACATTGGATCTGAGAAGAAGGTCATGCAGGAAGCAATATAAAACAGGGGGAATAATGGTAGATTAGGGAGGGGGCACCTGTGGTAGTCAACAACCATCTCAGACAAGTCTGCAGGGGGCATAACAGGTCCAAAGAAATAGAGCACAGAGAAAACTATGCTGTGCACTGTGGGTTAGAATGTATAGATATTATAGTTCACTGATAGGAAGCCATATATGGTCTACCCCGACTGGAGAATTCAGGGGAGATAGGGAGGCGTAGAGTTCAACCACAGGGCACCTGGACAGCTAACCCTTTTCCTTGAAAGAGTTCAGTTTTCCCTGATTAATTATCTTAAAGGATATCTGGAATCACTTCCCTAGAGCTGACTTGAAATGTCATTATTACATTTTACTGATATTGCAGTGTGATGTCATTTGTGAGTGCTTTCCAAATGAGATGCTTGTATTGGAAAGAGCTTCATCATCCAAACATTAGCCGATAGCTGTCAATGAAATGATTTTTGCATAGAGTCTAAATTGATTACAAAAATCTGCCATAACCCATAATGAATTTAAAGTACATTTCTATCTCTCTGTGAATATTTAAATTAACCTCTGTATTACAAAGTAGGGGCTACACAAATGTGGGTTAAAAAACTTTCAGTAAATTGTACTTGTGAAGACTAAAGCACCTAAATAACTTCCAAAATCAACTCTAAAAATGTAACAAAGTTATAACACGTGTAAAATAGCCTAGGATGCAACAAGATCTGCTAATACTGAGCAATTGATTAAACAGGCTACATTGATCACAATGACATTTTAGTCCTCACCCTCACCAACTTGATTACATCTTATAAAATATAACAGCTTTTTATTTGTACTGGCCCTCACCTATGACGCCTAATAGATCAATATAAGAATTCATACACTTTCTTTGTGCTGCTTTATTTATGTTTCAACAACATTTCGAAGATTCATTAATTATTTACAAAAGGTATATTCTTCATAATCACTCATTCTGTCTTGTCAGTGCATTGTAAGGCAGAGGTGACCACCTTGTCGGCAGCAGGCACCTGCGGCAGGGCTACAGAAAGTAATTACCTTTAAGAAAACCAATCTATCACATTTAGCACCTCACAAGGTAAGAGACGGGTCAGTCAGCAGGAGAGTTTATCTGCTACATAGCCGGGGCAGAGTAAAGGCTATAATGAATGGGTTGGTCACAGTATGAGGAAAAGGTGGGGCAAGAGAAAAGTTAATCTGCCCCTTTAACCAAGGCCGAGTTGAGGCTATAATGGTAAGGTTTTTTACACAATGATGACTGGCTTTGTGCGTGACCATTAAAATTGCATTAAAAGTAAGAGTGATAAATATTTGAAATTAAGTTCAACTTGTGGTAGAATAGGTTTTGACAACATCTAAGCAGGTCCCTACTATCTGTGTGTCTTGTATAAAGGTTCTTCTATTAAATTACCCATGAACTTTTTGAATTGATGGCTATAAAGTTCCTAATACTTTCAGAAACACCTGAAGTTTTCTAATCAGGAGTCACCTTCAGAGGCTTCCTGAATCTGATCTTGTCAGTTTTTATCACTTGCCTTTTTTAGTCAAAAGGATGCATCTTTTTTAATTCTCACTTGTTCATGCTGATTGCACTCACTAGTGCTGAAATCCAAATACCAAATTTATAATACATCAAAATTCAACTCCATGAATTATTACTCATGCATTATGACCAGCAGTCCTTATGGCTGCATATGACATAAATGACATGCTGCTAATGATGGGTTACCATCAACATTTGATATCAATAGATGTTTTCAGATTGAATTTTTTTTAATTTGGGAAATGTCTAAAGGTTATTTCCTGTCCGCACCCTCTGGCTGTCACTGCTCACAGCGAGGGTGCTCGTGTATCACGCAGAGAACCTGATCCTAGCTCATCCTGTCCCACCCGGCCATAACAGTATTACCACTGGGGACCGGTGTATTCTAGTTAGCCATTTCAGGGTAAACAAATGTTTGTCCAGGCTTCTGTATGGGTATTATGGCAGACAAAGTGATGCTGGTTTATTCTTAGTTTTAGAAATATGTAGGATATCTTCACATGCCTTCTGGAGGAATGCATATTAGCAGTCATAGTGGGGAACAACTCCTCATTGACTGACTAATCAATGAGGATATGTCCTGCGCAGATGAAAGCCTAATGCCAGGCTCTATCAGGGATCATAGTACTAATAAAGCTTCACAGTGCTGGGGCTATACACATGTACAGGCTCCAACTTTCCTACTGTGGAGACATGCAGTAACTGTAGGCTTGATCTCTAGGTGGTATGACTATAGAACTGGGAGGCTATAGCTCTTCTAGAGAGGCAATTTTTGCAGACAAAGGCCTCAGGCCAGACTCAGAGACTACTGCACCAATATAGCATCAGGTATAGTGATAGGGGATGTCCCCTGCATGAGGACCTTTCTCAGTAGTGCATTATTGAAGCTACTCGGTCTTAGCATGACATCCTGAAATTGAGTCCCTCAACATTCGTTTGGAGGACTTTAATTTGATTATGTGTCATATCATATATAAAAAAGAAAGGCAACTAGTAGTACAGACAGACAAGTAGTAAATAAGCTTAAATAGTGTTTTGTAAAACTAAATTTGGTATAACTAGGTATAACCCATGATGGCCCTGATCAAAAAAAGAATGTCATCTTAAATAAATATGATTCTGAAAATGTGAGCTATTAAGCCAAAAAGGTACATATCTAATATGGTGCTATGATTTACGTAGCGAGAGCTAATGGACCAACCTCTTGCAGATATGCTCTCAGACTCACCCTGGGTCTTCTATGCTACGGGCACAGCTGGAGGTATAATGGCTTTTATAGTAGAGCGGCCTTGACCCTCCGTGGAACAATTACTATCACATTGCCGTAACCCTGAACACTTTAAGAGACCCCTACCACTCAGGGGTTCAGACTGTGTGGGTGTTTAACGAGTCCCCTTTGCCATAAGGAAGGATAGTAAAGTACAAGCACAATCTTTCTAAGGGACTTGGGGAGCAGCATTATACACCATAGCCAAACACTAGACAGGCCCTGCCCCTGGATCTATCAGCAATTAACCTTTACATCATAAACTCAGCCCTAAATATAGTAAGTAGGTTGCCTGCTATAACCCATTCCCAAGGGAAAACTCTATCTCACCAGGGGATCATTTTATTACATGATATATATTCCTTAAATGGCCTTCAAGGAAAGCTGTAATGACCAGAATACCAGACAACCAGGCTAGATATACCCCACCTGCCTCCTATTGAGAAGTGGTAGTCAGCAGGATGCTAAAAATACATACCACTGCACTATATATTAAGTGGAATATGGTGTTTCAAACTGATCAATATAGATCCATAATATAGGAAACATAAAGCAGCATTAGCTTGGCTCCACCAGACTTCATTACAATGGATTAAAAAGTGGCACTTGTCATATTTTCTCTTAACATGGCTGGTTTAACAAATGTTTTATAAGCTCTTTTATGGGATAATAATTATGTTAGGTATGCAGATATAAAGTAATGTCATTAAACAATGATATAAAAGCTCATTGCAAAAAGAAGATACCCTCCTTTCCTGCTAATAGATGTCTGACCGAAATGCAGCACCTACATAGATTCATGCTAGAGCAGTGACCCTGGCCCTAGTTATGACGTCCATAGAATGACCAGGGTCCCCGAGGGGCAGTCGCTCATTAAACCCAGTATCAGGCTGTCAAACAAAACAAAGATGGTCCGGACAAGGATTCATGTTACAGGCAACCCTCCAATCAGAAAGGGTGTCAAAATCAAGGTCAGGTTAACCTGGATTTAAGAATGCATGATAAATTGGCAAAGATACCCAGAGACCAGGATGGTATGCAGCTAACAAGCACCAATACCCTGCACCAAACACCATTGCATGCCATAGGTAGGGTCACCTCTGCTGATATGAGGCCATGTACCTGTGTAGGAGGCCATGTACCTGTGTAGGTGGCCATGTACCTGTGTAGGAGGCCATGTACCTGTGTAGGTGGCCATATACCTGTGTAGGCGGATTTTAAGAAGGGAAGACAAGCTTACAGTCTGTGGTTCAACCAGAGTTAAAATTCAGCCAATGGATATTCATTACAAAAAATAAGTTTCATGAGCATGAGAACGTAGCCAAGGGATGATTATTCCTTGAGATAAATTGATGCTCTAAATCTGTTTGAGGTGGGTCGAGGCCATTGCAGATTGGACAGCTGCGCATCCTTCTGCGCATATGACGTATAATTATAGGAATAATGCAATTTTTGGTAGGCATGTGCTCAGATTAGTTTTCTAGACTCATGTCAATTTTTTGGAGATTTTGAGCAAAATCAGGCATTTTAGAGCACTTTTATTTTTTGATGTAATAATTATAGGTATTTTTAGGCATTTCCTTACATTTTTCAGGAGTTTTTATTTATGAAGTAATAAATGGCATTTTAAAGAGCATCAAAGTATATAAATTGCTTTAATATATCTTAACCTACATGATGAGATAACCTAATTTGCAGATTTTGGTAATTTTCCCAAGTAGTATAGTATGTATCGGAACGGGACTTTAGTTAACTACTGTTTATTACTCAATCGACCTGCAGCCAATCAGAGGCCTCCATTTGGTCACGTGACCGGAAGTGACCTACTTAGGGGATTAGTGGTGACGTCACGTGACCTAGTTAGCCAATCAGAGGCTGCCATTTGGTCACGTGACCGGAAGTGACGTCATATGACCTACTTATGGACCGGAAGTGACGTCATATGACCTACTTAGGGGACCGGAAGTGACGTCATATGACCTAATTTAGGATCACGTGACCGGAAGTGACCTGATGAGTCACGTGACCGGAAGTGACGTCACATGACCTAATGGCCAACCGGAAGTGAGTGACCTCATTGAGGATCACGTGACCGGAAGTGACCTGATTGACCACGTGATCGGAAGAAGCAGAAGAAGAAGAAGAAGAAGTTTTTTGTTTAGGAAGTGAGGGTCTTTAGGATCACGTGACTGGAAGCGACGTCGTCACATGAGTGACGCTTTAAGAGACTGCGCGACTTACTAGTAAAAGAAGACGTATGAAAATAAAAACACAACAATAATTTATTTTATTTTTTCAATTTTGATAAACACTCTATTTTTGAAAAGATGCACTCAATCAAGCAATAACACGCTTTTTTTTTTTTTTCATATCTCTAAAGGACTCGTTGTCACACCGTCAGAATGCACGCGACGCTTATAATACAAGTAGCGCACGCCGTCTTTCTCTATGGTGTAGGTGACCATTTTGTTTCGCACCACTTTGAAATTTCTATTTACAGCAATGAGAGTTTTTCGTTGGCGAAGAACATCCAAGAAGTCGTCTGGTTCCTTAGGGTTTTGTTTCTTCTGTACGCCTTTTGCACTCCATTTTTTGGATTTTCTTTCACCGGTGTCACTGACTCTATCGTAGCAAATGTAAGTCTTAGGGTTGAGACTTAGGATCCCGTCACCTTCCCACTCCGCTTTCATAAGCCCCGAAGTTCTCAGATCGTGAAGGTACCGTCTCTCACAACATCCGCCGGGCGGCGGACACCATTCTCGCACTCTTTCTGTTTTTGTCTTCACGAAAAGCTCTAAGTGATCGTCGCACACCGCTGTCGGAAGCCACTTTCGTTTCTCTCTGAAGTACGTCTCTCTCAGGCGAGGTTTGACTAGGTCATCCAACGTGTCACCGCTGAGAGCCATGTAAAGACTGTCGGTGTCCATTTGACAAAGGGCATAATCGCGCCGATCGACGAATCTATCCAAGAAGTCGTATGTGAACTCTAACATTTTCAACTTCGCGTACTGGTATACCATGAACCCTATTTGAATAGGGAGGTTGTTCTTGACTGTTTTCGGTTGTAGTTCGACTTCAAACAGATCGGAACTCAACTCGGACGCCTTTTTGAAGCGCCACGAATTGGCCAATAGTTCGAACTTCCGACTGTCAGTGTATCTCACCGCCGTGTGTTTTTCTTTGTTGCAGATTGTTTTACCGTACGTAGCGTTTCCCATTAACTTGTAACAGTCTGACAGAATTTTCTCGTTCTCGTTCACGTCGCCACATCTTCGCGCCGCCGTTACTTCGTCCGCGAAACTGGCAAAGGAGCGTTTAGGTAGGTATTCTACGACCAGCTGCACTTTGGTGACTATCAAACCGTGCTCTAAATACCACTTGAGAAGCGGCGTTCCCAAGAGAATATTTTTTCCGTGGTAACTCCCTATCAGACATCTCTGAGGCGTGTTCAACAGCTTTTCTTCCTGCGCAAAGTCTGACATGTGAGGTCCTATGTCCGATTTTGAAACGGTCACGTTCTTGAAAACGGGGGTCATTTCTTCGAAGTAGTCAGGTAGGTGAGGCGGCGTAGTGATGTCCACTTGAACTAAACCGAACATTTTCTCCTCTTTCACAGCGGAAAGGATGTCGCTCTCGCTCATCGCGTTTCGAGACACTTTCAAAGCGGCAACCTTCCAGCGTTGTTGGGAGGCCTTAACCCGCTCATCTCGACGCTTCATCTCTCTCCATTCGCACTCTCACACGACGACCAGCTTGTGACCTAGCGCTTTCAAGTAAGCGCTTACTCTAGTCGTTCTGTCGCGTCTCTCCTCCCTCAGTGAAGCGCACTGATATCGGTGCGACGGTATGCACTCGTGAGCGTGGAACCAACACCCGTGAAACTGGAAAACCGTATTAGAGGCCGCGTGAAACCCGTCCAGGCGAATTCTCCGACAGCCTACAACCATCTCGCCGCCGTTCAAAGCGTGGCGCAGTTTCACGTCGCGGTCGTGCTCTACGAAGCGTAACCACTCCAAAGCGCTGTGAGAGTTTCTTTGCCTAATTTCGGGCTTGAACTCGGTCTCAGGTCGTCTCACCGCGTAATAGCCCGTGCAGTGCGCTTCGCTCATGCAGCGCAAGTACAGAGAGTTAGCGTCTAGTCCTAGGATGTGTTGGCACGGTCTCGCTTCTTCGCCGTACTTGTGCTCCCTTATCTGCGTGGTGCCCTTCTCGTGAAATCTATGGAAGATGATGGAAGGACCGCTGACTAGATTTTCTTTGATCAGAGCGTGGAGGACGGCGTCGAACTGGGGGAACGTTGTGAACGCGTCTTCTAGGTTTTGGAAGAGGAACCGTAAAGTCAAACCGGCGAGAGAAACTCCGTCTTTCAACATGTCAATGCCGCGATCTTGGAAAAATTTAGCGTGATTTTTCAGAGCTTCTATGAAAGGTTTGACGTCTTTGTTGTTGTAGTGGATCAAGTAATCTTCCATAGTTTGCATCTTCTCGTCGGACCAAACTTTCTGACATGCGGCATAGTCGGATTCGGACATTTTGACGCCCGTCAGTTCGCTGTCAAAAGCCGATCTCGGGGGCAGCGTTCTGTTTGCCAGTTTCCTGGTAGACGTCATCCATTCGTAAGGAAAGTGACCTTTCTCTTCGTTCCTGGTGAAAGCTCACAAATAGGTCGCGTAGTTGTAACCGGGTGCCAAATAGTTGACTACGTCCAAGAAAACCGTGTGCTGTGTGTAAACCGCCAAGTATTGATTGCTTCTCTTTATGACGCTGAATTCTTGGTTTCTTCGGTCTCCGGAGGCAAAGAACGAGTGAAGGCGTATTTTGATCAGGTTCAAGTCGTAACGCCCCGAGTTGAAGCCCACGACTGGAGCTTGACGGATGTATCTCAGAAGACGCTTCTTCAGTTGAACTAACGGGTGTCTGGTCTGAGCCGCAGCGAAGCCGCCTGGAGAAGGGGTGAATGTCGCCTCCCCCAGCAGGAGAGCTTCACCTATCGCCGCATCTAACTTCGCTAACATCGGTCGGTAAAGTTCTAGCACAGCTTCCCCGATGACTTTGGCGTTTCTTTTATGTGATTTAAAACTCGGTCCAACAAGGGGTCGGAATCTGCGTCGGATTCTCTGACGAAGCAGACGGGCCCCTCCCACCCCGGAAAGTCGGATGCGACGCTAGCCGACAAAGGGACGTGATCCCACAGCAGGGACACGTGTTCCGTCGACGGTTCTTTGCACGGTCTGAAGAAAGCCTCGAAATCGAAGGCGATCTTGTAAGGGTAGATTCCGGAATGTCCGTCGGGGGGAAAAATGGAGAAGTCTGCTAGCGCTTCGAAAATCGTTCTCGAATTTTGGTAGATGCCGCCTACGTAGCGCAACTTGACTTGTCGGCAAGAGGAAAGCTGGTTCCTGTGTCTCTTCAGCAAGAACTCGGTGGTGAACGCCGCCTTACACTTGCAACATTCGTATATGCCCGCGTACGCGTTGAAGTCCGTGACGAGAGAGACGTGCAAACCGCCTTTCGCCGTCAGGTGTAGGTTGACTTTACCTCGGGCGGCCAGAGTTCTGGAAGGCGGTCTGATCAGAGTAACGCGTCTTCTCAACTTCCGCCCCGGCACTTGACGCGACGCGGTGTAGACCGCTATTTGTACGTCAAACAAGTTCTCTAACGCGGGTAAGTCGCGGATGTTCAGACCCGGAAAGGATTCAGGTGTGGCAGCGGGACAGAACTGACGTAACAAATCTGAAGCGCGCTTGCTGGTGTTGTATAAGTGAAAGGAAATGCAGCGGAAGATGCAGAGGTTGTCATTGTTGGGAAAATCTAACACGCCGCTTCTCTTTCATACTCGACCGGCCTGAGTGATCCTACCGCCTATGGGGAATTCCCCCGGTCCCATGTAAATGCAAATGTTCAAATTGGTAGGAAAAAGAACGTGCCACTTGGTGTCAGCGGCGCAAAGTTTCCGTACTTCCTCGCAAGCAACGGTGTTTTCCATCTTTGAGAGGAGCTCTTCCAAAGTTTCTGAATTAGTTATAGTAGGGAGCGGTTGTATGAGAGTTGCGTTGTTCTGGGAGGCGTGAAAGTAGCGCAGTTTGCTCTTGTCTTCTCTGTGTTGTAAGAGTAAGCCTACCGAGAAACCCACTTTGTATCTGAATCTTTGTGTCAAGTGAATGCGACGCATAGTATCTACAGCGTCACTCAACTCGCCGGTTGGTAGCCTGAAGTTTGTTACACTCACGCGAGTCCCGTGCATCCTGACGCCCGTTTGTATCGCAGGCCAATTCGCCGTGAACGTTTCCTCCCCGTTTGGTACAGCACGAATGCGCGGAGGGATGGTCACCCCGTCCAGAGATTTGCGTCGACAGGCGATCTTTTGGCAATCGCCTTCGCCGCATAGAGGGCAAAACTTAGGTATTACTCTACAATTTTCTACGTGTCTCTCGTGGTTGTACGGTCTTTTAAAAATTTTGAAACACTTTTCGCATACGTACTGCGTCATGTTTATTCACTCAGTTACCAACTACTAAGCCGTCTAACTATCTATCTATCTATCAATCTATCTGTCTATCTATCTATCAATCTATCTGTCTATCTATCTATCTATCTGTCTGCTGTCTGTGTATCCGTCTGTCTGTCTCATACAGCGTACGTCAAACGCTGTGTGTGTGCGCGCGTGAGCGTTGAGCGTCTCTCATTCCGAATCTATACCGAGATATTTGAGAATAATCTCTGTTTTGTCATCCAACTCTTTGAGCGCTCTGGCGGACAGCGTCACCCCCTGCTGTGTGGGTTTTTTGTCAGGACCTTCGTACTTGCGCACGTGGACGAGGTTCTTACCGCTGTAGTAGCTCACAGCTGCGTACACTTCGCCCTCCTCATCCAGCACTGCGAACCAGGGGGTGTGATTAGGTCTTCCTTGCGCGGCCGCTGTGTCGCGTATGCGCACCACTGCGCGGATATCGGCAATGTGTGCTATTAGCTCGCGCAGCGCGTCGGCAGTGAAGTGCACTCGCTTGCTTCTGGTCAGAGACGCCTCTTTCACCTGGCCGTCTTTTGTGTAGCGCGGCCTCCTAGACAGTCTAGCCACGTCCTCCCAGATCTCCAGCGTCAAAGCCCCGTCTAAGCAGAACTCTAACCCGAGAAGACGGGAGAAGGGTTTCTCTGCTTCTTCTCGTCCATCTCGTTCTTTTTCTTGTATTTTTCTCTTCTTAGTAGGCCTTGTTGTTCTGGAACTCACCTTAGAACGTTTCAGACCCGCAAGAAGAGTAACACCATCAGCGTGAGCTGAATCAGCAGCAGAACCGATAACAGGAGCAGCGTCAGCGCTGGTGGTATCCGAGACCTCGTTGTTGGAACAGAGCAGCCACACGCCGTCAGTGCTGATTGTAGCGGTAGAAGATGAAGCGCCGCCGCCCTCGTAAGGTGGCGGTGAGGGCAGTCGCCACGGACCGGACGCGCTACCAGTGGAAGTGAGGTCGAAACTGGGGAAGAGGGGAGCCGAAAAAACGTACCATCCGCCCCTTTCCCTTCGGGTTCTTCGTACGCCTCGTCGTCAGCGTCGTTCTCTGTCTCACCCTGTTGCTGCTGCTCCTCCTCCTCTTCTTCTTGGTTTAGGGGCTGAGTGTCCAAATAGCTGTAACTAGCGGTGTCGAGGGCGTCGGTCGATGTAGTGGTGGAGGAGAGGGGCTGTGCAACGTGCGGCAGGTCATCAAAATCATCAACAGTAGTGGGGAGGTAAAAACCCGGTTGCCAGTACTGGGCTGTGCCAGGAGCGTTGTCGTCAGTAGTAGTAGCGGTAGCAGCAGGTGCAGCAGAAGCAGCAGCAGCAGCGGCAGCAGCAGACGCAACAGTAGCAGGCGCAGCAGCCTCAGCAGGCGCAGCCGTAGCAGGCGCAGCAGTAGCAGGTGCAGCAGCAGCAGCAGCAGCAGCAGCCGCAGCCCGAGGATCACCAGCAGCAGCAGCAGCAGCAGGCGGGGCGGCAGTAGCAGCGGCAGCGCGCTTAGCAGCAACGTGTACCGTCGTGAGTGTAACAACGTCGCTAGCACGACGACTACTACCAGTAGTACTACTACCACTACTACTACTACTACTAGTACTACTACTACTACTACTACTACTACTACTACTGCTGCGAGCGCTCGCTACAGCGGGAGGGTGATAAGACCAAGCGGCTGTGGCGGTAGTCTCATTTTCAGTAGCAAGAGGAGGCACTGACGCTAAAGGAGCGCTGTTCCGCGTAGTCTTCTTGTTCTTGAACTTGCTTAGATCCTTGGACGGCGCTAGGTGTTGTCTTTTGCTCATGGTGGTGACTGTAGAGAGCAGCAAAAGAATGAGTGAGTGAATGGAGGTTTCCAGGCCCCTTATATACGCCTTCTCGCTTCTAGAGCTAAGCTACTTACTGCCCCTGTTCAGCTGCCGCCGGCTGGCCGGCGGCCATTCACAAAGAGAAACAAAAGACATAAGGCATGACGTTTTCAGCTTGATCCCTTTCCCCCCTTTTGAGAGATCGACTGTCATGAGCTAAGCTACTTACCACCCTGTTCAGCAATTCAACGCGCATTAGCTGTATAAAGGATTAAGCGGTTGCTGCCGCCGACTGACCGGCGGCCATTCACAAAGAGAAACAAAAGACATAAGGTATGACGTTTTCAGCTGGATCCCTTTCCCCTCTTTTTTGAGGGATCCACTGTCATGAGCTAAGCTACTTACCACCCTAACGCGCGTTAGCTGTATAAAGGATTAACGGTGATGAGCTTAGAGTGTGTATACAAAAAAACTACAGGAGGCGTGTGGCGTGAAGCAGGACCCCCTAAGACGAACGTGTCTGTCTGTGAGTAGAGGCGTGTGCATGTGGTGAGCGACTTAAGTGTAAGACAAAAAAAAAATCACCCCCTCCTGCCGTGGTGAGTAGACCGGGCCGGCCGGCGGCGGCCGGCTAGTTCAATAGGGAGGGGTGACAGCTGACTAAGGCTGTGCATGAAAAAATCCGATTTTCACCTGACCTCTGACGTTTGTTACAATGAATGTCAGAGGGAGGGAGACGTCCTCAGGTAGGGGGTAGGAGGTAAGGCTATGGATGAGGAAAAAACACCGTTTTCAGCTGGTCTCCACGGATAGCAATGACATACCCCTCGTCATCTAAGCTCTTAAGGAGCGGAGCGGCTGAAAAAGCGTCATGCGGACAGGTCGCTAGACAGCTGGAGTGCTGTTGGAAATAGGATTAAACTCCCTCTGTATAAAAGCTCTGATTTCTGTTGGAAAAAAACCATATCGCCTCTGACCACAGTAACGTCTACTACCACCACCACCGCCACCACCGCCGCCGCCGCCCCCGCCGCCCCCGCCGCCCCCGCCAAGACGAGACGAGATGGCTCAAGCTATTCCACTTTCAAGCTCGCCTTCACCGCCTTGTCCACCTGAAAAAAAAGTTAATACGGCTTGACGACGTGAGACGCGCGAGGCAGACCGATGGGGAGAACAGAGAGGTAGGACAGCGGCGCTTAGCATATAGCGACGCCTTGCTTCGTCAACTAGGTAAAGAGTTGAGCGGATCTTGGAGAGAGTTGGGCAGTAGCTTAAAAGTTACCGCCGCCCGTATGGATGCTCTAGTAGAGCGCAGTGTCAAGACACCGGAGGAGCTGTGTGCGGCGATGTTCAGAGTCTGGTGTGGTGAAACCCCGCATCGTCATAGATGGGGAGAGCTCGGTCGCGTCTTCACCCGCATTAGACACGTGGAACTGTTGGCTCAGTGGATGTCCCTTCTCCACAGACAGGGGTTGGATTTCGAAAACCCCGACTCGCGCGCGATGCATAAGCACTTGGGCACCCTCGGCAGACGTCTAGGTAGCAGGTGGAAAGAGGTGGGGGACCATTTAAAATTGTCGCCTGAGAGGTTAGATAAGATCGCTGAAGAATGCGAATACGGAGGAAGTCCCGCTGAGTGGGCCTTCCGAGTGTTGAAAATGTGGCAAGATGAAGCTGACGGTGCCGGCGGTACGCCTTTTGAACTCCTTCGAGTGTTGACTGAGGACATGGGAAAGTTTGACCTCGGCATCGCGATATTACTTGACTTTATCAAGCAAGAAACAATGAGAACGACGGACATGTGAATTGTTGTGTTTTATTTTCATACGTCTTCTTTATTAGTAAGTAAAAAAAAAATATTATAACATTTAAGACGCGTGTCCTCTTAAAGTGTCACTTCCTCCAGTCGCAGCTGATCGCCTCATCGAGGCACGTGATAAACAAAAAAAAATGAAGAGATACGCTTCTTCCTCTCGAGAGGAAGAAGCTTGTCTTTTCTTTTCTTTTTTTCTTAAAACAGACAAACGCCCCTTAGAGTGCCCCCCCACCCCCCTAGAGTGCCCCCCTCCCCCCTCCCCCCCTCCCCCCCCACCCGCCCCATGCATCCTAAAAGCGCCCCCCTCCCCATGCATCTTAAAGGGGCCCCCCTCCCCCCCTCCCCTCCCCTCAACTCCCCTTCCCTCCCCTCCCCCCCTTATACACTCTAAAGAACGCTTCTACCTAGTTCAATAAGTCACTTCCAGTCGCTCGTAAAACAATAAAAATGAAAAAAAAACTTATATCGTATGTATTTATTAGTTTACCGAAAAAAATAAGAGACTCGCCTCCTCCTCCTTCTCCTCCTCCTCTCCTTCTCCTCCTCCTCCTCCTCTCCTTATCCTCCTCCTCCTCCTCCTCCTCCTCCTCCAAAAAAAAAAAAATATCACATTTTAAAGCGCGTGACCCCTTAAAGACGCTCATCTCTTCATTAAGTCGCGTGACGTCACTTCTTCTTCTTCTTCTTCTTCTTCTTCTTCTTCTTCTTCTTCTACTTCTTCTTCTTCTTCTTCTTCTTCTTCTTCTTCTTCTTCCGGTCACGTGATCAATCAGGTCACTTCCGGTCACGTGATCCTCAATGAGGTCACTCACTTCCGGTTGGCCATTAGGTCATGTGACGTCACTTCCGGTCACGTGACTCATCAGGTCACTTCCGGTCACGTGATCCTAAATTAGGTCATATGACGTCACGTCCAGTCCCCTAAGTAGGTCATATGACGTCACTTCCAGTCCATAAGTAGGTCATATGACGTCACTTCCGGTCACGTGACCAAATGGCGGCCTCTGATTGGCTAACTAGGTCACGTGACGTCACCACTAATCCCCTAAGTAGGTCACTTCCGGTCACGTGACCAAATGGAGGCCTCTGATTGGCTGCAGGTCGATTGAGTTATAAACAGTAGTTAACCATAGTCCCATTCCGATACATACTATACTACTTACCCATAATGCAATGGTTCAAACATTTGATTTAGTCCATTTTTGCATTACTTTTTCTTTTCAAAGGGCCAAAACATTGAAATTATGCATGGCACCTCACATCGAAATTACTCTTATTCATCATCAAATGATCCAAGGAATATTTTTGGGAAGTTTATGAAAAATCTAATGACTTTTACTACTATTTTTCTTTGATTATGTGAGGAAATAATGCAAATTTATTCCAACTTTTCACAAGCACATGCACACCAGGTTCCAATACAAATCTGCACCCTGTAAACAGGTGGATGACTAGTACAACAGAACAGGACAGCCTGCATTAACAGGCAGCCTGTACTTTCAGGCCGCCCAGCCTGTACTTTCAGGCCGCCCCCATACACTCTCCAATCACAACAGGCTGGTGTGCCAGGCAGGCAGCCTGTTTTACCAGGCTGCAGCTCAGGCTTTTTCACCTTCTCCAATCAGAGTCTCTGCTACATGTGTGTCACATTACATGAAATACTGATTTAAACTCATAATAATTTAGAAATGCAATGGACCATGCACATAATGCATCTAAAAGTTGGTAGCTGATATACTTATCTATGTACTAGATAGGTGTAAATATTTTGCAAATATCATATAAAAATCGCAAATATGATTATATGAAAGCTATAGTAGAAGCACAGTGCAGTAACTGAACATCCCTGTATTCCAGGCTCAGTAACCTGTGAAAACGGGCTGGGTGTGTAATGCAGGCTGTACTGTAAGTCCAGGCAGTCTTCCACCTGGTAAATGGTGTTCCAATATGAAAGTACACCTGTGCATGGTGTTGCAATACGAATGTGCCCCCTGTGCATGGTGTTCTAATACAAATATGCAGCTTGCGCATGTGTTCTGATACACATTTCGTGCACATGCTTGCACTAACGTTTAGGGAAATTGAACTCCATAATCACAACTGTCATCTTATAATGTCTTTATGGATAAATCCGTAGCATGTTCGAATTTCTCTGATGGAAAGGTTACATTGAATACCCCTGATAGCTACCTATCTCTCTCTCTGGTGCTACAATGACCCAGAAGTAAAGCCTATTTCTAGCAGCATTCATAAATTCAATATACAGATTTTGTTTTTCCTTATAGGACGGAAATGACAGCCCATGCGGCTATGCTCTGTTTAATTAAATCAGTTGTCTCTCCCAGACAGAGCAGTTGAATTGACAAATGCTCTGGCTGCATTATAGCATTAGGCAATCCTGTCTGCTTCTTGGAGATCATGAAAATGTCATAACTAGAGCGGTAGATTATGATTGACTATTTCTAGCTGGTCTTTTGATTTTTAATGGGGATGGCTTGAATGGATACAGTCCGCAACCTGGAGATATTATTCTAAATAGAAAACATATGCTACAGTGATAACAGATATGTGTTGGGACAAGGATTACCAGGGTATTTTCATTACTGTATTGTATTCTAGATGTTTTTCCAGTTGATCAACAAGTGAATGGCCTTAATCATAAGAATCTAATGAGATGATGCTATTCATTCATGTTACTAAAGCTAATAGAACCTTCCCGCTGGGTCTTTCATGATTATTGGATAATGCCTGCCCACTTTAGTTCTGATGGAATACATGCATGTTAATAAATTGACCGTTACTTTATTGGCCTAAACTGCAAAACATTGGGGTTATGGTGACTCACCGTTTATAGGTTTGTCAACCATTTAAAGACAGTTGTCGCTAAAACACAATTATTTTCATGATGCATCAAAACAGCCCTGGTCTGTAATGCACCTGGCTGTATTGGTGCATCATGTTGACACTTTAGGAGTGTCACAGCCTCGTCGGGTAATCGTGATGATTGAATGCCCATGGGAGATTTTCCAGGGCTGCATTAATGCATCTTGATGAGCAAGGACAATGCATTACAACATTGTACAGGATTAACATGTCTTCTACTGTGTTATGTGGCAGGGCAATGTCGCAGTAGAGAAAGTGCCTAGTCATGTCGGAAATACCCTGGGCTATTTGTTTTCAGATATCCAAAATTAATCTTTTGAGAAAAGTTGAACTCCTGAAGATATTGTCGTCAAAAGCTTGTATTACTCGGAATCTATTGTAAAATATTTCTGTATGAGAGCCTTTGGTATTTTGCATGAAGCTATAAGTTCCTTGTAATCTATGATGAATTATTCAGAAAGATCTACAGAGTGATACTTCCTAAAATCAGTTGTAAGCTGTTTTGATTTCTTCTATGCTCACTGCACTATACATTGTCATTCCTGGAAAGTATCAACCAGTAATTTTAGGAAATATTGAGAAAGAATTTTACTTCCTGTTATTACTTATATGCCTTATTATAAACTAAGGACTATCAAAATGAAAACAACATTTGTGGCTTCCCAATTTAAAGTTCTAAGTATAACTCGATCAATAAAGGATATATCAATAATGAGACCATACACTTCTTGTACTTTGGGAAAAGAAGTCATTCATATCATGGACCTTCTTATCCAGCTTGAACAATGGGAAAATGGCAAACATTGATCATACAATAGAGCACTTCTCACAATAATGGTGATATCAATCCCTTTAACACCTATTCAATCTCACTCTCAAACAGGCGGCCCCCTCTTTCTATTTCATGTGCGCCACTGACGCAGGCTTCAAATTCAAGATCTACAAAGCAAAGCTCTTCGTGCTGCGAGTGCTGGTAGCGGATTCTGTGGTGGAAATGCACGAAAGAGCTGTCATAGAACACGGACCCTTTGACTTCCCGGTCAACAGAGTGGAGGTGACAACATACTCCATCCCTGGAGGTAACTGAGATCACACCTACACAAACTCCAACACAAGACAGCTACCCAAGTTGATGATGATTTGCTTCCTGGACCACGATGTCTTCAATGGTTATTACCTGAAGAACCTGTTCTAGATGAAGCATTACGACATCAGCTCGCTTCAAGTGATAGTGAACTATCAGAAGGTGCCGAACAACGCCTACGTCCCAGACTTTAGGAAAAAGGTGGGCGTGAGAGAGTACTTAGCACTACACACGGAAACGGGGATGTACTAGGGCGCGCGCTCCTGTGGTATTTCAAACCACGATTTCCTGAACAGTTACACCGTGTTCCCCCTCGATTTAACCCGAGACAGGTCGCACGATGGGTGTCGCGTCAACCTCATAAGGGCGGGCCAGCTGAGGGTGGAGGTTAGTTTCCGCACGTCGCTAGAGAAGACAACAACGGTGCTACTCTACTTGGTGTACGACAACGTCGTCGAGCTAACCAGAGATCCCATCACCAACTACCACATGCACTGAAGACATGGTGGCGGTGGTAGCGTATGAATAGCCTTGAAATAAGTAGAGTGTTCACACAAAACATCGTTTCCTAGGTGTTTTCTCTTGTGACACTATTCCGAAGCACCCTATCAAGGACACTTGTTTCGTGAGCAACGCAGATCCTCAACATTTACCAGGTCAGCATTGGGTGGCGTTTTACGTGTTGAGGACTGGTGAAGTGTACTTCTTTGATTCCTTCAGTTTACCACTGCTGAGTGGGGAGTTCTTGTCTTTAAATGTCTTGAAATGAAATGAATTTTTTGTTTTTGTGTTTTTATTTTAATACGTAAGTTATTTTAAAACTAAACAGCTCATCGTCGACATGTTTACAAAACAAAAAATAGAGTCATGTGCTCTCACTAATCCTCTAATTAGGTCGCTTTTGTTTACAAACAAACACCTCACGTGACATGCCACGTGGCATGTGGTGTTGTTTACAAACAAGAGAGTCACGTGGTCGCTAATTAGGTCACGTTACCATGGTTACCAGAATGCTGGCCTCTGATTGGCTGAGAGCCCCTAAGTAGGTCACGTTACCATGGCAAGGGGTCACTTGACCAAATGGAGGCCTCTGATTGGCTGCATGTCCAATGAGTAATAAACAGTACTTAAGCATAGTCCTGTTTGGATACACATTATACTACTCAGGTTGTTGACCAAGACAATTTACACTTCCCCCAAACTATCATATTCTTTCTCATCCCTAGAGTGTAGACACCAGAGCTAAAACAAATCCTCAGACATATTCAGTGGGGCCAGGGGCTGTGACAAAACAAAACATACTCATTAGTCTTAGGCAGCAAAGACCATTTAATTAGCACTAGGTGACAGGCTGTCCATGGGCTGATTGTTCTTTTGCTGCTTGTCCTTTTGTATTTACTGAATCATGTTTACTGTGTATCGAAAACATTGGATCCTGGTTGAAGTTGTTTTTTCCATCTTTGGGCCTTCCTATTTGGTAACTAGTATATAGGGACTTGGCCTTTACCCCCACACCATGTTGTGTGTTTTCCGCACGACTGAAAAGTTGTGTTGGTCTCAGAGACATTTCCAGCCATTCTCTGCGGAGAGGGGGGGCCTCCTTCCTATTCTCTATCGGTTTCACCCTGGTGGAGATCAAGTCCAGGGGAGACTGGAGGTCTCTTGCTGTGTTATTGTATTTGACAGACACTCTGGAGAGGAAGGTTTTTTAAGATAAAACTGTCGTTGACTTTCTAGATAATTTCCTTACCCTATTTGTGTTTGGTTGTTGGGTGGTTAATTCTACCCAAATTGGTCAATCAATTATCTATTGTTGTTGTTTATCATCATCGTTCAGTTAGGTCAGCTTTATTGTGTATATAATTACCCCATAATAATATGAGTATAATGCTACCGGTATGCCCCAGGTCAGGGTCAAGGTCACCTTGTTCACTAGACCATAACCAACTAACAGGGATCCACACCTGTGTATTTTTTCTTTTTTCTTTACATTGATAAATAAGGGGTGGGTAATTCTACCCAAATTGGTCAATCAATTATCTTTTGTTGTTGTTTATCATCATCATTCAGTTAGGTCATGTTTTACTTCTGCTTACTGTATTTCATTTATTAAAAGTACATTCTGTTGGCAAAGATCCCAGCTTTCTTATGGTATGATTTTCGATTAGCTTGGCCAAATTTTAGTTTTTGGATGCCAATCTCTACATATTATCAACTATTATCATACAGAGGCCACAAGGTTATAAAATGTTTAGCAGAGGTTTGGTTGGGTTAAGACCAACATCAACCTAGGAGTTTGTTTCTGAATTTATTGTTTGCTGGGAAGATAAACTTTATATGCCTCTGGAGTACTAAGGATGTTGTCTAAGGTGTTAGATTTTTTAGACAGATGGCAAACCTTCCAACCCATTTGGTGTTCATCAAGAGCTACAGGAGACCTCTTGGTGCAGTTAGTGTTTGGATTCTGCCTATAGTAGAAGTATGGTCTGAATGCTATAGGTGATAACCGGGACAGCAGGCAGTCCTTAACTGTGTACACAAAGGTGTCATGCCATGCTGAAGCGTCAACAACAAACCCAAGGGACATATTCAACTGCTTTCCTAACTTAGCTCTGGTATAAACAGGTGAGCAAAAGTGTGCAAGTTTTTCGCGGACAATTTTGAAATGATTAAGCTCTTTGTTGAAAGATTCTCCTTCTAGAGTTATCATCTCCCAGAGTGTCTTGTTAAAGTGTACATATAAAAAACAATCAGTCGGCCTCCACCAGCAGATTCTTTCACTAAAGGCATCATCCTTTACAGTCCTAGTATAAGCCTGAACCCTCATTGGAGAGTAGAGAACATCCTCAAATGACCAGCCTAGCTTTCGTCTCATTAGTATTAATGACTCATCATAGTATTCTGTTATTCCTACAAAGAACAGTTTAGTTGCAAGAATGAAACTTTTATCTTGCTGAAGGTCATCAGCATTTTTGTCTATTCTGAATCTGTCACTATACATTTTACTTTGAAGTGTCCTCTTATGTCTGCTGAACCACAGTTTATCATAACTTTTATCTATAAAGGTTTGGAGGGCATTACTTCCATTAAGGCCCAATGGTTTCACCTTCCTATAAAAGTGAAGTGCACTCTGTAGTTGATACACAGGATCACGAAGCATGGTCACATAAGTTATCGGCTGCTTTATAATCTTCTCTATAGCATCTGGCACAAAGAAAGCATGGTCAAGGAGAATGTTGTATTTATCACTTTTCCCATCCACAAACGGGGGATTCAGGGCATCCATGAAGCTCTTAGTGCTTGGTCCAGGAAGTTTATGAAATGTGCTGACTGAAAGATTGTTCTTTATTGCGAATCGTCCTAAGATACCAAGAAGTGTTGTTGAACCTGTCTTGTGAATCTTGAGAAAGAATATATTCATGACCTTATCTTGATGATATGATTTGGAAATATTCTGATGTTTCAAACAAGGAAAATGCCATTGTGTTAGCAGTATATATCCAAATATTGCTAAAATGGAAACAAAAATTGCATAGATTTTTAATACTCCACTGCCCTTCATCTTCGCCATTCTGAAAGGGAATGAAAACATTATTAGTGTTAAAAGGGCTAGGTTCATATTAGTACTCAATCGTATTGTGTTGGTTATTATTTCATACACCTGTATACTAGATGTTGAAGAGTGGTCTCCATGCCACGACTGGACATGTAGCATCTGCACCTGTTATGGACTCATAATAAACTAATAGCTAGATAATCAGACCATAACAGCATTTGATATTTAATCTGACAATGACTATTCATATAATCAAGTATGAATACTGATAAAGACAAACTCTCAAAGAGGGTCACCTGTGAAATCTGTCTAAATAATCTGTAACATGACTGCCCTAATGATCCCTCTCCACTGAATTGAATTCTCTCAACTTTAAATCTACTCTCTGCCGAACCATGACCGGCAAAACAATTATATCTACTTGATGATAAATTAGACTGAGTGGAAATTCTCTAAAGTGGCACAGAATAACAACATGCTACAGTATGGCATCTATTTAAGACTTAAATTATGACCTATCCTGACAATGTTTACTGAGGATATCATGCACACAATAAATAGGGCAAAATAAATGGAGCCGTTGCATAATCCTGGACTGAGTGTCCGCATTTGACTTGTAAATTGGTATTTTGAGAGAACACCAGTGAAAAAACAACTTTAAACACTCACAAAAACTAAATGGGGAGGCATTAGATTGTTATTTCAGAGTGATTTAAAAGAAAAGACTAGTATACATACTGATTAGCAATATTCTGACATACAATAAACCTGTAATAAACAATTCCAAGCCAGGCCTTGAATGTTAGTGTTAGTATCTCATCTACTATCAGTATGGCTGACAATAATGTCACAATTATCACTATACAAATTTGGTATCACCTTATATCTATCTCCAAACCCCCTCCCCTTCCCCTTGACCCCAACCAATATCACCATAACTGTCTATTTTGTGGGTTCTCCTGCAGTAATAACAAAATGGAGGTACTGTAGTTAAAACTGCAAATGTACTTAAAGCTGGGCCATCAAGGAATGAGTTCAGCATTTTCCATACATAGACTAAAATAGCAGTTTCACCGAAGGGCAGCAGTGTTTGGGCAGGGGACCATGAGCATTGTCCGGCTACAGCATATTCACATCTTGTGCCTGCAAAAGCTGAGCCCCCAGCCCTTAAGAACCCTCTTGTGAATCCAAACTGAACTACATCCATAAGTGCTTTTGGCGTCACTTCAACCACGACGGTCAAGCTTTAATTAATCATTGTAAATATCAACCTTCTCTGTAATTCAATTGAAACAAATGAAATTGTATGAACTTTTATATTCTTTTGTGACTGAAGAATAAAAGCCTTGCAAATTGAATATAAAATTGAATTGAATTGAAATATATATATGAAAGACAGTTTAGTTTAGATAGATCAAAATTTCTACTATTCTCTAGATGTTGAATTGACTACCAATGGAATAAAACATGGATGGTTAATCCTGTATATGTGTAAAAGTAATCTAGGATACAATACCTGAGCCATTGATAAGAATACATCATATAATATATCTCTCTATATATATATAGATAAACTTTACAATACCTGTAAACCAGATGTTATACAACTTGCCGTACCAATAGTGGATACGAAGTGCCTGCCGTTTTCAACTTATCACAGACTCATAATAAAATAATAATAGATGATCAGGCCATGATGACTCAAGTTACCAGTTTGATTATAGAAGAAACTAGTAAATATATTTAATAAACTACAATCATGTTCTTCTGCAGGAATCTTCTGCTAAGTAGTATACAAGTAATATACTTAGAGTGTTTGATATTCAATGTGATAGTTCAGATAATGTCTTTTCATATCAATAATACAAAGGTTATTACTTATAATGACAGTGGCCATCAAGGCTCACTGAACAAAAATCATTATTTTATGGGCCGTTCAAGCAAATTCTATAAATATCTGTACTGTATCAATTTAATTGTGATTTCTGTTTCATTCAAAAAATTAGTTTCCATATACATAACATGTACCAATAGCCATAATTTATAAAATCCTTGTTTCCTTTGTACTTAACTTGTTTTATTTTTTTATTGGACAGATCATATAAGACAAACCAGGGGCTAAGTGCCCCCCTAGAGGCACCCCCGGCCGCCGGGGGGGCGGGTGACGGCCTCCCCCACCCCCCCTGGAGGCGCCCCCAGCCGCTGGGGGCGGATGCTGGCCCCAACCCCCCTGGGTTTTAGAATTATTTATTGTTACCACTGGGAGAAAAGGAAAATACGACTAACATGCTAACAATGTATAGAATTAGATAATATCATTGTTGACAAATTATTTATAATACACATACACACCCCTATCCACATCTCATGGTGACATGTCTCTCTGGAGGTAACACGCCACCAAGACGCCCTTGGATTGTGATAAGGGTGTAGGTGCGATCCAATTACATCCAAATTTCCTTCGTTTCTGGTTTTTATGTCTCATCAGAGAGCTTTACATTTGATCTCTATTCTTCCTATTAATATATTTACCTTTTCAAGAGAGCTTGGTGTTTTACAGTAGGGATTGGACTGTAATAAAAGTGGACTTTAAGGTACTGTTGTTTAAAGAATTTATATTATTTTATATTTCCTATAACAATTTTGGCGATGAACTTGTCATACTTGAATTGTTGGCATTAGTCTGTATCATTATTCTGAAACACTCTTTGAGAGCTTTGAGAGGGATCGTGACTGATTGCAATGTTTATGTTCCTCTGATTACATTCATTCTCTGACACTAACATCACCCTGCTGCCAAAGTAATTATGTGCAAATACCTGAGATCCTGAGCTAACTTATATGATCTATCTAATTACTCTGCAGTGCTCTGGTCAAAGTAATCATAGTATGAGTGTTGAAATTATACACCTCTTGACAATAACCTTTGATTTTGGTAGATCAGACCATAAAGGTACTTGGGTTGTTGTATATGGGGAACTCTAAGACTATTGCCTGATCACAGCCAACAACAGTCCTGCCTGATCATTCCTATATATGTATATTTAGCAACATTGGATAGGTTAGATTGCATTCCTATATATGTGGCAACAGTGAATAGAATGGAATGGATCTTCCATGCAAAGCTGGCTGTGGCTGTGGTGTCGAGCTCAGCCTAACTGTATTGCCTTGGTTGCATGTTGATGTCTAGACGGTCCCAGCATTATGTGGTTTGTCACTCACCCCTATGTTTACATGGACACCAATGCTGGTATCAGGCACACCACAGAGCCATGGGATATATAGCATTGAGGCTGGACACTTGTCAGACTAGGGGATTAACCTGCTGTCCAGGACTAAATGCTGCTGTAAGGGAAAGCAGTTTCCCACTGAGCCCTGTCTACAAAGATCTTTGTGACACCGGGCACCTGTGCTAATATCAGGCGCACAACACAACCTTATTGTCTGGGACCACATCCTGAATACCGTTTGTCAGTGAGATCTGTCTACAAAGGTTCATGTGACACTGGACACCTGTGCACACAGCTATAGGTACCACAAGGACACACCACCGCCATGGGAGATATAGCACAGACCCCAGTCTACAGCCAATACCAATAGCCTCCTCCCTGGAAAGAAGCAGACAGCTTATGTGCCTGTACTACTATATTTTATATAACTCTTGGGAGGAAATGAATTTGGTAGGGAATATCATGAGCAGAGAATTGTCTGTCATAGAAAGATACATATTTTGCACGTTTTTCTTCTCTTAACAGCAACATATTCTAATAGACATTATGGCTTATGAAATATATAAGTCAAAATTCATTGGATTTCTTGATGACTTTATTTCTGCCATTCCACTGACCTTCAACATCTCTAGCAGAAGTCTCATTAAACGCATATAATGGTCCATCCCCCCCCCCCAAATTGTCTACAAGAAGCCGGGGACACTTAATGTTTAAAGGATGAGGGTAGTATAGTAGAAGTTAATTGGTGAGCGAGCCTTCTCTTTTATTGGAAACGTGATCCCATAACAAGGACTAAAGTATGCAGACATGATCCTATCATCATAAAAGGCCAAGAGGGAAATGAATTATCTTTAAAGCAGACCTATTTTGTAAATCACTACCATCATTGTGTCATCAGACTTAACCTCTTGGTCAGCACTTCCTAGATAACAGCAATCTATGTGTGTACACCGAACTTGACAATAGTTAGACTTTACAGTAAATTGGTTTACATATAACCTAGCAATATTCTAACTATTACACTTAGAGGCAAGACATGTACAACTTGGATGACTAGTGCTGGGTTTAGCTTCATGAAAAGAAACTTGTTAGTCATGTCTTGACGGACAGATTCACACTTGCACTTCTGCATGAGAACCCATCGAAAAATACCTAAATGACAAACAAAACTAAGATTGACCAAGTCTCAGGACTGTGAGACAAATGAGAGATGCCTTTACGGAAAAAAATTCCCTTGAAGCTTCCAATCTAATTAGTTGCAAGCTTGCTGACCTGACATTGGATCTGTACCTTTCTTATGGATCTTTTGCTGTGTTTTTACTTTGTGCAGAGGTTGCCCTTTTCCCAAGGTGTAGTTGAATTGTAATACGATTTTCCTGTAATGTAATAAGGTTTAATGATTTTCCCATTTCACAGCAGGCATTTTGTTTCAAAATGTGTGGTAGTCAACTTTGTAAAGCATTATTTATTCGATAAGTTACAAAAAAAAGGAGCAGCTAAAGACCAAACATGGAGTTTTTGTCTCAGGAGTTAAGCCATACTCATTGATGGTTTAGTTTCAATCCTCTACAGATGTAAACATTCAGTGTAGCCCATCCTATTGTAGGTAAAACCTTCCCTGCCTCCAGATATGTTTGAGGAGACATAAAAAATGGATATCTGTCCCACCCCTGCCTCCTATACAACTTCTAACCCACCATTGTACCCTCGCATTGGACATCAACAAAGGGATTCAGGATATGCCTACCTGGAAAAAGTCCTCAACCTCTGCTTGTCTTTAGTGTTTACTAAGAATATTGCAGCTTGAGACATATAACCCATGTTTCAACCTCTTGTCAATAATGTGAACCTAGAGAGGACATAGCTGATGTAAGGCTTCCACTTCTATATGTACAGATTACATGTAGGTCAAGTCCCCCTCAAGGTCCCAGAGCTAAGTCCCTGAGTGCTGCTGTGTGTGCTGAGAATTGTACCTGTATTAAGAAAACCTGAGAATGCAACAGTTCTGTAGCACTAATACATATTGACTTAAGAACTGAGTAAGGGGTTGAGGGATCCTTAGTTAAGATTTAAGGGATGAAACCTCAAAAGATGAGCAAAGTCATTGTACTAGGTTATCAAGATACAAACAGGAATCACCGGGGAGACAAATTTGACAACAGTTGTGATGATGCTAGCTTTATCAAAATAGCTAGAATATTTGTGTTCATACTCCAATAGACAATAGTTGCCAAAACTCCACATCACTTGACTTCACATGTATGGGATTTTTTATTACTCATGCTGCTCCTGGTGCCTGACGACTCTGTTATTGTGCCAATCGCTCAAGGTACTGGGATTTTGTCTCTGTGACCTGCAATAAACAAGGTGACATTAACTACAGATCTTGGTAACTTGGGTGTTTTCTTTTGTCATCTCTTTGAGATTGGGGTTGTAACAAGAGCAGGCAACATATCCCTGTCCCTATGACTTGTGAAACACAACAGAACAGCTAAGGAAAGCTCTGCTAAGTTTATGGTATTATCCCCTACACTGCAGCGCAGAGCATTCTATTAAAACACATGGACTTGGACCTTTCACAACCTCACACAACATTGTTTTAACTGCCCTATTCTGAGAGAAAAAAGCAACATAAATCACTAGCCATTTCAGCCCAATTGTAACATTGTCTGGTAAAACGCTACAGCAACACCCCTATAAAAGTAGAATCGCTAATTGAATCTGATTCCATTGGCAATGATCAGCAGACATGATGACTGGCCACAAACCTCAGCAGTAGTTGCTTTTATCATGCAAGCAGTTCATATTGTTAATTTCAATTCGATTCAATTTTGATATGAAATCAAGGAGGAAACTTTCGAGCAGACCATTGTTGCTTCTTTCTCAGTATTATGACTACTGTCAACAGATTTGCAAGAAACATGTTTGAATAGCAGTTAATACACTATGACTTGCTTATGTAGTTCCTGGGACATACGGAAGTCATTTAATTTTGTGAAGAGGGAGGTTTTAAATCATCCTGGGTATAATGTGCTATCAGGTGAAAGGTGGTTGATAAATAACCAACGGTGAAAAAATAAATTGTGTTCTACCATACAGCTATTTCAAATATAGAACTAATTTGCGAGAGGTGATGTATTTATTATTAAGGACACTATGTTTCATGCCACAGCATATGTAATTTATGCCTCTCTCTCATCCATTTTTCATGTTATAAATCATCCGATCACAGGGGAAGAGAGTAATCCCTTTTGCTGCCTGAAACCTAAGCCAATAGCTCAAGCAATCTATGAGCCTGCAGATTGTAGACCCATATACAGAACTTTTCAAACATACGACATTCAGGATTGGTTCATGTCAAAGAATAATTTCATGATCTTTCTGACAATATGCAACCTGTCCAAAGTATTCAGGTAGACTATTCTAAAACAGTATTACTGGCCACCTTGAATAATCAGAAGAGCTTTCAAGGAGCTTAGATGTGTAGTTTACGTAGGTATCAATAGGGCCTCTCTCGGGCACCTTGGACACTAACTCACCCTGACTCACCCAGGTATACTCACTCTTCAGAAAATGTTGATGATGTTATATAAAAATAGGATGAGATGAGGTATGCAGACAGCTTTCCATGAACAGTAATATATGGACTGAGCAAAATAAGACCTTTGAATCAGCTGGGTACACAGATAGCGGCCTACATAGCATGACCAAACATCTTTATGTATCTTATTCTCATACATGAACATTGTTATTGGAGAGGTCGGAACTGCTCAATAAGTATTGTCAAGCGACCTTGGTTCACCTTTTCCCAGTAAGCTAAGCCAGCGGTGAGTCACATGACTTCCTGTCAGCAGCAGCAGCTTCCTGATTGAGAGCCTCCTGTTGAGCTACATGTATAAACATGAGCCTGTGGGGGCTCATCATTGGTGTATGTTGTAATCCTCCCCAATGTAACACTGTGACAGGAGGAGATAGGGAACAGTAATAGTTAAACACTTCAGTTAGTTATTAGTATCCCTGAGGGTTTGTCAGCCCTACTAAAAAACATGAACTGTAAGCTATGTAATAATAACAACAACACCCAAAGAGGTGCATTAAACATATAAAAAATGTGTGATTGTTCACAAAGTTCCTAGCTTTCTCGATGTAAACATTACCCCCAATAAATTTCAACATCTCAAATTGTCTGGATTTATGTTGATTCTAAACTTTGTTCAATAAATTATATCAAACTTGAATTTGATAGGGGAGAATGTATGCGTAATGGAGGATGAGATGATAAATAAAAGAGAGGTATGGAGAAAGGCAATCAGACTATGATGTTGTTGGAGGAAAACACAGATGTGAAATGAAGATATACTGTGCCAGCATGCAACCACTCCTCCTTGCAATAATAAAAGTAATGAGTACATGTCTACCAAGAGAATGTTATACTGTATGCATACACTCTTGTTGTTCTAATTGTTGGACATTGTATATGGTTCTTTGTAGAGACTGAAGGAGTGATTGGAATATATGTCAACAAAAGATCATAATTTACATTAAATATCAAGTCACCAATTTTGTCAATGTTAAGAGCATTTTTACAGCCAGCACTCTTGTCATACTATGAGGATATCAATGTTTCTAAAGGTTACTGCTACAATCTAGGTTACAACAAGAAATGACATCTGCTTCATTCCTGAGGGATCTCTAACAACATCCAAAAGGCTTCATTTGACACCTCATTATTTGTCTTACTGATGTCCAAAGTTTTCTCAAATTATAATGTGGAGGCCAAGTCATTTATTAGGAGATTCTCCCTTTAGACAACTGTCAGCATCAACTCACCATAGCAGATAAACCTCATAAGAAGTAGGGTAAGAGAAATGGACTAAGCCAGGGAGACAGGGATCTTGTCACTTCCAGGTCTTCATATTACTATGGTTACTTTCCCAGAAGAAGTTGTGAAACAGGGCTTAACTGGGATTATAGCACGTATGATTGTGTATTATGCCTGGATAAGAAATCTGGTCTATGCAGCAAATTGCCATCCATGTCTTTATTCTACAAATGTCTGCATACTGTTTTGAATCAGATTTTAGATTCAACTCCCTGTTAGAATACTGTGGTCCTGTGAACCACAGAAATACATTTATCAACAATCTACAAATACTGCCAAGCATTACACTCAAAGATAAATACAATCGAGCATCATTGAAATTGTCTATAGTTACACAGTAGTAGGTCATCTGTGGACATTAGGTCTGTTGTTGTCCCCTAGCTGCTGCTTACAAATGCCTGTATCTTAGTGCATGTATGGGCAAAGTACTAACTGTATTAAGTTAATATAACTTCTCCTCTGTTGTTAGCTGCGAAGTCTCAAATCTGTGTGAAATGATTAGATGCCTTCAATTATTCTGTTTTCTCAACTGGGAACCAGTTTAATTAGAAATAAATTGAAGTTGAGCTCCAAAAGAGTTATAGTTAGAGTAGGAGGTGGCCGATGAGAACTAATTTCATTAGGCACATAACCTTTCCCATTGATGAAACCAGAGCCCTACCAATGTTGTTGAGAGTTGTTTAGGGTAATGAAACTCCCAAGGTGAGTGTCACATGGCACTGTAAAGATTCATCTGCTAAATGAAAGGTCATCACTGACACCTACCTTTACAGCTCAGGCTCATGTCAGGATAATAGCAAGAGCTTGAATTATTTGTTCTTCATATCATATGCAATAAAAATATGGAATAAAAAAGTGGGGTCCCAGTGCTGGTTTCTCCAGACAAAAAAATATCTCCTGAAAAATTAACCAATGATTCTAATGACATCAAGGTGCTGGCTGTTTACCTATCGCCTCTTTCTGGGGCAGTGGTTCCTTGCCAGAACTGGGTTTGCTAGAACTGTACACAGCAGCCATACACCTGTCCTGCCCCAGGGCATTCTGGGAAGGAGGGAGAGATCAGGCTGAGGGAAACCTGGGAACGGAACATATTAATAGCCAGGAGACATTTTTAAACAAGCCAGGGCCTAGGCAGTATTTTCTATTCTGGGAGCCATTTACAAACGTGGGAAGCTGCTGATAGGAATATCCTGTTGATATGACATAATTACATGTTGAATAGCCAAAGGGTATCTAGATCTTCTTCAATCCCTTCCCTTCATTAATTATGTTTATATCATTACCTTATTCCATTAGGACATGAAAAAGTAGGATCATTTTCTCAAAGTATATTCGGAACAGTAAAGATGTTGGATTTGCTCTAGTTTTACTATTGCGATTCTCTGGTTGAACGAAGTTCAAACCATGTCACCCCATATTCCCTCTGACCCTGCTGACTTATAGCACTTACCAAATGGGCCCATTCTCTGATGGATATTAGACTACATTGGCCATTGTCATGTCAGCACCAATTCCAAGTTGTTTACATACAACCTTTTACTTACACCTTCCGGCACAGTGACATATTGCCTTACTGGGCCCCAAGCGTATTTGTAAGCAACACTCTCAGTGGCAGTAGTCAGCCTGTAGTAATGTAGCCTATTTCCTAAGAGTACAATAGATGGTGTGCAGCAGGCTTGTTATGTATGATATAAAGGTGCTCGGTCAGCTCCATTTATTATTAATGACACAAGGGGCCCTAGACTACAGGTTATTTTAATATTCATGAGGGACCACTACTGGTGAGAATACACCTCACTCGTCATGCAAACCTGTGCTAGGCTAAAGCCAGGCAAAAGGGGCACCTATTAGGGACTGCTGTGTAAACTGTCCTCCCAGGCTATGCTACAAAATTAAACCTGGTTAGCTAGTAGATTGATCCTGCATTCTGACCATCCTAATTTGTTACATTCTAGTTCTAATACTAACGACACCCAACCATGAGACTTGCCAAAAGTGAATTACCATAGCAAGCCAACTTGGTCCATCTATCATAATCAGTCCAGTAGAAAAGTTGTAACAGTTCATCCAATAACACCTGTACATACTTAGAGCCTACTATGGTGCTATACTTTTAATTCCCTAGAAGCCTATATGCTGAGGAAAGCTTACTACAGGACAACCAAGAGCAAGGCCAGCATCATCAGACTGCCCTCTTCAGCAGCCAGCAGAACTAGGCTCTCTACACCCAGAAAAGAACAGAGCAGCTCAGATAATTGCCAAGCTAATAGTTCAGTCATCAGAATGGCTCTAATCAGACGACTGGTTGTGCCCGCCTCTCTCCAACTGATTGCAGATCCACTCCTCTTTACACCTTAAATAGCAGAGGGCAGCTCAGAGACTCATGTTAAAGCTGCTCTCTCAGGATTACCCACAGGTACTTAATTGAATAACATGAGTTTCTCACTGAATGTATGCCTATATTCCTCATTGTTTGTTCCATTGCGACTTGGCTATTATGAAGAAAAGCATTTAGAATGACAAAGTTTTACGTTCAAAGAAAAAAAAGATTCTTACGAAGGTAAGTTGTTTTACCACACATTCATATTTTAGAATTTATCTAGCTACGAAGTCATAGTGGCACTGCCAGGTGACATATTTTATTTTATTTGCTGTTTATTAGCCTTAATTTGGGATGAGCCAGCAGTCAATGGTAATTTTATACCTCAGGGTTAAAGTCTACATATTAGATTGTAGTAGGAGGACAGGTGGTGAGAAACAAGGCACAGAGCAGGGGGCAGGTGGGTTTAAGGTTTCAGACTGCTAGTGTAGGGTAGCTGGGGATAAGTGATAGACATGCGGATGTAGTGAGTCAAAGTTGTATCTAAGGCAGGAAAATACAGCAAAACAACTGTCCTCATATGATTCAGGTACAAATCAATATAATTCAATCAGATTGGCCTTTAGGTTAGCAGCATCCACTGTGTGCAGGCACAAATATCTTTGTATTCACTCCTGGTGAGTGTTGGCAAAGTTGATAATTTCAAGTTCAATATATGCTGTGCATAGCTATGGACCCATTGCTAATAGTTTTATTAGCCACCTGTATTAGAAGTTGGCATGCGATAATTCCAGAAAGGTTCTCTAAACATGAACTTAGTGCTCTCTCCTGTTTGGCAAAAATGGCTGTGGGTTAATATGTGTCTGCCCACCATGGGTTTCTTTCAGCCTTATGAGGTGAAAAAAATCTAGACTGAGAGGAGGGAGCAGGTGGGGTTTGGGGTTTCAGATTGGTGTAGTGTTAGCTGAGGGACGTGTGGGAGGGAATGAGAAACAGGTTAATTACTACATATTTTTTTATATTTGGGAGTCAATAAAAGAAGAATTGTAATTGACACTAAAAACAAAGAGGCCAAAAGACGCACGATACCGGTCATGAATCAATCTACATTTGGCACTATACACTCTTGTAAATTCTGAACTGAGAAACCCGCGAAATAGGCCCGTGATACGAAGATACATGAATTACATATGGGAGGTTAAACCCTTACAGCAGGTAGTCTCCTGTGCTCACAATCATGGCTACTTGAAGACTGGCTTCAGAAGAAAGCAGATACAAGACCCTGCAGAAAAACTTTAATTGACTGACAACTAAATCAGACAGACTAGGAGATATGGAGGGCATTGGAACTGAGATATCATCTTCAAAATGGTGGCATCAGCACATAACTATCATTAGACGATAAGAATGGTTGTAGTATGAAACGGAGATTAAGTGGAACTGTCTCTGAGTAGACAGCTGGATGATTAGACCTAGCCTTCAATAGACTAAGGCTATAGATGCTACAAAGTACAAAGAACCTATTTTGACGTTAAGGGGTTGCTGTCTCTATGGATGTCCTATCATATCAGAAGGTACTAATGTCCATTAGACATACATAAAAGAAGAGATGGATCCTTCCTTTCTGTGGGAATGTTTCTTTGGTGCACATCAGGAATTAAAAGTTTGATGAAATGGCATTATTATTCTTTAGAAATATATGGTGGTACAGATGGTTCCTTCTGACATTATTGTTTATGAAGTAATCTTTAAATGGCCAAGTCCATGTGTATGATAGAGCTGCATAGTTTAATTGTATATAGTAGTTGAATGTCCATTAATCTGTTATACTGGAGATGCCTTGTCAAGACCACTGTGTATGTTATATAGCACTGCTGTCAATTACTTCCTGTCTTCTGGCAATGCAACATAATACACTGCTGAGGCCCATTATTCATGTTGTAAGGGACAGCTGTACACTGCTGCTATGGCATCCCTTTACAACCAATCCCTCAGTCACTATAGTTCCCAGCTAAGTTAGTTGTTTTTTTGCCTAACCTATCTTAGTTTATGTTTTCAGGTTGGTCAGTACCATGGTTGGTCACTATGGTCTTTCCATTTTAGTACTTTTGAAAAAGGTATTAGTCATTATTTTGTTTTACGTCAGTCATTTTTGGAAAGCTCTTGGTCATGCTAGACAAATGTTCCTATGGACAACTTGGGATAGCCACTACAGACTAAGGGCCGGAGTATTTAGATCATTTGTGTAGTTGCCCAGGGCTAAGGGCCTACAGTACTGACTGGGATTATCTATGGCTGGTGTACAGCAAATATGTTGTATGTGAATGAAAGGCGCTGAGATGGTCTGTATGTTTCGGATGACAAAGTGAAAAAAACTTTAGACATTTTCTAAATCTGCAATTAATGTTTCCCATCAATCATTAGAATGCAGCTGGCTTCTTATCTGCCTCTCCGATTGCCACTCTAATCTGAGAGCTTGGACACAAGTGATAAATGTAATTTGACCCCTAGATCAGTGTGTCCTATTCAGAATACTGTAATATTCAAAGCATTATATTTGTATCACATATCTGAGCCCTTCACAATGACTCCCTCTGTATGTTAAAGTAATGTTGGATATGGTTTCCCCTCATGTATAACCATTTTTTGTCATTGAAATTTCGTACATTTACATTAATAAGATATTATTCTATCATCTTACCTTTAGGGAAGATTAGATGAATAACATCTAACCTTGCCCTTGTGTACATACTCTGAATGTGTACTCAGAAATATAGTTATCTCAAAGTTTAAACACAATCAGCCTACTTTATCCTGCGAAGCCTGTTGCACACTTTTCATTACCGCTAACAACACTGTCAGGACAGGTCATGTTTCATGTTTGCTGAATCAAGTTTTGTGTCATCCTCCTGGTTTGATTACTTTAACTCCTGGCTTCTTATTTTATCAAATAAAACAATTAGTACACATCTTACCGTCATTCATCAGAGTTGAGATTAATTAAATGTAGGAATTGTTAACATGCAGATATATTTTTCAAATGAAATTTGTTGTTTGATTGAATTTGATGTGACTGTATCTTGCCTTACTGTAACTAAAGCATTTATTCAGCAAAACACAGACATTTTGAGTAAGTGACTCTTGATACAATTATCCCAGGGTGCTTTTTAGATAACTAGATTTGTGCTCTAGCCATTCAAAATACATTTCTATTATATTTTCCTGTATATTTTTAATGACTAGTGAATATTGTCTAAGCTGTAGGCTATATTCATGATGGTGGTGGCAGTGTGCCTCTGCAGTGTTCCCAATATTAGCACAGGTGGCCAGTGTGACACCTTTTCAGACAAAGGGATCTGGAACAAACCACCTTTACTGACTTCTGACCTCCGCATACAACACTGAACAATAAAATCCGGCTGCTTGTTCTCACTGTCAGAGAACAACATACAATTGTTGACAAAGCTAGATCCCAACTAAAATATTGTTCTTTTATGTCAATATAACATTTTTAACATTATATAACATTTGCCCATGATATGGAGCCATCGAGAAAGGTTATATAACACTGCATCACGTATTAGGCTCATTGGGATTTCACAGCCAGAGCTAGGTATGTATAGAAGGAGGAAGGATATGTTATGATCTTTGCACAGCTATATGGTAGAAAAACAACTGCCCATAACTAACACTAAATGTTGTATGTTTGGTATCATCATACTTTCCTTTATGTTTCAGCTGTTTTATCTGAGATTATAGTCAATTCCTAACTTTTCAACGAGAAAAGAATAAAATAGACAATCCATCTGCAATAACTACTGTGTTTGATCATTGGCAAATAGATGGCAAACATGTCTCCTCTCTGAGGGCATCCAACGTCTACTATACTTATACTTAAATTGATAAATGAGTAGCAATCTGATTTCACCCAGATTAAGATCTTAGTTACTTGGACAGAATTAAGATGGCTGCATCAGACATGTTATTGGCATCCCTAACTGCTGTTATATAAAGCCTTTAGTTTAACTTCGTAATCACTCCTATCAAAACTTCAGGAAGTGTTCATGAATGATGATACTTTTAAGTCATCCAAATCTCAGGAATCATTTCCATTCAATCATATCAGAACAGATATAGTCACATCAGGCCGCAAATAGGGGGAACTGCTTTTTAGGGACCTACCATCTACAGAGAGAACCAGTAGAGTAAACTAAATTACTAGGCAATCAGCATCGGTCCTAAATCATACAGAACCCTCACCAACTTGATTTCATCTTGTAAAATACAACAGCTTTAGAAATGCTACAAACCACAGTAAGGAAACCTTCCTTCTCACCACTCACACTTAGAAAAATTAACAGGCCAGGAGGAATGGATGTGTATGTAAATAATGCCTCATTAGCTTTATGCAAACCAAATTACCATAAGGAGCCACTTGTGGTACTGATGGTACTGAGGAGAGCACACGAGGCAATGTAATGTAGGGTTAGGTTGTCAGTTAGTAACATAAGTACACGTAGCCATCAGGGACCAGTGCCTGAGGGTGAGGTTGTGGGTTAAAAAGGTGAGGGTACAGCGGTAATTCCAGCAGTAATTGATTTCTCACCTATGACGCCTTATAGATCAATATAAGAATTCATACACTTTCTTTGTGCTGCTTTATTTATGTTTCAACAACATTTTGAAGATTCATTAATTATTCACAAAAGGTACATTCTTCATAATCACTCATTCTGTCTTGTCAGTGCAAGGTGAGTTTGAGGTGACCACCTTATCAGTAGGGGCCACCTGGGGCAGGGCTGCATAGAGTAATTACCTTTTAGAGAATGGATAGATCACACTTAGCAACTTGCAAGGTGAGAGACAGGTCAGTCAGTGGGAGAGTTTATCAGCTCTTTGAACCAGGGCAGAGTCGAGGCTATAATAAACGGGTTGGTAACAGCATGAGTTAAGGGTGGGGCAAGAGAGAAGTTAGTCTGCCCCTTTAACCAAGGCAGAGTTGAGGCTATAATGGTCAAGTTACTTGCACAATGATGGCTTGCGTTGTGCTTGAGCATCACAATTGCATTAGTAGTAAGAGTGATAAATATTTGAAATTAAGTTTAACTTGTGGTAGAATAGGTTTTGACAACATCTAAGCAGGTCCCTACTATCTGAGTGTCTAGTATATTGGTTCTTCTTTTAAACTACCCATGAACTTTTTGAATTGATGGCTATAAAGTTCCTAATACTTTCAGAAACACCTGAAGTTTCTTAATCAGAAGTCACTTTCAGATGCTTCCTGAATTTGATCTCCTCAGTTCTTATTACTTGCCTTTCTGAGTCAAAGGATGCTTTTTTTTTAGATTTCTGACTTGTTTATGCCAGTTGTACTCCCTAGTACAAAAAAACACATAACAATTTCATAGTGAATCAAGGATCAACTCCATGAATTGCTATTGAAGTACTATGACCAGCAGTTGGTATGGCTGATCTAACATATGACATAACCAACCTGCTGCTAAAATGTTATGTTACCATCAACATTTGATATCAATAAATCTTTTCAGATTGAATATGAATTTTCCGATTATTATTATCAAGCTGGAATTTTCAATTGACAGTGTATGAGAACTGTTTTTTTTTAATTTAGGAAATGTCTAGAGGTTATTTCCTGTCTGGGCCCCCTGGTTGATACTGCCCACGGCTAGGATGCTCAAGTACTATGCAAAAAAACCTTATCCTAGCTCATCCTTTCCCATCCGGCCATATCAGTATTACCAGTGGGGACCGGTATATTCTAGCTAGCCATTTCCTGGACAACAACACTCACACATATTTATCCAGGCTTCTGTATTGGTATAAGGGAAGACAAAATTATGTTGGTTCATTCTTAATCCTAGAAAGTCCTAGCACTCTATAGAAAATTGCTCGCTGTAATAGGTGATCATTGCTGCTCATGGCATATAACATAAAATGTACTGTTCTAGGTTGTAAATTCGGTAAGATATACAGTCATTACAGGATTAATAAAAGCTGCCTGCATTCATTTACCCACAGTTGTTTTCAGCTGGTTGAGAAAAGCCACCATGTGTGTAACAACTAATTTAGGAAATAGAGAGAAATTTGTGCTTGATATGTTTGACAGTTGGCTGTCCTTATATTTACAGAACTCATTGTATCTAAAAAAACATTAGGAATGCTACAAGAGTAAGAGCCCATTCTCCCTCTTGGTCAATATTACGGAACCAATGTAGCACCATATAATAGGGAAGAAGCAATCCTCTTTACAAATCTAACACAGGCTCCACTTGATAGAGTCTGTAGGTACTGAACATGCACAGATTCTTGGGCTATATGCAGTCTTGAACAGAACCTCATTACTACAGAAATAGGACCACAGTATTCTTTAGAAGTGGAGATGTCCGCAGATAAAGGCCTCATGCCAGACACTATCAGAGATAATTGTACCAATATAGCATCAGGTATAATGAAAGGGGATGTCCCCTGCACCAATAAAGCATAAAGTATATCAAAAGGGGAAACCCCTTCTACTGGACCCCAAGAGGCTGATTGCTCCATGGTGGTTGCTCTGTCTTAGCTTTGAATCCTAACGCAGTGTATTTGACAGTCATTTGGAATTACTTAATTGAGATTGCCAGTTGAATCATCATGTAAAGTGTAGAAAGGCAAATAGTAAATAAGATAAAATATGTAGCGTGCCAATATTTGGCATAAGCTATGAAAGTATTTTTTCAGCACAGGTCTGTCTCCTTGAATGGATACCATTTTGTTTCTATATGTGATTCAATAGCCTAAATGATAGGTGTCTAGTGTGCAGCCAACAGTTATAAGCATTCACATCCCATTAGCTGACTGAGTAACATTTTGCGAATTTGCTTGCAAACTCACACTAAGTCTTTGGCAATGATGGCATGCTTTCCTGCAAACATGGATGTACCAGGAGCTTATAACAGAGAAGGCAAAGCTCTGCATTACATGATCTTTTATGAGGAATGCAGGAACTGCCAGGACAATGAAGTCATGGATTTGGCGTAAGTAGGCCATGCATGCTACAAATGCATGCGCCAGAATATGTACATCCCAAATGGGCTGTGGCAAGGACTAGAGCTGACAAAGACTCTGAGTTGTTGTCAATGTCCCTGTCAATCATTCTGCATAGTATAGTAGTAGACATATTGGTGAAATCACGCAACAGATTGATATATATGAGCCATATCACATCCATGCTGTCACAATGTACTTGTTCTATCTTTGTGTTCTATGTTCTCTTCAGTCTTGCAACGATCATGAAACAACAGAAAGTGAGATAAATCATTCAAGTATGACCTTTATTGCTGAATCAAACATAAGGCACTGTGAATAGTTTCTTACAGTAGGGTACTGGGGATGTTGGACTCAGTGCCTCCCTTTTTCTCACCATCCATCATCCTTATCTACTGAATATAAAATCCTGTTCTCATCTACATTTGAATTCAATGATTAGGCAGGTAGGACAGATGGAGGAGGCATGACAGCTGGGTCCCTCCTCCATCTGTCTCTGTATGCAAGGTGGGCATCTTCAATGTTACTCTATTCTAGACCATGATAATACTGAGTAATTCACAATCCATCAACCAAGATTCAACATGAAGGACATGTCAGAGACCTTACATTATAACAGCGCTTGCCTGTTGGAAATGTTGCCATATTGAAAATGTCAAATTGACATCACAGCTTTATATTGATAATAGCACACCGTCGTATATTATGGAAAACATCCACACTTTTTTTTAATATTAAAAATATTGATGTTACGCTTGCCTCACAGAATTAATCAAATAACATATTCCCAGGTTT
Source organism: Harmothoe impar (assembly GCA_947462335.1). Classification (NCBI taxonomy): domain Eukaryota; kingdom Metazoa; phylum Annelida; class Polychaeta; order Phyllodocida; family Polynoidae; genus Harmothoe; species Harmothoe impar. The sequence goes on along the minus strand of OX381719.1, from coordinate 7,773,488 downwards.
TCACATTTTCCTAAATTGATTTATTTTATTAGCTCTATTCTTTCATCTTATGAAATTCAAACTTCTTTTTACAAGCAATGTAGAATTTCCTACCCTTATCACAAATCAAGTTCACAGTACAGCAAACATCCAGTTACAAATGAGCTTTAAAACAATGTGTAATAAACTATCATTACAAGCGGGTCAAAATGATCTGTAGAAAGAAATGGCAATTTAATACTTCAGCTCATTGTGTCTTGAAAACAACACAGACTTTTCAAGCTAAAACATCTGCCGGTGAGAAGGCAAGGGTCACATCCCCATTCTTAGTGATAAGTATTTATGATGGACGTGGCTATTTGTGTATCATGGAAAAAGCTAATTAGGATATTTGAAGACCAAGTTCAGAACTGTCACCTAGCTCTAAGAAAGTAATTTGAAAGGTTTTGCTGAGAGTATAAATGCATAGAAAAGAAACTGCTTCATGTTGTGCCTGGCTGATTTTTTTAAATTTTCAAAATTGGCAAATTAAAAACAGACTTTTCAACAGAACAGAATATCAAAATGTATTGAAACTAAGTTATTTTGTTTGTCCTTCTCAGAGATAAGGAAAGAGCAACTGCACTTTTCATACAACTGAATGCATGGCCGGATGGAAACATTTCATATGAATAAATAACATCGCACAGAACTCGGTCTGTGGGTGATCTTGAAAAACAAGTTAGATTGGGCACTTGGATCAACATGGAGATTAAGAACATTAGACATGGAGACAGCTGCATACTTGTGTCCAATATCAGCATAGAACCTTTTTAATCTACCATCCTCTGACAATATAAGTCTGAGTATGCCATACTAAGAGTGGAGGAAAATCTGTAAAACTTCCTATGTGCTTATGTTCTTGCCTCTCAGAGTACCTCCTGGGTGATAGTCTGTAGATCATACGTTACCCTGTGTATTTCATATTGATATGATGAAAATACATCTATCTAATGTGCTGAGAAGATTTATACAACATTTCCTTGTCTCAAATATGTATTAAGTCCCATTCTGGTCTCAATCACTCCTTGGTTGGGTTCATTGGATTCAATGAAGAGTTTGTGACAATTACTAATTTAGTGGGCAGTCAACTATGTAGGCACTTCCCAATCATATATCTGTACACCTCTTACCATTGCATTTAACTAAGCACCTCTTTGGAGAAGGAGTGTTCACAATGGCAAGCGGGATTTTTGGAGTTGGAAAGAGGTAAGAACTATAACAAAACAGCAATATCTAATTCATACGAAATTGGACACTTCTAAATCAGGATGTCCCATTCTAGGGAGACTACATATGAGATATGCCAGGTGTCCCATTCGGAAGATGTGTATACATAGTACCCTGCCTCTAGTTGTCCCATGATGTCACTCCATTTTCCTGCGGGAAAGAGTCACTTTAAGAGCAAATGTCTGTCTGTGTGCCTATGTACTATTTGGTAAGGTAGAGCAGAGGGTCAAATGTCCAGCAAGTTTTGAGTCCTGCCCCAACTCCCCTGATGAACAGCACATATGCACTAGGGAAGCATACAGTACCCACAGCTATACCTTCCAGGACACCTCTCACTAGAACACATAATAAAACCAGCGTCATTAGTTGTGTCTGAATGTAAACAATAAACAGACATAATCACTGCACAAAACCTCCACCCCCTATAAAAAACACAATCACATGGTCATCTCAAGAGAATTGTGATTAAATCAAATTTAAAATTGAGTTCTTTTAAATATCTCTGAAGAAAAAATCATTATATTAAAATGACCTTTCCAGTTTCAAATGAGCATCAAAACTTTCAACCTTATTAAACAAAGTGAAGCTAAGCAGATTGTGATTTTAGCTAGTGACGCAGACCATTTAAACAAAAATAACCATTAACGTGAATGAAATACAGGGATCGAACCACATCAACTGTCATATGTAAAAACATTGGAACCAATTTAGAGATTTGAAGGTCAATCCATTGACATCTCAAAAACCGAGGATGCAGACAGAAAGGTTGCCGCTTTCCTTTTATTGCTTTTTGGTTTTGTAGTTGTGTACCTTGAAAATCATCTTTTCCACGTTACCAAAACACAGACTCGGTGTGATGGTACATTTAAGGATGAAGAAAAAAAGAAAACTGTCCCATTCTACAATAAGTTGTAGCAGTTGCAGATTTAATGCAATCAATATCAATTGCAGATACGGCTTGTGCATATATGGATTATGTAGTCTTTTCACACCTCCCTAGGCAGAAGTGTCCTCTCTTCCCAGAATCAGTAAAAGGGACTATTTGTTAGCACAACCTTCTGCTGATATTTTCTTTCATTGTTTCTTAACCTTTCCCATACTACAAGCTTACCAAATCGTTTTAATGCCACTTGTTATATTGACATACATTTTCAAAATAATGGCTGAAATCTAAGATTAGCTAATCAATAAGCCACTCAACGTACTACTCAACCAAGGTACCGCAGAAACAGAACATCTTTGCTGAAATAAAGTATGATTGGAGTATGAAGCAGAACTGAAGTGGAGCCATCTCTCAGTAGACAGCTGAGATTGGAATGATGAGCAGTTAGTAGACTCAGTCGACTGTTTTATGGTAAATAGCACCAAACCTTAAGCCTACCTTGACATCAAAGGGCTTGCATCTGTGCCATATTATACAGCCCTTCTCTCATGATGAAATATATAGGAGCTGACATATCTGAGCAGTGTAGTCAAAGATAGCGCTTATACCTTACAGTGTTGAGACATGCACCTTCTCCTTTTTGAATGGCATTGTCCACTCTTACTGTGAGACTAAATGTTATTTCCAAAATGACCCTGGTTGACATTAAAGGGAAACATTATGTAGCTTTAGCTTGGCTCCAACAGATTTCATTAGAATTGATTAAAAAGTAAAGAAACTGGCACTAGTCATATTTTAGCTTTACATAGCTGGTTTAACTATTTTTTTATAAGCTCTGTTTATAGGATAAGTAATTGCTTTGGGTATGCAGATATAAAGTAATGTAAATGAACAATGATGTAAAAGCTCATCGCCAAAAGGAAGATGCCCTCCTTTCCTGCTGAAATAGATGCCTGACCTAAATGCAGCACCTACATAGATTCATGCTAGAGCAGTGACCCTGGGCCTAGTTATGACGTCCATAGAATGACCAGGGTCCCCAAGGGCCGGTCGTTCATTAAACCCAGTATCAGGCTGTCAAACAGAAGTAGCTGGTCCTGAAAAGGAGTCATGTGACATGCCACCCGCCATCAGAATGGGAAGGGTGTCAAGGTCAAGGTTAGGTTGGCCTACAATTGAGAATGCATGATAAATTGGCTAAGATACCCAGAAATCAGAAAAGTATGCAGCTAACAAGCACCAATAGCCTGCACCAAACACCATTGCATGCAACAGGTAGGGGTCACCTCTGCTGATAGCAGGCCATACACCTGTGTAGGCAGATTCTGAGAAGGAAAGACAAGCTGACAGTTTGTGGTTCAACCAGGGTTCAAAATTAGCCAATGGCTATTCATTACTAAAAATAAGTTGTATGAGCATGAGAACACAGGCTACAGATTACTATTCCTTGAGATGAATTGATACTTTAAATTAGTTTAAGCACAATTTTGTGATATTATTTTGGTATGCATGTTCAAGCTACATTAGGGGTGTGAATACAGAATTATCTTGTGAAATTTATATTCCAGCGCATTTACATCACTTACACAGTGAATGGGCATTGTTGAAGGAAGAATCAAAGGCCTGTTTGCTCTGGGGCACTGCTTCACAGAGCTACACCTCACAGAGTACTTGTCACTTAACCTATGGTTGGGTAGTTATGCGTAGCGACAGATATTGGCCAGTTGTTGCTGTCCAGCAGACTCAGTGTATGGCTGAGGCACTGGAATTGGGTCATTTCACATCTCCTTTGTGCAGAACACTTCTAGTTATTAGGTCTGCACAATGACTGCCTGTCATGACACCATGTGACCATTCTCAGAATCCACTACCCACTATGGTTTTGTTTCACATTCCCTGAGGAGCTGAGGCTTTCAGAGAGGCTCATTGACCAAATAGGGTGGCTAAAACAGGAAGCATTGAAAAGGTATATTCACTCATTCAGCATAGATTCTAAGATATTTTTGATCTGGTATCTGCTCACAGTTATGCTGTTACATAACAAAGTACTATCAACAACTGCAAGATACCTATTTTATGTGTTCATGGGTAAATATGTTGCATCTTCGAATTTCTCTGATCGAAAGGTTACATGGAATACCACTTATAGCTACCCATTCCTCTCTGTATGGTGCTGCAATGGCCCAGAAGTAGAGCCTCCATCTTGCATGCAGACAGTACTATTCCACAACAGGTGGCAGCATTCACAAATTTAATACATGGATTATTTGTTTTTCTTTGCGGGGTGGAAATGACAGCCAACGCGGTAGCACTCTGTTATATTTAATCCATCATGACAGACCATTTGAATCAAGAAATGCGCACTATGTTATTTGGTAAGGCAAAGTCACAGCAGAGAAAAAGCCCTGTCATAGAGATAAATTCCTTTGGTAATATTTTTTTCGAGACAGCCAAACTAGTGTTGATCTTCATTAAGGCATATTTTATAAAAGTTCTTCCCCTCGCAGCTTATAACATCTAGTATTCAGACCTGGACTGCAGGCTATATTGTCATACAAGGAACTCAACTTTACAGAAAAAGCTTCGCTATACCAAAAGAAAAAATATGAGTGAAAGGAAAAAATGACCTACTTGTTTGAGCCTTAATATTTCCTCAGGGGCTGGTCCTCAAGAAAATGTGGCATCTGACTGAAATGGATTCTATATAATTTCCTAGGGGCAAGTGGGGGATGACTTTCAACAATAGCTGTTCTTAGAGACAAAGCTCAGCGACATATCTGTGACAGTCAGCCTGATCCTACAGCCCTCACACCCATACATCTATGTTATTTCGCCTGACACCTGATATTGGATATTTATATTTTTCCAGACAGTTGGATATGAGCCTGGCTTTTAATTCCCCGGCAGTGAAACATAATCCAAAAAACTGCTGAACATAAAAACATTAGCCCATTTTAAAGCGGTCAAGATGATGCATGAATGTAAACCTTCAGACAAGGCATGCATTCATACATCATATATATTCGGCATTGAACTATGGAAGATCAAAGGTGGGTGGTTGAGATTAGAGAGGCTAGTTGGTGCACGATCAGAGGGAGGCATGATAGTCCATCTCTTATTTCTCAGAAATACACAAAAAACAGGCATTCTATTACAGAACTCTTCAGTATCCCCTTTGATATAGACATGATAGATACATAGAAGACATCTTACAATGCAAGTCTTCCTAGAAAAAAAGGGATGTAGCCCATGGATAGATTCAAACAGAGTATGCCATATATAGATGTGTGAATGGGGACCAGAACTGAAGCACAAGATGTACCTCCTGTTTTAAGAAGGACACTGAGATAGGATGTCCACAATGAACTGAACTCTAAGATGATATCATGCAACCCATACATTTCTTCATCTTCTCTTGTACTTTCTGCATGTTACTTTGATTTCGGCACGGTAACAATGTATCTGCACAAGGGACTGCATACTAAGATATCATCCAGACTTTTTTTTTACCTCCTCTTAGACCTTCTGCATGTTACTTTTGCTCTGCCTGTAGGCTATGTTCACCTGCTTGTTTGCATGCTGGCTCTGTTGATGCTATGTTTATCTTTATTTGTCTAGTGCAATAATTCCCTGCATGCAGCTTCCATAACCTCAGCCCCTCATAAGTTTGTTTCACAGACTCTATTCAATGTTCATTAAGTTGCTAATGTTTTGTTTTGTAAATCTAAACACTAATGTTCCTTCATGGTAATCTAAGAAGTCTTCATTACACCATTATAGAACATTGAACATAGTTTAATATATGTATACATATATATGCATGTGCTAATGCTGTTTTTCCTCAGTCAAATTGTCAATTGGGGTTGAAACATGATGAACCAACTAACGTGTATTAAAGTGCAAAGAGAATAACTTAACATTCATAGGAGAGTGAAACTAGAGTTAGGTTCAGTAGTGGCCATAATATATTATTTGGAAGTTGATTGCCTGATTAATGACAACAGCCTAGACGCTTATGCAGATTATGTACACATAATCCCTCTCTCAAAGTACTAACTTTGGGGCACCCTTTAACATATCACAATCTAGCCCAAGAGCAGTTTACCGATAATGTTTCAATATTCAGATAGATCTTCTTTTTGATGATGTCCATTAGAACAATTACTAGCCTCTGTTCACTAAAATATTCAGCTCATCATTGAATGTAATGGATGACCACTTTAATATAGTTACACCAGGAACACAAATACCTCCTCTTCTGTTGTTGTTTTGAAAGCAATACATCTCTATTAGTTCTCATGGTTTCTAATTAGATATGACTGATTGTCTGATCAATCATTACCTAAAGCACATTTAAACAGCCTTCTTTTACCAACTGATGTGTTTCTTTCAAATTGAAAGAGGTTCCATGAATTCCCCCAGCAGGGCTTAATGTAGACTCTATAAGTAGAGGGTACAATGTGTAATTAACAGCTTAGGATTTCATCAGCTTGGAAGACTACTATTGAAAGGAATAAGCTTACATGGAAGCAATACATTTAGGACTTGTTTACGCTCACTATGTGTGATGAACACGAAGTTGGGCTTTAATTAGTCACTCGAAAAATGAGGTGTATTCAGGGGCTTTTCAAGGGTAGAGGCTAAAGGACTAAAGGCAGGATAATGCAGATGGTGCTTAATGCACTATAAGGGAGATAAGAGGTGGTGTCCCACCAGGGGGCAGCACTGAGGGTCTCAGGCGGTGGGGACGACCACCAAGCCCTCCAGCTGTACTCTGTATACCAAGGCCAAAGAGCACAGGTTATTTACTCTTTCCCAAGGCCAAGTGTGGACTCTCTGCCAAAACCTACAGATTTACTTCTACTTACCGAGAAACGTATGAAGGGTTTCAGGATTGATTAAATAGGTATATGTGGTTGGGATAAGCTGATAAAAGCTGAATCCTATAGGAATCTATAGCATTATACTTCATCATGTTTGTTCGGGAGTTTCAACCCCTCTGGTATAGTATTCAGGTGATGGGTAGGAAGGAGGATAGTGCAGGAGAGATGTAGCTCTTCTAATTGTATCCTAAGGATATCATTATACAGTGCAAGTGTTAGCTACAAGTGTAAATATAGATTGACTGTGTGCTTCAAGCATCCAAACTAAGCTACCAACCCATCTGGGTAGACTTCAGAAACAATAGCTTTCATTAATGGTGTGCTATTTAGTTCCTTTCCAGCTGGGCCAGGGGGTGTTATGTAGCTCACAATATCCATTAAATCCCTAAACTGATAACTGACAATTCCAAACATTAGAAAAGAGTAACCTGTCCAGTAGAAAAATTCTAGGGTATTCATGAGAACAATCCAAAACCCAATGTTGCTGATGAGAACTAAAAATTTGTGAAGTAGAGATGGAGGGGATTAGGATGGAATGAAGAGAAACTTTCATTCAGATTTTTTTCAGAAGACCTTAGGTCAATGCTTAGAGGCTTTTATCTTGCTTGTTTTTCTTCAACAGTGTTTCTTTAATGGCCCATGTCTTGCTCTTGGTTCCTGTGCCAACTAACTTGAATATCTACTGGATATCTGAGCTTAGTTAGTATGGGACTGTGTTACTGACTTGTCTAGGGTTTAACAGCCTTATCCATTATGACCATAACTGCCCTCAATACACAGTTTAACATAATATAAAAAGGGAGGAACAGCTTCCTATGGACAATGATCAGCTCATTGATCATTTACATTTAAGCACCACATCTCTATATGACCTCACTAGGACATAGATTTACATCAGCTTGATGATTGCCTTGCCTGGGGCTGCTCAGTGCCAAGGGAATAAACTTGGTGTTTGAATCAATGTTGCCTGATCTCAAAAGGGATATTCAGATAACCATGGTGTAATTAGTTTAATATAAGTAAATTGAATTAAGTGCATACAAAGTGGTATTTTGTATAATATTTGTGTATCTGGAAATAGCAACAAATAAACGGATATAGGCAAAACCAACTTTAATTTCAACAGGAAGGCAAAAGCATTGTCTCCTCACTGTCCCAAATAAAAGGGTTTATGAAACTTTACCATAGCAAAATGGCTTCCGTACATGAGAAGTAGTCTGACAGCCTGAACAGAAAGCTCATACACTTCATGAACTTCTGCTTCTGTTGTGTGGTGGGCATTGTTCATACATTAGTCAGAGACCTCTCTGAAGGGTCACAAAGGATAGAGCCTCAGAGGGCTATAACTGAAAGGAGTCTTTGAAGCTTGATATACTCTACAGGCTGTATAGATACACTACTAGCCAGTTAGTGCTGTCCAGCTGCAGGTTCAGTGTATGGTTGGAAGCGCTGGACTGGAGTCCTGTCACATCCCCCTGTATAGGACACCTGGCCCCCACAATGACAGCCTGTCAGCACGTGATGTGACCTTTCCCAGAATCCATCAGCCACAATGGTTCTGTTCTACATTCAGGATGAGTCTGAGTCTGTTACAGCCTGCCTCCTACTGAGTGTTCAGGAATCCTAATCACCCTACTGAAAGCTGGACATTCCTGGTCACTAGGTCCCCACAATAACAGCTTGTCAGGATACAGCATGACCTTTCTGACAATACATCAGCCACAATGGTTGTGTTGTACTTTCACTGAGTGTCTAAGTCTGTTACAAAAAACCTGCCTCATACTGAATGGTCAGGAAGTCCCTGTCCACATTGCAAGCCGGACAATGTAAATAATTGGGCTGAAACAAGATGTATGGAAGTCACAGCTGAATGTTTAGGTTTTGGTGTCTGATTACATCTACTGTTTACTTAAATATCCACATTTAAACAACAGGATACCTTTGCATAGCATAATTATAACATGTAGTAGGAGTTCAATGGAAATTCTATATTAACCAATATTGGTAGCCTCAGAGTCTTATCCCTTTGTGTTGCCAGCATGTTCCAGAGGTAGATTTTTTGACAGATGATGTCATGATCTTGGATGGAATTGGTGGTTATGTCATCCACATGGCTGTGGCTTACTTTTTAAGATCAGGACTCTAAAACTGATAAAGGCTGTGTGACGTATTAAGCTCAATTGTCTGCTCTTGTTACGGTTCAAATTCAAGCAGAATGACAAAGGAAAGTATCAAAACTAAACTACAAGAAATCTGTGAATCCAATGTATAAAAAGCCTTGGGAAATAAAAATGAACTCTGATAATTGGCAAAGACACTGACTGGAACACAACAAGGGGTAATCTTTCTTAAGGTAACCCCCTTAGGGTTTTAGTTTTTAGTATTACAGAAACTTCCATTCAATTTCCACAGAATTACTGATGTGTTTCACTTGAATTACATGCAACATCTAAACTCAAACTCAGCTGACTTTTTTGTGAAACCATTGTAGAAGATAAAACATTGTCTTTTTGCCATATATACATGTGTTGGCTCAAAACTTACATTGCTTCAATCAAAATATCTTTTGGTTGAGAAACATGATAAAGTAGCCAATCCTTTAATATCCTGATCAAGCAAAGAATCAGAAAGCTGATATTGATATGATGATCGGTTTACTTAATCCTTTGATGTTTCCATTCCAATAATTGCTAGCCTCTATACACTAAAATATTCAGTGCATCATTGAGTGTGATGGATGGTGCATTTAATTTACTAAAACCATGAATATCAATACTAATCTTCCATTGTGTGCAAGGAAGGGAATTCAATTCAATTTATCTTTCAATCATGATGTGACAAGCTGTTCTAACATAGTGTCTGAAAAAGGTTAAAACTGTGTACTAATTAAAATACAAAATTAAACTTGAACAGGCAAAATAATACTCAAATTGAAAGTGAAAACTCAACTTTATCTACATACTGCCTCCTGTGAGATTCAATATTTCCTAATTTTAAACTGAAAATTTCCACAGACCCGATATGAGGCTGCAGGTATTTCTCTACCCAGTGATTTCCTGTCTGCCCCCTCTGGCTGTCAGTGCCTGCTAAGAGGAGGTCTGTACTAAGTGTCATGTGGCCAACCTGATCCCCGTTCAAGTTGTCCCATTCAGACTCCCTCTGCCCCCATGTGCATTGTGATATGCTAGCCATTTATTTTCTGATTCTCTGTGCATATAACTAAGTATTGGCATAATGATAATTTCAGATAATGAATATGTCTTTAAATACATCAATCTCTTAAGTATGAATCACTAAGCAGTTTTTACATTACTCTAGTTATTTACTCACTTAAAGCACATTTAAACATTGTTTCCTGAAAAGGTGTGAGATTCAAGATGGTGGTTGGTCCTGATATTATGCTGATGACTAACCCTGCTGAAAATTCTCTAAGCCTTAATTTAAAAAAATGGATTACAGCCTGGTCTCATTCAATTGATGACAGACAGCTTTAAGGGAGGTGGAATTAGAATTGTGCAACACCAGGGACGACCTGCTAGTTGGTTAAAACAATATCAAATGAAAAGGGAAGGAGTCAGTTGAGTAAACAGGGTGAGATAGTCTGAGGTAGGCGGCTAGCCTACCACACCATAGTCACCTGAATATGGACTGTAATGTGTATGTGCAAGAACCCAGGCTTATGAGTAGTTTGTAGTTATTGTGGGGGTGGCCAACTTACATCTTCTTCAGTGCAGCTTACAGGCATTCTAGGACATAGACATAGCACTTAATGTACCAATACTTGTTTATAAGCGCAAAACACAGTCATCCCAGCTGCATTTGCTGAATCGTAGTCCCATTTAACTCCCTTTTAAAACTGTCTATCCCATTCTGGGAAAGCTACCATAGTAAATGTAATCTCTGGCCGTTAAAAAAACTTTTGTGCTAATCAAGTGAGATGGACTTGACACATGTGCTGTGGGTAATTCATTTCCTGAATTAATCTGCCTCAACTAATAATTATTAGATAGAATTTGTCTGACAGGAAAGTGATTAGGGCCAATGTAAAATTTCTATCTATGGTATTGTAGTTGAAGATAATATTAGAGACATTTTATTGGAAACACATTGTGAGAGTTTCAGGAAACCTATTAGATGTTACTGGAGATAACTTAGGGATGTACTGCATGTCTACCCTTGATGTAACCTTGTTATTGCCTGAGGGTCATAGCTTTAGACATGAACATCCTTGACATATGGAATAGGTGTCACATTAACCTGGAAAGCCATCTAGAACTAATTAACAGGCCCATGTTGGATGCCATGGGAGACTTCTAATTATGATAACAACTAACTGTGATACTGTTAACAATTCTCTAAATGATGTTAATAGATATGTTTTGTACTCTAATCTGCTAAATAGTGCTAATGAGATATATGAAAAAAGTCTGTAGGGGCAATTGTTGCTAGTACCACTGTGAGTATTGACAAATTGCTAGCAGCTGCTGATACATTTCACACAAGTGCTGTGAGCTCTGAAATATCTTGATGCTGTATAAAAAAACCATAAACATTTTGATAAATTATCACTATTTCATGAAATCTGAAGGTGTATTTTATGTTGTATTCTATGTGCAATAGGAACGTACACTGTTGAACAAGTAATGACGCCAGTATACAAGTTCTCAGAGGCTCTCTGTATAGACTGCAATAAAGTTCTGGTATGACTCATTGATGGTAGAGCTCAAAATTAACAAAATAGTTTATAGATTGCTATCAGTTTTAAATATGACTCAGTCCCAGTATGCATCTAACACTATGTGTCAGTATTAACAATCCTTGATTAAGCAGGTTTCAGCACTTTGTGGATCAGATGTGACTGAGAGAGGTTTTGCTCACATGTGCTTTGTAATACTAACTAAGCATGTACACTCTGCTGCAGTATTTCCAGATAGGGAAAGGTCACAGGTTGGATCAATCTGTGCTCATGGTCACCCTAAGAGAGAAGCCATCTTGCCTCTAGCTGACCACACAATTTGGGAACCTTGTATTGAGATTAAACTATTCTTAAGGCTAATGGCCATTAACATGTATTTCACAGCGATAAGCCAGTTTAAATCAGCTGATTATATATATACTGTTGAAGGAAATATATGTGTGTACCCATCATTCCCCTAGTGTCCCTAGTTTACTGAAGGATGGTTTCTAATACTAATGAATTTGGCCTTCATGTCCCCTTCCATGGTCTAGTACATCTCTGCAGTGTGTTGGCAACATTACCTTTCACTCAGTGTCAAAGAGCTTTATCAAAGAAGCAAATATATTAGATAAATTTACTACTATTGTGATGTAGTCCCGATAAAGCTCAATATAGTCAATGTATTTAGATGGAGAGTACATAAGAGAGGGAAAGACATGAAGTGTTTAGGATGCCATCATATAATAACCTACACTTCCTTCTTCATATAGCAGAGGCATAAATCACAGTGAAGCTCATATAATATGTCATTTCTAGCAAATTATTTGTGACATAAAATACTGTGTAGCGCAGAGTTTATCTTTTCACTGCTAGTTAATTATCTTTTCACCTGACAGAACGCTGTGTCATTACTGCACAACTTTATGGTCATTACCACAGCAGGAGGAATATAGGGGGTCATAAATAAAGTTATAGTGCAATAGAATAACACATGCATACTCCATTGGCAAATTTATCGTTGAGCTTGTATTTAATTACAGTTTTATTACCATGTGGTAATTTGTGAAGGTAAGCGGTGTGACTGACATAATTTGAAAAAGGTATAAAAGTTAGCTGCCTCACTCTTTCCCTAGACTACTATCTGTGGCCAACCTGTACAACCCCTGGCACTATATCTCCCATGGTGGTCTTGTTCATGTGCAGACTGACCATTGTGATATCTAATATTGATGCAAAGATATCCAGTGTCAACGAAACCCTGTAAACACCTGGCTCAATGACACACTACATTTACTATCATTTAGCTCTTTTTAAATCTCAGTTTCATTACCATGTTTACATCTGTGAAGGTAAGCAGTGTGACAGACATAATGCCATGGCGTTCTTAGATACACTGATACATGCAGAGTTCCAGTGTTATATCTAATACTGATGCACAGGTACCCAGTGTCACAGAAACAGAGTAACCACTGGGCTACATTCTCTGCTTCTCTTGTCCAGGCCATTAGTTACAGGCAGCCAGATCTCCTCACTTTGACTTTGTGCAGAAGGAGATTCAAGCTGCAATTGGACAACAGTCAGAACCTGAGCCTCTCCCTGAAATAGGAGATAATGCATCTCATGTTGCTCAACTAATGTGAAGTGGAGAGCAGTCATCCTATACTATGATGACCTTGATCAATGGGCTGCTGTGTAATTAGTTGAGCCACTCCAGTCAGGAAGACAGGTATTTAGACTTAATTAAAATGGCATGACAAAATATAATCAGTGATGGTGATTAGTTCTAATGTAACTTTTTTAGGGTGTTTCCTCTTCAAAGCTGTTCAATTATTGTCTTTAGAATATGTCAGTCAGATTTTTCAAAAATGCTCTAAACTGAGGGACTCTGGTATCAAAAACAAAATTTTGTTAAACCAAGTTATCTTAAAACAAGATGATTACATTGAGAGACTGGTATCTTGGGTTTATGAAACCACCAAAGAGAACTTCCAGGGGGTTAGTTTTTATTTTCCTGCAAAAATAAAAGTTAAAGTGGCGGAGGTTACAACCAAAATATTACGGAGCTGATAGAATGTCTGAAAAAAGCTACAGTAACTTTTATTTTTGTCTACAAGTAGCTACAGTATAAATATAGTCATGTATACCAGGCTTGATAATCACCAGACAAAGACCTTTTATTTTGTGGGTTAACATACTTTCGAAAACTTTTGAAAATGTTGCAGACACAAACTTTACTCAAGCTTTGCTTATGTATGGTGTCTAACTTTTTTTACACTGTCCTACTTTTGAAAACAGTTGTACATCATTAACAGAACAACAGAACTATGTGATGCCTATTGTGAATAATCATGCCATACCAGCCTTCTTTTTCTAGCCTCACCTCCCTACATGGAAACCACCCTTCATGGTATAAAATAAATCATAAGAAAAAGTAGTGACCATGTTGTACTTCAACTTGTTTATTAGTTTTATGACGGCAGGCTAGTTTTGTGCAAAGTCATCATGTGTCAGTACTACATTCAAAGAGTAATCCTTCTTTTATCAGGGTCTGCTCAATTACCACAGCAATAACTGTGCTTCAGCTATTAGCTGATGTGCCTGATTCTGCATTAAATTGCTGCTGCTGATGGTACCAGAATGTGTGTGGCTTACTTTTTAAACTCATCCTGGGACTATCTTTAGACTGGTTTGCCAAAATCAAGAATTCATGAATTCATTTGACCACTAAGTGGCTATTCAAACAAATTATTTATGTAAATGTACATATTTGATGATATTAGATGAGATAAACAAAATCATAACAGCGACCGAAAGAAACGCCCTAGGCCTATGTGTTTTTTATACAGTACAGATAACTGGATTCAAGAAAATTATACAAATATGCCTTCCTAATGAACATGAGCAGCTAATGAATAAACACTGTAAGGACAAGACCATCACCTAGCGCTAATTAGTATGGGTGCCTAAGGCTCATGAGAGTCTTTTTGTCTCTATCCTCAGCCCTCTGTGTGTGTTTGATAAATACGTGTCTGATTGAGGATGTGTCACAGTTTGTCTGCTCACCTTCTGGACAGCTTATGACATTATTGAGTTATTGTTACAGTGTTTTTTTCATGGCTATTGTGTCAACATTAGCAACCATACACCGATGACGAAATAGTTACTTGCTCCTTTCCACAGCCCTAGTATCCAAGACTAATGTGACATTGTCACAGTAATTTGAGATAATTTGACAATTTACAGAACAGTTTCAAATTTCTCGATTCAATCAAATTTACTGCTGCATTGCTTATCATGAGGTGGCTCAGGCTTAATTCAATTCAAATTACGTAATTGATCATGTTCATACAGATTTAGTAGAAGCATGAATTTGGAAACCTATTCCTAATATATAGGTTTACCCATTCATTTTGTGAGTATCAAAAATTCTAGTCATAATGTAACCCTACTTTTATCATTTATAGATACATGTTAATGGTTTTTTTAAATACATCATTGAGGCAGTGACATTGTAAGTGATAACCATCAATGAGTTCAGTTATTACTTTATTACATTTGATACTCTTAGAGGCTACATGGAGACCAGGTGTAAAGGACCTTAATATCTGACCCTCCTTATTTGGTTGAGAAGGCAGATTTGAGAGACATATCTGTGGCAGCCAGCTGCATCTTACAACTCTCAGACCTACTCACCATGTCAGGAAAGCAGTCAGCTGAAATCGGATACTCTGCCTACCCTGTTAGATCTGAGTGGGGCATTTTGATTCTGCTGTGGTGGAATATAGCCACCATCAATGATGCCTGATTTATCAAGAAGGTGTGATGGCTGTAAAAGCATATAATGCTGCCTGTAAAAGGTAAACCGTACAATAACCTGCACTGCATGAATATTTGCTTTTACGCAAACTAAGGATGCCTAACATGAATATTTTGAGTGGCTTTCGAGTATTTTATGCCATGTGAAAGTCCCGTAAATGGCATAAAAGCATTTGAGTGGCCTAAAGGTTGCATTCACATCAGGTAGATATTCTTAAAGTGTCTAAAAGCAAATTTCTTTATTTTAATTACTTTATTACATTTATGCAGTCCTTCTTTTTTTAGCACATGTACATCACTGTGGATAACTCACTTGGAAATGCAGAAATAGTTATCCCTTATGACCAACACATTCGATTGAAGTCAAATGTAAAAGGAACTTACAGGGTTATTTCTGTAACTGTCTGCAGTTAAGGACTTGTCTAAATGCAAGGCAAACCTACATTCAGTTGTTGATGACCTGATCACAAAGCAGCCTTTAAAACTGGTAAAAGAATTAGTAGTTATATGACTTTAGGGGCATTGGAATAGTTCTACTGCACCTACCACATAAGCTGAGGTACAACTGGAGGTTAATGGAAATCAGGCATTGTCATGATTTTCCTGATTCCAAAAATGTATATATCCTTCAGCCTACTCTTATATGCTTTACCTTCTGGCACTAGGACATATTGCCTTACTCAGGCCATCAGCCCATTTAGTAAGGAGCACTCTCTGTGGCTTGATATGTATGATATAAGGGTGCTTGGTCAGCTCCATTTGTTATTGATGATACAAGGGGCCCTGGGCAAAAGGCTATTTTAATATAGATGGCGGGGGGGGGCACCTGGAGGTTAGCAAACAGTCTGCTTCTTCTGCATTTTCAGTGCACCTGTACTAAGGCTGCATACTGTCAGATGGTGCACCTAATAGGGCCTGCCTTATTCTGGGCTAGGCTGGTAATGACATTGACACGGGTCTGCTAACTAACCTCAATATATGACCGTCCAGAGTGCTCCATTTTACTTCCATCACCAGCGTTAACCTGTGCTGTTCCAGTAATAAACTTCCCTCACACACAGCTGCTCCCCTTATCATAGAGTTACTATTAAACTGCCTCTATCACCCTGAGCTGCTCTTCTAATCTGAGCTGCTCTTCAACCCACAATTTATTGCTTCACTCAAAGATGCTGACAAGCTCTGAAGCTCTCTTTAACGTTGATTTATTGTGACACTGCCCTCAATTGTTATCCTTACAGAAGCTTCATGTGTCTCTTTGTTTGATTTACTCAGTGACTGTTGAAGTTGGTTTGGCATGAGACTCTGCTATGCCAGCACTGTACCTGTTTACAAGGGCAGCAATGAGTGTGGATGAAAGAGATGAGTGCCTACAGAGAGAACTGTAGAGGTCAAGCTATTGATAAAAGAAACAATGACCTAGAAAAGACTGGTGTAAGGGCGGAGGAGACCAAATAGGGAGCTACACCGGTAATCTAAGCACCATGGCCCTCAGTTTGTAGTGGCTATCCCAGATTTGTTATAGGGGCTTTCGTCAGGCATGACAAAGTGCTATTCAAAAATGGCTTAGGTGAAACAACATATGACTAATGCCTTACTCTAAACAACTTTGCCTAATACTCATGGACATGAAGATTATTAAAGTGAGTTGGTCAGTACTGACCAAACTGACAGTATTAACTAACCTGGTCTTATATTTTATTAAGATGTATGCTCAGTGTTGAATGTAGAAAGAGCACATTTGAATCATTGTCAATGCTGACAAAAAGTGTGCAGCTGTGTCATAGGATGTTATGAGTCCATTGTTGAAATCCAGAATTGACTTAGATTACTTAGCCGGTATATCAGATTCTAAAAGGCTCTAAAGGTATGTTGACAGCTTTCAAGATTATAGGAATCAATTTCCAGTCAACAGTACACATGTAATATAAATCCCACTGTGTGAATAGTTACCTGTATGCAAAGAAAGTCAATATGAAGGTCTGAAAAATGTGATATGAGTAAAATCTTTTCAAAGCTATTGCCATCTGAATGGGATACACTGATCCCAGGATCAACTTAACTTCACTACTTTCAATTAGGCTCTTGGCGTAGAGTTGAAACTAGTGGAAGGGAAAGGGATTCAGCCTTAGTCATATTGTAGATAGGACATAGGTCAACATGAAATATGAAACAATCAGTGAGAAAACTATTTTGTTATGTTTATGCAATGGATATTACTTTCGTTTAAACATTAGGACCTCATTAACATTTGTGGATAAAGAATATATCAGTAAAGATTAATTAAACTGACATCCCTCCTACATTGTTATATTGGCAGTGTTAAAAGGTAGAATTGATAAACACCTACAGTACGAAGTGGAATGTAGCTTGCAATGGTTGCCTCATTGTCTCATATATGTTTGAAGGTAAATCTTTAAGTGTTGTCATAGCACACATTGAAACTTATCTCTTTTGGAAATCAACATCATGATGATATGATTCTTAAAAAGTCACAAGCTGATAGAAATATATATCAATATTAATCTGAGAAGATGAAGGAAGATCTCAGAGCTATGCTGACACAGAGTAGTAGGAGTAGCTAAGAATAACCCCTACCATCAAACTGTGGATAGTTTCTGAAACATCGCTCTGGGCACCTTAGCCCCCATCTTTCCTTATTTTCACAGAATTCACCATATAATTGTCCTGTAAAGGATCTAAAAAGAGATGGCGTTGGTCCTTTATATTTGTGGAGATAAATGTACCACCAAAAATGTCCAAATTTACCAGGAAGCCATCTGATGTACATCGTAGAATATTCACTGAAACAGAGGCCCCTTGATATCAGAGTAGGCTTCAGGAGATGTTCTAGGTAATGTGCAGCAGAGCCTTAGTCTACTTTAGTCTATCTCTCATCATCATCTGCTGTCTACTCAGACGTAGTTTCAATCATCCATGCTTTATCCTCCAATTATACTTACTAAGTAATCATTTCGCCCTCATCTATAATGAAAATATCAGTGTGTAAGTACCCTGGACATTTCCTTGGCTCTTTATAATTAGCAATTCTGATTAAGTATTGTATCATTATCAGTTCTTATTCTAATGCTTTTCCTGCACTCCCATATATTTTAACAGATTACAATAATAACCTTCCTCGAAGTTGACTTTTTTACAGGCGAGTCAGCGAGTTCACTGACTCGTCTCGCTTGAAGTCCATTTTCCACGACTTATCATTGTTTCTCCTGCCTTAAAAGCTGACAACGTAAAGAAAACATATTATTCTTTGATAATCCGCAATAATTTACTACTTACATGGCCAAATTAAGGAGGATTGATTGATTTTCGGCCAAGTTAAGTCGCCGAAACTTGACTAGTCGTATTCTTGAAATTTGTCCATTTTTTTACGACATAAAAAATGACATCCGGTTTACTCGGGGGTCGGCACGAACATCTTTATCTTCCGAAATAGAGCATATTGCGGACTTTCAAGGTAATATTATTACTCCTACAGGTAATATCTAGGCAGTTGCGGACATTTTGGACAGTATAACCGTCTTGATCAAAAAATTATTTGTTTATCGAGCGCTTCGGCAATCTCCGGTATCTAAATCCAACATGGCGGACACGGGAACGCCGAGGGACGATGATTCGGTACCAAATTGGTTAATTTCATCGATTACAGCTCAAATATGCAAGGTAAGTCCGCAAATTATGTTGTTATCGCTAGATTAGGCTCCTCTCATATAGTGGGTGAAATTGCGGACAGCTCAGTAGCAGGGTTATTCCGCAAAAAGACGAAGACCGGGCGCTAAACTTACCAAGACCAGAAAACAGAGCCAATGATCAAATGATAGGAATTGGAAAATGACAGCGTGGCTGGGCACCCCTGTTTGAAAACGCTTCAACCAATATTTCTGGGGGGGTAGGGCCTAATTCAGCTATCAGGTGTCTAAATATAGGATCTTTTCTCTGGCGTGCGCTATTTTTGGTTCAATATAACTCCAGTTTTGGTTTTTGCTTTATCATTGTGTCGCTGGGGGTGACTTGAAACCGACGCAGACCGGACTGTCATTTCTCAACTTGAATCAAATTTCTTGAAAATGGCTCATATCGAAGGTAAATCTCAACCAATATTCACCTTATTAGGCTCGTTAGATGCAGAAATGTCATCTTTATTAGGCCCTCGTGTGTCAGCCCTCCACCCCCCCTTCTTTTTGTGAAATTTGACTTTGTTTGGGAATTTTGGCGAGTAGAACGCTTCGACTTAGAGTCTTTGGGATAGCGCCAAACGAAGCGTCTCGGCGAGAGGAGTTCAGAAATGTTCGATTTATCGCTCTATCATGTATAGTTCCTGAGCTATGTGCATGTTTGCATACTATACTAGACACATCTGTGGTGGTCCCCGCAAAAAGAATTTCTCAAATATTGTGTCTAGGTACCTCAAAATTGAACATTTCCAAAGGGCTGGTGGGGGGGGGGCTGAAAAAATGTGTGCGCGCCCCTGTTAACACCAACGAGTTCAGTTCATGTTTACTAAATAACTACTGCATATTATGCTATATCTCCCAGAAATTCTCATTCTTTGGACATCTGTGGTAGTCCCAGCAAAAGGAAATTCTCAAATATCATGTCTAGGTACCTCAAAACTTAAAAGAGCAGAATGAAGAATATTGTGAAAATCGAAACTAAAATATGGCATTGTGGGTTTGGGAGGGGGGGGGCGTAAAAATTTCAGACCCCTCCCGAGGGGGGGGGGGTAGGGACTTAAAAAATTCTGACCCCTCTTGATGGGGGGGGGCGGGGCTTTTAGCTAAGGGACCCCCCCCCCCCAAATCTTTGGGATAGCGCCAAACGAAGCGTCTCGGCGAGAGGAGTTCAGAAATGTTCGATTTATCGCTCTATCATGTATAGTTCCTGAGCTATGTGCATGTTTGCATACTATACTAGACACATCTGTGGTGGTCCCCGCAAAAAGAATTTCTCAAATATTGTGTCTAGGTACCTCAAAATTGAACATTTCCAAAGGGCTGGTGGGGGGGGGGCTGAAAAAATGTGTGCGCGCCCCTGTTAACACCAACGAGTTCAGTTCATGTTTACTAAATAACTACTGCATATTATGCTATATCTCCCAGAAATTCTCATTCTTTGGACATCTGTGGTAGTCCCAGCAAAAGGAAATTCTCAAATATCATGTCTAGGTACCTCAAAACTTAAAAGAGCAGAATGAAGAATATTGTGAAAATCGAAACTAAAATATGGCATTGTGGGTTTGGGAGGGGGGGGGCGTAAAAATTTCAGACCCCTCCCGAGGGGGGGGGGTAGGGACTTAAAAAATTCTGACCCCTCTTGATGGGGGGGGGGGGCTTTTAGCTAAGGGACCCCCCCCCCCCAAATCTTTGGGATAGCGCCAAACGAAGCGTCTCGGCGAGAGGAGTTCAGAAATGTTAGATTTATCGCTCTATCATGTATAGTTCCTGAGCTATGTGCATGTTTGCATACTATACTAGACACATCTGTGGTGGTCCCCGCAAAAAGAATTTCTCAAATATTGTGTCTAGGTACCTCAAAATTGAACATTTCCAAAGGGCTGGTGGGGGGGGGGGGCTGAAAAAATGTGTGCGCGCCCCTGTTAACACCAACGAGTTCAGTTCATGTTTACTAAATAACTACTGCATATTATGCTATATCTCCCAGAAATTCTCATTCTTTGGACATCTGTGGTAGTCCCAGCAAAAGGAAATTCTCAAATATCATGTCTAGGTACCTCAAAACTTAAAAGAGCAGAATGAAGAATATTGTGAAAATCGAAACTAAAATATGGCATTGTGGGTTTGGGAGGGGGGGGGGGCGTAAAAATTTCAGACCCCTCCCGAGGGGGGGGGTAGGGACTTAAAAAATTCTGACCCCTCTTGATGGGGGGGGGGGGCTTTTAGCTAAGGGACCCCCCCCCCCCCCCAAATCTTTGGGATAGCTCCAAACGAAGCGTCTCGGCGAGAGGAGTTCAGAAATGTTCGATTTATCGCTCTATCATGTATAGTTCCTGAGCTATGTGCATGTTTGCATACTATACTAGACACATCTGTGGTGGTCCCCGCAAAAAGAATTTCTCAAATATTGTGTCTAGGTACCTCAAAATTGAACATTTCCAAAGGGCTGGTGGGGGGGGGGGCTGAAAAAATGTGTGTGCGCCCCTGTTAACACCAACGAGTTCAGTTCATGTTTACTAAATAACTACTGCATATTATGCAATATCTCCCAGAAATTCTCATTCTTTGGACATCTGTGGTAGTCCCAGCAAAAGGAAATTCTCAAATATCATGTCTAGGTACCTCAAAACTTAAAAGAGCAAAATGAAGAATATTGTGAAAATCGAAACTAAAATATGGCTCCAAATGATGCTTCTCAGCGAGAGGAGTTCAGAAATGTTTGATTTATCTCTCTATCATGTTTAGTTCCAGAGCTAGGTGAATATTAGTAAACTTTTGTCCCCCCCCACCCTGGAGCTGTCTGTGGTTTAATACATGTAAATACCCGGTATTTAACACTCAGAAAGGTTATTAGAGTTGTCTGTGCTTTAATAGATGTAAATACCCGGTATTTAACACTCAGAAAGGTTAATAGAGCTGTCTGTGGTTTAATACATGTAAATACCCGGTAGTGACTTTAAACAAGAGGTGATTAGGGGCCTCACAACACGTGTAGGGGCTCCACAACACGCCTAGGGGCTCCACAACATGACTAGGGGCCCCACAACACGTGAAAGTTTCTGTTTCGACCGCGAGTAGAACACTTCCACTTCGAGTCTTTGGCATAGCGCCAAATGAAGCGCCTCAACGAGAGGAGTTCAGAAATGTTCAATTTATCCCTCTATCATGTTTAGTTCCGGAGCTATGTGCATGTTAGCTAAGGGACCCCCCCCACCCCATCTACTATTGACTAAGAGACCAGCGCATGCGAGACGAGTTCAGAAATGTTCAATTTATCTCTCTATCATGTTTAGTTCCAGAGCCAGGTGAATATTAGTAACCTTTTGTCCCCCCCCCCCTGGAGCTGTCTGTGGTTTAATACATGTAAATACCCGGTATTTAACACTCAGAAAGGTTATTAGAGTTGCCTGCTTATTAATACATGTAAATACCTGGTATTTAACACTCAGAAAGGTTAATAGAGCTGTCTGTGGTTTAATACATGTAAATACCCGGTAGTGACTTTAAATAAGGGGCCATGGTTCTTCAGAAGTTAAAGTTCTTTTTCTGCCATTTTATATGTAAATTCTTATATTTTCCAGTGAACGCGAGCAGTACGAACGGAGCGGGAGTCGCACAGATGGGAGCCACGGGTGCAGGAGTCGCCGGAGTCGCAGGAGCAGGAGCCTTGGCCATGTGGACACAGCACTCAGAACCATGATTAGGGGCCTCACAACACGTGTAGGGGCTCCACAACACGCCTAGGGGCTCCACAACATGACTAGGGGCCCCACAACACGTGTAAGTTTCTGTTTCGACCGCGAGTAGAACACTTCCACTTCGAGTCTTTGGCATAGCGCCAAATGAAGCGCCTCAACGAGAGGAGTTCAGAAATGTTCAATTTATCCCTCTATCATGTTTAGTTCCGGAGCTATGTGCATGTTAGCTAAGGGACCCCCCCCACCCCATCTACTATTGACTAAGAGACCAGCGCATGCGAGACGAGTTCAGAAATGTTCAATTTATCTCTCTATCATGTTTAGTTCCAGAGCCAGGTGAATATTAGTAACCTTTTGTCCCCCCCCCCTGGAGCTGTCTGTGGTTTAATACATGTAAATACCCGGTATTTAACACTCAGAAAGGTTATTAGAGTTGCCTGCTTATTAATACATGTAAATACCTGGTATTTAACACTCAGAAAGGTTAATAGAGCTGTCTGTGGTTTAATACATGTAAATACCCGGTAGTGACTTTAAATAAGAGGCCATGGTTCTTCAGAAGTTAAAGTTCTTTTTCTGCCATTTTATATGTAAATTCTTATATTTTCCAGTGAACGCGAGCAGTACGAGCGGAGCGGGAGTTGCACAGATGGGAGCCACGGGTGCAGGAGTCGCCGGAGTCGCAGGAGCAGGAGCCTTGGCCATGTGGACACAGCACTCAGAACCGTGATTAGGGGCCTCACAACACGTGTAGGGGCTCCACAACACGCCTAGGGGCTCCACAACATGACTAGGGGCCCCACAACACGTGTAAGTTTCTGTTTCGACCGCGAGTAGAACACTTCCACTTCGAGTCTTTGGCATAGCGCCAAATGAAGCGCCTCAACGAGAGGAGTTCAGAAATGTTCAATTTATCCCTCTATCATGTTTAGTTCCGGAGCTATGTGCATGTTAGCTAAGGGACCCCCCCCACCCCATCTACTATAGACTAAGAGACCAGCGCATGCGAGACGAGTTCAGAAATGTTCAATTTATCTCTCTATCATGTTTAGTTCCAGAGCCAGGTGAATATTAGTAACCTTTTGTCCCCCCCCCCCTGGAGCTGTCTGTGGTTTAATACATGTAAATACCCGGTATTTAACACTCAGAAAGGTTATTAGAGTTGCCTGCTTATTAATACATGTAAATACCTGGTATTTAACACTCAGAAAGGTTAATAGAGCTGTCTGTGGTTTAATACATGTAAATACCCGGTAGTGACTTTAAATAAGAGGCCATGGTTCTTCAGAAGTTAAAGTTCTTTTTCTGCCATTTTATATGTAAATTCTTATATTTTCCAGTGAACGCGAGCAGTACGAACGGAGCGGGAGTCGCACAGATGGGAGCCACGGGTGCAGGAGTCGCCGGAGTCGCAGGAGCAGGAGCCTTGGCCATGTGGACACAGCACTCAGAACCGTGATTAGGGGCCTCACAACACGTGTAGGGGCTCCACAACACGCCTAGGGGCTCCACAACATGACTAGGGGCCCAACAACACGTGTAAGTTTCTGTTTCGACCGCGAGTAGAACACTTCCACTTCGAGTCTTTGGCATAGCGCCAAATGAAGCGCCTCAACGAGAGGAGTTCAGAAATGTTCAATTTATCCCTCTATCATGTTTAGTTCCGGAGCTATGTGCATGTTAGCTAAGGGACCCCCCCCACCCCATCTACTATTGACTAAGAGACCAGCGCATGCGAGACGAGTTCAGAAATGTTCAATTTATCTCTCTATCATGTTTAGTTCCAGAGCCAGGTGAATATTAGTAACCTTTTGTCCCCCCCCCCCTGGAGCTGTCTGTGGTTTAATACATGTAAATACCCGGTATTTAACACTCAGAAAGGTTATTAGAGTTGCCTGCTTATTAATACATGTAAATACCTGGTATTTAACACTCAGAAAGGTTAATAGAGCTGTCTGTGGTTTAATACATGTAAATACCCGGTAGTGACTTTAAATAAGAGGCCATGGTTCTTCAGAAGTTAAAGTTCTTTTTCTGCCATTTTATATGTAAATTCTTATATTTTCCAGTGAACGCGAGCAGTACGAGCGGAGCGGGAGTCGCACAGATGGGAGCCACGGGTGCAGGAGTCGCCGGAGTCGCAGGAGCAGGAGCCTTGGCCATGTGGACACAGCACTCAGAACCTTGATCAGGGGCCCCACAACACGTGTAGGGGCTCCACAACACGCCTAGGCTCTCCACAACACGTGTAGGGGCTCCATACCACGCCTAGGGGCTCCACACCATGACTAGGGGCTCTACAACACGTGTAGGGGCTCTACAACACATGTAGGGGCTCCATACCACACCTAGGAGTTCCACAACATGACTAGGGGCTCCACAACATGTGTAGGAGCTCCACAACACGTGTAGGGGCTCCATACCACGCCTAGGGGCTCCACATCATGACTAGGGGCTCCATATCACGCTTAGGGGCTCCACAACATGACTAGGGGCTCTACAACACGCCTAGGGGCTCCACAACACGTGTAGGGGCTCCATACTACGCCTAGGAGATCCATACCACGCCTAGGGGATCCACAACATGACTAGGGGCTCCACAACATGTGTAGGGGCTCCACAACACGTGTAGAGGCTCCCCAAAACGTGTAGGGGGTCCATACTACGCCTAGGAGATCCATACCAAAACTAAAGTGCCCATTTCGGGGGGTTAGGCCTATATCTCCAATATGACACCTGCACACAATCTAATATAGACCTTGAAATTATAGAAAAAAATATTTCCAGGAAAATGGGTCAATTTTTTACTTCAGGGGGGGGGTTGGGGAATTTTGAAATCTGAGCACAACTTGCCTCACACACATCGTGTAGAAACTCCTCCAGGCTCTCCTACATACCTGTATGTACCCACCACCACACACATCGTGTAGAGACTCCTCCAGGCTCTCCTACATACCTGTATGTACCCACCACCACACACATCGTGTAGAGACTCCTCCAGGCTCTCCTACATACCTGTATGTACCCACCACCACACACATCGTGTAGAGACTCCTCCAGGTCCCCCTACATACCTGTATGTACCCACCACCACACACATCGTGTAGAGACTCCTCCAGGCTCTCCTACATACCTGTATGTACCCACCACCACACACATCGTGTAGAGACTCCTCCAGGCTCTCCTACATACCTGTATGTACCCACCACCACACACATCGTGTAGAGACTCCTCCAGGTCCCCCTACATACCTGTATGTACCCACCACCACACACATCGTGTAGAGACAGTGGTGCATCATCTAGACACCCCTCCAGGCTCCCCTACATACCTGTATGTACCCAGCACCACACACATCATGTAGAGACTCCTCCAGGTGCCCCTACCTACCTGTATGTACCCAGCCTCACACACTTCGTGTAGAGACTCCTCCAGGTGCCCCTACCTACCTGTATGTACCCAGCCTCACACACATCGTGTAGAGACCCCTCCAGGCTCTCCTATATACCTGTGTGTACCCAGCACCACAACATGACTAGGGGCTCCACAACAAGTGTAGGGGATCCACAACACGTGTAGGGGCTCCACAACACGCCTAGGGGCTCCACAACATGACTTGGGGCTCCACAACACGTGTAGGGGCTCCACAAAACGTGTAGGGGCTCCATACCACGCCTAGGGGCTCCACAACATGACTAGGGGCTCCACAACATGTGTAGGGGCTCCACAACACGTGTAGGGGCTCCACAACATGACTAGGGGCTCCATAACACGTGTAGGGGCTCCATACCACGCCTAGGGGCTCCACGCCATGACTAGGGGCTCCACACCATGCCTAGGGGCTCCACAACACGTCTAGGGGCTCCCCAACATGCATACTAGCCCTCTAAATATGGACTTCATGAGAGGGAACTTCAGATACAAGTCAGGCATGAAACCCATCTAGAAACTGTTCCACGTATCAAGGAAACTCATCCACATGTTTAGGAACTCTTCAACGTGTGTATCTAAACTCATCATTGGGTCTAGAAACTCTATATCTAGGAATTCCACTAGACATTTAGAAAGTCTAGGAACTCTTCAATATATCAATCTTCATCCAAGTCAATTGATTGCTGCCCTTTTCATTATTAATAAAATCAGTTTCCATTATAACAGAAGGAATTCCTTTGTTGTCATTTATAACCTCATCAAGTAAACAAATTTCCTCACTAACTCCTAAATAAATCCCAAACACCCCTCCAAATGCCACAACCCTGCATAAATATTAAATCCAGTATCTTCTCAAACAAGTGAGGGCTAGCAAACAGATGTAATCTGTTTGCGCCCTCACTTGATATATATATATATATATATATATATATATATATGCTCTCTGATGGTTTCTATTTTGCTCAGTAATGCACAATTACAATTATTTTCAGGAGCTTTTTTGAACAATCTTAATAGTTAAATCATTAACCATCTCTACACTTCACTGAATTTTACTGACTTGAAGAAAGCATCTCTGTTAATGTACAGCCAATACAGGCACATCTGTATACTAAAACAAACATAGCAATGTGAGGGTCATAACAGGTAACACAAGTATAGCTAACATCACCGGAGGCTGCAGACAATGACCCGCACATCCTGAGATCAACTCAGGACACATGGAACACTACTAGTACATGAGCCTTAATGGCAGCCATGACAGGCAGAAAGGAAGTAACCCTAACCCATTAGCCAAGGAGGACAAAGCACTGAGATCATATTCGGGGAACCATTCCAGAATGATATCATGCTAGCAAATGAAATGCTCTAAATTCTTGTTTTCATGCTCTAACCTTTCTTAAATACAATTAATGATGAAACTGTCTACACATAGAAATGCACAGCACTTACTGAATTGGTTTCAGTTAGCTTCGCCAACAACCCTTACAGTAAATATTGAGATATTTGAAGCAACAAAGTTGAAAAGGGGATAATTAGTTTTGATTGAATTCCAAGAATCTGCAGCCATAATTACAGTGCACAAACCAACCCACAGGGAACTCAGCTATCATGCAGTCATCTTAAAAGTTGATGTGATTAGTTCGAATCATTCTGCAAAAGCCGTGACCATTGCACTAGTTGTGACTTTCCTACAATGACAAGGGTCACTTGAGGCGACCATTCACTATCAGCTTAACATGAGGCTGTCAAAAAGGAAGTGGTAAGTTCTGACAGGAAGTCATGTGACATGCCACCGGCAGGGTGTCAACGTCAAGGTCTTGTTAACCTGGATTGGGAAGGAATGGTGAATTAGTTCAGATGCCCTACAGGTGTCAATGAGGTTGAATAGACCAACAAAATTAAGAAACTATATCATGGAGTAAAGAATAAAGAGAAGAGATGAACACCACATGTCATCTTAACATCAGTTAGGGGAGAGCATTGATTATGCAATTGTAACTTAGTGGGTTGACAACGAATTAAGTAAGCTTTAATTCTGTCACAAACTAACTAGATGTGGACACAATGATGTATAAGCTGACTGGGAGTATTTTACGTTGTATCATGATTATGCGTCCTATTACAAAGTGCAGAAAACATTTTTCATTTCTATCACTTGGGTATCACTTAAATTGTTTAATGTTCACCTCATTGTCAGGTATCTACCTGTTTGAATTTTGCATTATGAAACTTTAACTTGTATCGATGAGTCTTTCCTACACTGACAGTGAGTGGTTCAACCATAGTTCAAGGTTGAAAGGCCAATGAATATTCTTTTCGGATTCTAGGAAGTAGTTCTAAATTTGGATATCTGATTGGTTCGGAGGCTAGCTATGATTGATTATCCCTTGGCTGAGAAACATGATAAACCAGCTAACTCATAATACTGTTCAAAGAGTGTTATTTTGCATGCATCAGGAGAGCTAATTGCCTCTGCATTCATAATGGAAAATGAAACTGGAGCTGACAAAGACTGTGTACATAATGCGCTTCTTAGGGTAGATCATTCAAATTTTTGAAACTTCTTTTACTACTTTTGGTATACATTTAATATATCTGTATCTAACCCACAAGCAATTTCCTGGTAGGATTTAAGTATTCAGTTGAATCCTCTATTCGATGATTTTCATTACAATAATTACTAGCTTTTACGTACTAAAATATTCAGCTGATCAATGGATGTTATGGATGGCTACTCTAATATAGTCACATCAGGTCCAGTAATACTTCCTCTTCCATTGTGTGTTTGGTATGGAAAGCAATACATCTCCATTAGATCTACTCAGGCATGACAGATTGTACCACAAACCATTTGTTAAAGCATATTACCTTCTTTCATCCAACTGCTGTGCCACCTTTCTGGGTATTCTCCAAATTGTAAACTTTCAGGCCTTTCAGAACTTTCGGGATCTACTTCCACAGGTGCCCCAGTCATTGCTTGATGTCCACAACCCATGACCAAAAGTTTATATTTTCCTCAGCTTGGACGACTGTAATAAAAGGAATACCTGGTTTTGTAGGGGATAGAGTCAGACTTGATTGGTCTCACTATGTATGGTGAAGACATATTACAACCAGGTAGGCTTCACCCATGAACCAGAGGCCTGTTAAGGGCTGAGGCTGAAGAGCTTAGGGCAGGATAAAGTAAGCTAAGAAGTCCTGAGTGTGATATGCTATAGGGGGAGATGAGAGGTGTTATCACACTGAGGGTCTCAGGTGGTGGGGACGACTACCTAACCCTCCAGCTGTACTCGGTATACCAAGGTCAGGTGTGCTGCCATAAGGGGGCACTCTCTGCCAAAGCCTACCGCACTACCCATCACTTTTTGAGCTACATAGGGTTTCATGATTAAACCAAGTTAAAATGTTGTAAGGGTAAAGATTTGCAACTTTGTGCTTGGAGGATCGAAACTAAGCCACCATTGTATCTGGTTAGACTTCAAAAACATTTACTCTTAATGTTGTGGCATCCAGTTTATTCCAGCATCACCTAATTTGAAATGTGCAGCTTACAATATCCATTTGAATCCCTAAACAGACCATTCATTTCACAATTCCCGAAAAATAACCTCTACAGTAGACAAATACCAGGGGACTCATAAGCAGGATCTTGATCAGAGTCACTGATGAGAACTAATAATCTGTGAAAAGGAGATGGGGATGGAGATGCAATTAGTGGAGGCTTTATTCATATTTTCATTTTCAGGAGACCTCAGGTCAATGCTTTGAGGCTCTTTTTTTGCTTGCCTTCAAGGTTTTTCATCAATGTTCAAAGTCTTGCTCTTCATTCCCATTGCATTGGGCAACATGTCAGCAGTAGAGTTCTTGTACCATCTATTTGAAATGTTTAGTGGATATGTTAAACTCACAGGGCAGTGTAACACAGTTGTCTGGCATTTTACAGCCTTAGACACTAGGACCATAACTGAGTGGCAGGAATCTGGATTGGACATCACATAATGGAGGATGATCATATTCCTGTGCACAGATACTCTTTGAATTGTTGGATCCCTATATGACCAATTGTAGTTTGTTAATACTCTAAGGTAGAGTCAGAACTGACCAACCCACCTTAGACATTCCATTGGTCATTTTTGTATATCAGTTCATCAGTCTGACCAATGTTTCTAGCCACTACAGACTGAGACCCGGTACATTGAGACTATCAGCATGGACAATGATTGACCTCTCAATCATACACAGTATACATCGACCACTTCTTTCTGATATTGCAGCCACAGGGCATTAGGGTAGTGGTAGAAGGAATGTATCTAATTTAGATGGGATTACATTGCATGGTAACTCTTTTACCCCAGCCTTAACAGCCGTATATACCGGGACCATAACTAAAGCCTTGTTAACATATAATGATGAGACGCAGGAAGGTCAACAAGTACTCCAGTATTATGTCTCATATATATATAATGTGATACGGCAGCCGTTGGGCATTATAGCAGCGCCAGAGTGGATGTAATCGGGATATAGATGTTAGCTCGATGATTGCCTCGCTTTGGGCTATGCAGACAGCCATGCCATCATTAGCTTAGTATGCACTCCTTGAAATAAGTGCACAGCAACTGGTGTATGACATTAGCACATCCCAAAAAAACACAGAGTAAACCGAAATTTAAAACAGAAAATTTCTCGGAAGACTAAGGTATTCTCCATAAAGAATTGTCCTGAAGCATGAAGGTGGCCTAAACTAGAATTATAAATCCCCCTGAAGGCTAATTATCTGAGGACGGGTCACATGTATACAAATCTCAAATGAGCAACAAGGTAAAAAGTATTTTCTCTTTGCAATTTCTATCTCTGAATAGCCTTTGCTCACTCTCACACTTAAAAGGATCCATCGAACGTTGCCATGGAAACATGCCCTTTGTGTATGAGACGTGTTCACGCATCTTGCACAGAAAGCTGCCAAAACATGCAAACGCGTCATACAGCTGATCTATAGTGAGCATTGTTGATGTTGATGGAAAGTCGGACACCCCTTTCACAAAGGCATGAGCTCAGACACTACATTTGAAGGGAGGCCTTGATGCTTAATCTACTGTTAGGCCTGTAAAGATACCCTACTACCCAGCTAGTGCAGTCCAGCAGACTCAGTGTATGTCAGGGGAGAGGCAGTAAACTGGAATCATGTCACATCCCTCCTGTATAGGACACCAGGCCCCCACAATGACAGCCTGTCACGACACAACGTGACCTTTCCCAGAATCCATCAGACACCATGGTTCACTGGAAGCCTGCGTCATACTGAATTCCCAATATTAACAATGTTTACTTCCACAGATACCGTTACAACATGATTTATGCATTAAGGGGCAATCGTCAGGTCACAGCTGAGCATTTGGGATTTGGTAACTGATTGTTACTAAAGTGTGATCTTGAATATGTATGTTTAAAGATCCTTTTGAATCCTATGACATTAGTGCGAGTAAGAGGAAAATTGTGTATTGAACAACATGGTGAGATGCAGTGTGGTAGAGTGTCAGAGTCATTGCCTTGTATGCAGCAAATATTATTCATACCACATTGAAAACATTGAGCTGTCGGGAATTCAATAAAGGGACTATTTGCTTCCCCAACCCAGGTATGTCTGCCAATGAGCAGTCCAATGTTTTATGCTACCCATTGTCACTGCCAGACAGAGCAGTTGAATTGTGAAATGATCTGTCTGTATTCAAAGCTTGAATTATAAATATGAGTGACTGACTGCAGAACTAACCTAGTGGTAGGGTGCTTATGCTGCATCCAGTGGAATATTTATAGATAATAGATCATTTATTTGTTTTGATTATTCATGGATATAAAGGATAAATGAAGTCAATTGATATACCTTGGTACACTTATCTATACCTAGTTCTCCATTGTACATACCTCGCCTCCCTGCTCCCCTGTCATTGATCTCCTCATGGGTCCTCACTCCCTGTTGTTGTCACCTGTGGCACACCTTACCATATTCCAAACGGCACACAGTTAAGTTCACTTTTAGACATTGTTACAGCAAAATTAAAATTAACATTGATAATGATTCACCAATGTGGATTCCATGTTCTGTGCCCACTAGCATGTGTCTAGTGTAATGCATCATGATACCGCCATGTACTCTCCCCCCCCCCCCCCCCACCATGCACTGCCTTCACCTATCCCTCCGTTCACGCCCTCTGTATCTTCTCGGTGCCCAACTGTCATCCTCCCGTCCTTCTTCTCCACTGCTTTCCAGCCTTCCTACCTTCCTCACATCCCCTGTCTTTTGTTCTGCCTCCCTTATATCCCACTGACACCCCAACCCTGGCTATATATTTCTAGTTGTTTATGAGGAAACACCTCAAGTATGGGTGGGTCAACAGGTGTGGAGCAACCTTTGGTCAAGCTGAGTAAAATGCAATGGGTAGCCTGGCAAGTCAATATGAAATACCATGAAAATGAGAAGCTCTGGCAAGATAGTGACAAGGCCATAGACTGAAGATTATTTCTATTGCGAAATAGCAACCACTGGCCTACCCTGGGATATTATCTGTACACCATTATCCTATGGCAGTTTGCCAGCATGTCTTAACACTATCATCATTCAGTAAAGGAGCCAGCTTTATCTCAACTAGGGATGGGAGCAAATTAGTGTGCCTTTGTGTTAACAGCTTTAAAAGTGAAAGCCCCTTTTGAGAGGGTGGCCAAATTCAATTGAACCCCAGACTGTAATCTTGTGTCTTTCAATGAAGGGCATCGTAAAAAAGCAACATTATGCAAAAAGATTATGGCTTTAAAGAGAAAGGGCAGGGGTGCAATGTATTATGCCTTTGAGTCAACAACCGAATCCCTCTCAAAGGGGCAGGATGAAACAGTGTGTATTTCGCTAAACCACAATTAACTGGGTCTGTTGTAAAATAGTGAATACTATGCTGACTGAGACTCAAAACATACATTGCCTCACAAAATAAATATCTAATTGCTCAGAAACCAGCCATCTCACAATATAGTAATTGCAATAGCAAAGCTAAGTTCCTCTACTATTCATTCTGAAACTTTAAGTGTTTGGTTAGGTTGTGTAGGGACTGTAATTGATCAGAAACTTGACCATACAGTCAGAGTTAATATGGATAATGAGGACAACGTGACACTGTATTTCTTCTACATGCATCAAAATAATATGTTGCTGCAGACAGATTACATGAATATTTCAAACATCATTTATTACTCCTGAAGACAACCTTCAATGTATTATGGTCTATCCGAGAAGCATTAGGCACTGTTGTGGTCTAATTCACTATTTGGTATTTCCTTCCATTTGAATAAGTACTAGCTCCAATTCACTAAAATATTCAGTGGATCATTGAAAGTGATGGATAGCTGATTTAATTCACTAAAACCAGGAATATCAATGCTTCCTTTTACATTGTGTGCAGAGGAGGCAATTCAAACAAATTTATGTAGGCATTTACTACCTTGCTATGACTAGCTGTCCCACTATTGTTGCCTAAAGGGAAACAATTCATATCATGTGCTAATTGTTAATTTCAACTGGCAAAATGATAATTTAATTGAAAGTGAAAACTGAACTTCATCCAAATACTGTCACCCGTGAGCCGTAATATTTTTTAATTCTGAGCTGGAAATTTCCATGGACTTGCAAAACCAGCCTTTCATAGTATAAAAAGCCAGTTTACCAAAATATAAATTTAGGTAAAGATGATCACATCACAGTCTCTATGAGTTAATGTAATAATGTGTTATATAATGTTCAGGGAGTGTTTCCAGACAGTGATGCCCACTTGCTTAGAAAATACATCCTACTTCCCTACATAGATCTCCACCCACACCCTCCCTACTCCATTGTGTGTTTCATCAATCCCCTGACCTCTACAATTGTCTCTGTACACCTGAAATACTTAAAATACTTGTATCCTACATCAACAATCAATGGTAACCTTGTACACAGGTGCTGTTATTACAGTGTCCCATGCCAAACCAACATTAACAGTTTCTGGGTAAATCTAACAAAGACATTAATAAAGAGATACAATCAGCAGACAAGGATATCCACTCTGAGTTTCCAAGCCCTCACTCAGCTCTCTGCTGCAGTCCTCAGCCAAACCATCCCCCGTCTCCCTCGTCCAAGCTGCTCCCCTTTTCTCTCAGTAACCTCCACGATTCTGTCTGTACTCAGCATGCAACATTGGAAGTCACGGAGTGAATCAAACAAAGAGGTGAATAAAGCTACTACAAAAACAACAAAAATAATCATATAAACCATAGACCATAATCCGATTCCTGTTCTTATTATGGTCCAAATCCTTTACTGTAAATTGACAGAGAAGAGCACCCCATGGGATTAATAACAAATATTAGGAACTGCTACTAGGCAATAGTATCCTGATATACTAGAACAAGAGAGCATAAAGTATAGAAATAAAAAAAGGTCTAATAGTGTTGTCCCGAGGATGATATGATTTCCTCTAATAGATTGATAACAAAGCAGCATCCTCATATTTATCTGTTGGCATGAACCAGTGCTGAATCCTTTCAATGCCATAAGGGCCTGGTTCATCTAGCATTGTTCTGCTCCTACATTGTGTGATAACTTTAAAAAGCTCAGATCCCATAGGGAAATGAGAGAAGGTAGGTAAGATTTAGAGAGCAGATATATATGGCCATCGTAAAGTGGGGAATAAAATACAAATGTAGAAGATGTCCATCATATGCTTTCTGGCTGTCATAGCAGGAAGAGATAGCCTGGCTTGATAAAGAAGAGTGAAGTGATGTTGGCTTTAGGGAGTTTTGGCAGCAAGGGAAAGCTATCTAGACCCAGTGTAAACCACCCTGTGTAGCTGTCTGCCTGTATGAGTGATCCCTGGTAGACTCAATATGATTCCTCTATGAGATATGGGGTATTCTCTTTTATTATACCTAGGGCAGCAAAGCATACAGACTCCCTATCTCTTAAGTATAGAAGCTGCCGACAGCGTATTTGTGGCATAAAAGAGGTTGTACGCCACTCCCAGGCTGTGAGAGTGGCGTACAAGTCGTGAGCGTGGCGTACAAGTCGTGAGCGTGGCGTACAAGTCGTGAGCGTGGCGTACAGGCCATCAGCGTGGCGTACAAGCCATCAGCGTGGCGTACAAGCCAACAGGGTTGCTAGCTTAGCTCAATCTCCATGTTTAGGAGGAAACACTTTCCCGGGAACACTTTGCCCGACTCATCACGGGTGACGGCAGTTCCACTTTCACAGTGAGTCGTGACAAGTCCACAGAACAGACCCACCCAAAATTTATGACATTGGCCTAATCATTGATGCATGGATGTAGATCATCGTTCCCATATTAGGCCTATAACAACAGTTTGCCCTACCTGCTTTTCCCTACTAGATTGTGTCAAATATGAAGAACTTCAAAAGAGATTGTAGGCCTATTCCTGCCATTCCTCCCCTCACCCACGTCAGAAACTCAGATCAGATTTTATCAAGTATTGTCTGTTACAATCAAACGTGGGTACGGTTCCTTTTGACCTTTTTTTTTAATGTAAACCCAAAACGGAACTGTTTTAGAGGCTAGCGTTTTTCTATAGGCACAATACTTGCATTTTTTATATTCTGGACCAGTTCTTAACCACTACATTACTCCTCGAGTTTTGTGTAAAAGAGCCGTCTCTTAATTGATTGAACCCGAAACTAGGAAAACAGACCTTACCCTACAATAATTTTGTGGTGCGTGCAACCAACGGGAGGCCTAAGTCATTGAAACGCCTGCCTGTGATGACGAGTTTTGGTGGGATTTAAGTAGACTTTTCTGTCTTACTCTTTCTAGATTTCTATCTATTTGTTTGTAAAAAACACACTTTACTATGCCACGTGTTAGAACCGTAAATAGCTCTTATGAAGCCAACTCGTGGCTTCCCGTGGCGTACACGCGTTGAATAACACCACTCATATGCAACCGCCATGCAGTTTTAGCTTATTATAAATGTTTATATATATGTAGCTGGGTTATATGTGTAACCTGGAAAAGTCACAATCAGTATGTCAAAATAAACATCGCTGCAAATTTGACAACAGAATCTGACCACTGCCTATAAATGGTCAGCAAAGCTCTCTGGCGTGCATATCCCCAGCTTAAATGGAGAGTCCATTACTAAAATAACAGATGAACCATCTGTAATACATAACCAAAGATATGAATCACTTTGAAGTTGCAAATTAATCCCTACTCTCTCAGATCAGACATCTTCCACCCTGATAACGTTGATCACCGGGATGGAGTTTAATTAAAACCATCTCACTCAGAGGCTCAGGTATTCAGACGTAATCAAAGGGACATCTACAGAAGTGGTGTTAAAACCACATAGTGTACTCCAACATGTTGAGAAGTTGTAATGACAGACCGTTTCAGGATGATTACATTGACTGGTTGGATAAGATGCATCAGGTAAGTTTTATCTTTAAAGTTGTTCAATAAATGTTTTATGATGCTGCGACCAAGGTGATGATTTAAAGGGAGCTCTTTTGCAACGCAAAATGGACTATTCAATACTTCAGCTCCTTTTGTCTTGCAAACAACACAGACTTTACAAAACATATGCAGGTGAGAAGGCAAGGGTCAGATCCCCCATCTTGATGATAATATTAATGCTGGACATGGCTGGCTGTGTGTTACTAGAAAAGCTAATTAGGATATTTGATGACCGAGTTCAGAACTGTCACCTCACTCTTAGAAAACAAAATTGAAAGGTCTTGATAAAAGGTCATACATGCACAAGAAAAGGGCAGCATTTCTATGTGCCTGGCTGAGTATTTAAATTCTTGAAATTGGAAAGTTGAAAACAGACTTGAATATTAAAGTATATAAAAATCCAGTGTGTCTCTTGGTCTTTTTTAGATGTAAGAAATGAACATTTGCACTTTTTATAGAAATGAATATTCATATAGGTCCAAGACACATGTTCGGATGGCAAAACTGGACATGCATGAACAACATTCAAAACACCTTGGTTGTCATTGGGATATTTTAAAGAAACATAGGAGCTTGTAACCAGAGGGAGATTGCAAACATCAGACAGAGAGAGTGTCCAATTTCAGCATTTATAGGATAGAATCTACCATCCGCATTCAGGCAGGTTGCAAGTGTCAGGGTACTATTCTCCCGTATATATTATAATAGGAAAGCAGCTGAAGGGCCCGCATTAACCAGGCTCAGCAGATGTCCTGCCGGCCTA
This sequence comes from Harmothoe impar, assembly GCA_947462335.1. NCBI lineage: Eukaryota > Metazoa > Annelida > Polychaeta > Phyllodocida > Polynoidae > Harmothoe > Harmothoe impar. The sequence continues at coordinate 7,735,908 of OX381719.1, read as the reverse complement.
AAGTCCTTTCACATCTTTTCCATATGTGTTTTAAATGGGCAAGCTGCTTTGCCCACCATAGGTTTTGGCCCTTTTTGTCCTGATACTGCACCAGTCCTAATGAAACCCAGATCAGGTCCGGTAAATGGAGGAAAACCCTCCCCAGAGCTGTTATTTACACCAGTGTTAATTTTCACAACGCAGGTAGGTGTGAAAACACTGCATGGCTAGATTTAGCAAGGGTTTTGCTTGTAGTATAAACACTACAGGGCTAAAATTAGCAACGGTTTTCTTATAACCCATTTGCTGAATTTTCTATCAATTTGCTGTTAAATGTATATATCCCATAAGATAGATTAGTGTATGCTCTTGAATCATACATGGGGAATAGTGAATCATACAGGTGATTGCCATGAAATCACATATAAATAAGCTTTTTCTATAGACTTTCCCTCTGTGCTCCTCCATTTCACCTAGTAGGCAGTGAGCCCTGCAATGTTTTCACACCTACCTGCGTTGTGAAAATTAACACTGGTGTAAATAACGGCTCTGGGGAGGGTTTCCCTTCCTTTCCTGGACCTGCAGATGGGCCAGCCCAGATTCAAAGTGCCCAGCCATAGCCCAGATTCAGCACATCATATAAAAATGTACTATAAATGGTAATTTCTGGAGGGAAGTCAAATGGCAGTATGTTTTTAAATATTTACAATGTACTTATGGAAAAAATGTTTTTGTGGGCTGATACATCTGAGCTCCCACTGGTAGCCCTGGACATAAAGGATCACAACCCAGATATAGGCAAGCCCAGCTGGTCCAAGTAAAACACATATGGGCTCCAAGGACCAATGCTGACTGGGTGATCAGTCTGTGGCTTTTACCTGTCTAGATGCCACCGTCTGTACTGTGTCAGAGCCTGCTGCCTCTCATGACCCTTTAGTCTACGGCTAGTCTAGAGTCTTGTCAATCTGGTACTGACAGCACTGAATAAAAGTGGTAGATATATAAAGGTAATGACTTTATGCAGCCCTTGTCCAGGTGGCAACACCTGATGAGGAGATCACCTCTGGCTCATCTTTCAATGACTCATGAATGAAGTGTTTACTACTCTATACATCTAAACCAGGGGTTAGACTCAGAGCAAACATTGAATATAATGTAGTACAAAATAACAATTTGTATACCTCTATCTATTTAATTACTATCTGTACTAGGCGCATTTTCCTTAATTTTCCTTAATCCCCTTCCTCTCCAGTCACCTTCCTTCCTTCCTGCCGCCCTAGTCACCTCCCCTCCACCTGCATTTTCAAAAAAACATTGAAACCCTTTACCCGTTAAGTACAATAACCTCCCTGATCTAACTTAGTTTCTTATTTCTGTCAATCCCAAATCATCTTTCCAACCTCCCCCCCCCCCCCACTGTCCCTTACTCCTTAACCAAACCAATACACAGGTGTGCTAGGTGGTCCCATGTTAGCAACTAATAAATACAATCACAGCACACCAGGTAAAAATATGCAAATGAAACAAAGAGATCCATTAATGACCCTGTCATGAGGCACATTTGTTGAATATTTGTCCTTGGAAATTGGGCCTTAATACACTGTACGCAGGTCCTTTTTCATAGATGTGTCACACATTGTGTATCACAGTGTTTTTCATATTCCAGTGATTTGCAATTACCCTGTGGAAATAAGGACATTTGATATCAGTAGATCATACCAGAAAAAGAGCCTACTGCAAATACCATAAAAGTGCCAGCCCGGTCTGAGAAGTCCCAGACTCACTCGACTGTGACATTTGGACAGTCAGCTGGAATTGGATATGCCAAATGCTGAATGTTTGTCACATAGATCTGATTATGACCTCCGGTTCTAACGCCATAATACTTAGCCTCCTTGAACCTTTTAACTTATATAACCTATACAATCTAAACAATCAGATCCTTCTCACCTAAAAGTATGGAAAATTATCACAAATTGAACACTGTGTGCGATCACCAGCTGCTTTTCATTTGCTGGAGTAGCCTTATGGCAGAGTGTTCTCCCTGATAGCATTAAAGTGGCATACTCATCGAGAATATGCCACTCACAATTCTAGTACTGTTCTAGTCTACTATGTGGTCAAGTGCTAGTGGTAAGAATGCCTCTTTAGTCTGAGCACAGTGGCTCTTCAAGAGGCAGGGTTTATGCCAGATGTACACTAGTCCTGCGGCAGGGCTGTTCTAGGAAGGCAGTGGGAGCTGATCGAAACCTGAGAATATGACATAGGGCATAGCCAGGAGATATCTTTAAACCAGATGGGGCCTGGGTAGTATTTCATTTTCCACAAGCCATTTACTTATATGAAAAGCTGTAGGTTGGGACATTGAGGTGTGCAGAGTATATTACACTCTGAGAATCAATAAAATTACCTGCAGCCTTACTTTTTACCCTGTTGCAGAGCAATATGTGTCAAATGATTTTGACTATATATGATACCAAATCACGGACCCTTTTGAACATGGCATATAATTTTATATTTCTACATTAAGTCATAAAAAGGCAAGTGTTATGAAATTTCATTTAGGGTATACAAGGACATTTTAAGGTGGTGTTTTCTTTGCATGTGCACGTCCAACTCTCTCAGATTACTGGTGACCCAGTTTATTCGTACCACTTACCAAATGGGCCATCGCTCTAATGGCGATTAATGTACATTAGCCATTGTCATGTACCTGCGCTGATATAAAGTTGTTTACATACCACCCTTCACTTACACCTTCTGGCTCAGAGACATCACCTTACTGACCAGCATCAGTCCAATTTGTAAGGAGCACTCTCATTGGCTCAGGGCCATCCTGTAAAATTGTACCCTATTTGCTAAGAGCCCCAAGAGACAGTGTGAATCACACTTGTTATGTACTATGGGGTATTTTGCCAGCTCTGTGTGCTATAGATGATACAAGTGGTCCTATGTGAAAGGCCATTTTAATATTCATGAGGAACCAATACAGGTGGGAAAACACCTCATCTCTCCGGCAAGCCTCTGCTGGGGCTATAGCTGGGCAAAAGGAGCCTGTGTCAGAGACTACTAATAGATTAACTCCTGCATTCTGACCATCTTGATTGGCCATTCTAGTCGGTGCCATACCCTTAATTCCTATGTTGATCCTAGCACATAGGACCTGGGGCTAGCTTACCACAGGAGGACCCAGACCACAAGCACCCTCATCAGACTGCCTGCCTCCAGGAGATACCAGATGGACACATCTCTACACCCAGAATAGAACAGAGCAGCTCAGATAAGTGTTGAGCTAATAGTCCAATCATCAGAATGCCTATAATCAGACTACTAGTTGTACCCTCCTCTCTCCAACTGATTGCTTATCCACTCCTATTCAGGCCTGAAATAGCAGAGAGCAGCTCAGAGACATGTGTTAAAGCTGCTTGCTCTGCTCAGGATTACACCCTCTCTAGGTGTGCTAAGCCATTGGTTATACCTCATATCCCTGTCTTACCCGATAGACATTTAGCACTTACAAAATGGATGCAGGTTCAAGCTAAGGTTGATGTACATCAGCCATTGTAGTGGCTGCCCTGATTCTAAGTTGTTTACATACTTCAGAGAACCCATTACTTTTCACCTTCTAGTGCTAAAAGGATTGCCTTACCATTATCTCATTGTATAATGTACATTATGTCTCATTTGCACTGTCCCCTCCTATTTTGCCCTATTTGCTGTGAGCTCTAATGAAAAGTGGACAATGGACTGCATGCTCCTTATTTATGACATAGGGTTGTTGCTAGGTCAGCTCTATCTGTTATTGATGATATAATAGGTCCAGGGTGACAGGCTACTTACATATATGAGAAACCTGCTAAAATATATACACCACGCTCCTTTAGGGCGCTCTGACTTTGGGAAAAAGCTGTAAAAGTTGGGAACCTATCAAGGTTCTCCTTACACCTTACATGGTACCTGGTACCACCCAGAATATGACCATCTATGAAGTTCTTTCCAGCAAAGAACTTCAAAACAGCAACCATTTCATTAGCCTCTGATTGAGAACAGAATATCCCAGAGTAAAAATGTACACATTAATTTGTAGCGGGAGGACAGGTGGTGAGAATGTAGACCGAGAGGAGGGAGCAGGTGGGGTTTGGGGTCTCAGACTGGTGTAGGGTTAGCTGAGGGACGTGTGTGAGTTATTGAGAGTTATGCTGATATAGCAGTTTTACATCTAGAATGTAAAAAGTCTTTTTCTAATGTTAGGGCAAGCAAAAATACAATAAAGTGCACACCAAGCTACAACCATCAAGTGACACTTGGCAGCAAGAAAAAAGTTCCATTCCCAAAGTAATCATGAATTAATTCATTGGCAGATATTTAGTGGGAGGACAGGTGACAGGGGCTATCCAGAAATGACATGAGTTTAAATATTGGGGGAGATCCCTAGATCAAAGTAGATTTTATCAAATTGACATAATGCAAGCATGAATCCTGTTAATGAATTACAAATGATCATGGCACCCATGCTGAGATGCAGATATCAATTTGCAAATGGCAAAGTCAGAATCGGCACTATCATATTCGGAAAATACATTCCGTCAAAGTATTTGACTCCACACTAGCCTTCAGGCTTTATATGTCACTGGTTAATGCTCACACTATTATCCAACTCAGGGGAGAGAAAGTACACTGTTCAGTGTTGGGACCAGCTTAATGTCCCTGTGAAGCGTCTGGAGCTTAGGGGTGGGTGTGTATCAGGGCTTTGGTAGTGCTTCCATTAACAATGAATCATTGCGAGAGGGTCTGAAAAGATAAAACTAGATTTACAAGGATTCATGTACTAGACATGCGCTATCGCCAAAATTGCAAAAGCCTTCAGGATGTAAAAGCAGCTATATACATATAGTTACAGAATAGTTGTTATACTTCCCTCTAGATAATATTGATATGACATCATTTTGTTGTTGGCCATAATGTTAACTTGGTTCACCGAACTGTCACAATTTACCACAAGTGAGATCATGGAAAAGGTATCATTATATGAATACTAGGCCACCCTCATACTAAGCAGTAGACAGCTTCACTGTCTGTTTTTTTCTTAAGTCTGCATACATTGGTTAACTTGTGTTTGAACTATGCAGCCAGGCTGGTTTAAAAACTATGGGACCCACATCATGATATATCAATGTCACGATGTATCGTCTGGTTTGACTCCCAAGTAAAACTTGCTGTTTGTTGAATAACCCCTGTTTAGTGTAGTTATGACCATTTTTATATTTGATCTTTTCACCTTTCAGCAACATGCCATCTTTCAAAGGACAACAAGTTTTGAGCATTACACAACTCTTCTATAGATATTGACTTCTAAGTAAAAGACAGTGTGTGTTGAGTAACCTCCCTATAGTATTTTAATTACATTTGTGTTGCCATATAATATCTTGTTAAACGATGATAATACACTAGAATTTAAGATCATTTAAATCTAAAAGCTGATGTAGCCCTCACAATGCTGATTCAAATGAGATACAATTTGAATCCAACCTTAATCAATTATGTATTTGCTGAGAATTCAACCCACTAGACATTGAAGAAACAGCCTGCTTGCGAGTTTTATCACATTTTATAATTGACCAGCCTTTTCAGGCAAAGGGGCTGTGACAGCTTGTCAGCACAGCAGTCTCAAATCATGTAATATCACATATATTCTTTTGACCAATATTGACCCAGGGATAATGCCAGCATTGTGTGTTGTCTTTTAATGGCAGAGGCAAGGGGTAGGTACTGAAATCTACATTTAGGGAATTCTAATCATCAAAATGTGACAAACATTTTGTTTAGAAGCTTGCATTTATGAAAGTGGCCAGTACATATTTAATATTTTGAAGTACTCCTATGGATACCATGAAATAAGCTCTCGCAGCAGCACTAGCTGTGGTAAATTCTCGAGAAAAATCTACAACTAAGGTTTTGTACACTGCATCTCTAATCTAACACGCACAAGCATTGACAGAGGATGTGTGCATAGGGGAGTGGACAGATGAGAGAGGAATTTGGCCTCTAGAATATCTTAAGCAATTATTGGTTATACCGTTAAGCTAAGAGTCTGTTGTTTGACTTTTTTTGGAAGTTGCTATAGACGAAGGTATGGAGTCTTATGTTGGGTCCCTCTCAGTCTGGCTTTAGTTTGCAAGGCTTCTTTAGCAGAATGGGCTTGACGTTCATAGACAGCATATTTTGAAAAATCCATAAGGTAAAACTAACTCAGACTCCAGGTGGAGCATTGCACATGTCATCAGACTTTTAGCAATGGGAACTTGATCATTGAGGCATTTTAAAACTCGAATTGCAACTATGAATTTATTGTCATATAGATTGAGCTAAATAAAGTCATCTCACTGGCCAGATGTGATTTACGATATCTGGTCTGCAAATTGCCTTTCCTTCCTGGAACTGTAAATTGGATGTTATTAGAAACCTAATTAAAAATGGCTTTAATTTCCTATTTGAACTTTATCAACTTTAATAATCAGAGGAGACAAGTTTAAAACTTCTTAAATCAGTCATCGTAGGAGACAAAGTTCCTCAAACAGGACAGATACTCCTAATCCCCCTAAGGCTGTGCTTGAGTCAGAGATATTTTCCATATGTGTATGTGTTTGGATCTCATTGTTGGTGGTAATGTATATATATACAGGAAAATCAATTATAATAATTATATACATTCCAACTTGATGATGGTGTCTACATATGGACCCCTCCCACACCTGGAGCATGTACATCATTTATAGCCACTTATGCACCACAGTTCCTACTTTATTTAACATGTTCAACCAAACTTAGATAATTTGTCTCCTTCATAACCACTCTCTGTGGCCCTTAAAGGATTTATCACAGTATGAGTAATAATATGACAGCAGCGAAGCCTACAGGTGTGGTACGGTTGGCATGCAGACCTGGGAGATGTCAGTTTCTCTTAGAACCCCCATAATATATGCAATATAGTCTCATGCACTGTATTAGCTAAATTCATATTTAACAGCCTACTGAAATAGGAGCAGTTGCTTCAAGATCTAGGCTAAATCCCATCAGCTCCAGTCTCAGAGTAACTAACTGAACTGGATATTCCAATTTTGAGCTGACTGTGGTTCTCAATTAGATTTACTTCCTTTCTATTGGACTTTTCTACATCAATTTGTATCTTGCCCTTCATCATTAAAACACCTATAGATACCATATGATGGTTTTGTTTAATTCTTTATCAAATCCTGCTGGATACTACATAAAATGACCCGCAAAAGTGCAATGAGGTTATTAGTAGACTGGAAAAGGCTGTATGCTACTGCTGACAAATGAATTGGTGACATTCAAGTTAGGAAAATCTGACTATTGAACATTTACCCACAGAAGTCTGTAGGATGGTTTCCACAGTGGCTGCTGCTGATTAACATTTCATAGGCCTACCCTGCACTGTCCGCCATATTGAAAATTGAGATAGTGCATTGCTCTAATGTTATATATTTGACCGATCGTAGAAGTGATTCCATAGTTTTCGATCTCCTTGAGGTAGTACTTTCAACAGGACTTACTTTGATTGCATTATAAGCCGTAAACTATGGCAGACATTATTATATTGATAGGGCTGCCTGAGAAATCAATTAGGGAAACAGGTCAGTGCACTTTACTCTACCAATATCATAACAGCATTAGACACAGAATGTCTGCGTTTAATCATCAGTACCGTATAGCCTAACATTCTACTAGATTCAGAGACACATAGCATATTTACATGGTTAATTCCTTTCTACATGTGAGGATAGACCTTTGGATTCACTTACTCTGAGAAACTATCTGTGTTATTGTACAATAGTAGGTAACTACTGCAGGCTCCCCAGGAGCGGGGTAGAGGGTCAGGTACGTGAGTGTGTGACAATATCCAGCAGGCAAGACCTTGGTCAGGGCTGAGCCCATTACCATGGACAGTCTGGTCATCACTGCTACAACCCCCCTCCCCTCCAACCGGGCAGAGAGTTAAAAGTTTAGGTACGTGAGTATGTGACTTGGACAGAAAGATATCCTGACAGTCAGGTATTCACAATGCCAGGCCTATCCCACCCCACTTGGATGAAGAAAAGGAAGAAATAGTCATGGCTGCACCTTGGGAGGAGAATAACCCTGATGTGGCCATTAACATTGTGATGGGGCTTGAAAATATTGCCCTTATCCATGTAAGGAACAGTAGCGCGTAAGCCGAGCCATTTCCGACTGCCAAATTGAGGGTTTGGTCACCACCATGATTTTTAGATGGGCATATATATATAGGGTATCAGAAAATATGAGGTGGCCTTGCCTCAGGAGTAGCTCAAGGTCAGGGCAGGGCTTCAAGGTTAGAGAAGTCTAGAAAAATCTGAAAACTATTGATTCACATATGCAACTGAAAAGTCACTTTACATTTGGATTTCCCAACAAATAAAATATCTATGGCATACTACTCATTCAGGGCAACATGAAAAAGACAAAAAAGATAATTTTGCTCAAGGTCAACATCAATTTATTCAAGGTCAATCTCACAAAAGGGACTTTTCTATAAAAACGGTTACCTTTCAACTCCAATAGAATCCTCAAAAATATCCAGACATTCGCAATAATGCATGAGGGAATACCTACATAGTTAGGGATCATGGAAAAATGAGGTGGACTTCCATATCACATGGCTTTTTAACACAAAATACTCTTTGAATGTGACCTTCATTAAGGTCAAGGTCACTTAATTGCTTTAACTATTTTACATAGATATCTTAAACCATTACTCTGGATTAAATTTACTATTGTAGAGTTCGTCTTTATGTAATTCGATTAAATAAGGACTCGAACCGCAGTTTTCATGTAGAGATGCAAGAACACAGGGTTTATTAGTCGTTCACCTGTACAACAATGCTAATCCTTGAAGTATATGAGGTTCGATCAATGTATGTTTGGCTTTCAAATAACTTTCTATATATTACACAGTCAGAGACCTGAGAAGGTCTGCCAGAGCAAGGGGGTGAGGACAGCTTATATACTGTCCGCCTCCGATAGGGGTGCCCCCTGGCTCCGGCCGCCCGAACTACCTTGTAGGCGTTCGATTACAATACTAATATTAGTGTCCCTACACCACCCCCCCCAGACATTACATACGCTTACGCTTTTAAATATATGTACAATATAATATAAACTCATACAACTGAGTTTATTTTAGTAAAGCGTTATGTTACGTCGTGAACACAGTAGGGTATATAAAAATATACAAAACTAATATTATTTACATAGGTGGTAATATATCCGAACGGCTCGACACATTTCGAATGATTAAGGACACTTGTATAGTATACATACAAACATATATAGATTAGCGACTAGAACAATTTGACATCTCTCATGACAAAAAAACACAGGATCAAAAAAAAACTGAAGATCCGGGCAGCCATCCTAACCTTTTTCAACATTGGTTAGGCACGAAGTACCATCCCTTCGGAAGGACTCGGGTGTGTGGTGCTCTCCTCTTCAACAGCCGTCCTGTCCCAAACTGGACAGGCACGTTCATTCGAACGGGTTAGTGGTGCTCTCCTCTTCATTCTCGTACTGCTGCCTCTGTTCTAACTGAACAGACACGTTCTTCCGAACGGGTGAATGGTGCTCTCCTCTTCAGATGTCTGGTCACCGTATTCATCTTGCGTACTTCGGTTACTGCTGTTTGATGGTTCAGTAGACGTTCATACTACACTAACTCGTTCTCTTTCGAATATCAAATCACTCCTATTTTCTTACTCTTGAATCGTGGGCTCACCCTTCCTCACTCTGGTTCTTTAGCAGTTCCAGAGCGGATTCGCGGGTGCCATCCCACTCGTCCAAGAACACTCCAAATACCTGCTGGAACTTGACGTTCATAGCCTCGTTCCGGTCATTTGACTCCTGCAGGCGTTTCTGAGCCAAAGCAGTCCGTGATGCGGCTAGCTTGGCTTCGTTCCGAATTTTATTCGTTTCGGCGGCCAGAAGCGCCTCATTATCTTTTTCCAGGTTCGTTCTGGTTCTGGCCTCCTGTTCAACCAGAGAGCGGGCAAACAAGTTCGCCACCCCCTGGTTGTATCGGACAGCCAATTCCCTCTGAGTTTCCTGGAAGTCGTCCACTGCCTGCTGGGCTTGGGCGCACACCACTTTGTCACTCGGATCAAAATACAGATCCACCGGTCTCGTGCTCAGTCGGGGCCTATTGTCCGGAATCTGAGTCAGTACAGGTTCGACACGGGCCGGAACCTTCTGTGCGCTCAATTCTGGGAAATCACCCGTCTCCGGCTCACGGGCCGGTTCTTTCCGGTCGAACCAAGCAGGTGGATTATCACTCTGCGAAGCTGACGCTGATGCCGAACCTGCTGACGAGGACGGACGTGAGTCCGACCCCCCACTCATAGGTGACTGATAGTCAGTCGAATCTCTCCGTTTCTGCTGCTTCGATCTGGAGTCACGAGCCACAGCCAGGGGCTTCTTAAACTCCGATCTTTCGGGAGAATCGGACCGAGATTTCTTTCCTTTGACACTAGCTTGGCTGCGGCTAGCTCGCCTCTTCTCGTCAATCTTTGCCTTGGGTGGATCACCCCTCCATTCACACACTCTAGAGAATAGTTCATTCGTCATTTGAAATTTCCCTCGAGCTCTCACTAGGGCAATTCTCGCACATATCTTGCCCTTCTTGGACTCATGCACATTACAGAATGAATCCGTCTTCACGCCGATGTGCTTGAAGTCCGAAGGGATCATTCTGTTGTATTCTGTCATCACTTTGTCGTGCAGGCTCATTACCTTCTCGCGCGCTGCACTCAGTCCGGGGCTGTGGCAAAACTTCAGATGGCGAAGCATGACACCCCTTCGGGGAGTAACGCAACCATTGCAGGTTGCACTGTCCCTCTGTCCTTTCTGATTGGCACATTCGTAGACCACCGTGTGGTGGAAGTGCCGTTCGCATAGATGCCTCAGGAACCGCATTGCTGTCGGATATGTCCTGTCCTTTCCTTTCTCCTCTATGCAAATGGCGAACGGGCAATATCGCTCACCGTCTTTCTGATACCAACATAAGTAGGCCCAGCGCAACTTTGACTTCTGGTCTCTTATGTAGTAACTATCGGGGTATTTCGTTAGTTGTTTAAACCACTCCGTATAGAAATCTGATGGCAAGGGATCGTCCTCGGTTTCCCGAATCCAATCTTCGTCATCGCTTTCGTCATTCATATTTCGGGGTTCGGGGCAACCGTACGCTTTCTTGCCCTTCGCACATTCCTCGAACGAACCCGGAATGAAGTGTGCGAACTTCGCCTCACTATTCTTCCAGATTCGTTGATTTCTTTCCCGTTCTTCCTCATCTTTCGATCCCTCTTCACCCTCTCCCTCTTCTTCCTCCTCTGGTTCCTCCTCATTTGGAACCTCCATCTTGTCCTCCGGATCCTGTGTGGTTGGATCCGGATCGGTTTCCGGAGGTTCGTCACCCGAATCTGGTCCAGACTCGTCGTCCGGACTATCTACGGGTTCAGTCACTTTGATTGCCTTCTTAGTGGCTCCTTTGATAATACCACTGACCTTGGCGGCGGCAGCAGCCTGAACGGCAGCCATCCGTCCCTCCAGTGGATTATCACTCGAAGGATCTTTCCTGCCCACTACCTCTGTGACTTTAGCAATCACTTTCGGAGGCACAGTCATTTTTGTGTCTTTCTTAGATTCCTTCAACTTCTTTTTTTCTTTCGCTGACAGAACCGGTGTGAAGGCACCCTGGTCACTGTCAGATTCGGTGTCGGTCAGAGACTTTTTCTTAGTCTTTCCCTTCACGCTTTTACCTTTCGTTTTCTTTGGGGTCTCCTCTCCTTCGGTTTCGCTCCCTGTTGACACACCACCTTTTTGTTTGGCGGCCTTCAGGATTGCTTTGCCCTTTCGGATGGAAGCCAGTCGTTCTTTATGCTCAGCAGAGGTCAGTTCTTCCTCTGCCCCGGGAACATATGCCCTAGTGGCGTAGGTCCCCTCTCGAATCATCGTGCTGATGATTCCGTTCAATTTCTCCTCCGGCTCCGAACACTCCTCCAGTCGACGAAGTAATTCGTCTCCATTCAGAGTGTAGAGCCTCGGGACGTCCGGATGCTCCGCTCGTTCTACCCAGTCTTCCGCAGTCCTGGGTTCTTTCTCCATGTCGGGTTCCCGGTACAGTACCTCTCCTGCAATATCCATTCCGGTCACCCCCATTCCAGTATGGTCAGTCAATACATGGGGTAGGTTCGGAAGGCGATTCTGTCGATATGCGATTTCGCAATCGAACATCGCCCTTCGGAACGGCTGACTCACTTGCAGTCCAGCCTCAGTTCGGTTGTAAAACAGGAGCCATTCGGATGGCAGTGCTTGGTACTCTGTCGGGGATAGGAAGTGTCGAACGCAGTCCCTAGTGGTTGCGTCCCAACACTTTCGGTCTCCTTCTAAGATCCGGTCGTGAATATGGACTTCCCGACCGTCATACCTTGATTTAAAGCCATCCAGATTCGGTTCGAGCAGCGGCTAGTCCGATCGTTCCAGGATTTCTCCAATCTCTATTCCTTCCATTCCCATGCTACTCTCCTCTGCTCCGGATTCATTCAATGCACTTTCTTCGTTCTTGGTAACTGGCGACATCGCCTCGGTCTCCATAAATGCTTCGGACACCTCGTCGAGGGCCGATCGTTCGGAATGAGAGCCAGACGCCGAAGCCATCGTGACACTCAAAAAGTTCTTTCACTCGATAATAAATGAATGACAGGTACTAGGACCCTTTCTGCGGGATCCTGGCGACTTCACCCACCTGCTATACACCGAGTTCACTTTCAAACAGTCTTTATCTCCTCGCTTTTGTGCTCTGATACGCTTCCCCTTGCTCTGTCCGGCGAACCGTAAACAAATATGGCGGATTGCTGACCCGCGTCGACCTTTGCGCACGCGCGTCGGTCTCGCGAGATACCGCGCATTCGGCGAGACTTCAGTTTTCCCGCGCTTGCAAAATATAAACAATCATTCATCCTTCCCGCGCGTCACGCATTACGATCAGGTAATTATAGCACTGATACCCTCACCGCCCTGTCGAATTCATCTCGAGTCATTATGGATCTAAATACGGATAGCAACTACTAATCCGCCGGATTATCCGTCCATTACCCACTGGCACATTCACAGGTAAGTTTGTTGGATTTCTGACTTTTGTCGTGATCATTCCTACATAGAAGACGAATTACCCGGTTACCCCGGTAATTATGACAATATTTAACTGATTACATCGTTGTGTTTCAGGTTAGGTAACAGCACCCCTCACCCTCAATCTAGGGCTGCGACGAACCCCTACTGGATTCTCTTTACACCTGACATTCGGAGAGGTCTTCGCCCGTTCCCTCGTAGCCACAGAGGGGACAGTCCTTCTCTTCCTGTCTACACCTGCCGAGACATTCTTTGTTTTCTCCGATCGCTTTGGAGATGATTTAATTTGCACCGCTTCCTTCCTCACCTTCCTGGGTCTACCCGGACCCCTCTTCTCGATTACTTTATCTAACTCTCTTTTCATCTCCTCCTTCTCCTCTTGTCCCATCTTGAACATTTCCGTGGAGTACTCTCTCCCCTTCCATGGTTTCAACCGGGCCACATTCGATTTCTGATTCCTCCCGAAGGTATCTCTCATCAGGACTGTATCATCACTTACTCTCTGGGTAATCCTCCACGGACCATCCCAATTATCTCTCAGCTTGATGCCAACCAGAGGTTCGTGGTATCTCGCTACTAAGTCCCCTACCGCAAACCGCCGAACCTTTAGATTAGTATCATAGCCCACTTTCTGCCATTTAGCTGTCTTTCCTAATTCCTTTCTTACTAATTCGTATGCCTTCCGGAATTGTTCCTTCAACGCCTCCACAAACATGATCTGACACGGGACATCTGGATTCATACCAACTACTCCGAACACTAGGTCCGCTGGCATAATCAGATCCTCCCCGAATACTAACAGATTCGGAGAGCAATTCGTACTCACATGTACCGTGCTATTATAAGCATGGCAAACAAAGTCGCACTGTTCATCCCAATCATCCATCTCTTGATTTACTAAACTCTTCAGGACCTGTATTAGGGTACGATTGAATCTCTCCACCTGACCATCACTCTGTGGTCGATACGGATTGGTTCGGGTCTTGCAAATGGCCAATTGATGACACATTTCCTGCCATAGATTCGATTCGAACTCTCTCCCTTGGTCGCTATGCAACATCAGAGGCACTCCCAAGTACAGTATCCATCCCTTCACTAACATTCTAGCACAAGTTGCTGCTTTGTGATCCTTCATTGGGAATACCTTCGTATACTTCGTATAGTAATCCGTTACTACCATCATACATGTATTTCCTTCCGGAGTTGTCACAAATCCTGTGATTATATCCACTGCCACTCTTGCGAACCTGACTCCAAACAGTTCCTGGGTTAAGGGCATTTTACCCAACCCAGGCCCGGGCTTGCTCGTACAACATTTCGGACAAGTGTCTATCCATCTCAACAGATCCGTACTCATACCTGGCCAGTAATACATTCTAGCCAGCCTTTCCAGAGACCGTTTTCTCCCAAAATGGCCACTGGTCCGATGCCCATGGCAAAAGAACATTATATCCCTTCGCATGGCAGTAGGAATAAAGATCTGTCTCGACTTATTTCCCAACGCATTCGTCTTCCACCTATAGATCAGTCCATTCACCACCTCTAACTCTGTCCATTGAGCTATTAGTCGCCTCATCTCCCTGTTCTCCAACGATATTGCTGGCCGAGTCGGGACCCTTCCTTCTACAAGTAACATCTTCAGACGGATACTATTCGCATCTCTCTCCTGGAAGCTCTTAATGGAGTTCTCGTCCCATTCTAGTATCATGGGTTCGAGATCTCTAAAAGGCTTTCGGACTCCTGCCAACACGGCATTATGCTTCCCACAATCATCACATCCGTCATTCTGACACTTCCTCACCGGGATTCGCGACAACGCATCAGCGTTTACATGCTTAGCCCCCTTTCTATGCTGAATTTGGCTATGGTCCAATCCGAACTCAGATAGGTGTGCCAACCACCGTCCTATCATACCTTCCGCGTCCTTAAAGTTTAATAACCACCGGAGGGAGGAATGATCCGTACGTAAAGTAAAATCAGATCCCCACAAAAAGTGCTTATATTTCTTTGTATAAACTACCACTGCCAATAATTCCCTCTTTGTCGTACAATAATTTCTTTGTGCCTTACTCATTGTATTGCTTGCAAATGCGATTGGAACCTCTTTCCCATCTTGGACTTGAGACAAAGCTGCCCCTATACTTTCATAGCTCGCATCAGTGTCTAATATGAAATGACCGTCCGCAGTGGGGTATTTCAAAACTGGTGTTTCCACGAACAACCGTTTAATCAGTTCGAATGATTCCCCTTGCTCTTTCCCCCATGGGAACTTCTCCTTACGTCTCCCCGGGGTCCAGTGCGACAGACATTGTATTGGATAACTTATCCGGGAGTATCCTGGTAAGAAATCTCTATAATAAGAACAAAATCCTAGGAAGGATCTTACTTCTTTCGGTCCTTTAGGAATGCTCCAGTCTGTTACAGTCTTAACTTTCTCCGGATCAGCCTTCACCCCATCTGTTGAGATGATCCGTCCTAGATAGTTAATACTCTTCTGAAACATATTACACTTTTTAGCTTTCAGCTTTAACCCATTCGAGATTATTCGCTGCAACACCAACTTCAGGTTCTCCAGGCATTCCTCGAATGTCTTTCCTAATATGATCACATCGTCCAGATATACTAGACATTTCTTCCACAATAAGTCACTCAGTAAAGTCTCCATCATTGCTTCAAACGTGGCCGGAGCATTACAGAGTCCGAATGGCATCACGTTATACTGGAACAACCCTACATGGCTCGAAAACGCAGTTTTCTCCTTGTCTTCTTCTTTCATTCCTACCTGCCAATAGCCAGACTGCAAATCAATCGTACAAAACCATTTATTTCCTCCGAGGGAATCAATGGTCTCATCTATCCGCGGGAGCGGATACGAATTCTTTTTAGTCAAGCCATTCAGTTTTCGGTAGTCTATACAGAATCGGATACTCCCATCCTTCTTTGTTACCATACATACTGGACTACTCCAAGGGCTGGTGCTCGGAGTTATCACTCTTTCCGCCAACATCTTCGTAATCTCCTCTTCCGCCACCACTTTCTTTGCTAGCGGAAGACGTCTATATGGTATCTTTACTGGATTCGCCCCTTCTGTGTTAATTGAGTGCAGGACTCGATCCGTTCGTCCCAACGGCTCTCCGGGCCGCGCAAAGGCTGAACTACACTCAGTTAACATCTCCCTCAGGGCTTTCCTCTGTTCCTCCGTCTCTACTCCGGATCCCTCTATTAACTTTTCCAATCCTTCTTCCATTACTTCATTGTTCGGGACTAGTCCACTTCCATTCTCAAAGCTACTGGTGACCGCTTCCGCGGATATCACTTCTCCCACTACAGTGCCTTTCTCTAGGTAGATGGTTTTCGAACCCGGGTTCGTTATAGGGGCCACCCCCCATGCTATGTTGCCTATCAGGGTGTCGGCTGATTCCAAACCCTTCTTTCCCAACACTGTCACATTAGGTTCGAAAACCCCCGGAACGCCCCTCTTCATCCTACTGGAGGCTATTAACACATCACATGCCATTCCGGGAGGTATTTTTACCGTCTGTACCACACTCGCTACTCCACTAACTTCTCGTGCCAGGCATTGTATCCTGTCTTTGTAGGGACGATTTACTTTCAACATTCCAGTGATGGGGTCCAATTTTACCCCATATAAGGAAGCGAAATCCATCCCAATGATACCATCATCCTCTATCCCAGCGACAGTAGGGGAAATGATATATTCCCTACCACCCACCAAGATGATCATACAAGTTCTACCAAACGTTCGTATCTTGCTCCCATCAGCCGCACATGCATTTACCCTCGTTGTGAGGTCATCATCCATGTTCGACACCAGATCGTAGAATCTTTTCGACATAGCGGAGTGGCTAGCTCCGGTATCCAACAAAAATTCTCCCATTCTGCCGTTTACAGATACGGACACATACCATCTCTTTCCTCCCATCATAGAGGGATTACTTGCGAACCTTTTGATGTCGTCTGCCATGTCAAAATTGAATCCGAATCCTTTCAAATACTCCAGACACGGATGACCTTGGGGAAGGCGGATCCCCCCGATCCTGGATAGTTCCTCTACCCAACCTTCCTCTCTATTGGTGATCGGTTTCCCTTCTTTGCTCTCCCTGGCAACTGTCTCACCAATACCCCCAGCCCCACATGTTTTCGGCTCATCAGCATTTCCCATGCTGCTGGGCGGATACATTACAGACTCCTCAATCGCGTTCGTATGGATTGTATCCTGGCATACTTTATTCGGGGTCGTCAGCTTGCCTTCACGGACAACCCCCTCTAATTTCCCGTCTCCTCTCTCTTTCTTTCCCTCCAAACTGGTTTCTCGGCCGTACATTCGGCTGCGAAATGTCCGGTCTCCTGGCACCTGAAACACTTCACCGTTGCTCGATCTAGCTTCGGTCGTTTCTGATAGTCCAACAATCCTTTCATTTCCTCCATCATGGCCATTAACCGTTTCTCATTCTCTGATGACGCTCCTAACTGGGGGGTAGGGATGGGTTTAGAGCTTGCCTCTACTGGCTTCTCTTTCTCGGGTGGTTTACTACCATTTTTCTTCCACCGATTCTTTCGATCCCACTTATCTCCCCCTATTGCTGCAATTCTTTCCTCATCCGAACCAGCGTCCGAATCGCTTTCCTCTGGAGCAGCCGTATGTGCAGACGCCACTCTTTGGTTGGGTACGAACCCAGAAAGTAGTCGTTTCTTCTTTTCATGCTGATCGATAGCCAAAAAGAAGTCTACCATTGAGGATCCTCGCCCCCATTCCTTCTGGACGAGTTCAGCATGGGACGGATCCCTCAGTCCTTTTATGAAGTGTGTGAATAGTTCATCTAAGAAATATTCATCATCCCGTCTCCAATAAGGTCGAGCCTTTTGCAATAATCTTTGAAGCTCTAGTCCGAATACTTTCGGAGACTCTTTTGGTTTCTGTGTTCGTACCTGGAACTCCGACCAAGGATCATTCGCGGACAGCACCCCAAAAATGTGTGTGGCGGCTGCCACCAATTGGTCATAGTTTCCATCTTCCCCATACGTCTCTCGCCAATCATCTACAGCTATTCGTCCCGGACCCTCACTCAACCATTTAATGAGAGGACCCAAGGAAGCCTCCTTGTCCCACCCATGATAACGGTTATCGTCGCAAAAGTCTTGGTAGCTTTCCTTCCAATTCTCTCCATTGAACCGTCGGGGAGTTCGAACAGGCTTCCTGGCACTGTTCTGACTCCATACCAGTCTATCAGACTGCCTCCGGCTCCATTCCATTATTTCTGACTCATCTTCCCGGGTCCGACTGCAACAGTCTATCCCCATTCCTTGTATACAAGGATCGGATTCCACTATGGCAGCAACCCTCGGGCCCATAGATGATCGTTTTGTCAACCTCCTCGGGGCAGGGACCGGTCTTGGTGCCCCTCCTCTTGGATTTGGCTGAGTTCGTTCAGGACTGGGGGGGTAACCTCCGTACGAACCAGGGTTCGGCACAGTTCCGGCTCCTCCTCCCGGATTCGTTCCGGGGTTCGGAGCACCACCTGTCCCCCTGCTCGGAATCGATCCTCCCCCTTCGTTATAGGACTAATGTCCTTCGTTCGATCCGGCTCCGGGTAATGGTGCCCGATACTGGTAGGTTATATTATATATCGGTGGTGGTGGTACCGTATAATTATGTCCTGCCAGCGTGTCATCCGCAAAGGGATGCAGAGAGCCGTAACTATGGTTCATTCTTTTGGGTGGGGCCTCGCTCGTGATATCATGGGTGCTTGAGATTTCTTTCTCCTCGGTTCCCCCATACGTGACTTTACGATAAGTCTCATTCGGAACAGTCCCTCCCTGGGTTCGTTCATACTTCCCCTCCGAAACAACCCCTCGTGTTTCGATGGGCTCTACTGTACTCAATATCGGACTAGGTGTGGATGCAACGTGTTTAGGTAGCTTGGCTCCCTCATTCATTGTTTCCCGCCTCCTAGTCTCTTCTTCTTTGCGGATCTCCTCTATCTGACTCTGATAAGCCAGGTAGGTATCATTGATTTCATCTTTCTTTCTCTGAATATTTTCGAGGTCAGTCTTCATGTCGATTCGAGCTTGCTTCAACGCTTCTCGTTCTTGCTCGAACTGTTCCCGCAGGGCCTCGCCGGCTTTCTCTTCCTTCGAATAATCAGCCTTGATTTTCTTGACCCTTTTGGATTGTCGTTCGATCTCGCTTTCATAGGTATCCCGAAGATCACGACTTCGGCGAGCCTCTTCCTTCTCTTTCTGGAGTTGGGCTTGCTCCTCGGTCAGACTGTGTTGAGCAATCTTAACCTTCTGTTGGACCTTGGCCAACTGAGAAGTTTCGAGAGCCAACTGTTCACTTATATATTTCCTATCCGCTTGGATTCTGGATTTTACTTCACTCAATTCCGCTGCTTCCTTCTGGTTCTGTGCGATTACCCTTGCCTTTTCGTTGGCTAATCGGATCAAATCTTCATTCATGGCTGTATGCCGATCCCTCATCGACTCCTCTTCTGCTTTCAATTTCTCGCAGTAGGCGTCATAATCAGGGACCTGTCGACCTCTTCTAGACAAATCTCGTTCCATATGTCCGAGGTTCGGTTCGGAGGGAAGCATGTCTGCCCATGGGTTCCCTCTGAACGGATTGGTGTTCGGCACTGTAGGAGGAAATTCTCCCGGAGTTCGAAAAATCAGACTCCTCTTTCGAGATTTTTTATTCTCTGGGGTATGCATTCGAGAGGCAATATCCCAGATTTCATTTATTTGGGCGACTGTGTAGTCCAGTTCCCCATCTTCCAGCTCGGCTCCCGATCCTTCATCCCCCCCGTTCCTTGACTGAGCCTCTGCCAGGATCAGTCCGCTATCTTCTACATAAAAATCCTGGTCACGGCACCAGTGTAGAGTTCGTCTTTATGTAATTCGATTAAATAAGGACTCGAACCGCAGTTTTCATGTAGAGATGCAAGAACACAGGGTTTATTAGTCGTTCACCTGTACAACAATGCTAATCCTTGAAGTATATGAGGTTCGATCAATGTATGTTTGGCTTTCAAATAACTTTCTATATATTACACAGTCAGAGACCTGAGAAGGTCTGCCAGAGCAAGGGGGTGAGGACAGCTTATATACTGTCCGCCTCCGATAGGGGTGCCCCCTGGCTCCGGCCGCCCGAACTACCTTGTAGGCGTTCGATTACAATACTAATATTAGTGTCCCTACACTATAAAGAGATAGGCATTTAGATCTGACCTTATCTGACCTTCATTGGGCTCAAGGTCATTCAAATTGTGGTTATTGCATATGACAAACTTATAACAAACTTATAACTGATGACATGAACATCTTATTTGTACAGTGTGTTCAAATTTATTGCATTGGACTACTAGTCCATGTCGCTTTCCTCACTTGAGCTGTCACCCATTTGCTCTTGAATCTCATTGTGTATCATATTGACACAGTCATCCAGTTTACAGGGTTATGTGCACTGCAGCCCATTATCAACACAAGGGCATTAAGATTGCTGGCAAGATCTTGAGCAAGTGCAGGCCATCAATTCTAAGACTACCTCTGGGGCTGAAGAACCTCTCATCCAATCAATTGATAGATTTGTGCCTTCCATGATCCAAACACGATCTTGGGGGTTTGGAATTACTGGGAATGGTTCAAGGCTTCTTCTCAAGATTGCTGCTTGATAGTTAGCCCTGAAGCAATGCTTGTACAAACAGACCTTACATGGTGGCAATTGCCTAGACTCAACATCACCACGCTTGACCTATATTGTGGCTGCATACATTTTGCATGCAAATTCCTGCAGAAGTGTGAACAAGTCAGGGGACATTGTCCAGTGCTTCCCTACAGTTTGCATGGCGGTTTGCATGTTTTTGTCCTTCATTAGAATCTTTAGACTGCTGATTTTCCCTCGCCCAGAAAAAGCACTTACACTGTTGCATCCAGTGAATGTGTGCATGCCAATGAGTGAACTGCATATCTCAGCACCAAGACTTGATGCAATTTCCTCGATGTGGAAGAGCCTGATGGTATTCTGCATCCCACGTTGAAGATATAGGTTGCATTGGATTGTTTGATGCACACCAAGGGCTATTACCAGAACATCTTTGTCTTCTGATGCTATTATAACAGTGTCATAACTGTGGGAAGCATGACTGGCATGCAGAAACAACCTTATATCTGCTTCCTTTAGTCCTGTCAACTTCACACACTTTTTATCACATGTCACATACATTACTTTCTGGAGTTTGTTGAGCTTCTTCAGATAAAATTCCTTCTTCCAATGATCAAGGAAGAACTGGATCATAGCTGACTTACTGGCTGAACACTAAAGAGCTTCTTTCCATCGTTGTACCTTCTGGTCTAAAGGAATGTTGTGTAGATGTACCTTAGATGTCACTTTTCTTTCTTCTTTTACGAGCTTGATTCTTGATGGATGTATCCCTATACACATCACATACGGCATCTATTCGATCACTGTTGGATCCTATTTTGAGCATTGCACTGAATAGAGTATCTGCTGCTTCTCCGAAGGTCTCAGCTATTCCACTCATTTTAGGAACAACACTCATGGCATCTACTCTATGATATACATATTGGTTGCACACACTTTATCAAAGAGAAAACAATACTTACACAGTGGAGCTTCATAATTGATTATCAGATTACTGAAGGTCCTCTTATGGGTTGCTGAGGTCTTGCCACTAGGTGGAACTTCCTGTCTACTGTACTTTAGTACAGTCAACCTCCTCTATGAAGATCATAATATGTCTGGTTCCAACTTGGTCTTTTACTGCTCAAAATACATTATATGACCTGGTTAAAGGAAGTTAGGAGTAGTAGCCCTATATATACTTTATATATAGGTCTGTCTTCTGCTGCCCTTGGTAACAATGACCCTGACCTGAGCTTACTATTGCAATATATAGATGGTGAACATCCTAGTATGCATCTGATAACGAAATATCTAGATATTCCTACCGTACATCAAAATGTCAACAACAGAGATAACATTTTAATGATTTACATTCAGTGGAACCTTCAATGAAGTGACCTTGACCTGGAGGAAGGTGAGGTTGAATAAAATATAGGTTGTTTGGCTTGCCCTGATTATATTTTGGACTTAAATTAAAACAAAAGGGATAAATCAATGAACACTAGAGAATCAATATGTAAATACTTAACATTTAACAGTGACAAGAGGCCTAAACCTACTCTTTACTCTATAACATGGATTTTAAACACATTTTTTCTTAAACTGTATATATTTGATGCTATGCACAGACAGATATTGATGTGGATATAAACATTTTTGTTAACTTTGTTACCATCCAAGGTTGATCTTTGTCAAACCTGTGATTTTGCACATATGACCTTGATTTAAGTGACCTTGACCTTTAAAAATAAAAATTAAAAGGTCATTTGGGTTGGCCCCACAACATAGCATATTCTAGGTATTTAACATGAATGAAAAGACAAAGTTATTGCCAGGTTCTGGCCCTTAAAGTGTGTTGTTGTGGACCCTGCTATTTTACAGCATCAGTGAGGAATGAGGCCGTGCCTTGCCAAAAGCCATGTGATATGGAAGTCCACCTCATTTTTCCATGATCCCTAACTATGTATGTATTCCCTCATGCATTATGGTGAATGTCTGGATATTTTTGAGGATTCTATTAGAGTTGAAAGGTAACCGTTTTTATAGAAAAGTCACTTTTCTGACATTGACCTTGAATAAAATGATGTTGACCTTGAGTAAAATTATCTTTTTTGTCTTTTTCATGTTGCCCTGAATGAGTAGTATGCTATAGATATTTCATTTGTTGTAAAATCCAAATGTAAAGTGAATTTTCAGTTGAATATGTGAATTAATAATTTTCAGATTTTTCTAGACTTCTCTGACCTTGAAGCCTTGCCCTGACCTTAAGCTACTCCTGAGGCAAGGCCACCTCATATTTTCTGATACCCTATATATATGCCTATCTAAAAATCATGGTGGCGATCTAACCCTCAATTTGGCAGTCATGGTCACTCTCAGCCAGATTGGCTTACGCGCTACAGGCACAGTTGTTGAAATATTTCTCCAGGCACTTCTATAATTTACTGTCTGGTTAGTTTTTCTTCTCATGGCAGTGCCATTACAGAATTTGTCAAAAGTACCAGTTTTGCTCCACTCTCCAAAGTCTGGTATCTCAGCCTTGACCTCAACATCTATTAAATAATCCACATCATTGTCAGCAAGCAATGCTTTCAGAAATTGCCTCATATTTTCATCATCAAATCCGGTTGAATTAAATCACACATATGTAATGCTGATTGAATTTGCCAACATACTGTGGCTTGTATCCATTTAAGGGATTGCATAAAGAGCATATTGAAGTTGCAATCAAGGTGGTCGGGGAAGCTGAACCTTTGAAACCTGTTTAAAGCTAAATTGATTGCTGAAAACCTTTATCAGAGAAGATTTATCACACAGAGAATATGTCTAGACACTTAAGTTTAGGGCCCATAGACAGAGCAGCTTTAAACTACATTGAGCGGCTTTAAAACACATTACAGGACAGATGAGATACAGAACACCCAGCACTGCTGAAGGACCTTATTGAATTGCATGTCCTTTCCAGCTAAACGTCTTGCAATGTTCAATGTGATAGAGTTGAGAGCTGGGGCTCTTTAGCTCTGACTGGTCACATTCATAAATGCCAAATATTATGCATAATGCCCCTACTGGTTGGTCAGGTGAACAAATTACTTTTGAAAATCCTCTGGTTACAAACACAGGTCTTTACCTTTTTTAATGCCTAAAGGCCCCGGAGGGGCCCTGGTGGTGAGCCTGCGAACTACCAGGTTGAGGCATTATATTGTTTTTATTTGACATGAAGTCAGTACGGGTGCCGCCATTTTGTTTTAAGGGGTGCCGCCATTTTGTTTTAAGGTGTCACAACACAAATTTATGCAAATAATGATAACATTAATATAAATCAACCTTTGATCCTCAGGTCCTGAGGTTGATTATAATCATACCTATCCCCCTAACATGGACCCAAGGAATTCAATGGTTCTATTGGTTTGTTGCTAATGCAGCTGGTTGCTTAGCAACAGCTATTCTAATTGTTTATCTGCCTAGCAACACACATTTCAATGCTCCTGAGGTTGATTATAATCATACATATGCCCCCTAAAATGGCCCCAAGGAATTCAATGGTTCTATAAATTAGTTGCTAAGACAGCTGGTTGCCTAGCAACAGCTATTCTAATTGTTTATCTGCCTAGCAACACACATATCCATGCTCCTGAGGTTGATTATGATCATACCTACCCCCCTAAAATGGACCCAAGGAATTCAATGGTTCAATCAGTTTGTTGCTAATGCAGCTGGTTGCCTAGCAACACTTATTCTTATTGTTTATCTGCCTAGCAACACACATATCAATGCTCCTGAGGTTCATTATAATCATACCAACCCCCCTAAAATTGACCCAAGGAATTCAATGGTTCAATCAGTTTGTTGCTAAGACGGCTGGCTGCTCAGCAACAGCTATTCTAATTGTTTATCTGCCTAGCAACACACATATCCATGCTCCTGAGGTTGATTATAATCATATCTACCCCCTTAGCAAGGAATTCAATGTAACTACCATATTTAAAGTTACATTATCCTCCCACCCTGTTTATTTGGTGTCTTGAATGGGTCACCTTCAAATAAACCAACCATGTAGACATTATGTTCCTTCAAATGCAAGAATTGCGGTTGTTGCAGCATATAAAAATGCCTGAGGCATTTTTTGACGCGGCAACAACCGCAATTCTTGTTTATGGGTGTTTTCCCGTGCAGATGTTAAACCACACATGGCAGCTTTACAATAACAGTTTCATGCACATAGTACCATGGATTTACCCCAAAGTATCTGAGCAAAAGAAAATGTTTTAGTCAATCATTTGATTTAGATATGTAAATTTAGTCTCCCTACAGATCCTTCTATTGACTTATTCAAAACTGTTGGGGGGGGGCTCAGATTGTCACTGGATTGGACTCCTGCAGACAATTGTTGAGACAACCTAAACACTGCTACATGGATACATCATGGACAGCTGACATTAGGATGGGCAGGGCTGTAATGCAACCTTAAAACAGTTCAGTGACTGTCCATGTGGGGTGAGTGAGAACCACTCTCAGGCAGCTCTAGACTCTAGATGTGATCCATGGCTCCCATTTAACTTGCATAGAACTCTTCTGAAAGTTTACAGATAAGAACTGTGGTCACTGTGAAACTGTTGAATCATAACTGTACAGGGCTGTTTACCCTTGAGTAATCACTGTGCAAACATATGCCATATGATATTCCAATTAGAGGATTTGTTGGTTCATTATATAACACTTAAAAAGGTGTGAGCAAGGAATATCGTGCAGCCTTTCATCTTTCATTATAAAATTATAAATATTTAATGGGCATTACCCGAATAAGAAGAAAAAAAACCAAAGGCCCCCTTTCTAGCCCATTACAACTCATTACTCAAAAGGCAAGTTTCATCAGCACTGTATTGCTTGGCAGGCTATGTATGCCCTGGTGTTTACTCAGCGTACTTGGCTCTAAAGGACAGCCTTGACACCCACCACAGTCCTGGATCTGTCCTTGCTAAGGACAGAACAGAATAGTTCACATTTAGACACACAAGGGTAAAGACAGACATGTATTGATTTGCTCCTCAAGGTTTCTCAAGGGCAAACCAGGTTGAGTGCTTGATGGCCTATCATGAAAGCAGGATGAAGCTGGTCAGGATCCAGGGACATTGTGAATATAGTTATACAACTACAGAAATGCTCACAATTCCTCCCTTTAGATGGCGGGAATAATTGTGTTGCACCTCGTGATGAGATCATCTATAGACCAATGCAGCAAGAAAGGGTGACTTTTCTATAATAAAGTTGTGTTCAGGTTAGATTTAGCAAAATCCTCATTGCAGTGTCTGTAATAGCTATTTTTGCATACATCTCATATCAGTAGATTCACAGGATAATTATCTTTCAAATAAAATATATCAAAATGTGGGATTTTAAGGTTATACTCATGTAATTGCCGGTCACACTTCAGAAACTTTTTCAATAACTTTTCTGGAAAATCACCCTTTCTTGCTGCATTGATCAATAATTACAGCAGTTTTTTAAATGACTTAGTGCTACAACTTAGATTACATTTTACTTCAAAAAATGTTCATGCACACTGTATATCCTGATGAAAGGAAAGTAGTATGAAGCAGTTTCCAGAGGTTCAGCAGCTTTCCTCCCTTGAATTAAACCTAAAGGACTTAGGTAGTGATACAAGTGTCACGTTTCATTATGTGTGACCCTTCAACAGGCACAAACTTCTTAGGCGCTGCTTCATCAAGATGCAAAATGCAGTTGTTGCAAGCAACTTTTACTGGCATTATTCATGCAACATGTCTAACCCAATGGCCTGGTATATTCCCTAAAAGTTGCATAGTGCAACAATGCAGCATCAACAAGTTATGCGTAATGGCTGTCTTTTCAGATTTTGATAACTGATGCTGCCTTTTAGCAACATGCAATGCTTATAGGGTTAACTGGTTTTGAACACTACACAGTACAGTAATTTGACTTTCAAGTAAAACTAGCTGACTATTTTGTCAACTCCTTTTAGTATCTAGATGACCATAGGTAGATAGCAAAGGGTTGTGTGGAGCTTTACTAAATATCCAAATGACCGTAAGCCGATAATTGAGTTTTTTTAGGGCAACACAGGGGAAAGGCCAACACTTTTTGACTCATTCGTCATGAAGTATTAAACAACTACTCTACCTTGACTTCCGAGTAAAATGTGATGTACATTGAATAACATCCTCAGAGTGCCCTCCAAGTATGCCTTTATATGATTATCAAGAGGTTATGCCCTGTCAGCAACACAACAGCATTATAAGGGCAATACGTGTTGGACATTTCACAACTCTCTAGTTAGACTTCCAAGGGAAACATGGTGTCCATTGAATAACCTCACCATATCATTTCAATATCAGATTGGAAAACATGTGTTAAGATGTAATCAGCGGAGGCGCTATATTCAATGAAGATGGGAAATAAAGTAGAAGTATCATTGGCAGAAATGCCTGCTTGAATATCACCAAATAGGAATTACTTCACACATCAGCACTAGATAGTTGCTTGGCTTCTACAATCCCGGCCAAGAGTAGAATAACCTAATTACTTCAGCAATCTCACCATAAATCAGGCAATCACACCTCACTGTGGCCTCTTCCTCCCGCTTGTGATTGATATAGGACATATATCTGCGGCAGCAGCTAACCACTGTAGACAGTAGTAGAAGTACTCTTGTTGGCAAAAAAAAAGAATTGAAGAAACATAACTAAATGTAGAAATGCTGATTAGGAACTGACAGTCACATTGACCTCTTCCTCCTGTGGGTAATGAATATAAAACATGCACATCAGCTAACCATTGTAGACAGCCAGAGACCATCTATAATCTAAATAATGTAGCTGGTCCAAAAGTAATCATCCCCAATGCAGGGGTAGTTAATTGGAATAGAAATATTGCTAGTCACATTAACCTCTTCCGCCCATAGGTGACGAATATAGAACAAGGATCTCCTACATCAGCTAACCATTGTAGACAGCCAGAGAGCATCTATGTGAGATAATGTCGCTGGTCTAGATATAATCATCACAAGTGCAGTGGTACTTAATGGAAATGTAAATATTCATTAGAAATTGTCCAGAAATAGAGTTCTTCATTTACTTTCTCACATTCATTTAAATTCTGTCCCCTATTATTTTAATAGTCACATCTGGTTCTGATTTGTTATATCCTTTCACTAGTATACACTACTTCATATCCCACTGCAATGCAATGCTGTTCTGTTTCAACTATGCATCTAACTGCTTGTTTGAATCTCTGTTGGAAGTTGCAGGGTTCACTACTGCCGAATAGCCTGCCATGTTGAGCATTGAGTTAATGCTTTGGTCTGATACTCCATACATTAGCCAGATCTTGCTAGCAATTTCATTGCTTCTTGTGCCACTGTTGGCAGCACCCATTAACAAGGCCAACTGCAGTCTCCTGGAGTCAGGGTAAATAGGAGCAAGCGGAGAACCTCTCAGAATCCAAGAGGTCATTGCCACTCATTCACAAATCAATCTAATTTACTCCAGGCCCACTCTTTACTGTTTTTGCAATACACATACTTTTATGTTCTTGGGATTTAGAACACCAGGAAGGCGTTTCACCGTATGTTGATGTTATACCTAACATACGGCCTTAAGATGCGGACAAGATGCGGACAAAATACATCTAAACTACTTTTTTTGTTTCAGTTGGTCCTCCATATACCCTCCTTATCTTTTAGTAGAAAATAACAACATGCGGCATCCAACATACGGCCCTCTCAACATACGGACATTGTCACCTGTCTCTTTTGGAAAAATGTGCAAAAACCAATCTACATTCCGGGGAACCCCTAGGGAATTCCCTCTGTGACGTCATAATATCAATAGAGGTACGGAGGTAGGGCAGGGAGGGTATACATAGGGTCCGTATGTGAGGGGAAAGTGAGAAAAGAGACAGGAGAGGTTGGGGAAGAGACAGGATAGGTCGGGGAAGAGATAGGAAAGGTCAGGAAAGGCTCTGTACTCTGATAGCTATTGTCTACCACTGTTTAAACACAATGACTCTATAGGCAGATTTTCAGCTCTGTAGGGCCATTATTTACCGAGTTATGGAAGAAAAGACTCTTTTTCATGTAATTTCTCCGAAAATACATATAATTTTTTTTTTTTTTTTTTATCATGAAGGTAGAAGTTGGACTTAACTTATTTAATCGTTAAAATAAATCTAGGGCCATTCTATTACATATATATATATATAGCACTTCAAAAAGGGGGAGTTTATAGACATGGTAGGCAACACAAGAGAGGTTTCTCTCCTGTGTGGATCCATGTTTTATTGACCATACAGGCCATGGTACGGTTACACCGATATGTGCAGCATTAGTATAGCCACTGGCAAATTCCGGGCTGTGTTGGTGCTGCCACCTAGAGGCTAAGTCAAGCTGGCCTTAACTCCTCTCATATATATATATAAGGGAAGGGAGATCGCAAGCCAAATGGGGTAGGTCATGTGGACCTAAACCATTATTCTTCACCTCTGGCGCCCAGCCAGCTCTGTACTGTGATGGCTATTGTCTCCCAGCGTTTATACACAAGGAGTCTCTACGCAGAGTTTTAGCTCTGTAGGGCCATTATTAACAGAGTTACAGAAGAAAATACATTTTTTGGTATAATTTCTTTGAAAGTCAATATATATATTTTTTTTCTTTGATCGTATAGGTAGAAGTTGGACATATACGGAGCAAAAGTCACATACGGCACACAAAAGACACATACGGCCCTAAAAAACAGGGTATATGTGCATTTTTTGACATAGCACCCCCCCCCTACCCCTCCGTATATCTTGTACTAAATACGCCAAAGATGCGGAATTTTTGTGCTCCGCATGTTGAGCTGAAACGCAAAAATGAACTGAAACGCAAACGGCCCCTCCGTATGATACAGTGAAACGCCTTCCAGGGGTAATTGACATAAAGGAAGGTAGGATAGTGGATGGCTAATCATAAAGGTTTCCAAAACTTGCTAGTAGGGTAGCAGAAGGCCAAACAATATTCATCTGATTTATGTAAAGCAACTTGGTGCTACTTTACTTATATCTTGGCAGGGTTAGGAAAGGTTTTAACCCATCCTCGTGCTCAGGAAAGCCTCAAGGCCCAGTAGAGCCTTGTGTGGTGTTTGGATATAAGAATGTCTATGCATCATCTACAAATGGTGAGTGTTCACGCTCACACTTCTTGTGCTGCTCTGGGCCCACCTGGGGCCTATTGTCTGGTTAATTTCCTGTCAGGCTAGTTCTCCCTAGGGTAGACCTTCAGGGCAGTCACATCTTTTCAAGGGTACACCTATTGTTCAGGGATGAGAGGTGTAAAAAAGGTGATCCTCAGGGAAAAGCCACTTCCTTGCTGATGGGGATGCATGTGGTTATTCTTAGCACATCAGTTTGGAAGTAGGCCCCGAACATGGAGGCAAGGTTTGGGTGTAGGAATCCTGGTAGCTATATCAAAGGCTACTCATGGTTGTGAGTTTGGCTTTGTTTGTCAGTCTTATCTTATGAACATCTCATCGAGATCAAAATAGAAGACAGCAATGACCGAAGTGATTATCATTTCTTCCTTTTTATCACTTATTCTGGATACACATTCATCTGTTCCATTACAGACATGCTGTATCTGGAATTTGTAGCAAGGACTTTTTTGTAAATAAGCAGTTTTATGGTTAATCAGAAAGGTAAACCACTTGCAAGAGTGAAATTTACAAAACCCTTCAGGATTAGTGTTTTTGACCAGAGAGGGATAGTTGGATTCAGCACCCACAATAAAAAGAATTTCCAAAGATTGTAGCAGGAGAATGCAGACACTTTAACCTTGCGCTGGACTCTTGTTTAATCACCAGAGGTAGATTTGGACTTGGTACTATTCAGATTATATATTTGTGATGAACAGGCAATTCTGATCTGGCTGTGAGAAGGGTCATGCATCCGTCAATCTCAACATTCATGTTTAAGTAGAGACTCCATGAAAAGGACCCAATCAAGAGTTGGCTAGTGGATAATCATGTGTCCCTGTCTCTGCTGACAGTTACAACAGTCCTAGTCAGGTGTGCTCATTACTCCCACACCTGGTCTCTGTACAGCACCTAATTAGGGACTGAATGAGTAGCTGTAGGTTCTAATCTATACAACAATGGCGGTACAGTCACATACTCTAATGCTATGTGCAGTGCATTGTTGAGTGATGAACATGGTTAA
The DNA here is from genome assembly GCA_947462335.1 of Harmothoe impar. Lineage (NCBI taxonomy): Eukaryota > Metazoa > Annelida > Polychaeta > Phyllodocida > Polynoidae > Harmothoe > Harmothoe impar. The sequence goes on along the minus strand of OX381719.1, from coordinate 7,704,821 downwards.
TGAGTAGTGTAATACATTGCAGTCACTTTACATAAGTACAAGAGAGAAACATGGGGACATAAGATATTTAGCACTCATAGAGATGTAATTTAGTGGTAATCTACCCCAGGTAATTATTGCAAAGTTTATGTTTGACAATACCATTTCATGACAGAGGAAATGGTAGATCATTTCATATAACCTGTTAGAAAACATTGGAAATATTCTATCCACAGCTGCCTGGATTAGAAGTTTACACACAACTTTTTTGTAATCAAGTGTCCAAGATTAAGATTGAGTATTTGATAGGAAGCAATGTAGTTCACATTACATCTATTCATACCTAACTATAGGATATTGTTTTTCATTACCATCTGTGCTCCAATTGCTTGTACCAGAGAATAATTCCACCTCATTATCACCCTTCTGAGCAGTCATCACACTTAATGAGGAACAGAGGATTAATTACTATATAAAGGCCCCAGAGTTTATATGGGTTTATACGTAGTTACTCGCCCGCGCTTTCATTATGTTATCCGGCGGTTAGTTCTATGTTTCCTCACCTGGGGTGTGGAGGTTAGCGTCTCCCTGGCGCGCATTGTTTGAACCACAGTCGCATTTCAAAACTACCATCTGTGCTCCAATTGCTTGTACCAGAGAATAATTCCACCTCATTATCACCCTTCTGAGCAGTCATCACACTTAATGAGGAAGAGAGGATTAAATTTAGATTGGCGCTATGTAAACAGTGAAAAAGCCTTCCTCAAAGGCTTTTATACTAAGGGGGAGGGGGTTCTTATTCATGTTGTTAATGTGACAATGTCCTGCACTACTTGTAATCAGGATGATAATAAGGCACTCACTCTTCTTTCACATTTATTATTCTAATGTATTTTAAGAGGAAAGTTGTCAAGGAGTTGGGTGGTTCAGATATAGTAATAGACAGTTGAGTCTCAGACTTATAGATGCTTCTACTTTTGCCCCTGATGGTCATGAAATGAACTACAAGAGAGAGAGAAAGAAGTGGTTCTTCAGACAGGAAGTAGCCTGTAAGATAGACATCTAGTTCTGCTGTTCAAGGACAAGTACTACCTGGACATGTACCCCCCGGACATTTTCCCCCTGTCATCTACACCCTAGGACATCTACCACCTAGGACGTTTAACCCCTGGTCTTTTACTCCCTGGACTTTAACCCCCTAGGACATTCGCCCCTTGGACATATACCCGCTTGGACTTTAAATCTCAGGGGGGTATATGTCAGGGGGATACTTGTCCTGACATCAGTTCTACTGCAGTATTTCAGGTCATTGTCTAGACCGTGAGACACAAACACAAGCCTTCTGATTTTTTAACAACAAGGAGGGACATTCAGAGATTAATTTTTCCAAGGCCATGTCCTATGTATTAATGTGACAAAAGAATGGCTGAGGGCCAGCAAAGGTTGCCTCAGAGTGATGGGCTTATTTAAATATGGGATATCTTGTAGGTCTACCTCAATTTCAAAACAACAAAATATTTCATGAACATTGTTCTTCACAATATATCTTCATCCCTTTTCTCTGAAAAATGGCCTATGCATGTTGTCCTGTGCGGTAAGGAAAGGGAGAATAAGCTTGTGTCTGAAAGACAGGAGGCATTGAGTAGTGCCTTGTTGGCTGTCTGTCTGTTCTGATTTCCCCAGGGTATAGCATGTACACGCGTCCTGTAGCATCCTGGGTCATGGATAGTGTATATTTACAGTAGACTGCCATGTGAGTGACTTCTCTGTGCCCTGTCAAGAATGTGTGCATCACAAGCTCTGCAGAGTGTATTAAACTCCATGAATTATCAAAATTATTTCCAGCATCACCTATGATTCTCTGACCTGTCATTGTGCAATGCCTAATCCAATACCTCTCTAAATTTTGCATATAGCATTACATTCTTCATTTAAGGCAAGAAAAATCGAGTTTATTTTTTATTTAAAGTATAAAACTTACACCTTCCTGCTCAGACACGTATTACGTTAAGAAATACACCAGCCTACTTCCTGTGGATTACTCTCAGTGGCCCAGGGCTAGCATGTACGGATGTAGCCTATTTACAGAGAGCCCCAACGGAAGGTGTGCAGCACACTTGTTATGTGTGTTATAAGGGGCTTGGTCAGCTCTATGTGTTCTTTATTGCAAGAGGCCCTGGGTAGAAGGCTGCTCAAATATGTATGAGGGACCTCTACATGTGAGAAAATATCTCCCCAGTATACAGGAGCCAGGTCAAAGCTTTCTACAGAACGACCTACACCAAATCCTCCTAATCGGACCAGCTAACAGATCTACACCTCTTTACACCCAGAATAGAACAGAGCAGCTTGGATGAGGCTTGAGCTAATTATCCAATCATCGGAAGGGTTATAATCAGACTACTGGTTGTGCTCATCTCTTCAGCAGATTGCAGATCCACTCCTCTTTACACCTGCAATAGCAGAGGGCAGCTCAGAGACCTTGGTTAAAGCTGCTCCCTGTGCTTAGTGTCACGGTTAGGTACATAAGACCATGCAGGAACGTTATACTGCTGCTTTATACTACATATTTGATGTGTAGCTAGTGCATTTACTTAGTTGGTGTTGTATATAATTAAAAGGTGCCCCCCTAGAGATGTTGAAATAGCTTTTCACCTGAGTGTTATCTTCAACTTCAGAAATACCCCTCATTTTGTTCATAACAAAATAATACGCTACATATATTCAAGGCTTCTTGTGATTCATTGTAATATGGCAGTTTCATTCTAAAATCAGGAAAAGGGGGAAAAAATGCTAAGAATTAGATGCAGGCTTATTGAAACATATATCCTGAATGCCTCCAAAGACCCAGTGAGGCTGCCCTGTGGTTGAAACCCAGGTTTACGGAGCCTCAGGTTACCTGCCTTCTCAGAACGCATCCTGTACAAACATCTATGGCTGCCTATCAGCATGATAACAACACTCACAGCACCTCAGCCCCATGAAGCAGCACTATCACTAATATCCAGGCATGCTGGGAACTACCTTTCTGCTACTAGGAGGAGGAGTATAGAGAAAAAGAGATAAAATCAGAGAGATATGTTCGTGAAATTTCACTCTCAGACCTCTCATATCTCAATATTACAGTGTACCATGAAAAACAGACTATGACATATATCTGACATCAGATAGGATCAGATACTGCCACATTGAACTACTTGTATTTAATTTTTAGGGTGGCTATCACAAGTGTTGTAGTTATATATTTTAAAGCTGCTGGTAAAATTCTTTTTAAACCAGACCATGTTTATGGGTTTGTGATTAGCTGCTATCTCAGTAATTACAGCTGGCGATTGCAGCGTTAAATGAAACGAAGGTAAAAGGGACAGCGCAGGGACAGATGGTGAGAAAATAGACTCAGAGGGGGGAGCAGGTGGGGTTTGGGGTTTCAGATTGGTGTAGGGTTAGCTGAGGGACATGTGGGAGGGAATGAGAGACATGCTGACATTGCCATTTTCAGTTGTAACCAGGGGGCCAAAAGGTCGATTTAGGGGGTAGGGGTGTTGGCTCTGCTCTGTAAGGTTGGTGTATTTTTTCAATAACTAGGACCCATACTGAGTTTATTCTATGTGGACAACATCTCTGGAAATCCACATAGGCCGTGTGGCGGCCATTTTAAATTTCTGGGAGGGTGAAAATATAGATAATCTAAAAATATGGTTATCTATCCTTCTAACCAACCTAGAGACGCAAAATTAGATTCAAAATACACATTTTGGAAGTCAATGAATGCAATGGAACAGTTTGTAAAAACCTCAGTGGCGGCCATTTTGAATTATGAATGAGATTCTCTATGACATATGTCTCGATTGTCACTTATGTCCTTGCAAAGAATAGTTAATACGTTATAGACATATCATTAGGTTACATTCATACATTATATGTGTATATTAATGATTGATACTATGCCTAGGATTATAGTTTGCAGCCATCTTGAATTATGCTAAATAAGTATTTTGCCATCTTACCTACTTAGAAAACAATAAAGGTATGTAGAAATGGAGAGTGATTAATTTGATTTACCTGTGTATAAACTATGTAGCTAGAGTATTAATTATATAAGACCAACATTATGATGTATCCTCTAGTTTGACTTCCAAGTAAAAAGGGGTGTGTATTGAGTAACTTACTTGTACGATATTTATATTTATAAAAGTCTATATTTTACGCTTTGTATCCTCTTGTTTGACTTCCAAATAAATAGAGTCTATATTTGTTATGCTTTGACCAGTTATCTCTGATCCAGGATGTGCGAGATGTGACTGGATAGGGAAAAACACGTCACAACTCATCAGCCAAATCCTTTGGCATACTGTCCCCACAGCAGTCTCAAATTCATTGTGACATCAAGTGTATTGAGCCTATATTAACTCCAAGATTAAGCCAGAGTGGAGTCTTGTCCTTTCTGTGAGGTGTCTGAAGATAGATATGATAGGTGTAGACGGGAAATTCAAACAAAGATGACATCTACTTGACACTCCAAAATGAGAAGTATTTTTAGAAGAATTATGGGAACGGGAATCGATTCTGCAAACATGAGCAGTAAATGAACTCTCATAGCCATACTAGATAGTTCCTTGGCTACACCAATCTCAGCCAAGAGTAGACTTACCTACTTCCTACAGCCCTCTCACCATAAATCAGCCAATCACATCGCACAGCCTCTTCCTCCTGGGGGTAATACATATAGTACATAGATCTACAGCAGCAGCTAACCACTGTAGACATTAGTAGAAGTACTCTTGATGGCAAAAGCTTTAATTGAAATAGAAATACTGATAAGAAACTGCCATTTACATTGACCTCTTCCTTCTGTGGGTGACTAAAATTGAGAACATGGCTAGTTACATTTACTAAACATTGTAGATGACAGTAGACCATCTATATGAAATAACATATTTGGTCTAAATGTAATCATCACCAGTGCAGAGGCACCTAATTGAAATAGAAATACTAATTAGAATCTGGAACACGTATTTATAACATTAGCTAACCATTGTAAACAGCAGTATCACATCAATATCAATATTAACCTAGTTCATACTTCTATAGATAGATCTTGGTAGAGTAAAAAAAGGTTTTAACCCATCCTTGTGGGAAATCCCAGTCTTATTTCCTACTACCCATCACCCCTGACAGCTTGATAGTAATATGATTGCCTTGCCTATGTAAACAGGATATTAATCATATTCATACATGGAACATTGGCTTATTAGCTGACGCTTTTTTGATACTGTTACTGAAATAGTTGTGAGGGGTAGGTCTATCTTAGCACCAACAATCAAAACAATTTCCAGAGATCGTTGGAGAGTGCAGACCTTTCGAGCCGGTGCTGGAGCGATTTTTAATTACAGGAGGTAGATTGGGTCATCTTCCTTTTCAGATTATGTATTTGTGATGAATTCTGATCTGATGTGAAGCTCTGAGAAGGGTCATCCGTAGGTCAATCTGAACATTCATGTTTAGGTGGCGAGTCTATGAAAGGTCCCAATTAAGAACCCAGGTAGCAAGGGTATATTGGGCCAATGTCGGCAATGATCGACTCCATCGCAATCGTTATACCAACCATGGCCCATTGTAGGTAATGCACACATTGGTTCAACATACAAATTACAATGATGGCCCACCCTTGGCAATTCCGATAATGGGACATTGCTGGGTTGACCGCTGGCCCAGAGCTGGCCCATGCTTGATATTGCTGATATTGACCCAGTGTTGGCCCAGTGTTGGAACATTTCAAGGCCATCATATTATTTCTGATGTTGGACCAACATAAATTCTAACTACACTTGTCCAATATTGGCTGTGATCTACACCAGGGGGATTCAATGTTGCCTGAAGAATATCTCACAGGATGGCTCCTACTTTCCCCGTCATATAGAGTTATAAATGTGATCCCCAGTGTGCTCTACATGTTAAAAGGTCAGAGGACGTTCATGGATGAAATTTGATATCTAAAAGTGCCATTTACTGTATGACATCAGTGAGAATTTGTCAAAAGGAACTTGAAGACACCTCATGTGTGGGTAACGGAGTTAGATACGTCCTAAATCATAGCAATACAGTTTGTATGGTGTCTAACCAATTTGGGATGGAGATCAAGATAGACAGAAATGGCTTTTTATAAACTGATGATACTTGACAGTCATGTCTTAAATGTGTTTGCACATTCAATTATACACATAAAAATACTATTGTTCAATATTAGTGATTGTTGCAGTGGTCCTATATTGAGAATTATATGTTGGGGCGACATATGTATTTCAAGGTTGCCCCGATGTTTAATTTCTAACCTTGGAATAATGTAAAAACATTTTAATGTTGGCCCACCATTGGGCCAACATGAAATCAATATCCCTTTTTCCAAGCATGGGCCATTACTGGGCCAGCGGTCAAACCAGCGGTGGGCCAATATCAAAATGCCAATATTGGCCCATTTTTAAGTGGTATATTGCCCAATGATGGCCCAATGTACTTATGTTACCTTGGAAATGGCTAGTGAATAATTATGTTCTCTTTCTCTGCTGGCAGTGGTACAATCATCTTATGCAGTAGGTGTGGTCATGTTGTACTCATTACTGTCGCACCTGGTCTCTTCTCATAATTAGGGACTGAATTAGCAGCCTTAGGTCCTAGTTTATATAACAATGGCCGTCTAGTCACATAATTCAATGCTATGCAGAGTTCATTGTTGAGTGAAGAACATGGTTAATGAGTGATACAATAGTCATACAGCTGCTATGATTGAGTGTGCAACTTACATTTAAATTACATATATAGGGGAAAAACATGAAGACGTTATTTAGGGCTTATAGAGATATAATACTTGGCATACAGCTGTCTCGATTTGAACAGTTGCACACAGCTCTTACTTGATCACTTACGATGCGTCCAAGATTAAGATTGAGATGTTTTTTTAATATTTTTTATCAATATTCATCAACTTGCGGAGAAGATGTACGTTGATAGGAAGTAATGTCGTTCATGCTACATCTATTTTTACCTCACTGTAGGATTTTGCTCTACATCATTATCTGAGCTCTAATGGGTCATACAAGGAACTCATTTACCTTATTATCACCCTTCAGAGCAGTCATCAAACTTAAAGAGGAGGGAAGGATTTCTTGAATCTAGATTGATACTATATAAGGTAAAGCCTTCCTCAGAGGCTGTAATACTAAGGGAAGTCCCTATTCATGTTGGTAGCGTGACAGTGTTTTGCACTAGAAGTAATCAGCCCTCACTCAAATACATTTTCTTAGTTGTTTCATAAAGCAAATTATCATGGTATTCGATGGTCCAATAACAGTAATAGACAGTTCAGTCTCAGACTCATGAATCTACTACAAACGCTTTTAGTCTTCACACAATGTACCAGAGATAAAAGGAAGTTGTGGCTATTCAGGCAGGAAGTAGACAGAGAGATAGGCTTCTAGTTCCACTGTAGCATGGTGGGTAATCGTCTATACGCTGAGACACAAACATCTACAAAGCTATTTGTAAACAACAAGAACTGGAGGATGAAGATTCAGAGAAAGAAGCCATCTTAGTCAATCTACAAACTATTTTTTTTCCCTGTCCAACCTTCCAGCACATATCGAACAGTGCCTTACCTGTTGACATCTACATTGCTTCCCAGCTAAAAAAACAAAAAAGCCATCAAAGTATGTGGGTAGCAACTGTAAGGCTTCCTTTACATTTGAAATTGCTTTCCCGAAAGGCCAAGATTTCAGCGTGGAGTGCTAATTTGCTTCATTTAGTACAACTCAACTTCTTAAAGAGATCAGGAAGAGAGACTTAAAAGTTCAGTTTGTTAAAGGTTAATCAAAACCTAATGTTGTTTATTGAATAACCACCAGTTACCCTCAATAACTCTAGCAGAAAGCTTAACAGAGGTTTTGGATACTTTTTAGATCACTTGCGATATTTACATTGGAATTCTTGCATCAGAGTGAGTTCTTGTCTTCCAAGACAAATTTAATCAGCAGCTGCAGCACTTCCAGTCATATGGACTTGTCCTGGTCAGTCTCATGGTAAAGTAGATAAATGGAAATTCCTTGGGAATGCAGCAAATATAGCCAATAATTTTCTGCTCTCATGTAAGGAAGGCATATCTCTTTCTCTGGCTGGCCAGGCCGACATGAACAACTAAAACTAAAGCCAATCTGCTTGCAAGAGGGCATCAATAGGATTATGTGGGTCCTATGTACAATGCAGATACATCTTATAGTGTTATTCTATATGGGATGTAAGGAGTATTATTCTCTGAATTTTAGTCCCCAAAAGGGTATATCATCAGTTATAGAGGACACCGCAGTGGCCAAATATGGAAGAACTGATAACTATGGAATGCCACGTTTATAATGATTAGACGGACACAGAGCTATAGTACGGCAGTTTATATAACTAAAGATAAACAGTTACAGACATATAGGCATAAGCTACAGATACATGGGTAAGACATACAGGTTAAAACAGGTTATGAACATTAAGACATACAGGTTAAACAGGTCATAAACATACAGGTAAACAATTTATGTCGTACAGGTGATATAACCCCTAGGGTTACCCTTTTCGAAGACCTTTCAGGTGGAGAAAGCATATGGTTATAGAGTGTTATGAGTCAATCTTAGGGGCAAACAGAGCAGCCATGCCGGCGGCGACTCTGGTAGAGGAAACCAGGGGTGTGTAGGGCTTCATGCCCTTCGTGGAGGTCCAGGTTCCGTGTTTCACTATGTCCTCCCGGGGACAGTTTGCCAGCAGCGCAGCCTGGGTCCCCCCGCGCCTGAGGGAATGCATGGTCACCTCCTTGGCATATGGGCACCCCCGTCGTTGGAGTCCCTTCTGGAGGACCAGTGACATCTGGCCCGGAGTCAGGGGGGTGCCAAGGGGGGAGATGAACGCCGGGGACCCTGGGGGAGCGGGGGTTCCTTTCACATAGGCATCCCAGGCCGAGGCCGGGCATGCATTACTGCCTGGGATCCTCGGGAGAGACAGCACAACAGGGCTAGCCCCATTTTTGATGGTCTTTGTTGACCGGATAACTAAGAACAGGCCATGTGTTTCACTCATGATGTCTTTCCTCATGAGGGTATGGGGCCCCCTCCATAGCAGAACTGAGGGGGCGAGAAGGTTTGAAGATCTGAGGAATGAGAAAAAACCAATGCAGGCCGCTGCCTTCACCACCAGACCCGAGGGCGCAGAATCCAGGTACGCGCACACTTCCAGGAGGTCATGGGGGGTCAAGGCCGGCGCTGGGCTGGGGGTATGCGGGTTAAGCAGAGCTGCTCCAGTTGCAACTTGCTTTGCTTGGCGAGACACGAGGGCAGCCGGGTTGCCCCCATGGTCAGCTACCCACAAGACGGCCCCAGACGTGTAGCATTTCCGTGATATGGGAGACTTGAGAGAGTTAGCCAGATACTGCTGGAACAAGCAGCCGTCCAGGATGGACGGGTTGAGCGTCACCACTCCGTAGGTGAGCGCGTATGTCAGGTAAGTTGTGGCATGTCTCACTCGATTCTCCTTTGTGCCTTGTGACAGGGCTGCATTGTAGGAGGCGAGGGCCTGGTCCCCGGCCTGTTCTGACAAGGTTTTCGGCCTTACGTCTCATGATGGGATCAGCGGCCCTACTTAGGGCATCGGCCAGGGGGATGTCCGCCCCGGGCTTGTGGCGGATCGAGACTTGCTGGTTGCGGAGTGCGGCCTCCAGCCACATCTGGCGGGAGCAGGCGGCAAGGACAGGGTCCTTTGTCCTGCCGGACTGTAGGGCAAACCTGGAAGACATGTTATCTGTGTACACGACAATGTGCATTCCCAGAGCGCACTTGGGTGTCAGGGTGCGGAAGGCGGTGACAATGTTGACCGCCTCGCTCTGGGTGATGTGGGTACACATGGCATGGTGCTCTTTGTCGTAGAGCAGTTCATAGTAGTGCGCATCGGTGTTGCCCCCGCCGCCGGTCAGCGAGGAGTCACACTCGATAGGGAACTCCATGAGGTCGGGCTCAAGCAGTCTAACTCCGTTTGTCAGCTGGGCGTATTTCTGAAACCAAAGGACATCAGCCCTGAACGAGGTAGAGAGGGGAGTGAGGCCTTTCTCGGGGGCGGTCCTCAGGGTGGCAAGGATCCTGCAAATGAACCTGCGAGCGGGGGAAAGGCATCTGGAGATATGAACCAATTTTCCAGCCAGCGACTGGACCTGCTTTTTCGTTGCTGTTCGTTTGTAGTTCCACTCGCTGCATTCCTGCACGATTTCCTTGAGCTTGTAATCTGGGACAGAAACAGTCATTGTATTAGTGTCCATGTAGAAACCAAGCCATTCGAGGGACTGGGTGGGCGGGGAACATTTTTTCGGGGCGAGAGCCAGACCCAGGTGAGTCGTCAGGTCAAGGAAAGCACCGTAGGCCTGATTGGCCTTCTCCAGCGTGGCCTCGATGCCACAGAAGTCGTCAAGGTAGACTAGGACGGTGTACCCGAGTTTCCGCATGAGGTAGGTAACCTCCAGGGTCGTGCGTTGACACGCGCCCCCGGACAGGCGGGAACCGAAACTGGGGCACACATCAAGGTATGTCAGGCCTTCATGAGTGAAGGCCAGGAGGGGGATGTCCACCGGGTCCACCCGGAGCTGCCTGTAAGCGCGCTGGAGGTCCGCTTTCCAGAGGAAGGATGAGGGACCTAGGAGCCTGACGTGGGTGGCCAAGTCCTCTATGGTGGGGAGTACATAGGTATGGGGGGCGCCTTCGAGGCAGTTTTTGGTGATGCCTGCATTGACCGATCTGCCCTCCTCGGGGAAGGACAGGTCGAGGATCACCCTCCTGTCGTCAGAGTCCTTCTTTGGCTGGGTGAGGAGGGGGGCGCTGTGACACCAGGGGGCGAAGGGGGTGTGTGAGAAAGGGCCTATGAGTCCACCCATCGAGAGTTCTTTGTCTATGAAAGCCTTGACCTGGGTGGGGTGGTCAAGAGCAGACTTGTGGTTGGTGTTGACAGTCTCCGGAGGGTACTCGGCTGTGTACCCCACTGGCCAACCAAACTGCAAGTAATCACATAATGACACATCATGGTAGTCAACCAGGAGGCGCCTCCAGGCTGGGATATTGAGGCCGGAGGGGACGGTCAGCCTTGCGCCAAGGTGGTTGGGGAGTCCTGAAAGTTTTATAGCACAGTACATATAAGCATACATAGGGAAAGTGGACCAGTCTTTTCCTATGACAGAGGGCCAGATGGCGGTCTTAGTAGGGGCATATTCGAGGGGGTTTATGCCAGCAGCGATGAGGGGGAGTTCTTCATCAAATGAGGCCATGGCATTGTTCACGATGGGGTGAACGACCGCGGCCGTGCTCGTGTAGCTGGGGAACACACAGTCAATGTCCGTTATGTCGTAGCATGTGTCGTCTTTGGTGGCGAGCAAGGGGCCCCCCAGGCGGGCTCCAGTCGTGGAGATGCCCGGGCGGGTTGCCAACCGCCCATGCTGGGCACTGTGTACCTCACCCCCGACCCAGTCAGTCGCGGCAAGGGGCGGCGGTACGGCGGGGGGAGGGTTAGTACTGAGGCCGGTCGTACCCGGCCTGGGTACGAAATGTCGGCTGGTGACCTTGACGTTGGTGGTGGCTGTTGGGGGCTAGGAGCTTTAATTTGTTACGGCAGTCCCACTTTGGGTGGTTGTTGAAGCTGTTAAGGTTTTTTCTGCAAAATTTACAATGGTGGCCTTGGATGATGCCAGCCTCAATATGGCCGTCTTGCTTAGGGCACCCGCCTGGCTTGTTCCAGTCGGGGCAGGGGGTCTCCACTCTGGGGGCCGTGTTTTGGCGGATGGGGGGTCTGGCCTTGGGTTTGGGCTCGTTAGACTTTTCCGAGGGGTGGGTAAGATGGAGGCGTCCATTTTTGAACTGGGAACTGTTACCCCTGAGGCCCCTGATTTCGTCCACGTCATCCCATGTGAGGAGGTCGTCTGCAATCTTACCCAACACCTCCTCGGACCAATCTCTGACCTGTCCCCACTCATAGTCCTTCGCATCTTCTACAACCTGATACATGTGGGTCGCGAGGGCCTGGCTGGTGTGGGGGTCGTTAGCGGGGTCTTTCATCATCCTAAGGAGGCCCCATATGTACTCAGCGGGGGCAAGGGAGCGGAGAGTGCTCATGAAATCTCAAAGGCCTACGCGATCATTGTATAGGTCAAGGTTAAGTTCAAGACTGGCTGAGTCAATGATCAATGATCAACTTGCTGTCAAACCGTATCCTTAGTTTTATCAGAGAGACTTATAAGTTAATCCATGGAAACTAAGCCAAAGCACTAGAAAAGATCCTATATTTGGACGCATGGTAGATGAATTTGGCCCTAGCCCCCCAGAAGATTTGGTTGAGGCTTCAAAACTTGGAGGTTTGACGAAAATTTGCATTGACAAAAACGTGACACTGGGCATACAGAGAAAACAGCCAGCTACGAAAATCTGCATACTGTGTTCAATGTTATAAATGCGCCCTCCCCTTTTTTCCAGATATGTTTCATGTGGTACTGTTTTTCACACCTGAACTGAGTGACATGGGATACTTCACATCTGTACAGGTGTTTAGGCCAAGCAAAGTATTAAGGCATGAAGGCATGTAGAAGGCTTGTAGAGACCACTAAGACAGATCAGTAGTATCCATTATTAGAATGGAATACGGTACATATTTGATAGGATTGACAGTGTCAAGATCCTCTCACAAGGCAGCATGATGACGAACTCATCAATTGGTTATATTCTGGTAGTACAGGAGTAGACCCCAATGTTTGCAGTGATAGGCCACAAATGCTAAAGGCTTCAGGTACATATTTAAATGCATAATTTCTTATATCAATGTCCAGATATTTTGCATTATTCATAGACATAAAACAAGGTGTGGGCCTGGTGGGTGGACATAAACTTCTGGTTATATTGACAGTGGGCTGCAGTGTCAGTGTCTGTCAGTGCCCTGTCTGTGGTTGGTGTATGACAGTGATGTATTACTGTTGTGGAGGGGAGACCCTCTTTAAGTTGACTGCAAGTGCCCTGTCAGGTATGTGTGCATGACGACGATGTATTGACGGTATGGATGAGTGACCTGTCTTTATGTAGACTGGAGGAAGTGCCTCTGAGAGAGGGACAGGAAAAAAGATGGATGAGATACCTTCATGTAGTAATTGCCACAACAGACACAAAACTTGATCACTGATTGACTAATCTGGACAGCTTTTAACCTGTCAGTGCTATTCATTTTGACAGAATGGGTTGTAAAGGGAAAGGATCTTTTCCACAGGACCCTATGATTGTGCATTATTCATGAACACCAACTGAGGGTGGGTTTGATGGAGACGAGCGTCTGTGAATATTTACAGTAGGCTGCAGTGACAGTCCGTTGTCAGTTCCCTGTCCACAATGTGGGTATGGCTTCTCGGTGCCCTGTCTGGGGGCTGTGTATGACTATGATGTATTGAGAATGTGGAGGGGAGACCTGTCAGCTATCCACAAGCTGACAGTAGGACTCACTAGGGAAGTGAAGGACAGAGCTAGAGCTGGATATCATGGCCATAGCCACAATGACCCTCACTCAATATTTTTTTTATTGATTCTGTAAGACAGTAAGGAATAATTGGCAACAGTAGAACTGGTAATCAAAGCCTAACACTCAACATGGCTTTCCAAGATGGTGTTGATTTGCTTCTGACTCTATATGCAGAGTGACAGGTTTTAAAGTTGTAGTTATGAATGAGGATATGTATATGACCATACATGTATACTACTTGGCGTACTGGTAGATCAGCAATTCTGGAGTGCTGCAATTAACCATGATAAAACCCTACATTAGGTATCTTGCACTTATACAGTGATGACAAGTTATTCCGAGTACTACATTGGTGCATCGCTATTCGTGAATGTTCACTTCCTACTTTGTCAATTTGTAAAGTATTCTGTGCCTACTTTCTTCACCCACCCATCAAACTTTTACCGGTTACGTCTACATGGCTTCCTGTCCATTAGCGCTTCACAATTGAACCATTAAACTATGTTGGTAGTAATTATATTTATACTGAAAATACCTACTTAAGAGCCCAAGACTTTATAAGACTTCTTTCGAACAAATTCAAACTTTATTGACCAGAGTTGATTCAATCAGTACAATGTATGACATACAAGTGGTACTCATCATTTGTCGTGTATAACCGGTATGTAATAATATTACCCTGTGTAATAGCCGAGTTTCGTCAGGTATTCAGTCAACAAGTTTATGATATGCACCGTCAGAAAACCTGTTTAGGTGGTGCAATCATGGAAGATAGTGTACATAACGATCAATAAATAACTAGTCTTTTTAGGAAAATGATTTCACATCTTGAGTTCATGATAAGTCTTTCACTATGAAAAATATTCCCCCCTGAAATTACTAGCCTTCGTACAAGGTGACGATTACAAATTCAATGTAAATCCGGTAAATTTGGTACGGAGTTTTCTAAAATGTCTCTCATTTTTTTCTTAAAGGTTTCAGCACATGTAATTTTACGTGTATCTACATTTAAAGCATTCCATCTCTGGCCACAATTTACCAATACCGATCGTTCATAGGAGGCACTCTTTATAGTAGAATATTTCAAAAGTGGCGCTTCGGACAGACGTGTTACCCGTTGCCTGACTTGAACATACATATCAAGAGAAGACCTTTTGAAGGCATATAATTTTATGTGATAGTCTCTTCTACACTGGAGCATAGGTAATTTAGCCTTAGCATGTACCAGCTCGGTTGGAGTCAGTATATGGTCATGAAAACAGGTCTTCAGACATTTGTTCTGGACTCGCTGTAATTTCTCTAACAAATCTGCATTACCTTTATCATATAAAACATCACAATAATCAATAACCTGTAATGCATGAGTTTTATAAACTCTTAACAAGGACTCTTTAGATAAAGAGTCTCGCGATCGATACATCAATATAGACTTAAATCTAAGGTTTTTAATCAAGTTTCTAATGTGCATAGAGAAGTTTAATTCTTCGTCCAGAATTACACCTAAATATTTGTAGGAGACATCATTTTTCAGCTCAGTATTGTTCAGTTTAATTTTGGGTTTCCTTATTTTACTTAATTTTTTATGAGAGGCAAAGGTCATAATTTTAGTCTTAGATTCGTTCATAGTTAACTTATTTATGGTAGTCCAATTTAGAAAAGAGCCTAAAGCAGTCGTTAGCTGATCAGATAAAGTGTTTATATTTTTTCCTGAGACGTATAGGACTGAGTCATCTGCATAGAGTAAAGTTTTGTGGTTATCAAGAGGAGAAATACAATCATTTATATACAATAAAAAGAACAAAGGACCTAAAATTGACCCCTGTGGAACGCCACAGGTGAGAGGGAGAATATTAGATTTCACATTATTAGCGAGCGTACATTGCTGTCTCCTAGATAAGTAATTCTCTATCACCGTCAAGGTCCTGTTGCGTATACAATACTGCTCTAGTTTTTTTAGTAATATTGAGAAATTTACGGAATCAAAAGCTTTTTTAATATCTATAAAAGCAGCCTGTGTAATGTTACCCTTATTTCTATGCTCCAGAATGTCATCTACTAATATACTAATTGAGTCGAGTGTTGATTTATTTTTCTGATACCCTCCCTGATTTTTGGACAAAATTGAATTTAATTCTAGGTGAGTGGATATAGCAGTATGAATTAATCTTTCCAGGACCTTGCCAGGTATTGGTAGCACACTAATAGGCCTATAATTCGAAACATTGGTAAGGTCACCCCCCTTGGGAAGAGGGGTCACTGTAGCAATTTTCCAGGAGTCCGGAATTTCGCCTGTCGAAATGCACAACTTGATTATCCTTAAAAAACGTGAAGGATTATTAATAACAGCCTCCTTAAATATATTTGTGGGCAAGTATTCAATTGCTGTCGACTTAGAAGTGTCTATGTCTTTGACACAGGAAATAATATCCTCGTCAGAAAACTCTAAGTCCGGCATGTCAATATCACACCGAGTACCTTTAAACTGAAAAGGCACATCATGTTTTTCCGCAAGTTTAGGCCCAATCTTAGCAAAATATTTATTTACAAATGCGCCAGTGTCTTCTTTAGGCACTGGAGACGCAGTATCATCTACCAAATTCACAGATTTTGACGTATTTTTGCTCGAGGGCAAAACATCTTTCAGGATAGACCAAAATTGTTTAGAGTCTTTGAAGTGTGTTTTACTCAGATTATTATAATATTTACTCTTAGCCTCGTCATTTTCTAAATTTACCGTGTTTCTCACGAGACGAGCCCTATGCCATGTGACTATACATTTTAATCTTCTGGCCTCGGCCAATAAATTATTTTTATCATTAATACGCTCGAGCAAATAATTTGTCATCCAAGGATCAGGTCTTTCCTTCACCTTGAACTCACGTACAGGACATTGCTTATCAAGCGTTTGCTTTAACATGTTCTCATATACATCCCAACATTCTGTAGAGGTTAGACAATTATCAAAATACTCCCAATTGCATGCCTCAACATCTGTTAAAAATTTAGCCAAATCAAAATTCTTATAAGAGCGTCCTTTAAATTTCTTAAAAGAGGGTTTTACATGAACATGTCTACGAATTAAATGTACCGGTAAATGATCAGACAAATGTATATTCAAAGGACCGCTAGAAATAATCTCGTAACAGTTTGTGAAAATAAGGTCTATACAAGTATTTGTGCCTGAAGTAGTTGTAATTTCATTAATCAACTGTATTAAATTAAATTGATCAAGCGTCTCATAAAGTAGGTTCTTTTCGGCGGAATTTAATAGAACATTGACATTGAAATCGCCTAATATAAATACATCATAATTTTCCAGGTCAGGAATTTGTAACAATAAAGCTTTCATGATATTGCAAAATTCTAGGAGCGACCCTTGAGGTGGTCTGTACACGTTACATATGATGGATTTCTTAGCAGTGCCCTTAACTGATAAAAGCCATTGAACTTCAATGTCCTCAGTACATCTGTTTAACAATTTAAATTTATCAATGGAACATGAAATATTCTCGTCAACATGAGCACAAAGGCCACCTCCCCTGTATACGCTTATTCTATCTGACCTAAATAAATTATACTTAGGGTACATATAAAGACAATCTTCATCAGTGTCATTAAGCCATGTTTCAGAAAACAATATAATATCAATGTTAATATTAACCAGCTCAGTCTTAATAGCAGTGGTTTTGTTGCGAATGCTCCTAGCGTTCAGGTGGACCAGAGAGAAACCTTTTTTAAAATTAGGAACCTCTCCCATCAGTCTTGAACTTTACTACCACACGATATATGAGCTCACTCGTCTTACCAGGACAAATCAATCTTGTACGATTCACACAGTAATGAGGAATGAATCTAATGTTATACGTTCCAAAAACCCCAAATATACCCCCCAGCCCAGGCGTACAGCTCTTATGGCCACCCAGACTGATATTGGACAACGGCTGATGCAGGCTCTTTGCTCCATACAAAATCAATTAGAATAAAACACATAAATATGTTTATTTCTAGAAATTGTCGTCAGGGTTGGATAAAGCCCAACGAGAACCTTATAATTAGATTTCCACATCAGGTCGTATTATAAATCGACCACACAAATTCAATAGAATACAAGTTGGATAGTACCGGTATATGAGTCACAGATACAAAACAAATTTAATCGAATTACTTCAATACAAGTAATAAAAGGCAGTAGTAGTAGTAGTAGTACCGGTAGTATCTAAATCTTGTAACAGATTACATAGTGCAACCTGGCCATGTTCAGAGTCAGACTCCATCTGTACCGATATGTTGTTTATGACAACTTATACCTGTATGCATTAAGGATTTATGATTTAATATTAAGTACCGGTAGTCCCAAATTTAATTCCAAATTTATCACGACAGACTTACACAGATTTAGATATGTTTAGAATCAGATTCTATCAGTACCGGTATAATGTTTAGACAACTTATACATGTTATTTGCTATACAAATTAAGAATTAAGTACCGGTAATCACAATCTAATCACACTCCAAGTCACATTTTAAATTGATAAACCCACAAATTCACAGTAGTACCGGTATACAAATTCTCATAATCATACATATTATTGTCACTTCAAATACAGGGAGATTTCATCACATGTATTGCAATTTCAATTTACAGTAGGTTCAGAATAAATCACAGTCATTAAATTCATTTATGAGACTAATTATAGGCTCTAGTACAAAAATATATTATTTGAGAAAAATATTTGCGTGTTTGCAACCACCATTTTAAACTAGATTACACCAAAACTACACAGGTGAGATGTCTAATATCTGTCCATGATAGGATAGACTAGGCTGTTCGTCCTGGCGGGTTTGCCACCAGGGGGTTCAATCAGTGTTAGCTGCTGCTGGCGGAGTACCTATGGCTGGTGTCTCATTGTCACCGGACGCTGTACCGTCTGCAGGGTTCTCTTCACCACTCTTATCGTCATCTTTATCTTCATCACCACTTTCTTGAGTGTCGTCAGGAGGTAGATCACCACCATCATCACCTCCATCATCATCATCATCTTCAGCACCAGGAGGTAGAGGGGCATTTTCTCTCCGGATCCTCTCTAGGATCAGTCCATGAAGATTAGCAGAACGCAGGTTAGCCTGTATGCAGTACTTGGCTTGGCCAAGGTGGAAACAAGCCCCCCAGATTGGGTTGAGACTGGCTTCATAAAGTCTCAGATCCTTCGTGCTTTGTAGGTGGTCGTTCATATCGGGGTCACTGAATTTGATCTTGTTGCAATGTAACAAAAACTTCTCTGCATCTCGAGACCATTCTTGGTTAGTAGCAACCCGTTTTGACTCAGACATCATTTCATATGGACAGGTGGCAGCCATAATCACGTCCCGTACCTTCTTGTCGCCACATATTTCAGCTTTTTTTGCCTGAAATGCTTGTTCAACACAATTGAATGTTATACCCTCATCCTTACAGGTTCGACAGTCTGTTATGGGAGGATCTGAATAGCTTTCCGTCTGGGGTCTCTGCTGTGGTGGCCAACTCCATGGTTAGGTGAGGGGATGGCAGGTTTCCAAGCTGGTGATGTTGGTATGACACTTTGTTTAGGATCAAGGCTCGTTGACGAAGGCGACAGTCCATGTTGTAAGCCTTAGCCAGAAAGTACATAGCGCGTAGGTCTATGAACTGCCTCCTTTCCAGTTCTGTGAGCTCGTCGCCAATCGAACATCCAAACCAATATCTATTGTTCTTCAAGTTGTTTAGCGACTTCATGAGACCAGACTTGATGTTAGGCCTATGTAATACTACTTGTACCATGCGGTGTCTGACTTTTTGGTGGGGATCGCCATGTTGGTTGTTGTTTTGACACTGCGCCACTCCGATCCTCTCAACGGATTCAATCTGCTCGACCCCCCATGGGACCTTCACGTCTTTAAATAATCGCCCTATAATATTATACAAGTTCTCTTGCGGGTCTTCGGGGCAACCCTCGATAACAAATACCTTTTTCTTGTCCAAGGCTTCCATTCTATCGAATTTGTTGTCGTGCTTTGTGAGCAGTCTTGTTTGGGCGAGGGCCGTGTCGGATATCCTTGACAGTGAGGTTTCCGTCTCTTCCAAAGTTTTCGTGACACCTGCTAACTGATATCTGTGGCTATCCAGCCTGTCCAATATGCCGTCCAGCGACCTTGTTGTCTTGGCATTCGTCTCGGTGATACCAGTTAACGTATCATTTATCTTCTTTAAAGTTTCTTCAAATCCCTGGGTCTTTTTTTGCTGCGCTGTCACACGCCGTGCAAGCTGGTTGACAGCGCAGACTACGTCAGCGGTGGTGGCTCCAGCCGGTAGCATGTCGTCTTTTCCCCTAGTTGGGCCTTTTTTCACAGATTTTTGTGTGTCTGCCATGTTTAGTCGATGCTCTATACCCTCATAAAGGTGTGGATCCAAAATGTCTAAATTCCGTTTAGTTTGACTACTAAATTTCCCGAAAATATTGCGGAGCGGTCCAAACCTCGTCTAGCCTTGTGACGCCATTTTCCTAACCTTCAGCACTGATGATGTGCTGCATACAACTAGTTAGTTAAACAGGTCACAAAAGAGACTTTGAAAATTAAATTTAACCAAAGCTGAATTTAGTGTTAATTCAATATTCTACAATAATGCAAAAGAAAAGTTTGTTTCACTTCACCCTAGTACATGTTCGAAAAATAGGTAAAGAAAAGAACAAAAATTTGACCTACCAACCCGACATGTTTTCACCGTGTTACCAAAAACAAACCTTTTTTATATTTTGGCCTGAAGCTTCATGGCTCGCTTATACTGATATCAAGCAATGTCCCTAGAGCTGAGTAACATGCATCACAATGCCAATCTAACAGCATAGGACAGGAAGTTATTGGGCTGATATCCAGCAGCATCAAAAGTCCTGCAATTATCTATCTCCTGCCTGATATATATGATGGACATGTCCATGTAGAACCTGAACATTTTGATTAAATCATCCAACCATTTGCACGCAGCACATTAAATAGAGTAAAATACATAAATATATATATTTCCAGAGAACATTCCAGTCATCCCAGAATATTGATGTTTAAAAGTTATATCCTGCTGTTTTTTTGGTATACTGATGACCTTTAAACTGTCCTAGTGTCCGGACAGCAATGTGTCCATGCTAGGTTTAACACCTTACCTCACACAGTAAGACAGACTGAAAACCACCCCCTGCTACTGACAGCTGAGACTGTCACTGACAGTTAATTAATCCCGTTGGAGGCTGGAGCACACCTGGAGGGCTTCAATAATTATAAGCCAGATTGAGTAAACCACTGTGACTGTCCTAAAAGGAGTCCCTCACTGTGTTATTTCTCACTGGACTTGCAGTCAAACATGTGTCTAACACTTTAAGGACAGCATAGCGCTTTAATGGATGTTGTCCTTGGTTGGCATTATTCTTGGAAGTATCCCTGGCCATTTGCCCTTCAGGATGCATCAATCCAGCAGGGTTGGAATGTTGCATGACTGCAGTGCTAGCTGCATAAAAGCATAAAATGCAATATGAGGACCAATAGGCATTATGGAATAAAGAACTATGCTGCCCTTTCAGGTTTACTTTGTCCGAAGGAAGAGTGCACTCGGTGGTTTACTCATAGTAAACTAGAATAGCACACCAAGAAGCAGCATGGCCCTGCTGTATCACTTTTGACTCTATGTGCAGACCACCATGTCTCCAAACCCTTGGTTGCATGTAATTAACGTTTAATTTTTTGTTGAATATGTCAGTGCCATGACAAGGGAGGCTGTATTTTCCTGTCCTAATCCATGGCTGTATTTCATAGCCTTATGATGTCATTGAAAAGAAATGCCAAGGGATACTTATTTTAGTCTGTTCAGCAGATTGTGAAATACGGCCCGAGGTCAACTCATAAAATAACCCAAGGAACGGACTGAAACACATGAGCCTTTGTCTATTTAATGCACAGGTGATAGAAAGTCTCATCTGACATGATGTAACCCTAACAAAGCCTTTTTATCAAACATCACTTTGTAAAATTGGTGAGAAACCATACTTAGACCTCCAATTAGGTACTGTAATAGAAATGGCTAGTGGATAAGTATGTGTCTGTGTCTCTGCTGACAACTATACATGAGTAATAGACAGGTGCATTACTGTACTTATTACTTCCTAATGAGGTCTCTTGAGCACGCAATTAGGCACTGAATGGGTGGCTTTAGGCCCTACTTTTACAGTTGTACAATGACAGATCTAACTGAGTTGTTTAACAGACTTCCAGGTGCTATGGGTCAACTAGGTGCTACTGGGGCACTCCCACTTTTATTCAGGCAGCAGAGCAAATAATCTTAAGTTTTAAATATATACCCAGAAAGGGTGTTAATAGGGTTTCAGGCAATGCTGAGTCTATGGGCATCCACCTGTTGTTGCCTGATTGAACCTATAACCCCAGAACATGGAAAGGTCCAGATAATGCCTAACACCTAGGTGCAACAATATACCGTGTGGCTCAGACGGCTGTAGGCAGTAATCATTGTCCACAGATACACGAGTGAAAGTATGGGGGCAGAAGTAAACTGTAAATGGTAGCAGATTTTGCCTTCCCTATGCCTTAACCCTTTTAAGGACCATATGATACAAAAATGCATTGTACTCTTGGTGGGCATTGTGCACCAATACTGCATTGATGCATCATGGCAACAAATGTCATATTTTAGCGACATCAGTCCTTAAAGAGTAAATGTAGATGTTTGTTTCTTCATTTAAATAAAATTGTATCAATTATTACACTGTGCATGCATCTCTGTTAAGAATGGAACATTTGGAACTTTCAACAGTCGACCCTAATCCATTCACGGTTTGGACTTAATCACTTAATCACTCATGAAGTGATCTGCATTGTGATACAGTGTTTTGGAATTAAGTAATGTAGCCTAATGACTATAGAAAATGCTCAATTGTTATTCATTATTGATTGTAGGATACTGCTCTGGGTCATTCTCTGGACTTTATTTACTATCACAAGGAACTCAATCTCACTAATCATGGCTCTTCTGAGTAGTCATTCCATTTAGCGTTGCAAATAGGATGGCTTGAATCTAGGTTGGCGCGACATAAATTAAAGCTGGAAGCCTCCCTGGAAAAAAAGTGAGCCCCCCCCCCCCAACTGTGCTCTATTCCCATGCCAAACTGACCACAAAGTGGACAAACTACTGCCGACTCTGACAACGAACTACTGCCGACTCTGCCAACAAACTACTGCCGACTCTGACAACGAACTACTGCCGACTCTGACAACAAACTACTGCCGACTCTGACAACAAACTACTGGCGACTCTGACAACAAACTACTGCAGACTCTGACAACAAACTACTGTGGACTCTGACAACAAACTACTGCCGACTCTGACAACAAACTACGGCCGACTCTGACAACTAACTACGGCCGACTCAGACAACAAACTACTGCCGATTCTGGCCACAAAGTACGACCGATTCTAACCACAAACTATGTCCGATTCTGACCACAAAAATAACATGGCCAACACAGGCTGAATGACGTCACTGCGAGGTAACATGGTGACGTTGCTAGGGAATGTAGCGACGTTGCTAGGTGACACGGCGACGTTGCTACGCCTGTGACGTCACGGGTGATGTGTAGTCAGTAGTATAGTATGTATCGGAACGGGACTATAGTTAAGTACTGTTTATTACTCAATCGACATGCAGCCAATCAGAGGCCTCCATTTGGTCACGTGACCCGTTGCCATGGTAACGTGACCTACTTAGGGCTCTCAGCCAATCAGAAGCCAGCATTCTGGGTGACCTACTGACCTACTTAGAAGCTCTCAGCCAATCAGAGGCCGGCATTCTGGTAACCATGGTAACGTGACCTGCTTACGTCACGTGACCTACTTAGGCTCAGCCAATCAGAAGCCGGCATTCTGGTAACTAGGGTAACGTGACCTACTTAGGGTTTGTTTGTAAACAACACCACGTGGCTCTCTTGTTTGTAAACAACACCACGTGACACGTGACTGTTTGTAAACAAACAACTTATATATAGAAAATAAACACAACAAGTTCCATGTTATGTTAAAATTATATTTTCAAAAAAAAAAGCACATCTGTTACAGCGTCTATGTGTAACTACGCGCGTTCTCATTCAAACACTATTACACTATCATACCGTAGCAGCAGCAGGTAGGACTGGAAGAAAAGCAAGCGCACGAGCAGAAGCGACGACACCAGTTGCACCATCCGGCCGTCGCGTTGGTAGCCCTACTACTCGTCGCGCGTTCAACTGGAGGTTTAAGAGTGACAAATGACGATTCTTTGTCGACGCGACTGCTAACATCAGCATCGGCAGCAGCATCGGCAGCATCGGCAGCAGCATCGGCAGCAGCGGCAGCAGCCTCGGCAGCAGCGGTAGCAGCAGTAGCAGCAGCTGTAGCAGCAGTAGCGTGAGCATTAGCAACAACAGCAGCAGCGACAGTAGCAAGGGCGGCAGAGCGGGCACTAGCAGCGTTATCAGCGGCGTCATCGGCAGCCGCAACAGCATCAGCAGCAGCAGCGTCGGCATCGGTGGCATGAGTAGCTGCATCGGCGGCAGCAACAGCAGCAGTCACAGCCGCAGCGGCAACAACAACAACGTCATCACAACCAGCGTCACTAACAGCCGCAGTAAATGCAGCAGTAGCACGCTGAGCAGCACTAGCAGCAGCAGTAGCAGAGGCTACAGCATCAGCTTCACATTCGCGCGCCGCTTCGTCATTCCGCTTCATGTCACGGTAGCAACTTTCCATCATGGGGATCTGCAAATTGAGGCGCGGTGCTGGTGGTGGTAGTAGTAGTAGTAGTAGTAGTAGTAGTAGTAGTAGCGTGAACGATGATGACGATGCCGAATACGGTTTCACTCCCCCTTATATACCCTTACTCCCCCCCCTTTTTTTTCAAGCCACCGGCCAGCTGCCCCCTCACGGCAGGTCTTTAGATCAGCCTTAAGTCGCTTACTACGCGGCTCATCATCCCTCTAATCGCATTTTCCAGCCGCCGGCCGGCTGACTGCTGACGACAGGAGAGGGTGATTTGTTTTTCTTTAGATTTAAGCCGCTTACCACACGCACACCCTCTAGTCACAGACAGAGTGACAGAAAGGGAGGGGGTCGCTTTGTTCACGCTACCTGTAGTTGTTTTTCTATACACACGCTGAGCCCATGACCCGCTAATCCTTTATACAGGTAACACGCGTTCAACTAATTACTCTATTGTATGACAGTCGGTACACGGATTTAATTTTAAACCACCTTCCCATCTGGATCCATGTCTGGCGGGGTGGAAGGATCCAGCTGAAAAGCGTGATTAGGGCTTTTGTTTCTCTTATGATAGCAGCAGGTCAGCATGCGACAGCTGAAAATGTCAGACTCGCCGCTCCTATAAAAGACTGAGATGCGTCTCTCTTTCCACACACCCTTCTACCATCGCCGCCGACACCGCCACCGCCGGCCAGCCGACCGCCGCCACCGCCTGCAGTCACCGCCATCACACCAGCAGGGAATTTCGAGCTGAGTCTGCTTATTGCTTATTTTTTTTGTTTGAGCTTTTTGTTTTTTAAAATTTTTTATTTTCACTCAGTCTTTTTTGTTTCGGAGGAAAGAAATATGGCGCTGCAGAGGGCGCGAGTTTCTAAAAGACGGTCGCACGAACAAAGTGCTCTCCTCAACTGCCCGGCTATTTTTTTATCTCAAAGGAGAGAGCGTCACGTAGTTGAGGTTCACACTTCTCTTGAAGCGTACCGAATTCTCGAGAAATGCAAAGCTGAGCGCCATCGTCGTTATACAAGAGCGGAAAAGGAAAACGTAGCGACATGGCCGCCCAGTGGGCACAAAATTCAGTCCAACGTTGAATCAACATTGTATCAACATTGAATCAACATTGATAACCATTTATCAATGTTGATTCAATGTTCTGTGCCCACTGGGCGAGAGCCGTCTTCTCAGAACAGCATTTACTCTACTATTGCATAACAGCCGCTCTCAGCGCCCCCACTCGTTGGGCGTTTCATGAAAAGAAAGAGCGCCGCTACTCTCCTCACCCTGCCTCCTCTTATAAAGTGAGAATAAGTGCTATGAAACGATTCGACAAGCCGATCGGTTTCTTGGGAGCGACTGCAGCTCCCACTCGGTGGGCGCGCGTTGTGGCCGACGTGAACACGGTCTCTAAACGTTTCGACGTCGTCACTTGTTATCCCGCATATTGCAACGCAGCCGAATTGAAGAAGATAGGGACGCACTATTTTAAACCATACGCTCCAATATGTATTTGTCACCGCCGCGCTCACACGCCTTATTGCTTTTTCGAGACGATCGTGTCACAACACAGAAATAGAAAAAAAAACGGCAAAGCGACGAGCTTTGCCTAAATGATCAAAAAAAAAAAAAAAAAAAAAAAAAAAAAGAAAAATTAATCTCCTCCTCCTCCTCCTCCTCCTCCTCCTCCTCCTCCTCCTCCTCCTCCTCCTCTTCTTCTTTTTAAAAAAAATAAATAAATATTTGTATCAGACTCCTCTGGAGTCTGATACAAACATTTATGACTATTGAGTGAAAATAGAATTTTATCGCAAAAAAAAAAGAAAAAAAAGTCACTTCTGCCGCCGCTACTGTGACACCGGCCGGTATCAATAAAAAGGTCGGCTGACTTTTCTCCACAACCATTCACTACCGACCGTTCGAGTGAGAAACACAGCAGACAGTCAGACACACAACCGCTCTCTGACGCGTCCTGAAAAAAAACAAAAAAAATGTCCAGTAGTAAAAGCAAACTCTTCACAGAAATTCATTTCGACGCTCGACTACAAGGACCCTTCAGTTGTATCATTAGCGGTCCGTCGGGTTGTGGAAAATCGCGCTTGGTGGATCAATTTCTGAGCGACGTGAACAATTTGGTCACGCCGCCGGTGGAAAAGACTTTTTACCATTACGGCGAGTGGCAACCTCTGTTTGAAAAAATGCAAAATCAGTACGGTGTGGAATTCAGAGAAGGTCTTCCTTGCAAAGAATCTATAGCGGGAGACGTGGAAGTAGCAGAAGACGCTTTACGACCCCACACTCTACTGATATTGGACGATCTGATGAGCAGTTCCAATCAGCAAGTGGTAGCCGACATCTTTACTAAATACTCGCATCACTGGAACGTGAGCGTCATATACATCACTCAGAACCTATTCCAGAAATCACCCGACTTTCGAACTATGAGTCTGAACGCTCACTACATGATCGTTTTCAAGAACCCGCGCGACATGGGGCAAATAGCTAGTCTGTCTCGCCAGGTGTTTCCGTCCAACGCGGCGGCCCTCTCTAGTATATTTACCCATGAACTCAAGCGACCTCACTCATACCTCCTTCTGGACTTCAAGCAGTCAACACCTGACGATCTGAGAATACGCTCCTCTTTGACGTCCATACACTCTCAGCTAGTGTTCGTACCGCTAGACAAAAAAAAGAACAAGAGAAAGCAGTAGCAAAAAAATGTCTTCTCATCTACTCGAAAGACACTTTGGTACTCTCAAGCACTTAGCTAAGTGCTCGCCAAAGGACTGCTCGCATCTAATAGACTCTGGAAGCGACGATCTGATCGCAGCGTTAAGTGAGATCTGTCACAATTTACTGGTAGGGAACATCCCGCTCAGCGACAAACAACTGGACAAGCTTCGAGAATCGGCTGACGTGTTGAGGGAGGTCGGCAAAAAATCTACGCCCATCAAAAAAAAGAGACGCGTCTTGGTACAAGAGGGAGGTTTCCTCATTCCGGCTCTCATAGGGATGGCCCTACCGCTTATAAAGAGCATTCTCCGTATATGAGACACCTCATTCGACACCTACTCGCCGACAGCACCACCACCACCACCACCACTACCGCCACCACCAGCGTCATTGCCACCGTCGTCCCCATGACGGACTCAGAGCAGCAACAACACTACAAACGTTTAGCGCTCGTGGATCCTGAGACGCTCTACAAATCATCACGAGCAGGTCTACTTCATCATGTGCCCGCTGCTGCTGCTACTACTAGCGCTGCTACTACTGCAGTCGCTGCTGCTAGTACTTCTACTGCTCCAAACCTTCCTCCTCTTCCTGATGAGCGCACTGAAAAGAACGAGAGTTCCGCTCCTGCCACCGCCGCCCGCCTACCTGCCGACATGGCCTATTACCACAAGCAGGCAGAACAGTCCCTTCATCCCGACGCGGCCTTGCACCAGGTGCTACAGTTTATCTACAGGGACTTGGATTTAGTGTTGAACGACCCCACTTTGGAATCGCGCGAGAAAATGTTGAAATACCGAAGGTTGTTGAATAGATTGCAATTTTTTCTCGCGAATCCCCACAACAGCAACATCTCTTCGTCCTACTCTTCTTCGCCCCCGGCTCACCTCCGTCAGTCTGCTGAAGAGGCCAGCGCGTCCCTACTCGAGCGGTTGGTGAACCAAGTTCCCAAGAGGAATCGCACTCGGACCGTGGCGCTGTACAAACAATTGGAGAAATCCGGTGTGATCAAGTGGAACGAGGACGGTGCGGTGCGCGAGATGTCGGGTCGGAGAATACCACCTGAGCATCGCATCAACATAGTGGACTTACTGAACGACGCTGCCAGGTTCAGGAAGACGGCGCCCAGACCGGCGGGCTACTCGCCGTTCACGAAAGCGCTGCGCGAAGCAGTTCCCACAGACTCCTTGATCGGAAACCATCTGTATAAAGCGAGCGGACCTGGCCGAAGTTTGGACACACGGCTTGCTGACAAAGGTCGGAAACGACCGAGCTTCGACTCGGAAGAAAGAGAAGCAGCAGCAGCAGCAGCAGCAGTAGCAGCAGCAGACTCTTCTCTCCAGGTGGACGATCAATCCTCTGACGACGAGGAGGACGACAGTGAACTTTTCCAAACTCCGACTTCCTATAGGAGCGTGGCGAGTAAGAAAAGGAGAGGGCGCAACCGCCTAGCGGCGAGCTCGTGGTTCACGCCCTCAACAGGCCCACCATGGGCAAACCAGTGAAGAGACTGACCAAGAAGGAAAAAGAAAAGAAGCGCGTAGTAGCTAGATATACCGACGTCAAAGCGCCCTCCAGTTTCACTAGCGTGACTAAACTCCAGAAACATCATTTTCGCCACCTGAACCCGGCCGTCATCCGAGATGCTTTAGTGTCGCTGGACGCCTACACTAAACATAAACCCATTCGGAGAAAATTCGCAAGGAACAAGACTATAACCGGTGCAATCGATCAGCAGTGGCAGATAGATCTGATGGACATGCAAGCTTTGGCGTCTCACAACGACCGCTTCCGGTACGTGGTGACGGCGATCGACGTTTTCTCTAGGTACGCGTGGGCCGTTCCCATTAAATCCAAGAGCGGCGCTGATGTCACCGAGGCCTTCCGAGAGATGACAGGCACTGGCGAGAGACGACCGCGCACTGTTCAGACAGACAAGGGGAAAGAGTTTTTGAACAAGATCTTTCAAGATCACTTGAAGAGCGAGGGCATAGAGTTCTTCACTGGCGAGAACGACGACATCAAAGCTAGTCTAGTGGAGCGCTTGAACCGCAGTCTGAAGGAGAAGCTGTGGCGTTATTTCACACACAAGCGCACGTATCGCTACGTAGACGTACTGCACCATGTAGTGTCTTCTTACAATCGCACTCACCACAAGACGTTGAAAATGGCGCTGGCTCAAGTCAGCTCGGAAAACAGCGAAACAGTTTTCTACCGACAAGATCTCCCAACTAACAAACAAATCGACGAAATATGGAAAAAGAAGAAAAAAACAAAGACGTCCGCCGTCGACGTCATCGCTCCGGGTGACAGAGTGAGGATGTTGAGAACTAAAGGCGCCTTCGACAAAGGGTACGAGGGAAACTGGCGCGAGGAAGTGGTCGACGTTGCTAAGACGTTGGGAAGCAGAGGGTTCGAGCTGAAAGACGACAAGGGCGAGGAGATAAAAGGCGTCTTCTACCCGGAAGAGGTTCAGAAGGTGTACAAGAGTCGTTACGACAACAACTACCTGATAGACGAGGTGTTGCGCCGCAAGACCGTCGACGGTAAAGAGTTAGCTTTCGTACGTTGGTTAGGTTACGACGACAAGTTCAACGAGTGGATCCCCGTCAAAAAAATAACGTAGAAAAAAAAAAAAAAAAAAAAAAAAAAATGAACATCACTCTACCTAGCAACAGCTCTATGGAGTATTATCCTGACAACAGCTTGACGTCTTTCCGAACTCACTTCGACTCGCCGCTCCTTCTGCCCGAAGCGTACGAAGCGGCTCTGACTGAGATCATCCTCCCTACAGAATGGACTAACGTGCACGACGACGACTTGATCATCGTTGTTCCTCTGCGCACCAAAGGTTCGCTAGAGGAGGCGATCCAGGTTTTAAAAGAAACTAAATTCTCCGAAGGAAAAAAACCACAGGTAGACTGGAAGAGAATGAAAAACGCGAACGGTCTGAGCAAGCTAACGTTCAGCTCAAAATTCCCGCTGAGCTGGAAGGAAGCGAGCTATGTAACGGTGGAAGAGATATCAGACACGTCGGAAGAGCAGCAATTGAAACCGGAAACAAAAAGGTTCAAGAGAGAGGTCGACTTGAGACAGACGAATGCCGTATACAAGCAGTTCTTGTCCCCGGCGGTGAAGAAGAAGACGATCAGCCATCAAGCAAGACAGATGATCGAAAAGATGGAGAAGGACATGGGAGTGCGCAGTTTCATGCCAAACATATTCGAGATACCTCCTATTTTCACCGGAAGCAACCACACCCTAATCGAGCGCTTGAGTGAGACGTTGCGAGATGACAGACTAGAGGGCGACAGCTTCTTGCTCAAACCGATGCGGATCTTATCGTACGACGCCAAGACGAAACGCGTCACCATCAAACCGCCGAGACACTGTGCTGTCCTGCTGAGTCAGCATCTCGCATGCGTTCTAGGCTTCGGAGAGAAGACGTGTTTCGCGTCGCCGACTACCGGCGCCTACTCGATGGATGTTTACGGGGACGTGCACTCTGTGTACATATACACCGACATGATCCAGGAGAGACGTGTGGGCGACATGCAAGTGCCGCTGTTGCGCTGCGTGGCGGAGGACAGAGGCGGAAAGCGTCGAGGTGGCGTGCAAGCTATCAGTTTTCCCCATTTGGATTATTTCCCCTTGAAATCCAAGAGGTTTACCGAGGTCGGCATCTATTTAAGAGACCGATCCGGTCATTCCATCCCATTCGGTAGAGGCGAGGTGACCGTGACACTTCATCTGAGACCTATTGAGCGCTGAAAGAGAGAAAAATGATGCGTCAACGCGTTCCGTACTTTCCACCCAGGCGCACCGTCGGCAGAGGGTACAGCGATTACTACAACGCGCAGCTGGGCAACGGCGTCAACGTGTACAGCGGGCGCTCTTTCCAGAGCGGGCACGGTTTGGGCGGCGCTCTGTTAGGTCTGATGCGCTCGGCTACCCCGCTATTGAAGTCGGTGGGAAAAACGCTGCTCCGCGCCGGTGTGGGCGTAGCTAAAGATGTGCTGGCGGGTCGGACTTTAAAGAGCAGCGTGAAAGACCGAGGCGCAGGCGCTCTGAAGAGACTGGCGAGTACGGCGTTCTCGGGAGGAAAGACGCCTGTCGCGTCTAAGAAAGGGTCGAAACGTCGCCGGCATTCTCCTCAGACGGGCGGTGGCTCTTGCAAGAGACGTAGAGGGGATGTATTCGACCGGTAAGCGCCTAGGCGTTCAGGTATAAATAAAAAGACTGGAGGCGGCCAGCGTCAGTCTGTCGGCCGCGTGAAGAGAGAACACAATGGCTTACGTACACGAGAGCAGTAACGAGTGCGCGCTCTCTGAGCTCGACCTGCACACCGTAGCGCCGACTCAGACTACTATCTTAAAGTCGTCTTTCCTGGGGATAGAAACAAAAAACTCTTTAGAGGATGGAGGTAACATAAATTTCACCATCAACAAGTCGCAAGAGTACACAGACCTGAACGAGAATTACCTTCATCTGGAATGTCAAGTGCTGAAAGCGAACGGAGCGGCGATCGAGGACACCGACGCGGTAGCTCCGGTGAACAACTTGGCTCACTCGCTCTTCAAAGACGTCCAAGTCTCCATCGGCGGTTTCAAAGTGTCTGGCAACACCGAGACCTACCCTTACCGAGCTTACTTGGAAGGGTTACTCAACTACAACAAAGACGTGAAGGACGGCGTCATGAGCGCCCAGGGGTGGCATGAAGATACGCCCGGTCAGTTTGACACGTTGACTGACGCGAAT
This sequence comes from Harmothoe impar, assembly GCA_947462335.1. Lineage (NCBI taxonomy): Eukaryota > Metazoa > Annelida > Polychaeta > Phyllodocida > Polynoidae > Harmothoe > Harmothoe impar. The sequence goes on along the minus strand of OX381719.1, from coordinate 7,672,989 downwards.
GCGGGGTACAAAGCGCGCAAGAAGCTAATCTCCAACAAGCGCTTTTCGCTGATGGCGCGACTGCACTTTGACCTGGCTCATCAACCGAAGCTCATCGTTGGAGAGACAGAAATCAATCTCACTCTGAAACAAGCGTCGCCCTCTTTCTATCTGATGTGCGCCGCTGACGGAGGCTACAGCTTGAAGATCTACAAAGCAAAGCTCTACGTGCGACGCGTGCTGGTGGCGGACGCTGTAGCGGAAACGCACGAGAGAGCGGTGATAGAACACGGGCCCTTCAACTACCCGGTGAACAGAGTGGAGGTGACGACGTATGCCATCCCTCAAGGTAACAGAGATCACAGCTACACGCACTCCAACACAGGCCAGCTTCCCAAGTCGATGATGATTTGCTTCCTTGACCACGACGCTTTCAACGGTAGCTACACCAAGAACCCGTTCGAGATGAAGCATTACGACATCAGCTCGCTTCAAGTGATAGTGAACGATCAGAAAGTGCCGAACGACGCCTACGTGCCCGACTTTAAGACCAAAGCGGCCGTGAGAGAGTACTTGGCGCTACACACGGAAACGGGGATGTACGAGGGCGCGCGCTCCTGCGGTATTTCATACGATCAATTCCTGAACGGTTACACGGTGTTCCCCCTCGACTTAACCCCAGACAGATCGCACGACGGGTGTCGCGTGAACCTTATAAGAGCGGGTCAGCTGAGGGTGGAAGTCAGTTTCCGCTCGGCGCTACAAGCGACAACAACGGTGCTACTCTACTTGGTGTACGACAACGTCGTCGAGCTGACCCGAGATCGACACCCCGTCACCGACTACCACATGAACTGAAGACAAGACGGCGGTACTTGGCGTATCGTATGAACACGCTTGAAATAAGCAGAGTGTTGAAGGAAAACGTTCACACAAAACATCGTTTCCTGGGCGTTTTCTCTTGTGACACTATTCGGAAGCACCCTATCAAAGACACTTGTTTCGTGAGCAACACAGATCCGCAACATTTACCAGGTCAGCATTGGGTGGCGTTTTACGTGTCGAGCACGGGTGAAGTGTAGTACTTTGATTCCTTCGGCTTACCGCCGCTGAGTGCGGAGTTCTTGTCTTTCGTGGAACGCTCTGCTCCGTTCAAGTGGCAAAGAAACCGCATTCAACTACAAGACACTTCTGCTGACACCTGTGGACCTCATTGCGTTCATTTCCTAATTGAAGCATGTCGAACAAGAAACCCCAAGAAGTGCGTCATGCGCATGAGCAAAATCCCAAAGCTGAGCGACCGGGCCGTGAGTCAGAAGCTATCGATGATGCTGTTGTGACGGGTTGTTGCGATGGCGGCCGTTTCATGGAGGCAAAGATTCTCTGCCTTGCCGAAATGGTGTTGGATTTATCCAAAGTCGTGCAATGTCTATTGGAGAGAAGTCGTCCGGGGTGTGGTGGTGCGAGTGACGGCGGCGTGAGACTTTGCGGCCTGTTGAGTTGCTGCAAATCGAAGAAGCAAGCTAAAAAAGCATAAACTTGTGTGTTTTTTCTGATTGAAATGAAAATAAAGAATAAAATGAAAAGAAAAGAAATTATCTTGTTGTGTTTTTATTTCTATATATAAGTTACATAACTTTTTTTTGTTTGTTTGTTTACAAACAGTCACGTGTCACGTGGTGTTGTTTACAAACAAGAGAGCCACGTGGTGTTGTTTACAAACAAACCCTAAGTAGGTCACGTTACCCTAGTTACCAGAATGCCGGCTTCTGATTGGCTGAGCCTAAGTAGGTCACGTGACGTAAGTAGGTCACGTTACCATGGTTACCAGAATGCCGGCCTCTGATTGGCTGAGAGCTTCTAAGTAGGTCAGTAGGTCACCCAGAATGCTGGCTTCTGATTGGCTGAGAGCCCTAAGTAGGTCACGTTACCATGGCAACGGGTCACGTGACCAAATGGAGGCCTCTGATTGGCTGCATGTCGATTGAGTAATAAACAGTACTTAACTATAGTCCCGTTCCGATACATACTATACTACTGACCTCACTCATACCTCCTTCTGGACTTCAAGCAGTCAACACCTGACGATCTGAGAATACGCTCCTCTTTGACGTCCATACACTCTCAGCTAGTGTTCGTACCGCTAGACAAAAAAAAGAACAAGAGAAAGCAGTAGCAAAAAAATGTCGTCTCATCTACTCGAAAGACACTTTGGTACTCTCAAGCACTTAGCTAAGTGCTCGCCAAAGGACTGCTCGCATCTAATAGACTCTGGAAGCGACGATCTGATCGCAGCGTTAAGTGAGATCTGTCACAATTTACTGGTAGGGAACATCCCGCTCAGCGACAAACAACTGGACAAGCTTCGAGAATCGGCTGACGTGTTGAGGGAGGTCGGCAAAAAATCTACGCCCATCAAAAAAAAGAGACGCGTCTTGGTACAAGAGGGAGGTTTCCTCATTCCGGCTCTCATAGGGATGGCCTTACCGCTTATAAAGAGCATTCTCCGTATATGAGACACCTCATTCGACACCTACTCGCCGACAGCACCACCACCACCACCACCACTACCGCCACCACCAGCGTCATTGCCACCGTCGTCCCCATGACGGACTCAGAGCAGCAACAACACTACAAACGTTTAGCGCTCGTGGATCCTGAGACGCTCTACAAATCATCACGAGCAGGTCTACTTCATCATGTGCCCGCTGCTGCTGCTACTACTAGCGCTGCTACTACTGCAGTCGCTGCTGCTAGTACTTCTACTGCTCCAAACCTTCCTCCTCTTCCTGATGAGCGCACTGAAAAGAACGAGAGTTCCGCTCCTGCCACCGCCGCCCGCCTACCTGCCGACATGGCCTATTACCACAAGCAGGCAGAACAGTCCCTTCATCCCGACGCGGCCTTGCACCAGGTGCTACAGTTTATCTACAGGGACTTGGATTTAGTGTTGAACGACCCCACTTTGGAATCGCGCGAGAAAATGTTGAAATACCGTAGGTTGTTGAATAGATTGCAATTTTTTCTCGCGAATCCCCACAACAGCAACATCTCTTCGTCCTACTCTTCTTCGCCCCCGGCTCACCTCCGTCAGTCTGCTGAAGAGGCCAGCGCGTCCCTACTCGAGCGGTTGGTGAACCAAGTTCCCAAGAGGAATCGCACTCGGACCGTGGCGCTGTACAAACAATTGGAGAAATCCGGTGTGATCAAGTGGAACGAGGACGGTGCGGTGCGCGAGATGTCGGGTCGGAGAATACCACCTGAGCATCGCATCAACATAGTGGACTTACTGAACGACGCTGCCAGGTTCAGGAAGACGGCGCCCAGACCGGCGGGCTACTCGCCGTTCACGAAAGCGCTGCGCGAAGCAGTTCCCACAGACTCCTTGATCGGAAACCATCTGTATAAAGCGAGCGGACCTGGCCGAAGTTTGGACACACGGCTTGCTGACAAAGGTCGGAAACGACCGAGCTTCGACTCGGAAGAAAGAGAAGCAGCAGCAGCAGCAGCAGCAGTAGCAGCAGCAGACTCTTCTCTCCAGGTGGACGATCAATCCTCTGACGACGAGGAGGACGACAGTGAACTTTTCCAAACTCCGACTTCCTATAGGAGCGTGGCGAGTAAGAAAAGGAGAGGGCGCAACCGCCTAGCGGCGAGCTCGTCGTTCACGCCCTCAACAGGCCCACCATGGGCAAACCAGTGAAGAGACTGACCAAGAAGGAAAAAGAAAAGAAGCGCGTAGTAGCTAGATATACCGACGTCAAAGCGCCCTCCAGTTTCACTAGCGTGACTAAACTCCAGAAACATCATTTTCGCCACCTGAACCCGGCCGTCATCCGAGATGCTTTAGTGTCGCTGGACGCCTACACTAAACATAAACCCATTCGGAGAAAATTCGCAAGGAACAAGACTATAACCGGCGCAATCGATCAGCAGTGGCAGATAGATCTGATGGACATGCAAGCTTTGGCGTCTCACAACGACCGCTTCCGGTACGTGGTGACGGCGATCGACGTTTTCTCTAGGTACGCGTGGGCCGTTCCCATTAAATCCAAGAGCGGCGCTGATGTCACCGAGGCCTTCCGAGAGATGACAGGCACTGGCGAGAGACGACCGCGCACTGTTCAGACAGACAAGGGGAAAGAGTTTTTGAACAAGATCTTTCAAGATCACTTGAAGAGCGAGGGCATAGAGTTCTTCACTGGCGAGAACGACGACATCAAAGCTAGTCTAGTGGAGCGCTTGAACCGCAGTCTGAAGGAGAAGCTGTGGCGTTATTTCACACACAAGCGCACGTATCGCTACGTAGACGTACTGCACCATGTAGTGTCTTCTTACAATCGCACTCACCACAAGACGTTGAAAATGGCGCCGGCTCAAGTCAGCTCGGAAAACAGCGAAACAGTTTTCTACCGACAAGATCTCCCAACTAACAAACAAATCGACGAAATATGGAAAAAGAAGAAAAAAACAAAGACGTCCGCCGTCGACGTCATCGCTCCGGGTGACAGAGTGAGGATGTTGAGAACTAAAGGCGCCTTCGACAAAGGGTACGAGGGAAACTGGCGCGAGGAAGTGGTCGACGTTGCTAAGACGTTGGGAAGCAGAGGGTTCGAGCTGAAAGACGACAAGGGCGAGGAGATAAAAGGCGTCTTCTACCCGGAAGAGGTTCAGAAGGTGTACAAGAGTCGTTACGACAACAACTACCTGATAGACGAGGTGTTGCGCCGCAAGACCGTCGACGGTAAAGAGTTAGCTTTCGTACGTTGGTTAGGTTACGACGACAAGTTCAACGAGTGGATCCCCGTCAAAAAAATAACGTAGAAAAAAAAAAAAAAAAAAAAAAAAAATGAACATCACTCTACCTAGCAACAGCTCTATGGAGTATTATCCTGACAACAGCTTGACGTCTTTCCGAACTCACTTCGACTCGCCGCTCCTTCTGCCCGAAGCGTACGAAGCGGCTCTGACTGAGATCATCCTCCCTACAGAATGGACTAACGTGCAAGACGACGACTTGATCATCGTTGTTCCTCTGCGCACCAAAGGTTCGCTAGAGGAGGCGATCCAGGTTTTAAAAGAAACTAAATTCTCCGAAGGAAAAAAACCACAGGTAGACTGGAAGAGAATGAAAAACGCGAACGGTCTGAGCAAGCTAACGTTCAGCTCAAAATTCCCGCTGAGCTGGAAGGAAGCGAGCTATGTAACGGTGGAAGAGATATCAGACACGTCGGAAGAGCAGCAATTGAAACCGGAAACAAAAAGGTTCAAGAGAGAGGTCGACTTGAGACAGACGAATGCCGTATACAAGCAGTTCTTGTCCCCGGCGGTGAAGAAGAAGACGATCAGCCATCAAGCAAGACAGATGATCGAAAAGATGGAGAAGGACATGGGAGTGCGCAGTTTCATGCCAAACATATTCGAGATACCTCCTATTTTCACCGGAAGCAACCACACCCTAATCGAGCGCTTGAGTGAGACGTTGCGAGATGACAGACTAGAGGGCGACAGCTTCTTGCTCAAACCGATGCGGATCTTATCGTACGACGCCAAGACGAAACGCGTCACCATCAAACCGCCGAGACACTGTGCTGTCCTGCTGAGTCAGCATCTCGCATGCGTTCTAGGCTTCGGAGAGAAGACGTGTTTCGCGTCGCCGACTACCGGCGCCTACTCGATGGATGTTTACGGGGACGTGCACTCTGTGTACATATACACCGACATGATCCAGGAGAGACGTGTGGGCGACATGCAAGTGCCGCTGTTGCGCTGCGTGGCGGTGGACAGAGGCGGAAAGCGTCGAGGTGGCGTGCAAGCTATCAGTTTTCCCCATTTGGATTATTTCCCCTTGAAATCCAAGAGGTTTACCGAGGTCGGCATCTATTTAAGAGACCGATCCGGTCATTCCATCCCATTCGGTAGAGGCGAGGTGACCGTGACACTTCATCTGAGACCTATTGAGCGCTGAAAGAGAGAAAAATGATGCGTCAACGCGTTCCGTACTTTCCACCCAGGCGCACCGTCGGCAGAGGGTACAGCGATTACTACAACGCGCAGCTGGGCAACGGCGTCAACGTGTACAGCGGGCGCTCTTTCCAGAGCGGGCACGGTTTGGGCGGCGCTCTGTTAGGTCTGATGCGCTCGGCTACCCCGCTATTGAAGTCGGTGGGAAAAACGCTGCTCCGCGCCGGTGTGGGCGTAGCTAAAGATGTGCTGGCGGGTCGGACTTTAAAGAGCAGCGTGAAAGACCGAGGCGCAGGCGCTCTGAAGAGACTGGCGAGTACGGCGTTCTCGGGAGGAAAGACGCCTGTCGCGTCTAAGAAAGGGTCGAAACGTCGCCGGCATTCTCCTCAGACGGGCGGTGGCTCTTGCAAGAGACGTAGAGGGGATGTATTCGACCGGTAAGCGCCTAGGCGTTCAGGTATAAATAAAAAGACTGGAGGCGGCCAGCGTCAGTCTGTCGGCCGCGTGAAGAGAGAACACAATGGCTTACGTACACGAGAGCAGTAACGAGTGCGCGCTCTCTGAGCTCGACCTGCACACCGTAGCGCCGACTCAGACTACTATCTTAAAGTCGTCTTTCCTGGGGATAGAAACAAAAAACTCTTTAGAGGATGGAGGTAACATAAATTTCACCATCAACAAGTCGCAAGAGTACACAGACCTGAACGAGAATTACCTTCATCTGGAATGTCAAGTGCTGAAAGCGAACGGAGCGGCGATCGAGAACACCGACGCGGTAGCTCCGGTGAACAACTTGGCTCACTCGCTCTTCAAAGACGTCCAAGTCTCCATCGGCGGTTTCAAAGTGTCTGGCAACACCGAGACCTACCCTTACCGAGCTTACTTGGAAGGGTTACTCAACTACAACAAAGACGTGAAGGACGGCGTCATGAGCGCCCAGGGGTGGCATGAAGATACGCCCGGTCAGTTTGACACGTTGACTGACGCGAATGCGGGGTACAAAGCGCGCAAGAAGCTAATCTCCAACAAGCGCTTTTCGCTGATGGCGCGACTGCACTTTGACCTGGCTCATCAACCGAAGCTCATCGTTGGAGAGACAGAAATCAATCTCACTCTGAAACAAGCGGCGCCCTCTTTCTATCTGATGTGCGCCGCTGACGGAGGCTACAGCTTGAAGATCTACAAAGCAAAGCTCTACGTGCGACGCGTGCTGGTGGCGGACGCTGTAGCGGAAACGCACGAGAGAGCGGTGATAGAACACGGGCCCTTCGACTACCCGGTGAACAGAGTGGAGGTGACGACGTACGCCATCCCTCAAGGTAACAGAGATCACAGCTACACGCACTCCAACACAGGCCAGCTTCCCAAGTCGATGATGATTTGCTTCCTTGACCACGACGCTTTCAACGGTAGCTACACCAAGAACCCGTTCGAGATGAAGCATTACGACATCAGCTCGCTTCAAGTGATAGTGAACGATCAGAAAGTGCCGAACGACGCCTACGTGCCCGACTTTAAGACCAAAGCGGCCGTGAGAGAGTACTTGGCGCTACACACGGAAACGGGGATGTACGAGGGCGCGCGCTCCTGCGGTATTTCATACGATCAATTCCTGAACGGTTACACGGTGTTCCCCCTCGACTTAACCCCAGACAGATCGCACGACGGGTGTCGCGTGAACCTTATAAGAGCGGGTCAGCTGAGGGTGGAAGTCAGTTTCCGCTCGGCGCTACAAGCGACAACAACGGTGCTACTCTACTTGGTGTACGACAACGTCGTCGAGCTGACCCGAGATCGACACCCCGTCACCGACTACCACATGAACTGAAGACAAGACGGCGGTACTTGGCGTATCGTATGAACACGCTTGAAATAAGCAGAGTGTTGAAGGAAAACGTTCACACAAAACATCGTTTCCTGGGCGTTTTCTCTTGTGACACTATTCCGAAGCACCCTATCAAAGACACTTGTTTCGTGAGCAACACAGATCCGCAACATTTACCAGGTCAGCATTGGGTGGCGTTTTACGTGTCGAGCACGGGTGAAGTGTACTACTTTGATTTCTTCGGCTTACCGCCGCTGAGTGCGGAGTTCTTGTCTTTCGTGGAACGCTCTGCTCCGTTCAAGTGGCAAAGAAACCGCATTCAACTACAAGACACTTCTGCTGACACCTGTGGACCTCATTGCGTTCATTTCCTAATTGAAGCATGTCGAACAAGAAACCCCAAGAAGTGCGTCATGCGCATGAGCAAAATCCCAAAGCTGAGCGACCGGGCCGTGAGTCAGAAGCTATCGATGATGCTGTTGTGACGGGTTGTTGCGATGGCGGCCGTTTCATGGAGGCAAAGATTCTCTGCCTTGCCGAAATGGTGTTGGATTTATCCAAAGTCGTGCAATGTCTATTGGAGAGAAGTCGTCCGGGGTGTGGTGGTGCGAGTGACGGCGGCGTGAGACTTTGCGGCCTGTTGAGTTGCTGCAAATCGAAGAAGCAAGCTAAAAAAGCATAAACTTGTGTGTTTTTTCTGATTGAAATGAAAATAAAGAATAAAATGAAAAGAAAAGAAATTATCTTGTTGTGTTTTTATTTCTATATATAAGTTACATAACTTTTTTTTGTTTGTTTGTTTACAAACAGTCACGTGTCACGTGGTGTTGTTTACAAACAAGAGAGCCACGTGGTGTTGTTTACAAACAAACCCTAAGTAGGTCACGTTACCCTAGTTACCAGAATGCCGGCTTCTGATTGGCTGAGCCTAAGTAGGTCACGTGACGTAAGTAGGTCACGTTACCATTGTTACCAGAATGCCGGCCTCTGATTGGCTGAGAGCTTCTAAGTAGGTCAGTAGGTCACCCAGAATGCTGGCTTCTGATTGGCTGAGAGCCCTAAGTAGGTCACGTTACCATGGCAACGGGTCACGTGACCAAATGGAGGCCTCTGATTGGCTGCATGTCGATTGAGTAATAAACAGTACTTAACTATAGTCCCGTTCCGATACATACTATACTACTGTAGTCACTAACTGTAACACTCTCCATCCAGAGGTTTAGTCGAGTTGAAATGGGAATGTACTGAAGTATTTGAATGTGTTAGGAGAATGTGAGAATATACTCAATGTCGGCCATTTTGTCCCATCTCAAACTTTTTGCAGCATTGAGTAGACATCTGTCATGACAGATATAATTTCTTTGAATACCATCTTCATTAGAGTGACAGATCTTCATAATCGCAGATGATCTGTCATTATCTTAAAGATTGATATCAATCAACTTCTTTGGAATCAAGCATTGAACTTGTCAATTGAATGCTGCAAATCCTCCATAAATTCCGACCACTGCATAAAGTGCTTGGCAGAGCCTAGGCTCACTTTAAAAAAAAGCTTTCCTGAGAGGCTGGAGTACTCCTAGCCTCATGTATGTTGTGAGCTGGGGCTGCACTATAGGTAATCAGGGATACGATGAAGCAATCCTTCACACTGCGTATCTCATTATATCAAAAAGAAAGTCCTAATGGGATTGGGGTGGCCCGCGATCAAATAACCTAACAAAAAGACTGCCATTATAACAGATATAAACCTATATTATCAATAAAGTCTCAAGCTGCCCCCCCCTTTACTGTGCAGGTATTCAGTAATATTTGATATTTGGTTGAATCTAAGAGCATTGAGTTTAGATTTAGAGAGCATATAAGAGTGTGAAAGTACTTATATTCACGGGTGTAAATTTTTGCTGAAGTAGCAAAAAAGACTAATTCGCGGGTATTTATTCCATACTGTAGCATATAAGAATTTCGCAGATTTTTCATTTCCGTGAATATAGCGAAAATATATACCCAGCGAAATAAAGTACGACCACAGTATATGCTCTCTCTCTATATATTATATATGGCCATGGTGAAGTTGGGAATAGAAAAACAAATGTAGAAGATGGCCATGATATGCTATCTGGCTACTATTGGTCATAAGTAGCTAGTCATGAGGGGCTGTAATAGCAGGGAGAGATGTCTGGCTTGATAAAGGAGAGTGGGGTGCTAGTGGGCTTTGGTGAGTTTTGGCAGCAGTGGAAGCTATCTAGACACTGTGTAAACCACCATGTGCAGCTGCCTACCTGTATGAGTGGTCTCTGACAGACTCAATATGATTCCGCTATGTGAGATGTGGTAGTCATTTTTTTATATGAGATATGGAAGTCACAATCAGTACAAACATGGCTGCAAATTTGACTCTGAACAGAATCTGACTACTGCCTATAAATGGTCAGCAAAGCTCTCTGGCGTGCATATTCCCAGCTTAAATGGAGAGACCATTACTAAAATAACAGATGATCCATCTGTAATACATAACCAAAGCTATGAACCACTTTGAAGTTGCAAAGAAATCCCACCTCTCTCAGATCAGACTTCTTCCATCCTGATTATGTTGATCAACGGGATGGAGTCTTATTAATGTCGTCTCACTCAGCAGCTCAGGTATTCAAATATAATTAAAGTGGCATCTAAAAAAGTGGTGTTTAAATACCAAAAAGCGTAATCAGAAATGTTTAAAAGTTGTAATCACTCTCCAAACTGTCAAAGAGGATTTCTTAATAAGTACATTGACTAGTTGCGTAAGATGCATCAGGAAAGTTATTTGGTAAATATGATAACATGGAGATGTTTTAAAAGGAGCTCTAATGCAAATCAAAATTGAGTCCCCACCTGCAGTGTCATGCTTAACGTTTCTTTTTTTTAAATCTTTCACTTTTCTGCCTAGTGATTTAGGAGATGATGTCTCACCATATTCCCCATTACTACAATAAACTACCCCACATTCCATATCCTCATTTACAGCCCTAGACAGGACCCAAAAGTCTTGGCTATAGTGTTAAGATGACTGATCACACTGAATTTTCAATTGCAAAATATGTGGCTAAAGTTCCTGAAGCAACCCAATTTTAGACCCCCAGGGGAGGGGGAAATTTTTCCAACCCCCTGTTGTTTGTGTCCAGTACTCCCTGTTGAGGTGAATGGCGCCATGTCCAGGCTATTGTGTCAACATTCTAATACTTTTGGGAGCTACATCGAGAAGGATATTGACCATTGGCCATCCTTCTTTGGTTCAGATCCATCCTTCTTTGAGGAGACAGATTTTAGAGACTAATCAGTGACAGTCAGCTTGGCCGTACAACTCTCAGAGTTACTCACCATGTCAGCTGAAATTGGACATGCCAAACTACGTAATTGTCTTTCAGATCAGAGTGGGGCACTTTGATGTTGCTGTCAATGGTACATCAATAGTGTGTGATGACTGTAGAGGGGAAACTGTTCTAAGTGTAACGGTCGCGGAAAAATCATCTGGAGAGAGCGGGACTCGAACCCATGACCCTCAGGTCACGTAACCTGCTGCTCTACAAACTGAGCTACTTCCCCATCTGACAATCTGACTGCGCCGTATGTTACTGGGTCGGTTCAGTGCGCGGAAGGGGGTGTTAACCACTTCCGTTACACAAGCAATATTCTAGCTTTAACCTACATTTGGGGTCTATGATTCAGTATGCGTATTTCACTGTATATAACCCACTTGAAATTACACAAGCAGCGAATAGTTATTTCAAAATCCCATCTGTCTTGTGATGAACATGTTCAAATGAGGTCGAATGTAAAGGAAAGGAAAGGGGTTATACCAAGTGAGCTATGATGACACATCCAAAGCTGTCTGCACCCACAGTCTAGGGTTTGTCTTAAGACCATTCATGCAAAAACTAGATCTACTTGTTAATGACTTGATGGCAAAACAGTCTGTAGTACAATAATGGTCACGATTGCTGAATTTAAAAAAATGGAGATACCAGGATCTGGTGACAGATGAACCACATCCCTTACAGAACATAGAATAAGGTAGTATAAGAGCGGAGTAGTGGGGCAGAAGGTATATTAAAGTAGTGCATGGCAGTAGTACTGCCACACTTACCACATAGGCTCAGGTACAATGGGAGGTTAATGGACATCAGGCAATGATTCCAAGTGGTTTATATACTTCAGCAGACCCAATACTGTCTACCTCCAAGTGCTAAGACATATTGCCTTACTCAGGCCACCAGCCCATTTAGTAAGGAGCACTCTTACAGGCTCAGGGCTAGCCTGTGTGGATGTGACTTATTTCCTGTAAGCCCCAACGGAAGGTGTGCAGCATACTTGTTATGTATGATATAAGGGTGCTCGGTCAGCTCCATTTGTTATTGATGACACAAGGGGCCCTGGGTGACCAGCTAGTTTAATATAGATGGGGGACAGCTGGAGGTGAAGAAACAGTCTCCTTGTGCTGCCAGGGCCCCTGTACTAAGGCTACATAGGGCAGATGGAGCACCTGATAGGGCCTGCGTTATTCTTGGCTAAGGTGGCAAAATCATTGACATGGCTAGCTATCTGAACTCAGTATTTGACCGCAAGTTGTTGTTTTTTGAGTAGCCTAAGGTTAAAGAGGGAAGTGTGGGAGTCTGTGTTGCATGTAAAATTATGCTGACACAAAGGTGTATTCATTGGACATGTTGGACCCTGATTCTGTTGGTCAGATTTGTCTGTAAGTTTAACTTCATGACTTTTCATAGGATGACCGAATCTTGACCAGTTGACATCAGTGAAATACTCCCTATAGTTAATCACTACTTAGTTTACATCATTTCTGTTGAGCCCCTCTAGTCACTTTTGACTAACAGATCATTGTCAGATTATAGCATGAATCAAATAGCCAATTAGCTATTTTACTGCAGTCAATGTTAAGACGCACTGAGAGGTTAGTTATACCATAGCCAGGCCGAATGTTAGGTCTGTCTTAGCCCTCAAGCATCACAAAATGGCCAGCCTTGCCATTGTTTTCTCTACATGCTTTTTTTCCCGGGGTAATTTTGGTGAGTTGTAATATGGCCCTTCATGACTCTTATCTGGTACTTCCAAGGTATAGAAAGGGAAATAGATATCTGACCTACCTGGCTGACTTGGATACAAAACCTGGAAGTAATTTTTGCAACCTGTGATGACACCCCGAAACACAAATATAGCAATAACAAGGACTTGCCGGTCCTCTAATCACAGGACCCGCTCCTTAAGTGCAGGGCTCTGTGATCGGAATACTACTTCATGTAGAAAAGGAATCTAGCTCCCTGATCACAAACAAATCAGACAGCCTCTCCTCGCAGGATTCTAAAGTAATCTAAAAGTGCAAAAACAGTCAGGAGTCTCATATGTACTTTTCCATCTCTGCTTCTGAGAAAGTTCTTTTTTGGGATGCAGACTATTTCAATACAATGTTTATATTTCATAATCAATTCAGTATATTTTCATAAAATGTGCCTTGGTGGCTTTCCACTTTAAATCAAAAAAAATATTCAACTATCATTTGATTACAAAACCGCTAAATATTTTAAATCCTCAGCTCAAATTAAATGCTAGAAACATGGAGCAATATCTCTTTTTTTTTGGTGCACTGTGCCCTCAAATTCAGTACTAATTATGCTTAAGTCAATACAATATTATGCTTAATTCAATACAAACACAGGTTATATTGGGGTACTGTAATGTACCATGGACACCTCATTTTCCAGCGGATACTCAGCCACTGCAATCAGAGCTTATTGACAACAAATGTACATTAGAATTACTGTAAAAATCCGCCATCTAGTTCCATGAGATTTGGGTCATCATTCTTGATTATATGTTAATATCATGAAGACCTCATATTAAAACACAGGGCCCAACCTTCAGTCAGTTTCCACTTTTCCTGCGCTGCTAAGTTCTACTCAGAGCATATCCTGAGTTAGTGTCCACTTTCCCTGCACCTCTCAGTTCTGTACAGAGCCCGCTCTGAGTCAGTGTCCACTTTCCCTTCACTACTTGGTTCTGCACAGAGCCCGCTCTGAGTCAGTGTCCACTTTCCCTTCACTACTTAGTTCTGTACAGAGCCCGCTCTGAGTCAGTGTCCACTTTCCCTGCACTACTCAGTTCTGTACAGAGCCCGCTCTGAGTCAGTGTCCACTTTCCCTGCACTACTTAGTTCTGTACAGAGCATACCCTGAGTCAGTGTCCACTTTCCATTCACTACTTGGTTCTGCACAGAGCCCACTCTGAGTCAGTGTCCACTTTCCCTTCACTACTTAGTTCTGTACAGAGCCCGCTCTGAGTCAGTGTCAACTTTCCCTGCACTACTCAGTTCTGTACAGAGCCCGCTCTGAGTCAGTGTCCACTTTCCCTGCACTACTTAGTTCTGTACAGAGCATACCCTGTGTCAGTGTCCACTTTCCATTCACTACTTGGTTCTGCACAGAGCCCGCTCTGAGTCAGTGTCCACTTTCCCTTCACTACTTAGTTCTGTACAGTGCCCACCCTTGAGCCAAATTACCATAACTTGAAACCTCTTCTACAAAGCTTCTGAAAGTGGCATGATCAGGGGTCGAAAATAAATTTTGCTAAAAATGAATCAGAATGTTCAATATGACCATAGTTCATGTCTTACCTACTTTATTAAACATTTTCCCAAAAATCTGCCTTAGATTTCAGTTAATTATCAGTTTTATGCTCTATTTGAGACTTTTGACGCCATGAGTCCACACATTGAAAATGCACTGTAAAAGGCTATACCTGTGTTCATAGGACCCTCTTGATTGCCTCCCATTGCCACTCAAACATATTTTAATGTGCCCAATCCTCCAAATATCATATTATAATAATATTCTGAACTCATTTAAGTAGAAGTTAAAGTTTGGGAAAAATTGGACCATGCCACTTGAATAGCCATCCCCTATATTGTCCTGCCTATCCCTTCCCCAGGCTCAAATGAAGAAAAAAGAAGGAGGCTTATATGTGAGAAAGAACAACTTGTATGGCAGCTGTTGGATGAATAAAAAACAGATAACAAATGTGTACTTATTTTTCATTTTCTGTATTTGCATCTCGAGGAAAATAATAATTCCAGATGACTGGCTTACAAATAGATCCACCTCTACAATTACACACATGGTATTCAAATAACATAGCTTTATTTAATTACTCTCTGAGGTGTAATAATAAAACCTCATGATGCATTGAAGATTCTTCCACTTTTTTCCAATTCTCAGAGGGGATCTCCAAAATCATGCTATATGCCAAAAAAATTAGGTTAAAAATAACTTCTTTTTACATATTATGAGATCTATGGACACCAAAATCTCTACAGAAATGTGCATTTAGTACAATGTACGTGACATATCTCTTTATTCACATCTTGAGGAAATTCATTCAGTTATAGAGTGATGTCTTTCAAATGCTTCAAGATTTGTTCGCCATTTCCAAGTACAATATCATCTTTATTTAATTTACTCATTATCATCATGGACAACTGTAATATTCAACCAATTATATGCCCCACTGAACATTCTCATCTGTGAAATTCTTGTTAATATATATACATCAATTTATCTAATCTATAGTAGGGCCATTTGGATATAAAAGCAATAACTACATTGAAATTCATATTTGATGAATAAATTCTACCTTGAGAAAATCAGAATACAAAACATACAACAGTGAAGGCTTTGCCTGCACATCCTTGATACTCCTGTTTCTTTAGAGACCTCTATGTACACAGTGCTGTACAGCAATATAAATAGTGTTGACAAGTATATAGATACAAAGTTAACACTTTACTATATATAAGGTTGATTAGGTCTATTTGAGGCCTTGACATCAAGGAGTTGACATGACAATGTCTGGTATGCTTATTTACAAGTTCTCAGGCACTCATTCAGAAAACCCTTGGTATATTTATTTAAGCACTTGGTTATTGTGTAAAATACTATCTTTACAAACAAAGAGCATTTGAACATTCATGCCACTAACTCTAGGCATTGGGTACACTTTCTTGGTGAAATTTTCTCACCCTCGACGAGCTTAGTTTCTAACTCTCTACCATAGTGAATGAGTCACAAGGGAAGTTATGCATCCAGCCCTAAGTGGGAGGGGAGAGTTTTCCGCAAAAGAATGCAAGGGTCCAACCCATACATCTACTAGTCTGCCGGAGCCAGTTAAACACAACTGATTGTGGACATGACATATTCTCAAAAAAATATCAAAACACCCTATTTGCTTAGTCTTTTCAGGACCTTCGCTTTAAATGTTACAATGCATTTTGTCAACTTGAAGTATGAAGGCCCACAGGGTGTGTGATGAAAGAGTGCATTAGCACTGCAGAGATATTTACTGTCATCACATTATCAATTCTTCTGTGTGGCATTAGGCCCTCATGTACAGGCTCAATAAACGATTCGTTTATGATCATAGCAGGGTGCTATTGTCATGGTCAATAGAAGGCTTATTTGATCCATTCATATTAATATTGAGAAACTATTTCACAAGGCTCATCGAAAATACCACTTTAATACAGATCAAAAGTTCACTTTGCACATTGGCTGTTAGAAAACAGTCTAGATGATTTCAATGAAAACAAAAAAGCTATACGCAGTATCAACAAGCACAAGTTCAAATACAATCAGGACTAATATTTTATATACATCATTTTCACAGCACTTGCATTGCCATATTGAAAATGTCCAAAGAATTGGTCATTTTCTTCACAGGACTTTGATATCTACAAGAAAAACTAGAATTGTCATTTTCAGTTTGTTTGTCCTGTGTTGTTCAATTGTTACATAGAGGACACTGTAGTTATAGTAGTAAAACATTTGTAATTCTTGGCAAAATTGAAGTTGAGTCTCAAGATATCACTGCATTAATTTTTGCATTTAAGCAAATTTAAGATGCCTTAAAGGAACACTTTAAGTCCCTCAAAGTTTAGTAATGTCATATCAATGTCCCAGAAGGTCACATTAAGTGGTATTTACCTGACTTAAGTGTGTTTAAGGTGTCCCTTTTTAGTACATCTAAGGTACTTAAATGCAAACATTCATGCAGTATTGTACCGGGTAAATCTCAGAGTACCGCTTAGACTGAGACTATAGAGTTGTGACTCCCAACATGGGCTGTAGGCACACTGCAGGCTGCTGCCTTGTATCACAAAATAAACAACACACAGTCAGACAGATCGGGATCAGTTACGGGAGTGGTCATTGTTTAGCATGGGGGGGGGGGCCGTGAATTTTTTATGCCAGTGGGTCTAAAAGTTTTGGGTCCCCCACAGGCAGTTTGGTATTGAGGGTTGCCGACCACATTATGCCATTATAATGCAGAGGCTTTTTCACTAAGAGAGGTGTGATTCTTTTAGTCCCCCCCTCCACATTTTTTTGGTTTCCCCTTTTCAAATCCACCCCCCCCCCCCCGATTGCCAAAAAATGACCACTCCATAAACTGATGTTTCTTTGGTTTGGAAATCAGTCAAAAATACCAAGTTGCCATTCATATACTTTAGACTCAATTATGCCATCTCTTCCTTGAGTAAGCCTCGAGTACTTTTTCCCCAGTACCAAAATGAGTAATTATCATGGTAATCCTCACATGGACTTACTTTTGTAGACTTTCCTCAGACCTAGTTCGTTGCCAAAAAGACAACACTTCACAGGTATTATATTCCCAATCCTTCACATCCTCAATAATCACATTGGCTTAGCTCAGTACGGCTTCATTACTCAATTGCCCAATAGCATTGTCCATATTTTGTACAAAACAATCATCGCCTGGTCTCAGACTCCTTGGCTAATTGGGCCATATTCCTAGCACAGACAACAATACTGGGACTGATGATGTCTCACACTACTGGCTTCATCCAGCTAATATCCAGGTAGCAACCTTGGGTATGAACTCATACAGCGCTGGCCTCATACAAGCTTGTTCATTGTCATAAGGAACATCAAACAACACTTTGTAGATCCTTCCAAACCTTAATAATCACACTGTCTCAACTCCATAAGGTTTAACTAACAGCATTATAGTGACATATATAACACCATTTTAGTACTGGCCTCCATTGTAGGGCTGGCTTCCCCCTTTTTTAAGTGCAGAAAATTGAAATATGCAATCATCACCTAGTCATTCCTTGGTTAATTGTCCTACATTCCTGGCACACATAAACATACTGCACGCTGTTGACTGTTGGTATCCAGGTAACAACCTTGGGTATGTTAACTTCACACAGTGCTGGCTCCATGAACCCACAATCCAGGCACCGATGTGTATGCTACCCTCAGACTGTGCTGGCTTCATATTTCTAGTATCCAGTTAGCAGCCTTGGCTATGAACTCAGACTGCACTGGCCTCATAGGCCTTAAGCGCCAGGTTCTCCTGTGGCGCCGCCTTACAGCCCAGCTTACACCTCAGACACCCGAGGCAGCGCGTCCACACATCATCAAAGGCCTGCTTGAAGTCCTTACTGGCGTAGTGGTAAATAAACGGGTTCATACACGAGTTGGAATAGGCGAAGCAGTGGCAGAGGATGCGGTAGATCTCATAGATGTAGTGACTCGGCTGCTTGGCATAGTAAGCCACTAAGAGGTGAAGATGTAGCGGCAACCAGCACACCCCAAACACAACCACCACAATGATGACAATCTTTGTAGCATGTGAGGTCCGCTCTGCCGCGTGGACACACGGCCCGTTACACCCCCGCGGGGTCGTGCTGTGCCGGAACGACTCTGACCGCTTCCTCTTCAGGTACTTCAGGATAGACAGGTACAGGGTCATGATGGTGGCCAGCGGGAGGAGGTAAGCAAGGAAGAAGAAACACATGAAGATGTTGCGGCCATGTTGGATACTCTCTACAGCACAGTAGTAGTAGGGCTCTGTCTCCTCCTCTGGGGGAGCTATGTAGATATCCTTCACTCTGTATACAAACAGTATAGGAGTGTTCCCCAGCAGCATGACCGCCCAGATCACACTTATAAACACAATCACATTCCGCTTTGTTCTGATGCGGGACGTGGTAGAGAAATGCACCACAGAGAGGAACCTTAACGCTGATATCAACACTAAGGTGTAGACCGTCACGTAAACCGTCACATAGAGCAGAAACTGGGACAGTTTGCACATGATGTCTCCCATCTTCCAGTTATCTGCCGCGTAGTGATACGCCACGAACGGCACGCACACCGTCAGAAAGGTCAGGTCACAGAAGGCCAGATTCAGCAGTGAGAGGTTAATAGTCGTCCTCATGTGAGGCTTGGATAGGATTACGAAGGCAACAATTACATTCCCGACAATCCCCACACTGGTAATCATCCCAAACAGGATGGGGACGGTGCGCTTGTAGAGGATGACATGGAAGTAGTAGTCCCAGTCCTCCATAGGCTCCTGCTGCAGGAGGCCGCGCTGGGTGCAGTTTGACATCACGATGTTGGACGTCGCCGATGATGACGTCACGTCACTGCAGTTACTGCTGACGTCATACTCCTCCCACGACATACTCACTGAGGGATGATGACGTCACGGATGACCTCACTATTGACGTTAGGTTGCTGCTTAATCCACTGAAATGGCTGAGGTCTTGTGAGGATGACGTCCCTGTGATGACACCACAGCCTCACTGATGAGCTGCCAGATCACCTCGTTACATCATTTACTTCCCATTATCGTCCACCTGTTAAAGAGAAAAAAAGTAATATTAGATCAAATTTATGATCATGGCTAGGTCTACTGACAGATTAGCTGTCAACGTATTCAATAACAGTTTTCTGTATCCATGCATATAGATAATGCCTGTATAGAAACATGAAAACTTGTACAATGCTAATACGATGGTATCGTTCGAAGCTACAGGATTTGAAGCACCTCATCAGTAAGTTCTGAAAATCGTAAAATGGCCATATCATTTCTGTCACCCAGCAATATTTGCCAGAGACTTTGATGTGTGAACAATATTGCAAGTTATTACCAACTTCAGTTCCAAAGTCAATGTAATGTTTCAGCAAACGCAGAACAATGACTTTGTCCATTTGCTCTTTGTCCTTAGCCCAAAGCCCTGCACCTAATTTAACTGCTGACTCAGCTTACTTTACTGATTCCCCATGGGCTTCTTTACTCACTCTGACCAAACAGCGCCGCCCCTGAGCTGCTCCAATAAAGGAAGCTGCTACCCACCCTGCACTGTTACTGTAATAAACTGCCCACACACACAGCTGCACCCCAACGTGTTGATCTATGGTTTAACTGCTACCCCACCTAAGCTGCTCCCTAGTCCTAATTGGTTCTTAAACCCAAGGCTTATTGCTTCACTCAAGGATGCTGACAAACCCTAAACCCCTCTTTTTACATTGTTTCATTATTCAACCTGCCCATATGTCTTTATCCCCTTCTTTCTTGCCTGCAATGTAGCTTCATGTGTCTTTTTGTTTGATTTACTCAATGGAGACCTCTGGCAGCCATCTTCAAGTTGACTGTCAGTGCCCTGTCAGGTATGTGTGCATGACAATAATGTGTTGGCGGTCTGGAGGAGAGACCTGTCAGAGGTCTTCATGTAGACTAGATGAAGTGCCTCCAAGGGTGAGAACAGGACAATATGGATGAGGTACCTTACATGTAGGCATTGCCACAACAATCAATACTTAATCATTGATTGACTGAATTAAAACCTTACATGTAGTTATTGCAACAGCAAATACAAAACTTAATCACTGAGTGTCTAAACTGCACAGTTTTCAACCTGTCAGTGATCTTAATTTTGACTGAATGGGTTGTGTAGGTAAAGAACCTTCTCCACAGGACCCTATGATTGTACATTATTCATGAACACCAACCGAGGGTGGGTTTGATGGAGACAAGCTTCTGTGAATATTTACAGTAGGCTGCAGTGTCAGTCCGTTGTCAATTCCCTGTCCAAAGTGTGGGTATGGCTTCTCGGTGCCCTGTCTGGGGGGTTTGTATGACTATGATGTATTGAGAATGTGGAGGGGAGACCTGTCAGTGATCCTCAAGCTGACAGTGTGAGCGGCTTACTGTAGTGAAGGACAGGGAGAAAACTGGATATCATATCCGTAGCCTGAATGAGGGTTACTTCAGCTGCTTTTAAAGTGTCATTGTATAGCTACATAGTAGTGCTGCCTAGTAATATGTCGACAATACTGTAGACCACCTGATCTCTCCTATTTTGCGTACAGATTTGTAGGCGGGATCTAGCATGCTGGGGGGCGGGATCTACATGCAAAACAGGGTGAAAGGTAACCTGAACTGGCCAGCAATTGGGGGGGGGGGGGGTTAACCCACGTATACACTGTCCCTTTAATTACCTCTGTAAGAGAGAACAGCCAGCAAAACATGTTATATTGCTCCTGACTCTATATATGCAGAGCGCCAGGTTTTCAAATTTGTAGTTATTGATGGTGATATGCCTAGATAAATAATTGAACTCACCAGGGCTTCATTTATACATCTTAGTGAATAGTACTTAGCATACTAGCAGATCCTCAAGGGAATAAGTAAATAGCCATTTTTTGCCCTACTTGCCATACTATGATCATGATATTGGACAATCTTAGTTAGCAATTCACTAATGCTGCAATTTACCATAATGCAACACCACGGTAGGCATCTTGCACTAATGCAGTGATGATGAGTTATTCCTGTAACTAAATTTGTGAAACATGAAGTCATAGCTATCCTTAAATGTTGTCTTCCTACAGTTTGTTGATCTGTAAAGTAACCAAAGCACCTCCTTTCTTCACCAACCCATGAACCTTTACTGATTATATCTGTATGGCTTCCTACCTATTAGCCCTCCACAATTGAACCATTAAACTATGCTGGTGGTGCCTGTAAGGCTTCATTTGTATTTGAAAATACCTACTTAAGAGCGCAAGACTTTATAAGACTTCAGCACTGATGCTGTGCTGCATATACATAGCTAATTAAACAGGTCACAAAGGAGGTTTGAAAGGTTGAACTTTAACAAAACATAATTGTGATAATTCAATATTCTACAATAAGGCTTCAAAGCTCCTCCTTATCATAATTCACTATTGCCTTCTACTAGCTCACCAGCAGTATAAAGGTGTACACATTGGTGTTTATTAGATTAGGTAGTCTGTATATTCCAAATTAAACCCTGAGGAATGCGAAGCAAAATCACCTTGCATTTGGACCCAAGTTCCCAAAGCCTTCTGAACACCTCTTAGTGACTTTTGCCTATACCCACAACACCTGTGTCCATGGGTATTGCAGGAAACAGGTGATGAAGGTCAGTTACAAGTTATAAGGCCTTTATAGTTGCCATGAAAAATACAATTAAGGATAGCATTAAAAAATTGTGTAATGTAGGAAATGGTGGGTATTGTTAGAAAGTGATTTTCTGTTGTTGATATAGTATAATGATGACCTTTAAACTGTCCTAGTGTCCGGACAGCAATGTGTCCATGCTAGGTTTAACTGGTTTGCTCACACAGTAAGACAGACTGAAAACCTCCTCCTGCTACTGACGGCTGGAACTGTCACTGACAGTTAATTAATCCTGTAAGAGGGTGGAGCACACCTGAAGGGCTTCATTTATTATAAGGCAGATTGAGAAAATCGCTGTCACTGTCCAAGAAGGGATCCCTCACTGTATTATTTCTCACTGAACCTGCAGTCCAACATGTGTCTAACACTTTAAAGACAGCATAGCTTTGGCATTGTTCTTGAAAATATCCCTGGCCAGTTGCCCTTCAGGGGTGCATCAACCCAGCAATATTGGAATGTCGTATGAGCGCAGTGCTAGCTGCATTAAAGCATAACTGCAATATGCGGACCAATAGGCATTATGGAATAAAGAACTATGCTACCCTCCATAGGTTACTCTGTCCGAAAGTAGGGTGCACTTGGTGGTTTACTCATAACTAGAATAGAACACTAAGAAGCAGCGTGGCCCTGCTGTATAACTTCTGACTCTATGTGCAGACCATCATGTCTCTAAACCCTTGGTTGCATGTAATTAACGTTTTATTTTTTATTGAATACGCCATTGCCATGACAAGGGAGGCTGTATTTTCCTGTCCTAATCCATGGCCGTATTTCATAGCCTTATGATGTCACCAAAATGATGGGTTCAACGGCATAGAAAGGCCACTTTAGGATTCAGAATTTTAACAATTTAAAAAGAAATGCCAAGGGCTGCTTATTTTAGTCTGTTGAGTAGATTGTGAAATACGGCCCGAGGTCGACTCATGAAATAACCCAATGATTGGACTGTAACATGTAAACCTTTGTCTATTTAATGCACAGGTGATAGAAAGTCTCATCTGACATGATGTAACCCTACCAAAGCCTTTTATCAAACATCACTTTGTAAAATTGGTGAGAACCCATACTTAGACCTCCAATTAGGTACTGTAATAGAAATGGCTAGTGGATAAGTATGTGTCCGTGTCTCTGCTGACAACTATACATGAGTAATAGACAGGTACATTACTGTACTTATTACTTCCTAATTAGGTCTCTTGAGCATGCAATTAGGCACTGAATGGGCGGCTTTAGGTCCTACTTTTACAGTTGTACAATGCTAGGCTTAACTGAGTTGTGTAACAGACTTAAAGGTGCTACAGGTCACCTAGGTGCTACTGGGGCACTCCCACTTTTAGTCAGGCAGCAGAGCGAATAAACTTGAGTTTTACATATATACCCAGAAAAGGTGTTAATAGGGTTTCAGGCAATACTGAGTCTATGGGCATCCACCTGTTGTTGCCTGATTGAACTTTTAACCACTGAACATGGAAAGGCCCATAGCCTAACACCTCGGTGCAATATACCGCTGGTGTGTGTGGCTTTGACAGCTGTAGGCAGTAATCATTGTCCACAGGTACACAAGTGAACGTATAGGGGCAGAAGTAAACCGTTAATGGTAGCAGATTTTGCCTTGCCTATGCCTTAACCCTTTTCAGGACGGCATGATACCATAATGCACTGTACCCTTGGTGGGCATTGTGAGTAGTATAGTATGTATCGGAACGGGACTATAGTTAAGTACTGTTTATTACTCAATCGACATGCAGCCAATCAGAGGCCTCCATTTGGTCACGTGACCCCCTCATTTGCATAATTACGTAATAGGCCACGCCCCCTCATTTGCATAATTACGTAATAGGCCACGCCCCCTTGATCACCAGCCAATCAGGGCCGCCATTTGGTCACGTGACCCCCACGTGACCCCCTCATTTGCATAATAGACCACGCCCCCTTGATCACGTGACCCCCTCATTTGCATAGTAGACTACGCCCCTTTGATCACCAGCCAATCAGTGGCTTCCATTTGGTCAGGTGACTCCCTCATTTGCATAATCATGGATCACGTGACCCCCTCATTTGCATAATAGGACCACACCCTCTTGGTCACGTGACCGGAAGCGCTCTTTATTTAGAAAATAGGCCACACCCCCTTGGTCACGTGACTTGACCCCCTCCCTCATTTGCATAATATAGACAATAGACAGACTACGCTTCCCTTTTGGTCACATGACTTGGACTAGCTAATGGGAGGCTTCTATAAGGGGCGAGGGGAGGGGAGGGGGGGAGGGGGGCACTTTAAGATGCATGGGGAGGGGAGGGGGGGAGGGGGGCACTATTTATGGGGTGGGCGGGCACTTGGGGGGGAGGGGGGGCCTTTGGGGTCTGCTCGGGAGAAAAAAAAAAAATTATCTGATCTCTAGGGAATCGCTTCCTCTCTACCCCCCTTTAGGGGGGTAGGGAGGAGGCGAGTCGGAGGTGACTGTAGAGGAGTTTTTTGGTGACTTGATGCCTTTCAAACGACTGTGCTGATAGTTGATGAATTCGACTTTTTGACTTGAATATTTCATGCGACTTTGTGACTTGTAAGCGAAAGCGAAAGCGACTTTGCGACCCGTAACCCTTTAAATAAAGAGGTGACTTTGTAACCTCAGGGGGGAGATCCTTCTACACCCCCACGGAGTAGAAAGGATCTCGGTTGATTGACTGTACTTTGACTTGTTGTTGTAAACAAAAAAAATAAAAAATAAAAATAAATAAATAAAAAAATCAATGAATAGAACGACCCCCTCATTGCTAACAAAGGAACGACTTTTGAATTACACAAATGACCCTCTTTTTGTAGGGGTTAGCGGTAACTCGACTTGAATTAGAGTATTAGGGAGAGCAAAACGCGACTACACACCGTCTTAGACTGTCGTCTTACGGCCCGGATAACAATAACCCTAGTTACCTCGGTTACTGTTGCTCAAGAGACGGCGATGGATCTGGTCACGTGGATACTGAAAGAAGGTCTACCTATAACCACCACGCTAGTTTGAACGCGGCGGGTATGAGTCATCATGGGGCCCTTGACGGGTGGGTCCTCCCCATGCAGCCGTATGTCGAATTTAAGAAATGCCCATGTCACACGTCACTAAGGGAGAAAACGTTTTTTGAAAATATTTAGAACCCGAATTTGAGCATTCTGGTACATTTTTAAGGACCCAGACACTGCAAAGCCGAGTACCATCCAAGAGAAAAAAAAATTTGGCGAAATGTTTAGGCTTGAAATGGCACTTTTCTGATGCACTCTTTTAACATTTTTTTTTTCCTCATGTCACTATGGTCCATGGCACATGTGGGACTCAAGAAATGCCACATGTCCCATGTCACTTAGATGTCCGTGCCCGTGTCGTCGTATCGAATTTTAAGAAAATGCCCATGTCACCATATCGAATTTAGGGGTCTAGTGACATCAGCATGTCCGGCTATCCTCCACAAATTTAGCTCTAAAATGTTTACTTTTTTTTTTTGGGCTGATTTTTCATCATTTTAAAAAAAAACAATAGGTTGTTTGAAATGTTTGCTGTTGTAAATAGAAACAAAAACAAAACAAAGCGCATGGTAAGATTATGTCACATTGCAAGTGGCGGGTCCGCTCGAGGCTTATTCAGCCTCTTCGTGGATCCGCGACTGCCAATGTGATCATATACTAATCACCGGTGTTTACGGTATTATATACTAAGGTATGAGACGGGTCTTACAGAAAAGGTGTCTAAAGAGCCCTGTGACCTGATTGAAATGACGTCAGCGCCGTCTGCTCGTCAGTGCCCGGCTGTTTTTGGCGCGGGTTGACATCAGATTTGTACCGTACTGTCGCGATTAAGAGCTCTGAGGGAGGGCTTTTCAATTCGGTGAAGTTCTTACTCAGGAGCTATATACAAGCCAGGCGCTGGCGCTTATTCAAAGTCGCGATTTTAGTGCTTGAGAAAAAACATTTGGAGGCTCTTATACTCCGGCGCTTATAAAAGACCGGCACGCTTTTCAACACTAGTTGCTTTATCGCGACCGTACGGTATGACTTCGGTGTCAAAAGATCCCAAACTCCAAATAAGGAAGTGAAACGACGTCGTCTGTCTACCTCGTGCGCGTCATAGCGTCGTCGAAAAAAGTGTGACGTCAGCATCTCTCAGGCGGCTAGGAAGTCAGTTCGACAAAATGGCTCACGGAGTGAACTTCGTGGCCGTTTCTCGATCTATGATCGATGCGGCCGTGGAGAAGGAATTCGTAGCCGTGCAACAGAGAGAGGAGGCGGAGAGACAGAACTTCGTGGCCGTTTCTCGATCTATGATCGATGCGGCCGTGGAGAAGCAGTTCGTAGCCTCGCTACAGAGAGAGGAGAGACAGCGGACTGCTGCTGAAGCAGAGGGTGTGGTGGATGAGCTGATCGAGAACGTCGCTGATCAACTCATCCGCCGGTGCGTGGAGCAGGTCAAGCAGCAAGTCTGCATGGAGGAAGGCTTACCGCCCGCCGTGCTGGAGGAGCTGCTGAAGGACTGCCACGCGTTATGACCACGCCCTCCGCTTCAGCAGCAAGGTCCCTGCGACCCTCTCTCTACCAAACGGTCCTTTTAAGGACCAACCACTGATCACAAAAGTTGAAAATCAATCTCAATATAATATACGCATCAGAAAAACCCTAATACGCTATACACTGAAACCCTGTTGAGTAGGTAGATCGAGTTGGGCATTTTTTTTTAGGAAGAGCAATCAGGTCATCGTGTGGAGATCATCAGGTGTCCTGTGTGTGTGTGTGTGTGTGTGTGTGTGTGTGTGTGTGTGTGTGTGTGTGTGTGTGTGTGTGTGTGTGTGTGTGAATTTTATACATATACAATTATTCATTCCTTTCAGCAAGAAAATTAGCTCAATGTAATCATATGATTTTAACTGCCCTACTTATCAGAGCCTTGACGACATCTGACCGCCCCCCTTTTCAAGATCTAAATGGAAATTCACCGCCACCGCTTTTCAGAGTACTGCAGCGCCATTACCTAATTCTTTTTGTATGTGAAAAAAAACAAAAAAAAAACAGCACTGATAAGGGGTTTAATTAGACAGATATTGGTTTCTACACTATCAAAAAAATAAAACCCTCAGCGCTTTAATGCTAAAGGTGGCAATAGTGCTTTAATGCGCTACGCCCTTTGTCGATATGCCAGTGTATGCATGCATGCAGCCCTGGTGAGGAACTCTGAGTGCCGCATTCATGACTTATGACGACAACGGGCACTGCACATTAAAGCGCTATGCGACTATTAAAGGGTTAGATCCAGTCTTGCTACAGGCATCCAGAATGCTATACCCAGAGTTGGTGGTCTGGTCCAGACTGCTGTACACAGATTGTAGACGGGATGGCGGGTTGCTGCCAGACTATCCCTCTGGTACGATATGCGGCTGGCGCGGCCGAGCCTGTCTTATATGATGCTGAGTCTAACTATGTATTAGATACCCTACGAGTAACTGAGAGTATGTCAAAATAATCACGGCAAACTGACTGGCGTCTTCATAGGATCATAGGGTGGTTATTATTACATAACTCAGTAACCTTTGGTTATGTGTTAGATAGAGTACACTTGGACACGGTTATTCCATATACCCACTGCCCCACAGGGTCAAGACGAGGTGATTTAAATAATAAGACCCAGACGGGTAAAATAGCCAAAGTCAACAATGACCTGTTTTTTTTTTTTTGGTTTTTTTTTTTAGCCAATATGGACAAAGAGACACGGGGTGCTGTACACAGGTTGTGGACGGGCTGGTGGGTCACTGCCAGACTATCTCCCTGGTCCGATATGCAGCCGGCGTGGCCGAGCCTGTCTTATATGATGCTGAGTCTAACTATGTATTAGATACCCTACGAGTAACTGAGAGTATGTCAAAATAATCACGGCAAACTGACTGGCGCCTTCATAGGATCATAGGGTGGTTATTATTACATAACTCAGTAACCTTTGGTTATGTGTTAGATAGAGTACACTTGGACACGGTTATTCCATATACCCACTGCCCCACAGGGTCAAGACGAGGTGATTTAAATAATAAGACCCAGACAGGTAAAATAGCCAAAGTCAACAATGACCTGTTTTTTTTTGTTTTTTTTTAGCCAATATGGACAAAGAGACACGGGGTGCTGTACACAGGTTGTGGACGGGCTGGTGGGTCACTGCCAGACTATCTCCCTGGTCCGATATGCAGCCTGCGTCGCCGAGACTGTCTTATATGAGGCTGAGTCTAATTATGTATTAGATGTGCTACGAGTAACTGAGAGTGTGTCAAAATAATCACGGCAAACTGACTGGCGACCTCATAGGTCAGTTATTATTACATAACTATCATTACATAACTCAGTAACCTTCGGTTATGTGTTAGATAGCGTGCACTTGGACACGTTTATTCCATGTACCCGCTGCCCCACAGGGTCAACACGAGGTGTTTAAATAATAAGACCCAGACGGGTAAAATAGCCAAGTCAACAATGTCCTGTTTTTTTTAGCCAATATGGACAAAGAGAAACGGGGTGCTGTACACAGCTTGTGAACGGGGTGGCGGGTCGCTGCCAGACTATCCCCTGGTCCGATATGCAGTAAATTTTCTGCACCGTGTGACAACGACCGATCAGCTACCAACCTATTTTTGGTTATTTTTCTATTCAGTTTTTGATCAGCGCACTTTATTATCGTGGTTTTTTTTTAAAATTTTTTAATCATAAATAATATGTAGACTTGGAAAAAAAAAAGAGAGCTGACATGTCGCTGTTTTGTCACTAAACCCAAAGACCCACCCACCCCGTAGGAAGGGTGGACGTTTGTGAACGTTCCCTTAGGTCTCTATTCTTTATTTATTGTGTGGCCCCTAAAGAGGGGCCAACCAACTGACACTGTCAGTTGGTTAGTAGATGCTACTCAACATGGGCGTAATTAATTACACCTAGTGTTGAGAAACAACATGACTGAGCTCAAAAGGCCCCCGTTGGGTGGGGGCCCTTGTGGCACAACGAGTTGGTTTGTTTTTTCAGATTACCGACTCGGCGAGAGTTTCTGCCTATGTATCTTTTATAAAGCCTTAGATATGGTGTGGTATTTTTCATCTCGCTATAGTTTAGTTGGTATTCAAAGAAACTGCCTCATTTCTATCAGAAATACACAATATTGAATTGTTTTTATATTTTAATATATTCAGAAGCACACTTTGTTGCCTATATAGCTCATTATGCGTTGAAATGTTCGCGAGCATCGTAGGAATGTACAAATCCCCTATTGTGGCGCCATCTGACGAAAGAGCAAGGAACTATACGTGACCTGAACCCCGCCCTCAGCGCGTTCGTTATTCGCATCTTTGACAGCGACTAAGAGACGCTCAAACTGTCTCTTATTTAGTTTGAACTTATCACAAATTTGTCTTTGATAGGTCGTAGATCGACTTCTGACTTTTTAGTTAGAATAAAAAACAAGTGACGCCGCCACAGACCAGCGCATTAACGCGCTCCGCCGTCTTCAGAGGGCCGAGTCTATAGTACAGTAGATTCTACTGTGTACTTACACTAACAGTGCTACATATACATACCTGAGTCATAAGTGGGTTTTTTTTTGTTGTTTTTTAGGGGAAAAAAAGTGATCTACTCACCCAAACCGCTATTAGTAGGTAACCTGTATGACCCATGCCGCAAACATCTGCCTCGTGACTGATAGTGTACCGGTGGTGAAGTGCTGTTGCAAGAACAATTGAGGCTCTTTATATAGCTGAGAGAGCGAATGGACTAATCTTGTTTTCACCTTGAGCCCCACCCTATTCCAGAGAGGGTATCAAAAATCGCATGTACACGTATATGGGCTTATAGCTGGTGAATAGATAAGGCGGGGCACCTGTGTATACTAAGACTCCAGGGGGCGTTTTAACGACAGGTGTGACGCGCCAGCCCGTGGAGGGAGCTTTTTTGTTTTTCACCTAGAGAGCGTATACAAAGCCTACAGGGGGTGATTAACGCCAGGTGTGACGCGCCAGCCAGTGGCCGGATCACCTCATCTTCTAAGCTTTTGTTTTCACCTAGAGAGGGGATCGAGAGTGTATACAAAAAACTACAGGGATGTTTAACGCGGCCAGCTGCCTACATGCTATAGTCTAAGCCTGTTTTCAGCTAGAGAGGGATCTACATCACCTAAGCCCTTTCCACCCTTAAATCGATCTGATAATTACCATAAAGAAGAGTAATGCGCGTTACATGTATATGGGCTTATAGCTGAGTAAGAGCTTAAGATGCTAGTCAACTGTGTATGCAAAAAAACAAACTACAGGGGGTGTCTAAAGTCGATTGTCATGCGCCAGCGGGCGGACAGAAGTCTGCCACTCTAGCTGTGACTACAAGCGCGTGCGTGTGGTAGACAGCTTAAATCAAACACGAGTTAAGCTCCTTATAGCTTCCTACTGTCTGCGGATTCGAGTCTTTTGTTTTTTTCATGTATTTCCTCGGAGGGTCGAACAGGATTAAAGATGTAACGAACCCGCGCCTACACAGGTAGACAGCCGGTCGCCTTCCTAGTGAGAGTTTTCCTCCTGAGTTAAGAAGCTTATCTCGGAGCCTAGTACATAAGCGAGAGTGAAACATGAGTCCCACACACTTCTTCAACCACCTTCAGCATGGCGTCATCAGGAATCACTCTACGTTCTACCGAATGTGAGCAATCCCAACACTACTACAGAGCCGCGACAACACCACATGAGGAGACGTCCATGTTTACTGATGAGTCAACAAGTAGCAAGGTGGAGGTTGGTTTTTATCAAGATTCGTACGGGTGGCTGGAAAGTGTGAGGGCTACTTCTGCAGCTAATGCTGCTGCTCGTGCAAAACGTGAAGCTCGTAAGGTGGAAGTTGGTTTTTATCAAGATTCGTACGGGTGGCTGGAAAGTGTGAGGGCTACTTCTGCAGCTAATGCTGCTGCTCGTGCAAAACGTGAAGCTCGTATCGCTGTTCGTGCTACACATGCAGCATACGAAGTTGCCAATGCTGCTAACAACGTTGCTGTTACTCTCACCGCTGCTGCTCGTGCTGCTAATCTTTTTGCTACTGTTTCCGCTCTTGCTACCGATGCTGCTGCTACTGATGCTGCAACGTCTGCTAAAAGTGTCGCTGTTGCGGCTGCTGCTAGGGCTAATGCTATTAATGCTTGTACAGCTGCTAAAAAAATAGCCTGTTTTGCTTATGCTAGTCGCAGTGTCGCTGTTACGGCTATGACTGATGCCCATGATGCTAAGTTACAGGCTTTTGCTTTTGCTGAAGATGCTGTTGATGCTCAAGATGTTGCTGCTGCTGCTGCTACTGCTGCTGATGAGGCTGCTGCTGCCGCTGCTGCTGCTGCTGATGATGCTGCTGCTGCTGCGGCTGATGCTCTAGACACCTATGACGCTGCTGCTCTAGACACCTATGACGCTGCTGCTGCTGAAGATACTGCTGCCGCTGCTGCTACTGCTGCTGCTGAAGATGCTGCTGCCGCTGCTCTAGACACCTATGACGCGGCTGCTGCTGCTTTTGCTGAAGATACTGTTGATGCTGCTGCTGCTACTGCTGCTGCCGCTGCTGCTACTGCTGCTGCCACTGCTCTAGACACCTATGACGCTCCTGCTACTCCTGCTCTAGACACCTATGATGCTGCTGCTGCTGCTGCTGCCACTGCTCTAGACACCTATGACGCTCCTGCTACTCCTGCTCTAGACACCTATGATGCTGCTGCTGCTGCTGCTGCCACTGCTCTAGACACCTATGACACTCCTGCTACTCCTGCTCTAGACACCTATGATGCTGCTGCTGCTGCTGCTGCTGCTGAAGATGCTGCTGCTGCTGCTGCACTAGTCATCTATGACGTGGCTACTGCTCTAGACACTTATGACGCGGCTGCTGCTGCTGCTGCTGCTGAAGATGCTGCTGCTGCTGCTGCTCTAGACACCTATGACTGAAAACATAGTAGGCGTTATTTACAAACACTGCTGTTACCTATGCCTAAACTTAGTAGGTCTTATTTACAAACAAGAGAGCCACGTGGTGTTGTTTACAAACAAAGAGAGCCACGTGGTGTTGTTTACAAACAAAGATAGTCACGTGATGTTGTTGTGGTCTATCATGTCAATGAAGGGGTCACGTGATCAAGGGGGCGCGGTCTATTATGCAAATGAGGGGGTCGCGTGACCAAATGGCAACCTCTGATTGGCTGGTGATCAAGAGGGCGTGGCTTATTATGCAAATGAAAGGGTCACGTGATCAAGGGGGCGTGGCCTATTATGCAAATGAGGGGGTCACGTGACCAAATGGAAGCCTCTGATTGGCTGGTGATCAAGGGGGCGTGGCCTATTACGTAATTATGCAAATGAGGGGGCGTGGCCTATTACGTAATTATGCAAATGAGGGGGTCACGTGACCAAATGGAGGCCTCTGATTGGCTGCATGTCGATTGAGTAATAAACAGTAGTTAACTATAGTCCCGTTCCGATACATACTATACTACTATTGTGCACCAATACTGCATTGATGCACCATGGAAACAAATGTCATATTTTAGCAAGATCAGTCCTTAAATAGTTTTCCTGCAAACATGGATGTGCCCGGAGCTTATAAAAGGGTAGGCAAAGCTTTGCATTACATGATCTTTTATGAGGAATGCAGGAACTGCCAGGACAATGACGTGGTGGATTAAGCATGAGTAGTCAACGCATGATACAAATGCATGTGACCCAAATATGTAAAGGCAAAAGGGATGGTGGTGA
Organism: Harmothoe impar; assembly: GCA_947462335.1. NCBI lineage: Eukaryota > Metazoa > Annelida > Polychaeta > Phyllodocida > Polynoidae > Harmothoe > Harmothoe impar. The sequence continues at coordinate 7,640,114 of OX381719.1, read as the reverse complement.
GGATTTTTTTTTTACAAACATTTATCTTTATTTCTGAGCAGTTAATAAGGTTCACATACATCCAGATATGAATCATAATTGTGCTGTGGGCGCACTCCCATATGTAATAATGAGATCCCAGTGTATAGAGTTATATATATATAATTTAACAACTCAGACCAGAAAGGTTCCCCTCCTCCCACGCAAATTAGGTGAGTGGAGGATCTTCTCGGGGAACCCTTTCCTTCACAGGAAGATTAGTGACACTTACAAACTATGTCCTGGTCCTGTTTAGACCAAGATGCTTTAACCTTAAGTTTGGTTACAAAATATAAATTTGATCACATTAACATATACATTTTATGACATTGACAAATTAATGGAGAATCATAGGTACCTCTCCTTCTAGCCAAAATTTTCTGTCTCTCTTAAAGCTAGCATGGGTGGGTAAGAGGTGTGTAGGTGGGGGTAATGCATTCCAGATCATAGTACCATAGTGCTCAACCGACCTGTAGTATACATCCGTATGAGGTGTGTGTCTAAACAAAATAGGACCGACATGTGCTCTGGTGGGAATATTTCTATTTACCGTGTAATCAGGGTTTTGGGCTCTCTTGAACATAAAATTTTCAAGATGTGCCTTTCTTCTGTGACTTAACATAGGAATCTTAGATCGGGCATGTACCACCTCAGTATTAGTAAGATGATCAACCTTCAGGCATATTTTGAGATATCTGTTCTGCGCATACTGGAGATCGTCAAGAATATATGTGGCTGCTGAGCAAAACAATTGATCTCCATTATCAAAATATGGCAGAATTTTAGACTTGTAGATTTTAAAAGCTATACCCTTAGTCATTGATGATCTCAAATTTGCCAACACAAATGTCTTATGGTTAATAGATTTCAGTTGTTGTTTAACACGTAAATCATATCTCAGATGAGAATCCAAGAATACACCCAAATACTTGTACGACTGAACAACCATTAGTTTTGTATCGTTTAAAAACAAATTCAAGTCCATGGCATTTAGTTTCCTTTTGGACGCTGTAAAGGCCATCACCTTGGTTTTTCCTGTGTTTACCGTTAATTTGTTTTGGAGACACCATAGGCCAAAAATATCGATACTTGACTGGAGGTTTTTGTAGATGTTATCCAAATTTGTGCCAGAGTCAAAAATAACAGTGTCATCGGCATATAGCTTGATATTTGAGTTTTTAACACATTTAGGCAAGTCATCCACGTATAATAAAAATAGCAAGGGCCCCAATATTGAGCCCTGGGGGACACCGCAGACCACTCCCAGGGGATCCGACAAAGTATGATTTACCCTAGTCTTTTGAACCCTATGATCTAAATAGCTATTTAACCATTTTAAATTATTATTTCTTACACCATAATTTTCGAGTTTGTCGGATAGTATGGAGTGGTCCACGGTGTCAAAAGCCTTGCTTAAGTCAAAAAAAACAGCCACAGCCAGCTTTGCTACATTTAAATTACGGGATATGCAATCCGTAAAGTCAGCTAGGGTTGCGATTGTTGACTTCCCCGCTCTAAATCCTCCTTGGTGGGGAGACAATATATTAAATCTTGACAAGAAATTCATAATATGTTTGTGAACAAGTTTTTCTATGAGTTTACATGGGGTAGGTGTCAGCGCAATGGGCCTATAATTTCCAACATGTTTTGGGTTTCCAGATTTATAAATAGGCACTATAGTAGCAATCTTCCATTTTCTAGGCACTGTATTGGTTTTGAAAGAACAGTTAAATATTTCCGTTACCTTTTCAGTTACATGTAAAAATGCATCCTTAATGACCATGTTTGACATATTATCAATCGCTGACGATTTCCTTGTATCAATTTGTTTGATTACAGCTCTGACCTCATTACTAGTGCAGTTAAAATCAAGCAGGGATTCATGTACTCTCTCGTCGTAAGGTTTCCATACATCATGCATGTCATGTGATAGGCTAGGCCCTATATTCGCAAAGAAGGTATTGATATGGGTAGCAACATTGGACTCATCAACAGGGGTATTACTTTCATTATCAATTAATTCAACAGTTGCATGTTTGGGTGAGTCAGGAATTAACTTCTGGATTTTGCGCCAAAATTCGGTGGAGTTTCCTTCACTGGCTTTTAGTTCATCTCTAATAGCTCTTCTTTTGACAGCCCTAGCGTATTTATTACCCTCTCGTTTGGCTTTTTCTGCCCTAGCTCTATCCACATCAAGTCCAGTAGCTTTGGCTTTGGCCAGTAGGTTGTTTTTATCACGGAGTACATTAATCATGTGATCAGTCACCCATTCTTCTCTTTCTTCAGGAATATTAAACATTTTAATTGGACACATTTTTTGGATTGAAGCAGTTATAGCCTCTGAGTTCTTATGAATGTCCCTGTCAACCACTCTACAATATATAGTAGTACACACATCTGTGACATCACGCAACAGAATCATAAAGGAGCCATATCACATCCATGCTGTCATAATGTACTGGTTCTTTCACTATATTCGATTTTCTCTTGAGTCCTGCAATTATTATCAGTTTGAGCAGTAATGCTGAATCAAACACTAGACACTGTGAATAGTATCTGACAGTCGGGTACTGAGGGAGCAGGAACCAGTGCTCACCTTCTGCCCTACCATCCGTCATCCTTCTTTGTTGAATATAAAATGCTATTCTCATCAACAATTACAGGTAATGATGTAGCAGGTATGACACATAGTTAAGGTCAGGCCGCTTGGACCCTTCTCTATCTATCTTTTTATTCATGGTCAGCATCTTCGATCCTACTCTATTCTAGATCATGATGATAATGAAATATTCACAATCCATCTATCAACCCAGATTCCATAGGAAGAACATGTCAGAGACATTTGAAGAACTGCTGTATTGATAACGTCAATTTGACATCCCAAAATCATTATATTGATGTTAGCACATGGTCACTAGTTTATCTTTGATTATATCTCCATTATTGCTTATATTCAAATATCGATGTTAGCCTGCCTCACAGAATTAATCAAATATCAGACATTCCCAGGTTTTGAGCTTTTCTAAATTGCTTTATTCACATTAGGTCTGTTTTATCGTTATCGAATTCAAAGTTCTTTTTTCACACAATACAGAAGTCTACCCTTGTCATGAATCAAGTTATCTGATCCACACAACAGCAAACATCCAGTTACAAATGAGCTTTAAAACAGTGTGTAATAAACTACTATTACAAATGAGTCAAAATGATCTGTAGATATAAAATGCAATATAATACTTCAGCTCATTGTGCTTTAAAACAGCACAGACTTTTAAAACAAATATCTACCGGTGCCACATCTACCTTCTTCATGATAATTATTTGTGACGGAAATGACTGTCTGTGTATTATGTGAAAAGCTAATTAGGATATTTGAAGACTGAGTTCAGAACTTTCACCTTACTCTAAGAAAATTAAAGGTTTCAAGGGCAAACACACACAGCTAATGAACTGCTTCATTTTCATTTTCATACAATTGAAGGCACAAGGCAAATAGTCAGTTTGGAAAATTTTATACATATGGTTTCAAAAACATTTAACACAAAGTGATCTATGGCTGTCATTGAAAAAATTAAATATATCGTAAGAGTTAGATTGGGAACTTTGATAAAGGGGGAGATTAAAATTTTTGCACATGGAAACAGGTGAAAGCTTGCGTCTAATCTCAGCATAGCACTGATAAAATCTACCATCCACAGACCCTATAGGTTGAAGTGTCAGAGCACTATCACCCTGTCTATGTACTGCTAAGTAGCACATGCTAGTCAGGTGTCCAGCCAGTCCACATCTTCCCAGGGGAACCGCACATCTGCCTCATATTGTATTTCAAGAGCACTATTTACAGAACATCGCGAGAAACCAGTTCCCAGTGCCTATATTTTGTTTAAAACATTATTCACCTGCCTAACTCTTGGTTAAGTCTAGGTTTTATCATCATTATAACATATAATTGTACTCATGGACATGTAAAGTAAAAAAGTATACAAACATATGAAAAGTCAACAGGCATTGTTGATAAATTTTAACTAATGAATGTTTTTTGTAATGTGCAGGCTCTTCTTCATCAGTGACAATTAGAATATGGTGGAGAAATAACGCCGAAGCAAAGAAAGACTTTGTCCCTCTCTTCTTTCTCCTTATCCCCAGAGCCCTGCACCTACTATAACTGCTTGCCCAGTCTTGCCTACTGATCCACCATAGCCTACTTTCTCACCTTGACCACACATTGCCACTGAGACCCTCCTATAAATGGAGCTGCTCTCCTTACCATAGACATTTCCATAATGAACTGCCCATGTACACAGCTGCTCCCCTACTTGTTTTGTTACTGCTAAACCCCTCCTTCCATAATAAGTTGCTCCCTAATCGGATATTGAACCCAAGACCCCAAGATACCAAGAATCCCTGAACCTCTCATTTACTTGATTTATTAGTGAGGCTGCCCATATATCTTCATCCCCTTCTCTTTTTTTTAAATATTTTTTTAGGCCGAAAGGCCCCTGGTGCTGAGCCTGCTGACAACCAGTCTGAGGTCTTATATTGTTTTCACTTTGAAGGGTGCTGCCATTTTGTTTTCAGGGGTGTCCCATTTTGTTTTAAGGTGTCACCACACAAATTCATGCCTATGTGAAAACATTAATATCAATTGACTTTTGCTAGGTCCTGAGATTGATTATAATCATACCTATCCCCCCTAAAATGGAACCAAGGAATTCAATGGTTCTATTGGTTTGTTGCTAAGATAGCTGGTTGCCTAGCAACAGCTATTTTAATTATTTATCTACCTACCAACACACATTTCCATGCTTCTCTATGATGTCATAGACCCCTACACTGCGGCTCAGAGAGTACTTTACCCTCTGGTAGATTCTTTCAAAAGCTGTTGCCTCAGAATGTGAACCATCTACCAGAGATGTTACTTCCTGGACATGATTGCTAAATGTGAGGATCTCCTGACAGTTGAACTCACTCACCCAACCTTTATCTCTTTTAGTGTCAGAGTCCATAAAGATAAGCCACTGACATGTGAGCTTCATCACCGATTTCATCCTTATTGTGACACTGTCTGGGAAAAAGCTACAGCACCATCAGTAATTACTGAGATTGTTGAACACACTCTGATAAAAGTAGAATCACTAATTGAATGTGATTCCAATGTCAATTATCAGGAGACATGATGACTGTGCACAAAACCTGTTGTAACTTATTGTGAGTATTGAGCAAGCATTTTTTTCCTACCAATCCTGTCTTTGCAAAATGAGAAATTAAGTTATATACTGTATTAATTCAATTCATTTTATGCCTATGTAATACTTCTATCCTGATATATGTATACCGTATTCGATGTAATTAACGCCCAGGGCACTTATAATATTATTTTAATGACGTTTTTTATACTTAAGAGTTTAAATGTCCCCGAAATCGCAAATTTTGACCCTTTCTTCTAGTCTAAAAAGCCTCAAAATGGGCAGGGGGCGCTTATTAGGGGGAGGGCGCCTATTATGTCGAATACGGTGCTCCACATAATATTATACTGCCCTCACATAGACACAACAGTGAGTACTAGTTATATGTACCTGTACTCATACATTTGTAAATTGCTGCATAACAGTTTGTATACTGTAGAATTTTCTTTTAGGTCTGACCCGCCAACCTTCAAATCATATTTTTTATTAATGGCTAGTACTTTTAAGGATTAAATAGTATCTAGATTTGCATAGCTTGCAATATGTCCTTCCAGATATCTTTATACTATTTATGGAATATTTGTTGATTGATGGAATAAGAAATATTTGGCTTGTATATCACTATGTGGATGTCAAATAAAGCAATTAAAAAAAAATTGCTGTTATCATGCAAGCTGTTGTCAATTTCAATTCACTTCAAATTTGACATTGATTCAGGGAGGAAGCTTCTTACTAGATTGTTTTTGCTCCTTTCTCAGTTTACTCACAGTTCTAAGCACACAACAGCCACTCACAGGCCCAGCTTTACACAGTGTCTATTGTTTTTATCTGGGAAGTATTCAACCCTCCAGGGTAGTGTTGTAAATAAAATAAAGTTGGTATTGAGATATGGTTGTCTCATATTGAAATACCAGCCCAGAGCTGAATCCTGACACTGTGAAGCATAATGTTCTATCAGGTGAAAGGTGGTTTATAAAACACCAACAAATGAATTGTGATTTACCATGCACATATGTTTTACAGAGAATGTATTCTGATAGGGGTGGCAAATATCATGAAGAACATTTGTTTCATGCCACAGCCATGTAATTAATGCCTCTTTCTCATCCAATTTTTCTGGTAAAAGTAAATCTGACTGCATCGGTCTGCAGCTAGAATTGTGGACCCATGTACAAATAAAAGGTATCCAGGATGTATCTATGTGATACAAAGATTTGCAATTTTAACATGTTTGATGGCGCCCTACCTGACCAAAACATCTTCATGTCTCATATTCTGTTATAAGATCTTTCTTATTGAAGAGGTCAGAACTGCTCATTTAATATAGTGAAGTGACCTTAGTTCACACCTTGTCCAAGTGCCTAAGCCAGCAGCCCGTCACATGACTTCCTGTCGGCAACAGCTACTTCCTGTTTGAGAGCCTCCCATTGAGATGCATGTCTCGGTATGAACATAAGACGACCCTTCCCAAACCTGAACCCTGCCTGTTGGGGGACATCATGAGTGCAGGCTATTGTATATAACACTGCAACCAGACAAGAGAGAGAACATTAATTGCTAAATGCTTAATTCAATTATTAGTATCAGTGAGGGTTGGTCAGCCCAATATTATAACTGAAAAACATACATGTACTTTGAGCGATCTAATAAGGAATGACAACAATGCGTGAAGTTGTAAATTGAACATTGCTCCCTTTCTCGATGTAAACATTCCCTCAATAAATTTTTACAACTCAAATTCAACCTGTCTTGTTTTGTGTGTTTTCAATACTTTAATATATGAATAATATTGAATTTAGACCTTACAGGAGAGAGAAGAAAATGTATGTGCAAACGACAGTGAGATAATAGATAAGAAAGGTTATAGAGTAAGCAATCAGACTATGATGTTGTTGGAGTAAAACATAAATATAAAATGAAGCGATGCTGTGCCATCATGCAACCACTCTGCTTTGTAATATCACACTTCCCCAGTAAAGAATTCAGAATTGTCTCTTACATGAATCAGTGTGATTGAACAAGCAGTACAATATGAAATTAAAGTTTAAATATGCAATAGATGCACATGCCATTCCAAAAGTCATAGCTACATCCTTTTTGTTTCAGAAAGATTTCCATCAAAATACATTGGTTATAGCCTTTTTTATATCCATATCGAAGTGGAAACATAAAAGGTGTGTCATACAATACCCAATCAGACAGTATTAAGCTCTGACTGATTAAGGTCAGTCCTTCCTTTATCCTAAGTGCACAGCCCTCAACTGAAAACCTGGAGTAAGCGTCCCCTTGTGTTCAGATATATGTTACATGTATGTCACGTCCCCCTCCAGGTCCCAGAGCTAAGTCCCTGAGTGCTGCTGTGTGTGCTTGGAATCGTACACTTGACAGTAGAGGAATCTTCCTGATGACAAACACTTCCAGGTCAGATAGTTAAGGCTACACCCACTGATCCAGATAGTGAGTAAGACAGGGTTAATGGTAAATAGTATAAATAATTGTCTTTTTTTGTATTCCCATATTTCTAGTCATGACATGTTGAGCAGAATCATGCAACTGTGAAGTTGCCTGATTCATCCACTGTTTGGGGGCGGACCTATTACAGGTTCTCCTGTGAATCTGTGTACTGAGGTCACATCCTGATTTGATTTCCCTCATTAGTCCGCCATCTCAAAGGAAGGCATTGTTAATGATACCGCCCTTTTGCATCACTGATGTCTCACATCAAAAAACAATATCTACTCACCATTTCAAGTTTGATATTTCAATTTTCTGATAAGTAAACAATGTTTTTTTCAGAAGAGCCTATCTTGGGTGAGATCAGGGTTAGCACATCAACTTCAATGTTGCATTTTATTTCCCTGTAGATTAACAAGATAATAGCATGATGTTCTAATGAGATCATGATATCCTGATGCTATTTTATTCACTTTAGCTGGGCTAATAGACCTTCCCTCTACTTTTTTGATGATGATGATGATGAGATCATGTCTGTCCACTTAAGTTGTGGTGAGGGGATCATGTGCCCTTTAACAGAGGAAGCACGATCACCAATTAACCGTTGCTTTATTGGCCTAAATGGCAACACATTAAGCAGCCTTGGGGTTCCGGGGACTCACCTTCTATGGTTTTGTAGGAACGGTTTCTGCAGCAAAGCTTGACATATGCCCGCAGGGCATATGTCAAGCTTTGCTGACCATTCATATGCAGTGGCTAGAATCTATAGTCGAATTTGCAGCAGCTCAGTCAGTACTACTTTCATCCATTCCAAGCTGAAACGATTTCCTTTCTCAACAAAAATCTGTCACGTATATTTAGGTCATATAGGAACACCTACACAGAGACCTGCATAGAAACACTTTTGCATTACATGTCTATAGATCTGGGATTTGGTGCTGTAAAACTTTATAAATCTGCCGCATCACAGCAGGCAGCCATTTTGTACTTCATTTTCACATTCTCCAATCACATTTTACTATCTGAATTTGCGATGCATATTTGGCCTGGGAAACCTATGCTTGGAGTTCAACAATCACTCTCCCAGCAGAGCCATGCGACGTCAAAGATGAGCTCAGTACGTTGCATGCCTCTGCTGGGAGAGTGCTCCCCGAAGTATGAGAAAGTATGATGTAATGTGGTTGCATGGCGAGGTGCTCCGCAACAACTGTATCGCAGCAACAAGCCCACTTAGGGGCAACTCTGCTGAAAGTCTGACCGTGGAAATGCGATGTAGGGCCTAGATGCTGGGCAGTGGAGGCGAGGAGGGGTGGGGGGATGATTATTGGGGGTAGACCCCTAAATTTGACACGGCGACATGGCCATGTCTTTAAATCGAAATGTGACATGGGGCCTAGTTACATGCAACAGGAGACTTAAAAAGTTAGTGACATGGGACATGGAGATTTCTTAAAATCAACATGGGACATGAGCATTCTAAACATTTTGACCCCTCCTGTATGTACATACATGTATGAAGATCTCCTAGCTTTCAAAGGGTCCAACTACTAGCCTACCTTACCTAGGCCGATCACACCAAAACTGAGCATTAGGTACCAGTAGGTCTACTAAGGCAGTGAAGGGTTCATTCTGTCTGAATATGAAAGAACTTACGGGAGGCCTACTACTACTACTAGTATTAGGGCCTGGTCCTAGTCTAGTGAGCAGGGGCAGATCTAGGAATTTGGGAAATAGAGGGGGGGGGGCATGTAATACCTATAACATTGGGGGTGTTGAACCATCTAGCTACATCAAAATATACAGAAAAATAGAGGGACGCATGCCCCCCCCCCCTGGATCTGCCCCTGAGTGAGGGGATCGAGGGGGTGCTAGGGGTTCATTCACGTCCATGCCTTACACGGGTTAGGGGGGGTTGAGTGCTGGACTGAGGGAATCGCACAAATCACAAAAGACCAGTCCTTTTTTTCAGTAGTGATAACTAAAACTTTTTTTAAAGGGTCTCCAAAAAGTCAACAAGGAAATACCCTAGGCAAAATGTTTTTAGATATCCAAAATAAATATGCTGAGAAATGTTCTTGAATATTGTGAAAGAATCATAACACATTTCTGAAAGAGAGCTTTTGAAATGTTTCTTGGACCTATAACTTCCTAGTAATTTATAAAAAAAATATAATTTTTACTAAACTGGTTACAAACACTTAGTACTGCCGTCTTCTATATCTGTCATCTTTCCTGGAAAGTGCTCAAATAGTAATCCCATGAAATATTCTTATTCCAAAATAGCTTTTTGCAACTCAAACTCTTTCAAGGATACAGTTTACTTAAAATAGTGGTAATGGTCCTCAATTGGATCTTGTTTCAAGGCCAAAGCTCCTTCCAAGGATGATATCTTGATATTCACTTCCATTTACCTTATAGAGGGAAGATGAGGTGACCTTCAATAATAGCCTTATCCAGAGACAAAGCTCAGGGATGTATCTCTGACAGGCAGTCTGGTCTTACTGATATCAGATATTGGATATTAGATTGGATATTAGATTCTAGCCGATGTTTTGATTCTACTGCAGTGAAATATTACCTGGATATGGCAGCTAATACAGCAGTGCTCTGTTTCTCTCACGGACAGACCAGTTGAACTGAGAAATGGTATAAGAAAATGTTTCTAAAAGGTTTACGGAGTGACACATCCTAAAATCAGTTGCAAGCCATTCTGCTCTCTTCTATCCTCCTTGCCATATGTATATGTATTGTGATTCCTGGAAAGCCTCAAACAGTAATTCCAGAGAAATTCCTATTAGAAAAATAGCTCTTTGCATTTTGAACTCATTCTAAGACACATTTTAATGAAAAGAGTCTTCCGACTTCTACTTTCAATTTGCTACCATTCATTCCCAGAATACAGCAGCAGCAGTAAAATTTAATATCCATTTAAACAATAGTTATATTTGTGTTTACATGAGTCATTAGTGGCCAAAGTGATGAACTGTTATGCAAAATGAGCATCAAATACGAACAAAATATGACTTATGCATTTGTCAAATAGACTTGTCCTAACATTCCCAGATATGAAAATCTTACAGTCAGTTAGTTGATATTGAGTAACCTGAGGGCATTGGCTAACCTGGGTAAGCTACTACTGACCAACCCCTCTTATTAAAAATTATGTCAATTAGAGTTGTAACCAGGCCTGTAGGCTATACTGGTACACAATGTTGTCGGCATAATGACATGGCTTCTCCCCATCAGCAGAAAACAAGTACAATGACAAGAAGAAGATCTACTTGTGAGACCCTTACTAGTTACATTGAGGATGGTCTTTGGAGAACTGTGGCCTCTTCTAGGGATTGGATTTTGTTTTGTAGCCAACGCTACTTCCACAGATGATATCTTGATATTCAATACCATTAACGTTGTAGAGGGAAGAGAAGGTGACCCTCAATAATAGCCTTATCCAGAGACAAAGCTCAGAGATGCATCTGTGGCAGCCAGTGTGGTCTTACAGCTCTGAGACTTGCTGATGTTTTGTTTTGTAAACATGAACTTCAATGTTCAAGAGTATTTTAAGAAATCTAAAAAGCAGCATTGTACAATGGTCTATATCTGTAATTTATAGGTATTCATGTGCTTTCACTGTTTTGCTTCAAATATACATTGCCTCTGTCAAAATACCCTCCAGCCCAGAAACATGATGAACCAGCTAACTCATAATACTGTTCAAAGAGAGTTACTTTGTATGCATAAGGAGAACTAATTTCCTCTGCATCCATCAAGGAAAGTGAAATTGGAGTTTGGTCCAGCATTACCTGTAATAGATTGGAAAATTGGACAAACATTGATATATCAATATCTAACTCAGAAGCAGTTTTGGGATAGTCTTTTAGTATCCAGTCCGTTTCTCTATTTGATGATTTCAATTTTAATATTTAGCCTTTACCTACTAACATATTCAGCTGATCAATAAGTGTAATGGATGGCTAGTTTAAAATAGTAACACCAGGAACACCAATACATTTTGGGTTTTATTGTTCATAGATTTTACCAGATAAGGTGTCACAGTACAAATTCGCCCCCAGAATGTTGTCGTCGTAAATAGTGCCAATGAAAAACGGTACTACTGTGCATATTATCAGTGGTAGGAGGCCTTAAATTTGTCACAGAATCATAATTTGCGGCCTGTTCCCAAAGGCCTTGGTAAAAATAAATAAAAAGTTGGTTGTTGCCATGGTAACCCTGTGAGGTGCTTGACGGGGTCAAAGGTCTGGGTCAAAGATCACTGGGCACTTGTAAAATTTCTCCAGTTTGGGTAAGTCAGTTTCTGTGGCAAGTAGCGCAAAATCGGAACACACTTTTTTATGCAGGATGCAAATAAAAAATCAGATATGTGTTAAGCTTTAATTAAAGGGCTCATTTATTACTGCACACCCAAAATAACCCAATATTTGCCCGTCTGAAGGGTCAGAACCAGAAATTTTGTCGGCTATTTGTACCGTGACACTATGACCAATACATGCATTTTGATATTCACAAAACGGATACGGGAAATACAAAGGTGCATTCCCAATGTACAAAAACAGCAAACACTTTAAGGACAGGACCATAACATAGCACAAAATGGTAACGACATTTTGTGCCTAAGGGCAATGATAATATTTTCTCTTGTCTCAGCCCCTCGACAGATTTCTTATTTGGTTACAACAGGGGAATGCTGGATTTGGGCATTGGCAAAAGATGTCCAAAATCACTATGTTTCAAATAACAATCTTGTATCCCGGTTTTAGACCCCCGGGGGAGGGGGAAATGCCCCCCCCCCCTGTTGTTGCTGTCCAGTACTCCCTATTGAGGTGAATTGCGATATGACCAGGCTATATTGAGAAGGAGATTGATCATTGGCCATCCTTCTTTGGTTCAGATCCATGCTTCTTTGAGAAGTCAGATTTAAGAAACTAATCTGTGGATACAGATGTTAGAGACTAATCTGTGACAGTCAGCTTGGCCATACAACCCTCAGAGTAACTCACCATGTCCATAAAGCAGTTAGCTGAAATTGGACATGTCAAACTACGTAATTGTCTTTCAGATCAGAGTGGAGCATTTTGATTCTGTGGTCAATGATGCCTGATACATCAATAGTGTGTGATGATTGTGAAGGGGACACTGTTTTAAGCAATGTTCTAGCTCTAAACCTCAAAGGTGTCACTACCCTAAAGCACTAGGCTGCTTTCGGAAATGTCAATGTTAGCCACTGTCAGCCTGTCATTTGAGACACTTAAAACTCTCACAGTGTTAAGCCACCTATACCATAAATTAGCTTATGACATGCAGAAAAATATATAATGGGTTTGACCCCAAAAAGTCAGCCTAGATTTTGCGTTAAGTACCATGTTAACGGGGTAGTGGTTTTGTACAGTGAGGCCTACGCAGGGTATAGATACATTATAGGGCCGTTTCTCTTCCCTAACCCTATACTGTTTTAGGGTGGTGACAACTTAATTGTACACTAACCTACATTGGGGGTCCTACTCAATGATTCAGTATGTCTTAAGATAAACAGATTTAATTGGGGTCGAATGTAAAAGAGAAGTATAGGGTTATCCAAAGTTAGCTATGATGAGATACCTGAAGATGTCTGCACTGACAGTCAAGGGTTTGTCTGAAGACCGTGCAAAACTAGATTCAGTTGTTAATGATTTGATGGCAAAACAGTCTGTAGTACAATAACAGGCACGATTGCCGAACTTTAAGAAAATGGAGACGCCAGGATCTTAACCTCGGGCCTTCCGCATGCAGTGAAAGTGCTTTATCACTGAGCTGTATCCCCTTGTCTATAAGACAACTGTGCCAATTGTTACTGGGTGGGTTTACTGCTCAAAAGGGCCAGTGACAGATGAACCACATCTCTAAATATGACAAAAAAAGCCCGGGGGGTAGATATTAAAGTAAGGCACGGCAGCAGTTCCACTGCACCTACCACATGGGTTCAGGTACAACGGGTGGTTAATGGACATCACGCATTGTCATGACTATCCTGATTCCAAGTGGTTTATTTACTTCAGCTGACCCAATACTGTCTACCTCCTAGCACTGAGACAAATTGCCTTCCTCAGGCCACAAGCCCATTTTGTAGGAAGCTCTCTCACAGGCTCAGGGTGAGCCTCTAAAGATGTTACTTATATCCTGTAAGCCCTAACGGAAGGTGTGCAGCATACTTGTTATGTATGATATAAGGGGGCTTGGTCAGCTCTATGTGTTATTGATGACACAAGGGGCCCTGGGTGACAGGCTATTTTGATATAGATGGGGGACAGCTGGAGGTGAGGAAACAGTCTCCTTGTGCTGCCAGGGCACCTGTTCTAAGGCTACATAGGGTAGGCCACTCACAGTGGTCTCCCACTGCACGGACCACAAGCTCTTTCCACTCATCTCCTCTCTTTCTACACGTATATCCCTATTTATAGCTAATTGACCCCAATGACCATGGATATCTACATACCATCAGAGAGATATGCTCTTAATATACACCCTATGAAGTCTCTGCAATGGTTTGTACATGCTGAGTAGTGATTCTATTTGAATAAGTAAGTGCTGATTGGGAAGTGTGTGCTGCCACACTTTTGGCACTAAAAATGTAAAGCTCTCCAGAAGCACTCTGTAGGAGAATGCTTATCATGTTGGGGTTAACTACTCTGATCAGTGTGTTAATGACTGCTTTGGAATGCCATGATATAGGCCTACATTTAATGATGTCACCCGTTGTTTTCATAATAAAATCTTTACCTTGCATTGGTTGAGGAAATCCTACCTTTAATACCGTGCAGGGAGAAAATAGGGTGAGGGTATTTCTCCCCTTGATTTGGGTTGATATACATGTAATTGTAGGTTCAATGGGCAAATTCAATTTGCTAATATCTTACCATTATTAGGGGGAAAATGATTAATCTATATACAGGTAGCCAATATAGTTGGCTAGATATACATAAATGGGCATATATAATATTCTTGTATTTCTTGTATTTGCCTCTCCTTTTTGTACAAAGCCAACCCTGAGTCAGTGTACACTTTCCCAGTACCACTCAGTTCTGTACAGAGCCCACCTTGAGTCAGTGTCCACTTCCCCTGCACTACTCTGTTCTGTACAGAGCCTACCCTGAGCTAGTGTCCACTTTCCCTGCACTACTAATTTCTGTACAGAGCCCACCCTGAGCTAGTATCCACTTTCCTTGCACTACTAATTTCTGTACAGAGCCTACCCTGAGCTAGTGTCCACTTTGCCTGCACTACTTATTTCTGTACAGAGCCCACCCTGAGCTAGTATGCACTTTCCCTGCACTACTCAGTTCTGTACAGAACCCACCCTTGAGTCAGTTTCCACTTTACCCAGTACTACTTATTTCTGTACAGAGTTCACCCTGACTCATTGGCCATTTTTTGTGTACAGAGCATGTCTGTGCAGAGCCTATCCTTAGTTAGGATTCACTATAGATATTTTACTTCAATTACCGAATTCCAATAACTTGAACGCCTTCTTAAAAGCTAATGAAAGGGACATAGTCCGATGATTAAGGCTCAATATTACGTTTTGCTAAAAATGAAGCAGAATGTTCAATATGATCATACTTCATGTCGCGCCTTCTTTATTGAACATTATTCCCAAAAAATTGCATAAGAATTTCATTAGTTATTAGTTAGCTATGCTCAATTTGAGACTTTTTGAGTGCACGCCATGAGCCCATGCATTGAAAATACACTTTAAAAGGCTATACCTTTGCTCATAAGACTCTAATAATTGCCTCCTATTGCCCATCAGTTATATTTTAATATGCCCAGTCCTACGAATATCATGTTATAATGACATTTTGAAGTAGAATTTTAAATATGGAAGAAATTGAGCCATGCCACTTGAATATCTATCCCCTATGTAGTTCTGCCAACCCCCTCCTATAACTTGTACGGCAGTTGTTAGATGAATAAAAAACAGATAACAAAGAAATAGTTATTTTTCATTTTCTGTATTTGCATCTTGAGGAAAATGATAATTCCAGATGACTGGCTTACAAATAGGTCCACGTCTACAAATACACTTATGGTGCTCATATGACAAATACTTTATGTGATTACTGTCAGAGGTTTGATAATAAAAAGAAACCATGATGCACTGAAAATTCTTCCACTGACCCAATTCTCAGATGAGGTTCTCGAAAAAAGATGGTATATGTCATTATAAGAAAATAAGATTAAAAATAACTCTTTTTACATATTATAAGATTTATGGACACCAAAATCTCTAAAGAAATGTGCATTTTGTACAATGTACTTGAAACATCTCTTTATTTACATGTTGAGAAAATTCGTTCAATTATACAGTGATGTGTTTGAAATGGTTTAAGAGTTGGCCGCCATTTACAAGTACGATATCACTTTTGTTTGATTTACTCATTATCATAGTGGACAACTGTAATATTCCAGCAATAAAATGCGAACACTGAACATTCTCAACTGTGAAATTCTTGTTAATATGTACGAATCAATTTATCTCATCTATAGCAGGGCCATTCGGATATAAAAGCAATTACTACATTGAAATTCACATTTGATCGATTAATTCTACAGTGAGAAAATCAGAATACAAAACTTACAACAGTAAAGGCTTTGCCTGCACATCCTTGATACTCCTGTTTCTTTACAGACTTCTATGTACACAGTGCTGTACAGCGATATAAATAGTGTTGACAAGTATATAGATGCAAAGTTAACACTTTACTATATATAAGGTTGATTAGGTCTATTTGAGGCCTTGACATCAAGGAGTTGACATGACAATGTCTGGTATGCTTATTTACAAGTTCTCAGGCACTCATTCAGAAAACCCTTGGTATATTTATTTAAGCACTTGGTTATTGTGTAAAATACTATCTTTACAAACAAAGAGCATTTGAACATTCATGCCACTAACTATAGGCATTGGGTACACTTTCTTGGTGAAATTTTCTCACCCTCGACGAGCTTAGTTTCTAACTCTCTACCATAGTGAATGAGTCACAAGGGAAGTTATGCATTCAACCCTAGGTGGGAGGGGAGAGTTTTCCGCAAAAGAATGCAAGGGTCCAACCCATACATCTACTAGTCTGCCGGAGCCAGTTAAACACAACTGATTGTGGACATGACATATTCTCAAAAAAATATCATAACGCCCTATTTGCTTAGTCTTTTCAGGACCTTCGCTTTAAATGTTACAATGCATTTTGTCAACTTGAAGTATGAAGGCCCACAGGGTGTGTGATGAAAGAGTGCATTAGCACAGCAGAGATATTTACTGTCATCACATTATCAATTCTTCTGTGTGGCATTAGGCCCTCATGTACAGGCTCAATAAACGATTCGTTTATGATCAAAGCAGGGTGCTATTGTCATGGTCAATAGAAGGCTTATTTGATCCATTCATATTAATATTGAGAAACTATTTCACAAGGCTCATCGAAAATACCACTTTAATACCGATCAAAAGTTCACTTTGCACATTGGCTGTTAGAAAACAGTCTAGATGATTTCAATAAAAACAAAAATGTATACGCAGTATCAACAAGCACAAGTTCAAATACAATCAGGACTAATATTTTATATACATCATTTTCACAGCACTTGCATTGCCATATTGAAAATGTCCAAAGAATTGGTCATTTTCTTCACAGGACTTTGATATCTACAAGAAAAACTAGAATTGTCATTTTCAGTTTGTTTGTCCTGTGTTGTTCAATTGTTACATAGAGGACACTGTACTTATAGTAGTAAAACATTTGTAATCCTTGGCTAAATTGAAGTTGAGTCCAAGGATATCACTGCATTAATTTTTGCATTTAAGCAAATTTAAGATGCCTTAAAGGAACACTTTTAGTCTCTCTAACTTTAGTAATGTCATATCAATGTCCCAGAAGGTCATATAAGGTGGCATTTACTTGACTTAAGTGTGTTTTAGGTGTCCCTTTTGAGTACATCTAAGGTACTTAAATGCAAATATTCATGCAGTATTGTACCGGGTAAATCTCAGAGTACCGCTTAGACTGAGACTAAAGACTTGTGACTCCCAACATGGGCTGTAGGCACACTGCAGGCTGCTGCCTTGTATCACAAAATGAACAACAAACAGTCAGACAGATCGGGATCAGATACGGGAATGGTCATTGTTTAGCATATAGGGGGGGGGCAGTGAATTTTTTATGCCAGTGGGTCTAAACGTTTTGGGTCCCCCACAGGCAGTTTGGTATTGAGCGTTGCCGACCACATTATGCCGTTATAATGCAGAGGCTCTTTCACTAAGAGAGGTGTGATTCTTTTAGTCCCCCCCCTCCACATTTTTTTGGTTTCCCCTTCCCAAATCCACCCCCCCCCCATTGCTAAAAAATGACCACTCCATAAACTGATGTTTCTTTGGTTTGGAAATCAGTCAAAAATACCAAGTTGCCATACATATACTTTAGACTCAATTATGCCATCTCTTCCTTGAGTAAGCCTCGAGTACTTTTTCCCCAGTACCAAAGATGAGTTATTATCATGGTAATCCTCACATGGACTTACTTTTGTAGACTTTCCTCAGACCTAGTTCGTTGCCAAAAAGACAACACTTCACAGGTATTGTATTCCCAATCCTTCACGTCCTCAATAATCACATTGGCTTAGCTCAGTACGGCTTCATTACTCAATTGCCCAATAGCATTGTCCATATTTTGTACAAAACAATCATCGCCTAGTCTCAGACTCCTTGGCTAATTGGGCCATATTCCTAGCACAGAGAACAATACTGGGACTGATGATGTCTCACACTACTGGCTTCATCCAGTTAGTATCCAGGTAGCAACCTTGGGTATGAACTCATACAGCGCTGGCCTCATACAAGCTTGTTCATTGTCATAAGGAACATCAAACAACACTTTGTAGATCCTTCAAAACCTGGCTTAACTGTAAGATCAGGGACTGTCTCTATTAGGCATGGATTTCGATCTAAAATGGCATCAATGTTAGGGTAGGCAAAAGGGTTCGCATTAGTCACTTGTGGATCATGAGAA
This sequence comes from Harmothoe impar, assembly GCA_947462335.1. Classification (NCBI taxonomy): domain Eukaryota; kingdom Metazoa; phylum Annelida; class Polychaeta; order Phyllodocida; family Polynoidae; genus Harmothoe; species Harmothoe impar. The sequence goes on along the minus strand of OX381719.1, from coordinate 7,621,399 downwards.
ATAGAATAACACCTTAATTAAGGACAAAAGCAGACAATTTTTCTCAAACCTTCATAACGTCACGTCATTCTGCTCGTCATTCTCGCCATTTTGAATGCTGCGTAGTGATCTGATGTTATTATGTTATTCTTTTCTATTTTTACAGAATTACGTAAATAATGGCTTTGTTTTAATAGCATTTTGTTGTATTTGTTGTATTCTAATAGCATTCAAGTGTATTTGTCGAAAAATATTACTTTTATATAGTTTTTCAAGAGGGACTACTTTTCGGCGGTAGCATGATTTACAGTGAGTAAGGCGGTTTGACAGTACGTCATGGATACAGAACTTGAAGGAGTTATCATTTGTAAATGGCTCCATTTTCTCGGAAATGGTTTTTCTACATCAATATAAATTCATCAGAAGGTAAAGGTAGGGATGTAGTCTACGATTGTATACTTTTTTAGAGAAAGAAAAAGGGGGGTTCGAGGGCACAGCCCCCGATGTAAACTACAACTCCATCACGTCAGAGCACCATGGAAACAAAAATCATCTTCACGAATTTTCACCAGACGTCCCGATTTTTAAATGCTAAATTTAGGGGTTTAAATTAAATTTAAATGAAACCTCGATGCTGGATGGATATAGCTGAAGGCCTGCGGCGCTAGTTTCTATTACATTTAAATTAACTTGATCTCATTTTAAATCAAAATCCATGCCTAATAGAGACAGTCCCTGATCTTACAGTTAGGCCCAAAACCTTAATAATCACACTGCCTCAACTCCATAGGGTTTAACTAACAGCATTATAGTGACATATATAACACCATTTTAGTACTGGCCTCCACTGTAGGGCTGGCTTCCCCCTTTTTTTTAGTGCAGAAAATTGAAATATGCAATCAGCACCTAGTCATTCCTTGGTTAATTGTCCTACATTCCTGGCACACATAAACATACTGCACGCTGTTGACTGTTGGTATCCAGGTAGCAACCTTGGGTATGCTAACTCCACACAGGACTGGCTTCATATAGCTACATTCCAGGCACCATTAACAACCTTGTGTATGCTACCCTCAGGCTACATATAGCTAGTATCCAGGTAGCAGCCTTAGCTATAAACTCAGACTGCGCTGGCTTCATAGGCCTTGAGCGCCAGGTTCTCCTGTGGCGCCGCCTTACAGCCCAGCTTACACCTCAGACACCCGAGGCAGCGCGTCCACACATCATCAAAGGCCTGCTTGAAGTCCTTACTGGCGTAGTGGTAAATGAACGGGTTCATACACGAGTTGGAATAGGCAAAGCAGTGGCAGAGGATGCGGTAGATCTCATAGATGTAGTGACTGGGCTGCTTGGCATAGTAAGCCACTAAGAGGTGTAGATGTAGCGGCAACCAGCACACCCCAAACACAACCACCACAATGATGACTATCTTTGTAGCATGTGAGGTCCGCTCTGCCGCGTGGACACACGGCCCGTTACACCCCCGCGGGGTCGTGCTGTGCCGGAACGACTCTGATCGCTTCCTCTTCAGGTACTTCAGTATAGACAGGTACAGGGTCATGATGGTGGCCAGCGGGAGGAGGTAGGCAAGGAAGAAGAAACACATGAAGATGTTGCGGCCATGTTGGATACTCTCTACAGCACAGTAGTAGTAGGGCTCTGTTTCCTCCTCCGGGGGAGCTATGTAGATGTCCTTCACTCTGTATACAAACAGTATAGGAGTGTTCCCCAGCAGCATGACCGCCCAGATCACACTTATAAACACAATCACATTCCGCTTTGTCCTAATGCGGGATGTGGTGGAGAAATGCACCACGGAGAGGAACCTTAAAGCTGATATCAACACTAAGGTGTAGACTGTCACGTAAACCGTCACATAGAGCAGAAACTGGGACAGCTTACACATGATGTCTCCCATCTTCCAGTTATCTGCCGCGTAGTGATATGCCACGAACGGCACGCACACGGTCAGAAAGGTCAGGTCACAGAAGGCCAGATTCAGCAGTGAGAGGTTAATAGTCGTCCTCATGTGAGGCTTGGATAGGATTACGAAGGCAACAATTACATTCCCGACAATCCCCACACTGGTAATCATCCCAAACAGGATGGGGACGGTGCGCTTGTAGAGGATGACATGGAAGTAGTAGTCCCAGTCCTCCATAGGCTCCTGCTGCAGGAGGCCGCGCTGGGTGCAGTTTGACATCACGATGTTGGACGTTGCCGATGATGACGTCACGTCACTGCAGTTACTGCTGACGTCATACTCCTCCCACGACATACTCACTAAGGGATGTTGACGTCACGGATGACCTCACTATTGACGTTAGGTTGCTGCTTAATCCACTGAAATGGCTGAGGTCTTGTGAGGATGACGTCCCTGTGATGACACCACAGCCTCACTGATAAGCTGCCAGATCACCTCGTTACATCATTTACTTCCCATGAACGTCCACCTGTGAAAGAGATAAAAAAGTGATATCAGATAATGACTATTTGTGATCACTGCTAGGTCTACTGACAGAAAATGAACTGTCAACATATTCAATAACAGTTTTCTGTATCCATGCATATAGATAATGCCTGTATACAAACATGAAAAACTTGTACAATGCTAATAAGATGGTATCGTTCGAAGCTACAGGATTTGAAGCACCTCATCAGTAAGTTCTGAAAATCGTAAAATGGCCATATGATTTCTGTTACCCAGCAACATTTGCCAGAGACTTTAATGTGTGAGCAATATTGCAAGTTATTACCCACTTCAGTTCCAAAGTCAATGTAATGTTTTAGCAAACGCAAAATAATGACTTTGTCCGTCTGCTCTTTGTCCTTAGCCCAAAGCCCTGCATGTACTTTAACTGCTGACTCAGCTTTATTTACTGATTCCCCATGGGCTGCTTTACTCACTCTGACCACACATGGCCGCCCCTGAGCCGCCCCAATAAAGGAAGCTGCTACCCCAACCTGCACTGTCCCTGTAATAAACTGCCCACACACACAGCTGCACCCCAACGTGTTGATCTATGGTATAACTGCTCCCCCACCTAAGCTGCTCCCTAGTCCTAATTGGTTCTTAAACCCAAGGCTTATTGCTTCACTCAAGGATGCTGACAAACCCTGAACCTCTCTTTTTGCATTGTTTTATTATTCAACCTGCCCATATGTCTTTATCCCCTTCTTTGTTGCCTGCAAACTAGCTTCATGTGTCTTTTTGTTTGATTTACTCAATGGATGTTTATGTTGGTTTGGCATGAGACAATGCAATATCAGCCCTGTACCGGTGCACAGGGTCAGCTTTGATTGTGATTGTTATGATGCACTTACACAGGTATAGAGAAGGAGGGGAGGATAAGGTCAGGGGATCGATGAAAGAAACTAGAAAAGGATTGGATGAGAACGACAATAGATGGCTTAGCTGAGGACTGCGATGGACAGTATGGGTGAGAGCTGGGGAAATTGTAATGGATATCCCTGCCTGTTAATTATGACTGCTGTGTGCCATCTACAGGACGACAGGTAATGGCTTGCCTTAGTACTGAAGTGGGTGAGGGCTGGGGAATCCAGAGTGGATAATCTTGTCTGCTGATTGTATCTGACTATTTGTCTCTGTGTAAGATTAACCCAGTGACAATTGATGTTGGTCTGGCACGGGACTGCACTACACCAGAGTTTCACCTGTGCATACCAAAGTACAGATAGAACTGTGGAGGTCAAGGGATTGATCGAGAAACAATGACACAAGAAAGACAGGTGAGGGTGGAGATAGTCGAAGGCCGACTCCATTCATTGGACCTTTTTGTGGGTGCAACGTATACGGCCAGCTTTACTTTTCCAGTCCTTACCCTCTATCCCCATCCACAAAACACAAATGTAAGAGAGACTTTAGACACTTATATACGAATCCAAGGTACTAACACGTATTTCTAAGTGCTGTAAACAGAATTTTTGCTGACCACTCTCTCTCTCCAGATCATCGATTTGCACCCTCAGAAACGCCCGATAGTGGTCCCCAATGAACTATCCCGCATGGAGTCAGCCTTAGACTAGGGTGGAGGTGGGTGTGGTTGGAGCTGGGGAGGGCTGTATGGCAGAAGGCGTTGATGAACTGGGGATGAATGAAGGAGATGAGGACAGTAGGGAATAGAAGAGAGAAAGAGGGGATGACAGGAAAGATAGCTGAAGGCAATGCATGTATGAAGGACGGAAGTAAGAAGGGAGATGGCAAGAATAAGTAGGAAGAAAAAAAGTGAACGATAGTTTATTTTCTGTACGATTTTGCTACATTGATAATTCATATGCCAATTCTGACTTTCCTCGATTGATCTTCTGTATAGAAAACAGATATCACAAAGAAAGCCAGATTTGTCTTTCTTAAATTTTAACTTGAATGAATAATTACTAATATATGTATTCATTTTTTAATGAAGAGCAATGAGAGCAATAAAGTTTAGAACTTTGTAAAGAAAGTGTATGTACATACAAGATATAATATGTCAAGAAGCTATTAGCAAAAACCAATATGAGATTAACAGGAAGGCGAGAAAAAGCAATTCCAGCTAAAATGAGAGCTGAAACGCATTGTCATTAATAATGAGAAGGCATTTATATGCTTATTTTTAGGGGAATTCTAAAAGTAAAGGTGACAGTAGTGACTAGAAGGCAAAAAAAGCAAGTCCACCTTAAATGAAAGCTGAAACGCATTTTCAATAATAATGAGAATATTATAAGTATAACTCAGTTCAATTCTGAAAGACCAAGGGTTTCTAGATAGCTTCATTCCAGGAAGGTGTTTTTTACATTTGAATTTCTGCACAGGATACATGAAGTTTTTTTCTGAGTGGCTATTCACATGAATATCCCATGGGGTCTGGCAGATTGGTTTTATGAGTGAAATAAATAGTTATTGTGCAGTCAAATGAAAGTAATAATTGGATCACATTTTGCCTAAAAGACCATTAGTAGTATAGGGCAAGCGTTACCTGCCAACATAACACTATGCATCATTTTTGTAAGGACATTGGACTCATATAGTAAAGTATAGAATCAAAGAAGGACTGATTAATGGATTATTGGTCAAGGCTACACTCAGGCATCTCAATGACAATAGTTCCTGGTGCATTTAATACTGTTCTTGGCATAAAACAAATTGGTAGGACATATTCAAAGAACATATATGGAAATGGCATAGTGGGGAATAAAATATGAATGTAGAATTTGAAAAACGATATGTTGTGTGGACTGACAGTGGTCAGAAGGGGCTGTCAAAGCAGGACGAGATGGCTGGCTGGATAAAGGAGAGTGGGGTGCTAGTGGGGTTTAGTGAGTTTTGTCAATGTGAGGATGATATCTAAACTCTGTGTAAACCACCCTGTGGAGTTGCCTGGCTATACAAGGGATGTTAAGGGAGTATTTCACTGATGTCAGCCGTAAATCTGTCATCCAATCAGTGTCTATAATGTTAACCTTATGAGCAAATCTTGTTGGACCGACGGAATTAAGGCTGATTCTGTCAGAAGGATGCTCCCTTATGGAAAACTAGCCATAGATATGTATGATATGTGTTAAAGTCCATATGTCAGAGCTGTCAGCAGGGTACATCATAGTCTGGAAAGTCAGTTTGGTGCCACTGTTTCCCAAGACTACCAGATTATCCATCTGTAATAACCAAAGCTATGAATCATTTTAAAGTTATGAAGAAATTGCACCCTCTCTTAGATCAGACCTCTCCCACTATGATAATGTTGATCAATGGGCTGCAGTTTAATTAGTTTCACCACATTCAGGAGCTCAGGTGTTCAGGCATAATTAAAGAGGCGACTACAGAAGTGGTGTTAGTGTCAGACTGTGTAATCAGAAATACTTAAAAATTGTAATCACTCACTCTCAAAACTGTTAGAGAGGGTATTTTGATAATGAAATTAACTATTTTTGAATGATGCATCAGGAATATTTCATCTATAGTTGTAATATATTTTATGAAATGCAGTAGAGCTCTGTAGCTACAGGCTTTACATTGTTTTCATAAATTCCATGTTATGTTTTCTCCCTAGTGCTTTCAGAGATGATGTCTAGCCACATATCCCATATCTATCATATATTAGTAATGAGGCACTCATCAATCTCACTCTTTTCTAAGAACTCACACTTGATAATATATTTAAGTTGAAACCTTCACAAGTCTACCATTCATTGGCATGTATATTTGTCAACTATGGCCCCATCCCCATCTCAATGAGGCACCCATCCCTCGAAAAACCTTTTTAAGTACTTAGAATCGGCTTAGAGGTAGTATCCATATAAGTTCTTAATCCCACACTCTGGATTTTAAGTCGCTTATCTTTCTGATCATTAATGCGAAGGCAGGTGTTCCTACTTCAGGCCTCCTGATCAGTAAAGGTCAGTGATTAAATCTGACCAATGTGGTCATCTTGCTGTATCCTCTATTTACCATCCACAAGGACAGATTTTTCAACATGAAATTTGCTGAGTAGGCACCTTGACTAGATTTTAAGTTAACAACTGTGGGTTGCAAACTCTATCAAGATATTCACCTTGGCCCAAGACTATCGGGTGATACATCTGTAATAACTAACCAAATCTGTGAATTATTTTGAAGTTACGAAGAAATTACACCCTCTCTCAGATCAGACCTCTCCTACTGTGATAATGTTGATCAATGGGCTGCAGTTTAATTAGTTTCACTTCACTCAGGAGCTCAGGTGTTAAGACATAATTAAGGCTGCAGCTACAGAAGTGGTGTTAATACCACATGGTGTAATCAGAAATGTTTAAAAGTTGTAATCAGTCTCAAAACTGTCAGACAGGGTGCAGGTTGGGAAAATCCTACCTTTGCAGGGGAAAAAGTACAATGAGGGGTTTCCTCCCGTTTCTCCACATATATTGCAGGTTCAACCAGAAAATCCAATTTGCTAATATTTTATTATTATTTGCTGAACATGATTTACATAAAGCCCGTGTCCACTAGCATATATCAGGCCGTTTGTTGTCTGTCAAAACGTGAATTTGAATACAAATATGAAATATATGTTTTGTCTCCCTGTGGACACAGCTGGACGACAAAATTCTCAAATACAAACGTGGGATAGCATTCTGCAGGGGTCAAAACTGGACGAAATAAGTGGGCTTTAGAACATCTAACCTGTTTGATTTTTAGTGCAGAAATTGGAATATATGCTCATTATTCTATTGTAAACCCTATCCATGTTTGCCCTAGGGAGTCTGGGCAGTTAGGAACAGTCGCTATTCCCACTTGAGTCAAAACTTTGACATGGAAATTAACGTTATGCTCTCAGGCATCATGTTATCCTTTAGGTTTGTCAAAGTGCCTTAGAGCGTAGGGCTTCAGGGCCAGGCAACTAAACCATTAAGTAAATTCTGGACTTAGAATGATACAGTCGCTCAGAACATACATGCTCATGTAATGCACACTTACTAATAAAAGAGACACATCCATCAAGCTGAAACAACATATCAGATACTCTATTGCAAAAGCTGCTTCAATAGTGATATTGGATATTTGAGAGTGTGATATCCATCCACAACTTTTGAGGTGCTGGATGTATTGCTTGTTCAGGTTATAAGGGAAAGGAGAGCTCCCACACTTCATGGCCTTTAATGGATACCAGACTTTGGCAGTTAGTTTATCGACGCTTCATGTTGAAAGTCTATTTGAAAACCAGCGGGTCACTTGCAATCAATGTATTGGTACATCATGGGGCATTGTGAAACAAAGAATGACGCAGAATAACCCGATGTGATATTCAACCCTTATCAAACTACGCTAAAACAATCATGTTTAATACTACCGGGGGTCCAACCGGACCCCAGACAAGAAAAAGTTGCTACACAATTATGGTTAAAGATACAAACTTCATCTTTTGCATATTCATTCCCTAGGATATTAAGCATCTTTACAAATGGTAATTATGTTATTACCATCAGTTTTGATATGTCTATTCAAAACTTAATACCTGGGAGAATAAAATGAAATAACAACAAAATGTTGTCACCAGAAAAGTATAGTGACCGAATGTGTTTTTTCTGTTTTATATGGTAGATACCCCATATATCTATATGCCTACCAAATCTCATGGAAAAACCCTGGGTCTTTTTCCATAAATTGACAAAATGTGTCATTTCCGGTGGGGTCCATACGGACCCCAGCACTGTGTTAGACCTTATTCCTGCAGCAGAGAAAATACTTTGATGGCTCTGGTGCTGTATTTGGCCTCCAGAAGTTCAACTTGAATAAAAGTCTTTTCTATGTGAGGGACACATATTTTAATCAGATTTCATACATTTTCAGTAGATAATAGGCCAGCACTAGAAGACAGATGTATAGGATCTCATCTAGCCTTTTTTGTTCTGTACAGAATGTTCTTTCTAACCTAAACCAAAGTGTCTTCCCTATATATTGACACCTCCAGGGCCCCAATAGAAAGAAAAAAGTATGGTACAAGTCCCAAAATCTGTCTAAGGATATCAATATAATGCACGGAGATCTGTCATCCTCACATATCAGAAATACCACCTATTGTGACAAAAATGACACTAAATGGTTGTCTACAATTAGGTTGGTGTTGTTCAAAATCATACAGAGGTGTAATCAAAGTAAAATGCAAAGCAAGGGACCATTTGTCCATGTTCTATTGGAGCCAAAGTATATATGCTTTTATATTGGATTTGACCGGGGTCCACATGGACCCCAGAGGATTATTGTTTCCAGCAAAATAATTCCTGGGGATCTGCATAGGATATTCAAGCATTTTGAATGAAACAATATTTGTGACAATTATATATAATTTGGTGACATTTGGAACAATTCTACTATGTTTTCTACCAGAAATTAGATGCATGGGGTCCAGTTAGACCCCAGGTAGTAAGATAAGGGTTAATACAACATATTTTGTTATTTTGAATGAGATACAAATATTCATAACAAATACCCTAGGAAGGGCCAACGACTATGTGTCTTTTTAGTTCACAGAACAGTATTTAGCAAATGTAAAGATTTCATCCTAATTGACACAAGTAGCTAATAAATAACCACAGCAAGACACCTTGTGCTAGAGAATATAATTATAGGTATTTTGTGCCAACTGTCAATGATGTCCAATAGGGCATCTAAGTCTAACTAAAAATACCCAAATCTAAGTTTGCCTAAAGGGGTGCCAAATCTGGAATTTTATAACCCAACTCTCTATATAATATGAGATACCTGGGAAACATTTTGCCCGTCTTTCAGGTCTGCAGGTGATAAAAGGGGGCGCCAACAAAGGCCCGGAAGTTGGTGATCACGTGACGAGACTTATGCACCCTATGTTTAAGAGGGCTAACTAAGGTGGGCTATGGTGTGATTTCTAGAACTGTCTGAACTCACAGTTAAGGACTTGTGTGAAGGCCATGTGTGAAGGCCATGCATAAACTAGGCCAAAGTGTAAATGGCCTTATTACAAGGCCTTCTCTAGTACTGATGAGGTAAATAAGAGTCTGAGAGAAGAATACTAAAGGAGTAGGTAGTTTAAAGTAGGGGGGTGGCCATAGTTCTACTGCGGCTTCAAAATGGGCTACAGTATAACTGGGAATTAATGGACATCAGGTATTGCTATTACTATCCTGATGCTAAGTGGTTTTATTACTTCACCCAACTCGTTATATTCCAGCTTCAGGCACTGTGATCTATTCCCACAAGCAAATATTTTATAAAGAGCACTCTTATTGGCTCAGGGCCAGCCTTTAAGGATGTAGCCTATTTCGGAAGACCACCAATGGACAGTACCTCGCTCCCTTGTTATGTATGATATAAGGGGGCTTGGTCAGCTCCATTTGTTATTGATGACACAAGGAGCCCTGGGTGACAGGCTATTTCAATAAAGATGGGGGACCCCTGAAGGTGAGAAAAAAGCTGCCTCCTTGGCACGTTCAGGGCACCAGCTACATATGAGAAGATGGAGTACCTAAAGCCCAAAAAAGAAGTTTCATCTCACCGTACTGACCCTATCAAAACAAGGCTGACCCTACTTTCTTTTATGCAATCTTGAAGAAATTCTTATATTTTTACGCTTTTTGGGGTTAATTTTAGGTTTTCACAATTTTTTAATTTAAGGGTATGGTAGAGGGGATGTTACAAAAATGTTGAAAAAAAACAGACCTACCGAGCCCAGACTTTCTTCCCGTGTTACCTGAAACAAACCTTCTTTTTTAAATTATGTTGCCTAATGGGGCATGCTTCTTGTTGGCTAGGCTGGCAACAACATTGACACTGGCCAGCTAGTGTGGCTAGGGAAAACCCTTCCACATCAATGAGGGCGTAAAGATGAGGTGAGACGTCAGTTTCAATACTTGGTATCTTTTATTAATAATAATATTAATATCAGAGTACCAGTCACTAGGGCTCAGTATAGATGGTAAGTCGGTGGTTACTGAGATGGTTACTGATTTCTCTCTAGCTGCCCGGGGCTTAAGTACAGGTGCCCGGCAGGTAGAGGAGGAGCCCATGTGACCGGAAGTGGATGTAACAGTGGTTTTCATTGGATAATATACATTTGACATTTGATTGGATAATTATATATTCATGGCTTTAACATGTGGTGTGCGCTGGACCGCGGGTGGGGAGCCTGGGTCCAGTGCATTATGGGTAATGGATTACATAATAAGTAGCATGCACACGTGGGGGCTTTGTCGCCTACCTTCCAGGTGGCCTCCAGCCGGCTCAAGTGGCTTTGGCGGTGCCACACTGATTAAGGGTGTCCAGCTTTATAGCATTGTTTTATGTGTTGACAGTTAATCCTTGAGGTCAACATATAGTTCATTTGTTTTGTGTATAGGTGACCGGTCGGTGCCTTGTCGTCTGGAGGGGCTGACCGTTACCTATTGTCCATGGGATAAGGGTCTGCTTGTGATCTATGGATTAGTTATGTGTGGGGGCTAGTTTGCTTGGCTTTATGAGTAACAGGTATGTCTGACGTCTAGGTGTACTTTGATGGACATATGGATTGAAAATATGTATAAAGTATTATGCGTATTACAAATAATAATGAATATGAATATTAATAATCATAAATCATAATTATGACGTAATATGACGTAATATGACGTAATATAATTGATGAAGGTATAATAAGGGGTTCTGTGGCGTGACAGCACCCCCCAATACAACTCCTGCACGCCCTCGTGCAGGCCGAGAAGTTGTAGAGGAAGAGTTATGTCACGCTTCAAACGTATTTTGTATGAACATTTTTTTTTTGTATTTTATGATTTCTGATATATCTATCTTATGCTATGACTATGACCAGGTTCTTAATCACATTTTCTAAGTTTATACGGTGTTTTGTACATACATGTTATGCAGTGGTACTAATAATATTTCTATGGTAACGTACTGGCACTATATGTCTCGCTTCCGTTCTATTTATATGATTATACATTTTTGGAAGCTTTTAACCTTATCAATTATTCACATAATACGAGTCGTGGTACAGTAGTAATAGTAATGTGACGTACTGGTTCTATATGTCGCGCTTCCGTCCTAGTCTATAATACAATCAATTCATACGATAGGAAGCTGTAAGAAATTCATTTCAATAATAATATAGATGTACTAAGCGTTTACATAGGCCATGTGTAATACTTAGTATGGTATGATAGTACATGTATAACAATAGGTTTTGAGCAGTGTATTTTGTTTATGCAATGATCTTTGGCAATACTTGATCTTTGATATTCATTCTCAATTTCGAGGGGCAATGGAGGAAGTTCGTTTTGAGTTATCACCTTCTATACTAAATTTTTATGTTTCATTTCCTGTCTCACTCTTTTTCATAACAATGGCTGTCAATAGTTCGGTAGTGGTCATGTCTTTTGGGTTTTTGATAAGTGACGTGGTATTGTTACTGTCGGGGTCGATGTCAATGTTGTCTTGGGTTTCAGTCGGATGTAGGGATGTAGTCATTTCAATAGTCTTAAGGGTTAATCCTGTGGTGGTGGTGTCGTCTTTCAGAGCCGGTATGATAGAAAACCGTGCCGCTAGGGGTAGTATGACGTGGTTGGGTAGATAGTATGACTTTTGTTTTCCGTTGATGTTGAAGGATATGGGGCCGTTCCATGTCATGTTTATGCGTGGGTATGGGCATGACAGGGCTGAGATGGCCGTCAGGGTTGGTATGAAATCATTAACAATAGAGTCACGTTCGTAGGGTAGGGATAGCAGTGGGATGGTGTGATTGATGTGTCCTTGGTAAATTTTGAGCGTAATAGTAGGATTGGTTTTGTGTCCAGAGTTTGTCATTCCAAAGTGACGTGTAATCTTGTTTTTACACTTGAAGATGGTTTTGATAATGGCGTATACGATTAAAGCTACAAATATCAGGGTAAAAATGTTATGGGCATCAACGTATTGATCTAGATTGATAGTGTGGTTTTCTTTGGTTTCACTCTGGGGGATGGGGTTAATAAATTTCCAAGAAATGTTGTTGGGTCGAGCGCTAACGGTCGGGATGGTCGCAAATAGTGCTTTTCCTTTGGATACATATAATAAGTAGAAGAATCCTACGGCGTTTAGAATGCAAGTGACTGGTACTATGTAGTTCCATACAGGGCTAGCGAAGAAGCTAGCTATGTTCTCTCGTATGGGTGTGTCCTGGATGGGTCGGTCTAAGACGTCTGCTGCGTTGGTGGCTTCTATTAGGATATTCCTGGTGAAGGGTTCCAGGTCCAATGTGATGTCTGATGATAACTTGCTGATGTTTGTCATAGATTTGATGATAGCTTGTGTATGTAGATGTGGTATGTGTATTGGATCGTGGTGTAGTGATGATGCTGTGATGTTGAGATTGTTTGTGAGTGCGAGTAATATGGGTGTATTGGCCGCGTGCATTAGAAAATGTGTTGAAGAAGATTCATTACAAGGAATTTTGGTGTTTGGGAGGTACAATGAGTCAAACTGTAAGTGGCACATACATGGGACACCAATAACTGTGTAGGCCGAAGCTTTCTTAGTAGTTGGTGTCATGTGCTGACAGATGACGTGGTAGTACTCCCTGTTAGTAGTTACTAAATATTTGTCTTTACCAATAGCTATAGCACGGGTTTGTATGGGTCTCAGAGGGTGTACTTGAAATGTGCAGAGTCTGCCTGGTTACCTTTAAAGGCCGCCATGAGGCAGGTTGGCTGGTCACTGCGTATTCTAGGCATGGTCCTAGCGCATACTTTCAGTATTGAGCCTTGGCACGTAAGCAGATCTGCGTTTGTCATCTCTAAGTACAATGTCTCTGCCTCGTTGACAGCGAGGAAAGTTTTGTCAGTGTGTAATAGGGTAGATCCAGAACTTGTCGTATTTTCGGTGTTAATGGGGACATGAGTTGTAATTACTTGATATAAGTTAAATGCTGCGTCTGTGGCAGAAATGATAACATTAATATGAATGTATAGGTGAGTTTTGGAATAGGTGTATAGTGCAACTGGTTGTGAGTAGTAATATGCGGTGTCAATAATGGTTACCTCGGATCCTGGGTTCCTAATTTTGAGTTGTGTATCTAAGGTGGCTAGCTTGAGGGCTAGTTCTGTGGGTTGGATCATATCCGGTGCTAATATTCCAGTGGACAATAATCTGAGAGAATTTTCCACCTTGTATAACCCTTGTTGGTAGGCGATCCTCGTCATTAGGACAATTACCTGAGCCGATATGATGGCTGACTGGGTTATCCTACGATCCTGGTCGGCTTGGATGGAGGTTAGGGTTGTGGAGAAATCATCAGACCACGAGTCTATGGATTCGGTAATATTAAGTAGGGATTCCTGTACAACGTCCTGTTGTTTTATATAAGTGTCTAGGAACTGCTGGTGTTGCTGGGTGACATCATGTAATCCTTGTGCAGTTTTAACATTGACGTCGGCAGTGTACCAATTCTAGCATCTAGGTGATGTATGACGTTGATAATAGAATCCATGTCTCTAGTGGTTGCCAGGCCAAAGATTGATTTAAAGAGCTCCCCTAAGAATCCTAGGATAGCTCTCTTTGGCCTGTTAGTAATAGGATCCGAGAGGAAGTGTGCAATGTTCTTTAAAGTCTTAATGATGTTAATATCTACGTTTTGTAATAGTCGGTCGAGGTCAGCAGCTTGTTGTAACATCTTGGCGTCATGGCTGTCATGGGGTCCTAGTGAAGTCAGTTGAAGAGTCCTGATGGTGTTGTAAATGAGTGGCTTCGGACGAGGAGCCATTGGGATGTTGTAGGGGATGGCCAGTATGACTTTGTGTAGGTCATGACCGGTGATGATTTGTCCCGGCAGCTGTTCATAGATGAGGCCGATATTTTGCCTTACTATTGGTTGTGCTGCCGTGTAAATGATGTGTGTGATGATTAATAGGAGGTAGAGTGTATACCTCATGATTCCCGAGTTGTTGGGATTTGATAGTAATAATAGTAGTAGTCGATCGTTTGTAGTAGTAATAGTTGATAGTCGATAGTTGGTGAAGGATGAGTGTAAGTGCGCAGTACTGGCGGGGATCTACCAAATTAACTGTGGGCTGCTCCTGACTGAATCGATGTGTGTAGGGGTGCGGTCACTGGGTGACTGTGGAAAGATGGGGGGATGTGTGGGAACTTATACCCTTTGGTCTGGGTACAGGGTGGTGGCTATGTCACCCTGCCATGTTGGTCGTTATCACACTCCCATAAGTGGAGCTTTTGTTTGCGCGCTCCAGTGGTGGCGCCATCCAGGGCTCAGATTGCGGTCATCCTCCTGGTGTTGTTGACACCTGCAATGCATGTGGGTGGCCACCCGCGTACAAGGCTTTTCCACTGGTCTATGGGGGGGGGTTAATAAGAGTGCGCAAACTGTCCTTTCATGTCGGATTTTGACATGTTGATAATAGTTCTATTTGAAGTGTCAGTTTGTTAAAGGAGCAGCAATAATATGGAGTCGCCCTGCCACTTACTTGTGTGGTGAAATGGGTATAGATGGATAATAATAATAATAGTAATAATTGATGAAGCTTGTGCGCTTTATGGTGATAAATACTGTATTTCCAGTATTTCTTTTGATGATCGGTGTGTAAGTCGTGATTCTTTGTGAATTATTATAATAGTAGTAGTGATGATAGTAGTCGTAGTAGTCAGTGTTGATCCTTTTGATATTAAAGTTGATAATATATGACAGTTGATGTCTCTTTGTGATAGTAGCGATAATATAGTGAGTTTTTTGTTGTTTATGTAATATAGGTGATAACTCTTTTCCTCTTATATATTCTATGTTTTATATTATGGTTTTAGTCCTACCGGTGTCCTCCTCTTGACCTTGGAGTGGGCCGGCTTTGCTTTATATATATTTTTGGTTTGTAGAAGCGCTGGTCTCGCTTTATATGAATCTCCGTCTTTCTTCCATAGTTTGGTTATGAGGTCCTCGTTCGGGTCAATGAGTCTGTGTATGAAGTCATTATTTCTGACATGATTTACTAGCTTCAGTCTATCTACATGGACTTGGTTTTTCATTGTTTTCATTGTGATCACAGATTTGAGGAGGACGGATGTTTTTGAGACAAATTTGCACACTATGTATGGACCCGAGTACACCTTCTGAAGTTTCAAACATTTTGTTCTATCCATCAGTCGGAGTACCTTGACATACACTAGTGATTCTTTCTGCACCTTTGTAGGTTTTGCCTTTTTGTCGTGTTGTTGTCTCATTTGTTCTGTCCTCTTTTCGATGTTTTCAATGACCTGATTGTATGTGTAGTCTATTTTCTTTAATTTGTCAATGATGTGGAGATTTAGACTTTTCTCTTCTTCCTGATTGAGTTTGTTGTCTATTATGGTGTTTGGGTTCCTTCCCTTCATAATGAAGAACGGTGTGAAGGCAGTGGTGGCGGACTCTGTGTTGTTGATGGAGAACACGAGGTGTGGTAGGAATACATCCCATGTGTCCTGGTGTTCCTCACAGTAGGCCCTTATGCCTTCAGACAGCGTCTTCACATATCTTTCAGCCTGGCCGTTCGATTTTGGTCTATAGGCCGAGCTGAAGACATGTTTTATGTTGAGGGAAGATGTCATGTTTCTGAATTTTGAGTTTTTATATGACGTTCTATTGTCTGACTGGAGGTATGTTGGTATACCCTCGGCCAGAACAACCTTCTCTATGAATTCTGCGGTAGTTGTTTCCGCGTCCAATGATGTAGTAGGGTAGGCTATGCAGAATTTAGAGAACCTGTCGACCACTACCTGAATGTATACATTCTTTCCTGGTGTTGGTGGTAGTGGGCCTATGGCATCTATGTGGACAAACTGGAATGGGTAAGAAGGGGTACTATGGGCCGTCATTGGCAGGTTGTTGGTTAGGTTCATCTTTTTGGCTTTCAGGCAGACGTGGCAGGTCGCTGTGAATTTCTGGACGTCGGCCGCCATGCTCTTCCAATATACTTTGGGAAGCATGGTCGACAACATTCTTTGTGCGCCAGCGTGGCCTGCCATTGGTAGGTCATGAAAAAGCTTCAAGATGGGAAGTCTCATGTCATCTGGGATGACGGGTTGGAATGAGAACTCCTTGTGTTTCTTCCATAGTACCGTGTTGATATGGACCAAAATATCATTCAGCATGATGTGGTCATCAGCTATCTTGATAAATTGCTCCGTCTCCTTCTTGTTTTTGTCATTTAAGACACAATGCTCCATCGGCAAGATAAACTTTGGACCTGATTCGTGAAAACTCATGAGGAACTAGTTTCGATAGAGTGGAGGCTAGACCCTCTCTCATGCAAGAGACGGTGGCTCCTGTGTCTACTAGACTGGGTATGTTGGTATCTTTAAATTGTAGATCTATATTGCCATTGACCATGTTGATAAACAAAACACTCTGCTCACCTTCTTCCATGTGTAGGTCGGGGAGTGGTGGGGGGACGACTTCCAGAGTAGCTTGGACGTCGGTAGGTTTCCCGCGCACTGGTGCAGCGTTGTGGATTGTCTGTGGGTCATGTGGCGTGATGTCGATGGGCGATGCTGATTGTTCTGTGTTGGGGATTGTTTTGTCATCCTGATGAGGCCTATCCATAGGATGACAATCTAGTTTCCCGTCGTCTTGGTGAGGTCGTTCATCATGTTGACGAGCTGTGCCATGGTGTACTGTGGAGTGGGGTTTTGTGGCGTTGGTTGAAGTTGTAGTTGTTGTTGTTGTTGTGGCCATTGTTGTTGTTGTTGTTGTGGCCATTGTTGTTGTTGTTGTGGTGGCTGCCATGATTGCTGTTGTGGCTGCCACCGTTGTTGTTGTTGTTGGTTCTGGATGAGTTTGAAGTGATGTGGGGGTAGGGAACCCGTTTGAAGAAGGGTTATGATGTCTTTGGGTCCCCCTTTGAATCGGTGGGTGGGAGGGATGAGGCCCATTGAACGTGCCTTCCTTATGTTGTCAACGTAGTTGATGTCGAAGTCCTCTCTCCTCCCCCTATAGTTAGGTGGTAACGCGAAGTCAGTTGGTGGAGACTGATGTGTAGGTGCAGCTGCTTGTTTGTGGTAGGTGGGTTTTGGTTTACCACCTCCCATAGCAGCTACGGTATGTTCGGTCTCCATTACTTCTTGTTGTTTCTGAAGAAGGTCTCTTAGTTTCTCATTCTCCCTATCCTTCTCCCTTAACTGAGCAGCTATGACTGGGTCTAGGGTGTTGTTGGATAGGGATGATACCTTATGTGTGGATGTCTTTTTGTAGAGGTACGCACACCTGAGTGCTCTACAGAGGGAAGCCCATGTAGTAGGACTTTCCGCTCTGATCGCCTCTCGGTAGTCCTCATTTAGTACAGTGGCTACCTGGATGATGGCAGCTTCTATGTCCACCCCCTTGTTTTGGAAGTGGGTGTTGGCATCCTTTAGCCATTCTTCCATGGTTTGTAGGGTGGGGTCAAATTGGGACAGTGTTAATAGTTTGATGTCGTTTTCGACATCCTTGAAGTGGTGGATAAGCCCCTTCTTTATAAGGTCGTAATCGTCCTGTACACTAGTATGCTGAATACCGTACCACTCGTACGCTGGTCCAGCTAGATATACTGCACAAGTGACGTGGATGGGATGATCTTCTTGAGGGTATTTAAGCCTAACAAAACGTTCTAGGTCGGTGAACCACTTTCTGGTGCTCATCTTAATGTCTGGCTTTGAGAATTTGATTGGTTCACGGATGGTGTATTTGTTTGCTTTTGATATGGCGCTAGCCAGGTCGCTAATGGACTTGTTGTTCCTATATTCTGCGATATCAGATTTCAGTCTTTCTAGCTCTGCCTTATGGGCCGCTAGTTGCTCATCTAATTTTCTTGATATCCTATCGTCTAGCTCTCGTTGTCTTTCTACCTCTACCTGATCGTCTCCGGCCATGTTGACAGTGGGTTCAACACGAATGGGAGAGGTGGGTGGGGTAGCTATGTCTATAGGTATAATAGGTACAGTGTCTATAAGTGTTGTTTTAGAATGTCTTACTGTGTCCTTGTAGATGCAGGAGGTGGACTTGGTGATGTGCTTGTTGTTGCTTGGTCCTTTCCTCCTGGTGGGTTGTAGACCTGATGTTGGTGCTGGTCCCTGGCTCCTAGTGTGCCTCCGTGATGATAGGTCACTGAGGGACTGGTGTCTCTGCATTAAAAAATTTCTTCATGGTCGCAGGTAGCTGAAAGTTGCCCGGTTCTCCACCACTCTGTGGCTAGGGAAAACCCTTCCACATCAATGAGGGCGTAAAGATGAGGTGAGACGTCAGTTTCAATACTTGGTATCTTTTATTAATAATAATATTAATATCAGAGTACCAGTCACTAGGGCTCAGTATACTTGGTAAGTCGGTGGTTACTGAGATGGTTACTGATTTCTCTCTAGCTGCCCGGGGCTTAAGTACAGGTGCCCGGCAGGTAGAGGAGGAGCCCATGTGACCGGAAGTGGATGTAACAGTGGTTTTCATTGGATAATATACATTTGACATTTGATTGGATAATTATATATTCATGGCTTTAACATGTGGTGTGCGCTGGACCGCGGGTGGGGAGCCTGGGTCCAGTGCATTATGGGTAATGGATTACATAATAAGTAGCATGCACACGTGGGGGCTTTGTCGCCTACCTTCCAGGTGGCCTCCAGCCGGCTCAAGTGGCTTTGGCGGTGCCACACTGATTAAGGGTGTCCAGCTTTATAGCATTGTTTTATGTGTTGACAGTTAATCCTTGAGGTCAACATATAGTTCATTTGTTTTGTGTATAGGTGACCGGTCGGTGCCTTGTCGTCTGGAGGGGCTGACCGTTACCTATTGTCCATGGGATAAGGGTCTGCTTGTGATCTATGGATTAGTTATGTGTGGGGGCTAGTTTGCTTGGCTTTATGAGTAACAGGTATGTCTGACGTCTAGGTGTACTTTGATGGACATATGGATTGAAAATATGTATAAAGTATTATGCGTATTACAAATAATAATGAATATGAATATTAATAATCATAAATCATAATTATGACGTAATATGACGTAATATGACGTAATATAATTGATGAAGGTATAATAAGGGGTTTTGTGGCGTGACACTAGCTTACCTCAGTATTTGACCACCCTGAGTGCTTAATTTCACCTCAGTGCATCTTACTTCAATCACCAGCGCCACCTGACATGTGACACATGCAAGCTGTAACACTTTAAGGATGGCATGATGTCTTAATGCCTTTGGTCGTCTCGGTGTTTGAAAATAGCACTGCATCAGAGGTCACCGTCTAATTGAGCTTGGGCTAATGAGTGGTGATATTTACCATATCTACACCACTCATGAATAATTTTACCTTTGGCCATTGCTGAAATAAATGGAGTCTGATTATTGTATGATCATTCCATGCGCCAAAGAGCATTCGTCTGGATAATATTTGCATAGCCTCTCAATCTAATACACTGTAAATAGTTACTGTAAGTACATAGAATATTCTATTGTAGATCTACTGTAGAATCGACTGTGGAATGGAGTTACAGTAGAATCTACCGAGGAATTACAGTAGATGCTACTGTTTACCTACAATGAACTGTACACCTACAGTAAAATCTACTGTACACCTACAAAATTGGCCAACTATTTACAGTATGTATGTGTAGGGGCATGAATAATACGTGTATATATGGGTTCGTGGAGTCAACGCGGGAAGTGCCTCCTTCGGACACTAGGTGGCAACACCTACGCCATGTCCTTTCGATTATCCGGTAGCGGAGCCAGGCAGGGCACTCCAGACAGCGCTCCGGTGGGGTGCCACGTCGACACTGCTTGGTCTGCCCTCAGGGTATATAAGAGGCCGAGGTTTGCTACCTCAGAGAGAATCTTCAGACCCAGATGTTGGAGCAGGTGAGATGTAAGGTTGCAGATAGCTTCAGGATGACCCCAGGAATGTGTTGGAGTCACTGTAAGGCGTACAAACATGCCAACAAAAGGGTGGTTTTGACTGACATGTTCAGCTGTATGCACAGCCCCCGCTCATCTATTATATATTTTTATTTATTTCTAATCCTAATTTATTTCTATACCTAGTTTTCTTCTTTCCTTTACTATACTGTTTACCTCTACTTTCCTATTTTATACCTTATATAATCCTTATTTTTTGAGGATGTCAGTACCTTAAGTACAAATGACATAGACACTAATATCACGCCTCGCATTAGCCTTGAGCTAAACAATTTCTATTACTATTCAAAATTTAATCAACTCTCATTATAATCTAACACAAGGGTAGTGGGACTGTCCAACTGTACCCTGGACAGCCCTACATCCCATCACCACCCCCTGTAATGGGGCCAGTGGAACTAATTAACGCTTAACGGAACTCTCTATATAATGATAATGCTGTGGAATACAATAAGACAATCTATAAGGTTATGTATCTCCTCAGGATAAAAATAAACAAAAAAACAACAACAAACAAGCAGGTCACTTCAGTGCATAGTAGCAATGAAAGCTTGGGCAAAGAGGTAGTTTAAGATAAGGTGCTGGGGACGGGGCTAGAACTCAGGTATTTAATAACAAAGCATCATTTCCATACCCTACACAATGATCCATCGCATAGCGTTGGGCAGTCATACAATGCCGTTTATAGGCTACGCCAAATACCCTACACCATTCTCTAGGAAGTGGCCAACTACGTCTTTGGCCTTATAGGGTCACCTTTGTCCCCATGTGGATTATGTATGCTAATTCATTCAGTTGGCCAAGGGTTTAAATTAAACAAAGTGTCTCTGCTAGAGATTTAAACCCTACAACGCAGCCTTCTGATCATTACCTCTGCTGTAGAATTCAGTCAGCTAAGGAACTCGACAGAATGTCTCTTAGCTTAGACAACAGCTTGACGGTAGATTAAGTACAGGGTCTGGGGAAGCTTGATGGCCGTGAGAGGCCCTGAGTGGGTTCTTGGTGAGGAGCAGGTGGTGGTGATTTAGACCCAGACCAGGGGAACAGGTGGGGGTTAAGGCAGCAAATTGGGGCCCCCAATTGGTGATCTGATGTGCGGTTGGGTATCAACCCAGCCAGCATTAGTCCCTGGGGCCCATATGTGTTTTTACGTGGGCAAGCTGATTTGCCCATATCTGGGCTATGGTCCGTTTTGTCCAGGCCTACTAATGGGATTCCAGGTGGGCCAGCCCAGATTCAAAGTGACCAGCTCAAGCCCAGATTATATATATTCTATAAAGGTGTACAACAAATCGTGATTTCTGGAGGAAAATCAGATGTCAGCATGTTTTGAAATATTTACAATGTGTTTATGGAAAAAAAGTTTCCCTGGGCTGATCCATCTGGGCTCCCACTGGCAGCCCTAGACAAAAAGGACCCTAACCCAGATATGGGCGATGCTGGCTAGGAAGGGTGGACACAAGCATCACATTAACTTGGAGTTAATGCATGGAAGCATGCAAACATATAACCAAACATATGACCGGCTATTAGCACATGATCTCCTTTTATAAGAAGATATTTTCTGGTGAGAAATCCTTCATTAAAAGGCCAGAGAGATGTCTCTCGTCTCCAGCGACACTTCCCTGCTGTTTGAAGAGGGCATCATCAACCAAACAATTGAAATAGTGTCTTAGAATTGTGACAGAGACAAACCAGGCAAATCTAAATTAGTCTAAAAAAACTGTTTGTCCGCCATATTGCTTCATCAGCACAATTAGTTGACATGAAGCAAAAAAGATAACTGTGTAAATAGCAGCAATGGTAACTAAACATTACCCTGTTTTGATTCCAATTTTGAATGCAGTAACATAGAGACTGAAGTCAGTACTATATATATACCTTGCATGTTCAGGTGTATGTTGATGATTCAGCATTTTGAGACTCACCTGAAAGTGAACAAATAAGATGTGATTAAACTTCTTACAGAATATGACGCAATTGGTTTAAACAAGGAAAACTATATTTCAAATCCCATCTGACAGAACCAGTTTTTCACTGCCTTATGACGGCATATATTTTTATTTGCACTGTGTAGGAAAAGCTAGTTGATACAATATATAGGAGGCTTCTTCTGAATTCAATTTTAATTTTGAATGCAATTTTAAAGGGTAACACATACAGGCAAAGAAGCTGAAGTTTATTAATTCAACTCGTTGAATGCCGCATTTGGCTTTCTGAAACACAGCTTAGGATTGAAATTCTCATCCCCACACATCCATGCAATATTCCGCTCTTGTTCACTTCATTTGAGTGCTCTGTTCTTACTTGAAAGATGACAAGGAGATTTCTTCTATACCCCTCCCCCCCCCCAGCTGGGGTTTAATGTGGCCAACATGATCGGGGATCAGCGTATCACATCGCTCCAGTCAACATGGAGGCTCAGAAGTACCTCTATCAGTTACAGAGCCTTCAGATTGACTTGAGTCTATTCATGATTTAATCATGGTAATTAGTTTATCTAATTATCTAGTAGATAGTTGTGCCTGATTACATAGGATGGTAGGTAACCCCAGGAGGCTCATTCAGAACAACTGACGTGGTCGTAGGGAACTGGTGACGTGACAAATCCTGTTTTATGACCAATAGTAAAATCTATTTCACAAGAGTTCCTATACAAATGTATAGAAAATTAATGTAAATAGCACATTTTGCCAGCTACAAATACCCTCGTCAATTGCAAATATTACAATATTGACGAAAATCGCAATATGATGACTGACGAGACTGTTCTGAAAAAGCCTCCAGACCTCTAATCTATGTAAGATGTACTGCCTATGGTATGAATATATAAGTCTAACTACCTCCAGTAATAACATATTGTTCAGGTCCAATAACTTTTGGGTCGAAATTTCTTTATCACTGTGAATGTTGCCTTTTTCGAACCTTAGAAAGAGAATGCCCTGAATCTATGAGTATTAATACTGTTTGTACCCTGCTTGCACCCAAGTTGCATCCAAAATGATCATTGTGGCGACTGCTATATGCAATCCAATGGAAAAGGTTTAAATATATGTAGTCATATAACCTTCCATCATCATTTCGATGATTATTCAACGTTGCAATTTATCTTGACAAATTCAAACCTATCAGTCTATGCACACGTAACTTTTATGTACTCACTGTTCAGTCATTAAGTCTGCAAAAGTCGACCCTCCACTCCCAGAGCTTATATACAGAAAAGAATGCTGACTATATTGAAGGCTAATGCATTGTCTGACCAACCTAATATCATGTTTTTATGAACCTCAGCAAGATAATTACCTTCTACCTTGCGGACGGCCATGTGTTCCCTGACATTTCACTGGCCATGCTTTTAAGGACCTCTCTGCTATCACCTTATAAGGTCACCCCCTATTGCCTACATGTTTTGTTGATATAACCATGGTGAATCATGACCAAACAGGGAATCGAATCCCAAGTTGCAATTTGGGAAATAAAATACTTTACATTTATCTTCATTGATTGTATTTAAGCCAGAATTTCTGAACCAGTGGACTTCACGTGACCTGTGAAAACATGTTCGCAAGCCAACAATATAAATGGACCAAATTAATTTTTGAAGTGGCTCGTGACAATGGCACTTACAGGGTGTGCTGTATCTTATAGAGCATTGCTGCAGTGTTGCATACACATACAGCACTGCCAACAACGCCTCACCTGGTTTGTGACATAAATAGGTGTGGTAGGATGAAAGTGACAGGATTAAGGCCACATTGCAAGTAAAGGTCTTTAAAAAACCCTTTGGCATTTTTAGATTCATGACATGCGATTATTTGATGAAATCCATGTCCATCAACCATCTGATCCTTAGTAGTATAGTATGTATCGGAACGGGACTATGGTTAACTACTGTTTATTACTCAATCGACATGCAGCCAATCAGAGGCCTCCATTTGGTCACGTGACCAGAAGTGACCTACTTAGGGGATTAGTGGTGACGTCACGTGACCTAGTTAGCCAATCAGAGGCCGCCATTTGGTCACGTGACTGGAAGTGACGTCATATGACCTACTTATGGACCGGAAGTGACGTCATATGACCTACTTAGGGGACCGGAAGTGACGTCATATGACCTAATTTAGGATCACGTGACCGGAAGTGACCTGATGAGTCACGTGACCGGAAGTGACGTCACATGACCTAATGGCCAACCGGAAGTGAGTGACCTGATTGAGGATCACGTGACCGGAAGTGACCTGATTGATCACGTGACCGGAAGAAGAAGAAGAAGAAGAAGAAGAAGAAGATGAAGAAGAAGAAGTGACGTCACGCGACTTAATGAAGAGATGAGCGTCTTTAAGGGGTCACGTGCTTTAAAATGTGATATATATTTTTTTTTTGGAGGAGGAGGAGGAGGAGGAGGAGGAGGAGGAGAAGGAGAGGAGGAGGAGGAGGAGGAGAAGGAGAGGAGGAGGAGAAGGAGGAGGAGGCGAGTCTCTTATTTTTTTCGGTAAACCAATAAAAAACACCACGATATAAGTTTGTTTTTTTCATTTTTATTGTTTTACGAGCGACTGGAAGTGACTTATTGAACTAGGTAGAAGCGTTCTTTAGAGTGTATAAGGGGGGAGGGGAGGGGAGGGGAGGGGGGGAGGGGGGCCCCTTTAAGATGCATGGGGAGGGGGGCGCTTTTAGGATGCATTGGGCGGGTGGGGGGGAGGGGGGGAGGGGGGAGGGGGGCACTCTAGGGGTTTGGGGGGGGCACTCTAAGGGGCGTTTGTCTCTTTTAAGAAAAAAAGAAAAGAAAAGATTTTAATCGAGAGACACACTTCTTCCTCTCGAGAGGAAGAAGCGTGTCACTTCATTTTGTTTTTGTTTATCACATGCCTGGATGAGGCGATCAGCTGCGACTGGAGGAAGTGACACTTTAAGAGGACACGCGTCTTAATTGTTATAATATTTTTTTTACTTACTAATAAAGAAGACGTATGAAAATAAAACACAACAATTCACATGTCCGTCGTTCTCGTTGTTTCTTGCTTGATAAAGTCAAGTAATATCGCGATGCCGAGGTCAAACTTTCCCATGTCCTCAGTCAACACTCGAAGGAGTTCAAAAGGCGTACCGCCGGCACCGTCAGCTTCAGCTTGCCACATTTTCAACACTCGGAAGGCCCACTCAGCGGGACTTCCTCCATATTCGCATTCTTCAGCGATCTTATCTAACCTCTCAGGTGACAATTTTAAATGGTCCCCCACCTCTTTCCACCTGCTACCTAGACGTCTGCCGAGGGCGCCCAAGTGCTTATGCATCGCGCGCGAGTCGGGGTTTTCGAAATCCAACCCCTGTCTGTAGAGAAGGGACATCCACTGAGCCAACAGTTCCACTCGTCTAATGCGGGTGAAGACGCGACCGAGCTCTCCCCATCTATGACGATGCGGGGTTTCACCCCATCAGACTCGGAACATCGCCGTACACAGCTCCTCCGGTGTCTTGACACTGCGCTCTACTAGAGCATCCATACGGGTGGCGGTAACTTTTAAGCTACTGCCCAACTCTCTCCAAGATCCGCTAAACTCTTTACCTAGTTGACGAAGCAAGGCGTCGCTATATGCTAAGCGCCACTGTCCTACCTCTCTGTTCTCCCCATCGGTCTGCCTCGCGCGTCTCATGTCGTCAAGCCTCATTAATTTTTTTTCAGGTGGACAAGGCGGTGAAGGCGAGCTTGAAAGTGGAATAGCTTGAGCCATCTCGTCTCGTCTTGGCGGCGGCGGCGGCGGCGGTGGTGGCGGTGGTGGTGGTAGTAGACGTTACTGTGGTCAGAGGCGATATGGTTTTTTTCCAACAGAAATCAGAGCTTTTATACAGAGGGAGTTTAATCCTATTTCCAACAGCACTCCAGCTGTCTAGCGACCTGTCCGCATGACGCTTTTTCAGCCGCTCCGCTCCTTAAGAGCTTAGATGACGAGGGGTATGTCATCGCTATCCGTGGAGACCAGCTGAAAACGGTGTTTTTTCCTCATCCATAGCCTTACCTCCTACCCCCTACCTGAGGACGCCTCCCTCCCTCTGACATTCATTGTAACAAACGTCAGAGGTCAGGTGAAAATCGGATTTTTTCATGCACAGCCTTAGTCAGCTGTCACCCCTATTGAACTAGCCGGCGGCCGGCGGCCGGCCCGGTCTACTCACCACGGCAGGAGGCGGTGATTTTTTTTTGTCTTTTTGTAATACACTTAAGTCGCTCACCACATGCACACGCCTCTACTCACAGACAGACACGTTCGTCTTAGGGGGTCCTGCTTCACGCCACACGCCTCCTGTAGTTTTTTTGTATACACACTCTAAGCTCATCACCGTTAATCCTTTATACAGCTAACGCGCGTTGAATTGCTGAACAGGGTGGTAAGTAGCTTAGCTCATGACAGTGGATCCCTCAAAAAAGAGGGGAAAGGGATCCAGCTGAAAACGTCATACCTTATGTCTTTTGTTTCTCTTTGTGAATGGCCGCCGGTCAGTCGGCGGCAGCAACCGCTTAATCCTTTATACAGCTAATGCGCGTTGAATTGCTGAACAGGGTGGTAAGTAGCTTAGCTCATGACAGTCGATCTCTCAAAAGGGGGGAAAGGGATCCAGCTGAAAACGTCATGCCTTATGTCTTTTGTTTCTCTTTGTGAATGGCCGCCGGCCAGCCGGCGGCAGCTGAACAGGGGCAGTAAGTAGCTTAGCTCTAGAAGCGAGAAGGCGTATATAAGGGGCCTGGAAACCTCCATTCACTCACTCAGTCTTTTTCTGCTCTCTACAGTCACCACCATGAGCAAAAGACAACACCTAGCGCCGTCCAAGGATCTAAGCAAGTTCAAGAAGCTCGCAGTAGTAGTAGTAGTAGTAGTAGTAGTAGTAGTAGTAGTAGTACTACTGGTAGTAGTCGTCGTGCTAGCGACGTTGTTACACTCGCGACGGTACACGTTGCTGCTAAGCGCGCTGCCGCTGCTACTGCCGCCCCGCCTGCTGCTGCTGCTGCTGGTGATCCTCGTGCTGCTGCTGCTGCTGCTGCTGCTTCTGCTGCACCTGCTGCTACCGCTACTACTACTGACGACAACGCTCCTGGCACATAGCAGTACTGGCAACCAGGTTTTTACTTCCCCACTACTGTTGCTGATTTTGATGACCTGCCGCACGTTGCACAGCCCCTCTCCACCACTACATCGACCGACGCCCTCGATGCCGCTCGCGCTGAGAGTTACAGCTATTCGGACACTCAGCCCCTAAACCAAGAAGAAGAGGAGGAGGAGGAGGAGGAGGAGCAGCAGCAACAGGGTGAGACAGAGAACGACGCTGACGACGAGGCGTACGAAGAACCCAAAGGGAAAGGGGCGGACGGTACATTTTTTCGGCTCCCCTCTTCCACAGCTTTCGACCTCACTTCCACTGGTAGCGCGTCCGATCCGTGGCCACTGCCCTCACTGCCACCTTACGAGGGCGGCGGCGCTTCATCTTCTACCGCTACACTCAGCACCGACGGCGTGTGGCTGCTCTGTTCCAACAACGAGGTCTCGGATACCACCAGCGCTGACGCTGCTCCTGTTATTGGTTCTGCTGCTGATTCAGATGAAACGTTCTAAGGTGAGTTCCAGAACAACAAGGCCTACTAAGAAGAGAAAAATACAAGAAAAAGAACGAGATGGACGAGAAGAAGCAGAGAAAACCTCCCGTCCTCTCGGGTTAGAGTTCTGCTTAGACGGGACTTTGACGCTGGAGAGCTGGGAGGACGTGGCTAGACTGTCTAGGATGCCGCGCTACACAAAAGACGGCCAGGTGAAAGAGGCGTCTCTGACCAGAAGCAAGCGAGTGCACTTCACTGCCGACGCGCTGCGCGAGCTAATAGCACGCATTGCCGATATCCGCGCAGTGGTGCGCATACGCGACACAGCGTCCGCGCAAGGAAGACCTAATCACACCCCCTGGTTCGCAGTGCTGGATGAGGAGGGCGAAGTGTACGCAGCTGTGAGCTACTACAGCGGTAAGAACCTCATGCACGTGCGCAAGTACGAAGGTCCTGACAAAAAACCCACACAGCAGGGGGTGACGCTGTCCGCCAGAGCGCTCAAAGAGTTGGATGACAAAACAGAGATTATTCTCAAATTTCTCGGTATAGATTTGGAATGAGAGACGCTCAACGCTCACGCGCGCACACACACAGCGTTTGACGTACGCTGTATGAGACAGACAGACGGATACACAGACAGCAGACAGATAGATAGATAGACAGATAGATTGATAGATAGATAGACAGATAGATTGATAGATAGATAGATAGTTAGACGGCTAAGTAGTTGGTAACTGAGTGAAAAAACATGACGCAGTACGTAAGCGAAAAGTGTTGCAAAATTTTTAAAAGACCGTACAACCACAAGAGACACATAGAAAATTGTAGAGTAATACCTAAGTTTTGCCCTCTATGCGGCGAAGGGGATTGCCGAAAGATCGCCTGTTGACGCGAATCTCTGGATGGGGTGACCATCCCTCCGCGCATATGTGCTATACAGAACGGGGAGGAAACGTTCACGGCGAATCGGCCTGCGATACAAACGGGCGTCAGGATGCACGGGACTCGCGTGAGTGTAACAAACTTCAGGCTACCAACCGGCGAGTTGAGTGACGCTGTAGATACTATGCGTCGCATTCACTTGACACAAAGATTCAGATACAAAGTGGGTTTCTCGGTAGGCTTACTCTTACAACACAGAGAAGACAAGAGCAAACTGCGCTACTTTCACGCCTCCCAGAACAACGCAACTCTCATACAACCGCTCCCTACTATAACTAATTCAGAAACTTTGGAAGAGCTCCTCTCAAAGATGGAAAACACCGTCGCTTGCGAGGAAGTACGGAAACTTTGCGACGCTGACACCAAGTGGCACGTTCTTTTTCCTACCAATTTGAACATTTGCGTTTACATGGGACCGGGGGAATTTCCCATAGGCCGTAGGATCACTCAGGCCGGTCGAGTTGGAAAGAGAAGCGGCGTGTTAGATTTTCCCAACAAGGACAACCTCTGCATCTTCCGCTGCATTTCCTTTCACTTATACAACACCAGCAAGCGCGCTTCAGATTTGTTACGTCAGTTCTGTCCCGCTGCCACACCTGAATCCTTTCCGGGTTTGAACATCCGCGACTTACCCGCGTTAGAGAACTTGTTTGACGTACAAATAGCGGTTTACACCGCGTCGCGTCAGGTGCCGGGGCGGAAGTTGAGAAGACGCGTTACTCTGATCAGACCGCCTTCCAGAACTCTGGCCGCCCGAGGTAAAGTCAACCTACACCTGACGGCGAAAGGTGGTTTGCACGTCTCTCTCGTCACGGACTTCAACGCGTACGCGGGCATATACGAATGTTGCAAGTGTAAGGCGGCGTTCACCACCGAGTTCTTGCTGAAGAGACACAGGAACCAGCTTTCCTCTTGCCGACAAGTCAAGTTGCGCTACGTAGGTGGCATCTACCAAAATTCGAGAACGATTTTCGAAGCGCTAGCAGACTTCTCCATTCTTCCCCCCGACGGACATTCCGGAATCTACCCTTACAAGATCGCCTTCGATTTCGAGGCTTTCTTCAGACCGTGCAGAGAACCGTCGACGGAACACGTGTCCCTGCTGTGGGATCACGTCCCTTTGTCGGCTAGCGTCGCATCCGACTTTCCGGGGTGGGAGGGGCCAGTCTGCTTCGTCAGAGAATCCGACGCAGATTCCGACCCCTTGTTGGACCGAGTTTTAAATCACATAAACGAGAACGCCAAAGTCATCGGGGAAGCTGTGCTAGAACTTTACCGACCGACGTTAGCGAAGTTAGATGCGGCGATAGGTGAAGCTCTCCTGCTGGAGGAGGTGACATTCACCCCTTCTCCAGGCGGCTTTGCTGCGGCTCAGACCAGACACCCGTTAGTTCAACTGAAGAAGCGTCTTCTGAGATACATCCGTCAAGCTCCAGTCGTGGGCTTCAACTCAGGGCGTTACGACTTGAACCTGATCAAAATACGCCTTCACTCGTTCTTTGCCTCCGGAGACCGAAGAAACCAAGAATTCAGCGTCATAAAGAGAAGCAATCAATACTTGGCGGTTTACACACAGCACACGGTTTTCTTGGACGTAGTCAACTATTTGGCACCCGGTTACAACTACGCGACCTATTTGCGAGCTTTCACCAGGAACGAAGAGAAAGGTCACTTTCCTTACGAATGGATGACGTCTACCAGGAAACTGGCAAACAGAACACTGCCACCAAGATCGGCTTTTGACAGCGAAATGACGGGCGTCAAAATGTCCGAATCCGACTACGCCGCATGTCAGAAAGTTTGGTCCGACGAGAAGATGCAAACTATGGAAGATTACTTGATCCACTACAACAACAAAGACGTCAAACCTTTCATAGAAGCTCTGAAAAATCACGCTAAATTTTTCCAAGATCGCGGCATTGACATGTTGAAAGACGGAGTTTCTCTCGCCGGTTTGACTTTAAGGTTCCTCTTCCAAAACCTAGAAGACGCGTTCAGAAAGTTCCCCCAGTTCGACGCCGTCCTGCACGCTCTGATCAAAGAAAATCTAGTCGGCGGTCCTTCCATCATCTTCCATAGATTTCACGAGAAGGGCACCACGCGGATAAGGGAGCACAAGTACGGCGAAGAAGCGAGACCGTGCCAACACATCCTAGGACTAGACGCTAACTCTCTGTACTTGCGCTGCATGAGCGAAGCGCACTGCACGGGCTATTAGGCGGTGAGACGACCTGAGACCGAGTTCAAGCCAGAAATTAGGCAAAGAAACTCTCACAGCGCTTTGGAGTGGTTACGCTTCGTAGAGCACGACCGCGACGTGAAACTGCGCCACGCTTTGAACGGCGGCGAGATGGTTGTAGGCTGTCGGAGAATTCGCCTGGACGGGTTTCACGCGGCCTCTAATACGGTTTTCCAGTTTCACGGGTGTTGGTTCCACGCTCACGAGTGCATACCGTCGCACCGATATCAGTGCGCTTCACTGAGGGAGGAGAGACGCGACAGAACGACCAGAGTAAGCGCGTACTTGAAAGCGCTAGGTCACAAGCTGGTCGTCGTGTGGGAGTGCGAATGGAGAGAGATGAAGCGTCGAGATGAGCGGGTTAAGGCCTCCCAACAACGCTGGAAGGTTGACGCTTTGAAAGTGTCTCGAAACGCGATGAGCGAGAGCGACATCCTTTCCGCTGTGAAAGACGGGAAAATGTTCGGTTTAGTTCAAGTGGACATCACTACGCCGCCTCACCTACGAGACTACTTCGAAGAAATGACCCCCGTTTTCAAGAACACGACCGTTTCAAAATCGGACATAGGACCTCACATGTCAGACTTTGCGCAGGAAGAAAAGCTGTTGAACACGCCTCAGAGATGTCTGATAGGGAGTTACCACGGAAAAAATATTCTCTTGGGAACGCCGCTTCTCAAGTGGTATTTAGAGCACGGTTTGATAGTCACCAAAGTGCAGCTGGTCGTAGAATACCTACCTAAACGCTCCTTTGCCGGTTTCGCGGACGAAGTAGCGGGGGCTCGAAGACGTGGCGACGTGAACGAGAACGAGAAAATTTTGTCAGACTGTTACAAGTTAATGGGAAATGCTACGTACGGTAAAACAATCTGCAACAAAGAAAAACACACGGCGGTGAGATACACTGACAGTCGGAAGTTCGAACTATTGGCCAATTCGTGGCGCTTCAAAAAGGCGTCCGAGTTGAGTTCTGATCTGTTTAAAGTCGAGCTACAACCGAAAACAGTCAAGAACAACCTCCCTATTCAAATAGGGTTCATGGTATACCAGTACGCGAAGTTGAAAATGTTAGAGTTCACATACGACTTCTTGGATAGATTCGTCGATCGGCGCGATTATGCCCTTTGTCAAATGGACACCGACAGTCTTTACATGGCTCTCAGCGGTGACACGTTGGATGACCTAGTCAAACCTCGCCTGAGAGAGAAGTACTTCAGAGAGAAACGAAAGTGGATTCCGACAGCGGTGTGCGACGATCACTTAGAGCTTTTCGTGAAGACAAAAACGGAAAGAGTGCGAGAATGGTGTCTGCCGCCCGGCGGATGTTGTGAGAGACGGTACCTTCACGATCTGAGAACTTCGGGGCTTATGAAAGCAGAGTGGGAAGGTGACGGGATCCTAAGTCTCAACCCTAAGACTTACATTTGCTACGATCGAGTCAGCGGCACCGGTGAAAGAAAATCCAAAAAATGGAGTGCAAAAGGCGTACAGAAGAAACAAAACCCTAAGGAACCAGACGACTTCTTGGATGTTCATTGCTGTAAATAGAAATTTCAAAGTGGTGCGGAACAAAATGGTCACCTACACCATAGAGAAAGACGGCGTGCGCTACTTGTATTATAAGCGTCGCGTGCATTCTGACAGTGTGACAACGAGTCCTTTAGAGATATGAAAAAAAAAAAAGAAGCGTGTTATTGCTTGATTGAGTGCATCTTTTCAAAAATAGAGTGTTTATCAAGATTGAAAAAAAAGAAATAAAAAAATAAAAGAAATTATTGTTGTGTTTTTATTTTCATACGTCTTCTTTTACTAGTAAGTCGCGCAGTCTCTTAAAGCGTCACTTATGTGACGACGTCGCTTCCAGTCACGTGATCCTAAAGACCCTCACTTCCTAAACAAAAAAAAAATGTAGAGACACGCTTCTTCCTCTCGAGAGGAAGAAGCGTGTCTCTCGATTAAAATCTTTTCTTTTCTTTTTTTCTTAAAAGAGACAAACGCCCCTGAGAGTGCCCTCCCCCCTTATACACTCTAAAGAACGCTTCTACCTAGTTCAATAAGTCACTTCCAGTCGCTCGTAAAACAATAAAAATGAAAAAAACAAACTTATATCGTGGTGTTTTTTATTGGTTTACCGAAAAAAATAAGAGACTCGCCTCCTCCTCCTTCTCCTCCTCCTCTGCTTCTCCTCCTCCTCCTCCTCCTCTCCTTATCCTCCTCCTCCTCCTCCTCCTCCTCCTCCTCCAAAAAAAATAAAAAAATATATATCACATTTTAAAGCGCGTGACCCCTTAAAGACGCTCATCTCTTCATTCTTCTTCTTCTTCTTCTTCTTCTTCTTCCGGTCACGTGAT
Organism: Harmothoe impar; assembly: GCA_947462335.1. Classification (NCBI taxonomy): domain Eukaryota; kingdom Metazoa; phylum Annelida; class Polychaeta; order Phyllodocida; family Polynoidae; genus Harmothoe; species Harmothoe impar. Next base: position 7,587,894 of record OX381719.1, on the reverse strand, counting down.
CAATCAGGTCACTTCCGGTCACGTGATCCTCAATGAGGTCACTCACTTCCGGTTGGCCATTAGGTCATGTGACGTCACTTCCGGTCACATGACTCATCAGGTCACTTCCGGTCACGTGATCCTAAATTAGGTCATATGACGTCACTTCCGGTCCCCTAAGTAGGTCATATGACGTCACTTCCGGTCCATAAGTAGGTCATATGACGTCACTTCCGGTCACGTGACCAAATGGCGGCCTCTGATTGGCTAACTAGGTCACGTGACGTCACCACTAATCCCCTAAGTAGGTCACTTCTGGTCACGTGACCAAATGGAGGCCTCTGATTGGCTGCATGTCGATTGAGTAATAAACAGTAGTTAACCATAGTCCCGTTCCGATACATACTATACTACTATCCTTCTTCTTTGATTCGCTGTGTTGGTGGAGGTTTTATGGATGCAAAATATTTTCGTGCAAATGAATCAAACTATAAAACAATAAGCAGTGTTTATAGGAAACAGAGTCGTCTGTCTAATAGAAAAGAAATCTGTTCAGATGTATCAAGAATGATTGAACTGTAAGGAGAGTGACGTAGACCTCTTAGCACTAAACGAGGAGTATATATACATGACCAATTGTCATGAATCGTCCGGATTTGAGCTGGCAGGGGGGTCAAAAGTAAATGTCTGAGTAAGGTTAAAACTTTTTTTGTACATATAGTATAGTTGTTGGAGATTAGGCTCCATATATTTGGGAAAGTTAAATATAATTAGTTAACTCACAATACAGGATCAGAGATTAGTACCCTAGCTAACAAGTAGACATGACAGAGCCCAATTGCAAAAGTGTATAACCTTGTACAGGTATCTGGGATGTTGATTATCACTGTTTTAAATGATAGAATATGTAATTATCTTCAATCTGATATATAGATGTAATGGGTGGAACTGCCCTATTTGTTTCTATAGCAGCTCCAAAATGAGTTAGTCAGGCCTATTAAATAAAGGTAAAAAAGGGGCTCAGTCGTGTCTATGGTTTTTGAGAAAGCTATGTGGTCTATTAGGCCACAATTACTTACAAATTTCTGTTTTGAATTTAGTTAATTCAATCTAAGCTATGGTAGAAATAACTTGAGATGTATATAATATATCCTCTTAGTACCTTTTCACCCAAGGGCTCAGTCGTGTCTACTTGGGCTCAGTCGTGTCAGTAGTATTGTATGTATTGGAACGGGACTATAGTTAAGTACTGTTTATTACTCAATCGACCTGCAGCCAATCAGAGGCCTCCCTTTTGGCGGGAAATTCAAAAGCAGCCAATGAGAGGCCTCCCTTTTGGCGGGAAATTCAAATAGGTCACGTGACCGGAAGTGACCTACTTCCGGTCACGTGACCTTTGGGCGGGAAATTCAAATAGGTCACGTGACCGGAAGTGACCTACTTAAGAGGGTCACGTGACCACCATGTTGGCGGGAAATTCAAATAGGTCACGTGACTGGAAGTGACCTACTTGAGGGGGTCACGTGACTACTAGGTTGGCGCGAATTTCAAAATAAGTCACTTGAGATTTTTATGGATAAATAAATTTTAAAAAAGAAAAAAAGCAAGCTGAAAGCTTGCTAAAAAATAATTTAAAAATGTGGCTCTTTTTTTTAGGGGGGGGAGGGGCACTCTGGGGGGCACTCTTTAAGATGCATGGGGGGGAGGGGGGGAGGGGGGGAGGGGAAGGGTTTTTTAAGAGTGAGACTCGCTTCTCTGCCCTCTCTTTTAGAGGGCAGAGAGGCGAGTCTACTGGTTCGTCTACTTACAATGAAATGTATCATGATTGCGTTTATGATGATGTGCATCTCTTGCTGGCTAGACTTTCAAGCAAATTTGCCAAAGTCCAGCCCGTTATTGAATGTCCGGCCTAGCCTGACCCTCAGTAGAACAGTCCTTGACCCATCTATTATAGTCCAGCAGCGCCTGACTCTTGTATGAGAGTAGTATTGGCGACATTGGCTGACTCTGATATTTACCTGTGTGTAAGGAGGGAGGAGAGGGTTCACAGCCACAGATCTCTTAAGGCAAAGCTTGCGCTTATAGAGCACTACTAGTGGAGGTCTGGATAAGGAGGCTATGGTGGTTGTCTTCAAAAAAAATAAAAAAATAGCCATGGCGCATGTCGATGTCGCTTAATTATGCTCATATCTCATGTCGATTTTAAGAATTGCTCATGTCACCTGTCACTATGTTTTTCAAGCTTCATGTCAAATGTCACTAGGCCTCATGTCGAATGTCGATTCTAAGAAACAGGTATGTCACTATCTCGAATTTAGCGGTCCACACTGCCGCTGCTGCTGCTGCTGCTGCTGCTGCTGCTGCTGCTGTTGCTGCTGCTGATTTGCTGTTGCTGCTGCTGTCGGTGCTGCTGCTTGTGCTGCTTGTGCAGCTGCTGCAGCTGCTGACAGCTGCTGCTGCTTGTGCTGCTCGTGCAGCTGCTGCAGTTGCTGACGATGTCACGGATGCTGTTGACAGATGCTGCTGCTTGTGCTACTCGTGCAGCTGCTGCTGCTGCTGCTGCTGCTGCTGACGATGTCACGGATGCTGCTGACAGATGCTGCTGCTTGTGCTGCTTGTGCAGCTGCTGCAGCAGCTGCTGCTTGTGCTGCTCGTGCTGCTGCTGCTGACGATGTCACGGATGCTGCTGACAGATGCTGCTGCTTGTGCTGCACGAGACCGAGTAGCCGCTATTACTAATGCTACTAATACTAGTATGAGAAAATACATTTAGTCAGTCGACTAAATCAAGGAGGTTTTCTGACTTCAGTGGATCGTTTAGCCATCGGCCACAGGCAAAACTTGAAACCATTTTATACATGGGGCAATTGGCAGAGTCGAAACATGTTGGTACGATGGGGTCGATCATGTTCATCATCAGTTCAGGCAAAGGAAGTGTGTCAACAGCACGCGAAAACTTCATGTCCGGATGTTTCAACACAAGACTTTTTATCACACTCACACAGCTGCTTTGAAGAGTGAATCCTTGACCAAACTTGAGCTTTTCCAACACAGCTTTGGCCTCCTTCTGTGCAGTAAGGGATCTCTCTTTCGGGGTCATCGCAGTGCTGGCTAGCATGTCCTCAAAGTCTTTAACATAATGTTCCAACGGGCTACAAATGATGTACTCCAGATCATCGTCCGCATATGTTGTCTCCTCGCACCATATTGTGTCTTCTCCTGTTTCGAATTCCGTCATTTTCTGAACAATCTCCTCGTGAGTGCGTTGCATATATCGAAGCTCCTTCAAAGACCAGATAACTTGTATGCCGAACCCTGAAAAACCTGAAGGAATTTCACCACTACAGTCAGGCCAACTATACGGAGCTAAGAAAAATAGCTCCAACAAAATTTTCTCCCTCTGTCCAAATGAAACTACTTCCGTTCCGATGAAGTTGAAGCATGCTTCTATCCATTGCTCCTTGGTGACGTCCTTCCAATGTTTCTTTACCTCACATGCATCATAGGGCACTGTTTCTCTTCTTGCTTCTAGTGGGAGTTGCTTTTTCTTTCTTGGACTCATTTGGAGAGTTTCGATGCTCTGTAGCGTCGACACTTCGATAAGAAAAGAAGCTGTAAAGGTAGAAATAACCCTCATAACATGCTGAGCGAGCGTGGAGTGGACGATGCTACGATGATGAAGGGCGGGTCGAGAAAGTGTGATGGGTGAGAGCGGCGTTTCACTCCTTATGTACCCTGTCCTAGATAATCCTCTTAAACGGCTGAAAAGACTCTCTCAGTACAGAGTCTCTACTCAATTAAGTGATCTGTTAAGTAAGTTTTCACATGCTACTTGACTACTGCAGGTGGGTTTAGACTTAAGCAGCTTAGTGCACACACGTGTCTGTTAGAAAGCTACCTGCACACCTGCCTTCCTTTTTCACTAGTATTTACCCCTTGCCGACTTATAAGGCGCCTATACACGTGTCAGCCTCCTTATATACGTCTTCTTGCTTCTAGAGCTAAGCTACTTACCGTCGTTTTCAGCTGCCGCAGGCTGACTGGCAGCTATTTAAAAGAGAATACCCGTTACCTGTATAACGGATCAGGAGGTTATGAGATTAGAGTGTGTATACAAAAAAAAGCTACAGGGGGCATGTGTCTGTCTGTGAGGTAGAGACGATGTGGTAAGCGGCTCAAGTGTAAAACAAAAGCACCTCCTCTTGCCGCAGTGAGTGGCGCGGGACGTCGGCTGGCTAGTTGAATAAGCGTCAGCTTAAAAGATAATCCGTCCACGGGCTGGCGCGTCACACCTGTCATTAATCACCCCCTGTAGTCTTTGTATACGCAGGTGGTGACCCGGCTTTATCTCTTCACCAGCTATAATCCCATATACATGTAGCGCACGTTACACTCGTTATCTCTCTTTTCATGCTGAGGGATTAGGGGTGGAAGGGTTCAGGTGAAAAGCGATTTGATTCCTCTCTGGAAGAGGGTGGGGCTCTAGGTGAAAACAAGCTTAGACCATCCAGATTAGCCGCTCTCTCGGCTATATAAAGAGCCTCAATTTTTTTTATCTCTGCCCACTTCGTCTTGTTGTACACTATCAGTCACGAGGCAGACGCTCGAAGTAGCAGATGTTTGCAGTATGGATTATACAGAGGTTACCTGCTAATAGGATTTTGTCAGAATAGGGTGAGTTGCTCTTAAAATGACCATTTTAAATGGGTTGTTAATATGGTATCTGATGTTAATGAGCTAACACCTAACATTGAGGATTATGACCTCCCAGAGGGGCGTCTCGCCAAATTCTCCGGTCTTGACTATAGGCTTAACTGTCTAAAGACTGTGGAGCACGTTAATGGGCGGTCTCCTTACTAATTTCACTTGACCAGGCCGGCAGGGTCAACTAGTCTAGGTAATTACAACCACAAGGGCGGCTACTCAACATCCAAGTGGACCTACTACTACGAGATTGTCTTTTGACCACTCTGCTGCCGCCTGCTGGTCTGGCGATTACATGCTCTAGTATAGTTCTCCGCTCTTTTCGTCAGATGGGGTCACAATAGGGTTTTTGTACATTTCCACGATACTCGCGAACATTTTAAACGCATAATGACCTATAATAAGCAACAAAGCACACTTCTAATATATTGAATATAAGAAACATGTCAACGTTGTGTATTTCTGATAGAATGAGGCAGATTCTTTGAAATATCAACTAAACTATAGCGAGATTGAAAATACTACACCATAACTAAAGCGATATAAAAGCTATATAAAGTCAGAACTTCTCACGGAACAGCATCTGCAACAGATCACTCAACCATTCGTCTTGAAATGCCACACAGGGTTCCCGTCCAACAGGACTTTGAGCCTTGACGCTTTTGAGGGAGGTTTGATCTTATGTTGCTTAACATGTGGTGTAATTAATCAACACCGCGGCCCCTCTTTAGGGGCCACACAATAAACAAAGAATAAAAAAGGGTAAGCCTTAAGTTTAAAGTGAATCTCCCAGGATTTTGGCGAGGCCGACAAAGGGGGAGGTAACAGATTTAAACTGCAGGAGACTATACGCAAACCTTGATACTCTCAGAGGGGAGCCCTATATTGCGAGCCTGTGGTCAGATCTATCACCTCTAGGGTGCAGTCTGCATATCATAAATGACCACCACAGACATTGGGATATAATGTTAATCCTACTCGAGGGTCTCCATAATTAGCGGGGCTCGCCTTGAGATGGGAAATTCACTACAGCACTATCTGTCGTTGAAAATGGTGCTCGTGTAGAGTCGGGATGATGTACCAAAAGAGCATTTTATACACAATGATACCCTTGTACAAATGCGTATACCTAGTAGGCTGTGTCTTATCATCAAATCTAAGAGGGTGCGCTATAGTTTTATTATACTTTTATAGACCATTTTAAAATCCGAGCTTAGCTTAGTTCATAGTCTCCTTACCAATTTTCACTTGACCAGGCTGGCAGAGCCAACTAGTCTAGGTAATTATAACCACAAAGGCGGCTACTCAAGATCCAAGTAGACTTACTACTACGAGATTGTCTTTTTGGCCCCTCTGCCGCCTAGTTATTACATCCTCCAGTCTAGCTCGCCACACCCTTTGAGCAGCTCCATTGCCTCGGTAAAAGTGTAGGGGTGTGCTTTCCACCTACAGTCATCCATAGATTCGATCACCATCACCCCCCTTGAAATGACCTCAGCTGTTAATTAGGGCGTAAAGCAGCCCAACAACCAACCAAGTCCCTGTCAAAGATGTGAATAACGAACGCGCTAGTATAGTTCCCCGCTCTTTCGTCAGATAGCGCCACAATAGAGGTTTTGTACATTCCTACGATGCTCGCGAGCATTTCAACGCATAATGAGCTATATAGGCGACAAAGCGCGCTTCTAATATATTAAAATATAAAAACAATTCAATATTGTGTATTTCTGATAGAAATGAGGCGGTTTCCTTAAATACCAACTAAACTATAGCGAGATGAAAAATACCACACCATATCTAAAGCTTTATAAAAAGCTATAGAAAGTCAGAACCTCACACGGATCGGTATTCTGTCTGCAACGGATCACCCCTGACCCACTGGTCCTCGCATGCCACACACGGCTCTGCCGTGTTTGTGCTTTGAGGTATCACCCATCAAGTGATCCATGCTGCCCAACATGAGGCGTAATTAATTACGCTGATGTTGCATTAGTCTGCTGGGGGTTTCTCTGGTTACTGGAGGTTTCCTTGGTTACTGGTCTGATGACTTAGGGCAAAGATTATTAAGAAAGTCATACACAATACAAAGGCAAAAGCTTAAGCTTTCATGATCATGAGGTGTCTTGATATACTTAAAATTCCATTGATTTCATGAGGAAAATCATTGAACAAGAAAAAGGTAGTTTTCATGCTGCATAGGTTAACTTCCTTATTATGTAAATCAATGTCTCTAAATAGTATGACATTTTACATTATTGATGAAAGCAATAAATGCAGTGAGTTGGTTACTAAAAGCTTCTGAGCATAGTCGTAGTCTAGGACCCTGTCAGAGACTTCTCAGAGCCCTGCTCAGGATGCATGTACGACAACGATGTGGTAAAGGGATGGAGAGGAAAGCTCTTTGTGATCTTTTCTGTGACTAAAATATCAGGCGCTTCCCATAATGGAGATCAGGAAAGGTAGAGGTTTTATTCATTTATGCATCGCAACAAGCACATTTTACATTTCTGTGCTCTATCACCTTTCCTACAATATATATTTATTCAGAGGGGTTTGGAAAAATCTCAGCCTGAATCTCGCTTCCATATTCATTTTACATGGTGGAAGGAAATTGCAGGCGTATATTGACAACTGCAAAGTTAAAGTATAATCTCATACAGCAGGGTGTAACTGCTAGTGCTGCATCAAAGAACAAGGCCAACCCTACAGGGTTAGGACCTTCCAAAAGGGTCAGCTTCATGTTCCAATGTAGCAATGGCAAGTTGAGGCTGCATCGGAGCATTATGAGCAATATGATCCTTAATGGATTGACATGGCATCAACAATCATGCAGCTTTAGTCCTTTAGATCTGATAGTGGCCTTGTTAAGCCTTGATTTTTGACTATTTTGCTACCTGTATTTTGATATTGAGATAACCATTACATTCAGGATGGAGTGGTACATTTACTTGTGAAGACACATTGACTACGTAGTGAATGCATGTCTGTCTGAATTTGAACTTGATCAATGGATATTGTATTCATAACTCTCATTTAATAGCTAATGAGGTATCCAGAATTATGATTGATTCTAATGAAATGAAGAGAAGCAATTTAATTACTGCAGAAAAAGGCTTAATGTCTATTCATACATCACTTAGGATATTACTCGTAGTCATTCTCTATGCTCTAAATGTTCATACACAGAACACATTCCAACATAGTACAACTCTCCTAAGCAGTTGTTTCCTTACGGAAGGAAAAACAGGCTGACTTAGGTAGTAGGTAAAATGAAAAGCCTCCTGGAGATGCTCTTATACTCACAGAGAGGCTTCTAGTAGCCAGTGACAATCGTTCACCCTCAAAAAAATGAGAGTCATTGTCGCCAAAACTACCCTCACCTGAGAGTCAGGCAGTGAGCGTAGTTTTAGCGACATTGACTCTCACTTTTCTGTGTGTGTTGTCATCTGTTTCAAAAAGCAAATATATATCTCATTATGCATTATAAACACCACAAGGCACCAATAGTTGTTTAATCCAAGCACGCCACAATGTATAAAGCACTCATGGCTGTGCAGAGATAAGCCACCTAGTAGCAAAGGGAACTGTGGAATACTCCTTTTATAATTGCTTCCCTAAATACACAGAGAGAAGAAGTAGGATTTCAACTGGGTGTCCAGCCCCGATCATTGTGGTAACTCTCCCAACAACTCTAAAGCGACTCCCAATCATTAGGGAGTCTTAGAACAGAGTCATTATCGAGTCATTATCGAGTCATTATCGAGTTATTTTAGAGTCCTGATTATGTTAAGGAGTCACGTTAGAGCCCTGGGGTGAGTTACCTCAGTGATCACGTTCGGAGTCAGTGATTCTACTTCTTTTCTGTGTGCAGCCTTATTGGCTCAAGACAGATATTGTTAGTGAGTCATATTTTCATCTAACTACCAGCTGTAGCAAGTAACTTGCTAGTGCTGCATGCATACACATTAGACTGACATCAGTAAATCAATGCAGCATATTTCAAAATGCCAAAATGCCATATTTTTATGGATAAAAGTTGCATTTTCCTATTCGTAGTTTGTCAATTTGAGAACCATTCTTTGTCACAGCGTCTTGTTTCTTCGCCCACTCACCTGATAATTCCTTCAGCCACCTACACATGACTATCCTGGTTACATCTGTATGGCTTCTGAACTCTAAAACCTCTATAAATGAACCATTAACGTAGACCAAATGTCATGGATCATCCGGATTTGAGCTGCCAGGGGGCTCAAAAATAAATATTTGAGTAGGGTTTCAACATTTTTTATACAAATAATATAGGTATTGGGGATTAGATACCCTCTATTTGGGTAGGTTAAATATCAATATTGAATCTACAGTACAGGATCATATGTAGGTGCAAGTAGACACGACTGAGCCCTCTTTATAAAGTGTATGAATTTGTATATGTATCTGGGATAATTGCCTATAAAAATGGTGCATTTTATAGGATTATTGTCCTGGAAGGGATAGAATAAGGTAGGAATTCACTGTACATGGTACAGAACATGTTATATTAATTGAAAGGTTTAAAAGGAGGGCTCAGTCGTGTCTACTGTGATAACTGGTGTATAACAAATTATTCTAATTTATAAGTGTCTATAACCTAAAATAACCAGCAAATTTATTTGTGAATATGAATAATACATTCCAAGCTATAATAGAATAACTTGAGATATGCATTATGTGTTCCCTTAGTGTCGTTTCAATAAAGGGCTCAGTCGTGTCTACTAGGGCTCAGTCGTGTCTACTCATAAACTACCCCTAAAATAGGACTGATATTCACTAGGCTCTGCAGGGAAGGACATTTAAGCTAGACTTACAATTTTTTTTCCTATGTATAGGTATATAATATATGCTTATTATGCCCTAATTAATTTATATTTCTTCTATATTAATATATGGTTTTGGCCATGTTATGTTTGGGCTCAGTCGTGTCTATGCAAAACTACCCCAGCACTTTTGACCATACATAATATTTATCAAACATATCATATAGTCCTAAGTGATGCTAAAATGTTCCCTACCATAAAGAGGAATTGGCCAAAAAAAGAAATGTGCGAATAGCTCTATTTATAAAGCAGAAGATACAGCATAATTTCATTTTTTCATTCGATTGTTTAAAAAAGGTCCAATTTGGGGTGTTTTTGCCCCTATGGCACCCTAAAGTAGGGTCTGACATAGGTCAAACCAGGGTTTCCCTCGTATATCTAACCAAGCACAATCATACTAGACCAAAAAGATAACTATATATCACAAATGGAATACTTTATTGAGTGGAGAAAAAAAAAAGTTCAAATCAGGACGATCTGTGACATTTGGTTGTATGTAGTTTCATTTAGATTTTAAATTACCCCGCTAGTTATCTAAAAACTAACACTAGCACTAAAACTGTGCAAAATTAAAAATTTCACTCAGAATAAAACACCCTTATAGGGGCGGAAGGCCAAGCAAAGTTGACCGTGTTCTACAAACACCTTCATAATACTGTAGTTACATCTTAGTAGAGATTAGGAATGTTTTAAACCATCCAGATGGGATATCCAAGGCTTTTTTTTCTCCCGGCCGCTACCCCTGACTTCTTAATAGCAATTTACATAGCATTATGTGCTTTTATGTAAACCTGATACTAATCATATTCACTATCTTTTTTTATTGTGTGAAGCCTTTATAATATGGTTCTCAGCGGTTATCTGTGGTCAGCGAAATAAGAAGTCTCAGTAAAGCTTTGTGTAGTGGTGGGATATAAAAACTAATATTCATTATTCACACATAAACATACAGAGTGGCTGTGTGTTACTCTGGGCCCACCTATAGTCTCTTGTCTGGTTAATTTCCTGTTGGATTATTTCTTCCTAGGGTAGACTTACAAGTCACACACTTTTTTGTTGAGAATATTTACAGTAGGCTGCAGTTTCAGTGCCTTGTCAGGTCCATGTCCACAGTGTGGATATGGCTTCTCAGTGTCCTGTCTGGGGGTTGTGTATGAGTATGATGCATTGGCTATGTGGAGGGGAGAGCTGTCAGCGAATTGCAAGTTAAGAGTATGAGCGGCTCACTATAGTGAAGGACAGGGATATGACTGGATATCACAGCCATAGCCACAATGGTATCGGGAATGGAGGCCTTATGCTGATTGAAAACTCCACAAGTCTGTCTAAGGAGGGAAATGGGTGTGTTATATTGCTGCTGCTCCTATATATGCAGAAATCCAAGTCTCAAGCCATTTATTGCCCTACTGCCCATACTATGATCATGATATTGAGCGATCTTAGTTAGCAATTCACTAGTGCTGCAATTAACCATAATGAAACCCCACTGTAGGCATCTTGCACTAATGCAGTGATAACAAGTTATTCCCAGTACTACATTGGTGCATCATTAAGTCATAGCTATTTGTAAATGTTCACTTGCTATGGTTTGTCAATTTGTAAAGTATTCTGTGGCGCCTTTCTTCAACCACCCAAGCTTCAACTTTTACTGGTTACATCTACATGGCTTCCCATCCATTAGCGCTCCACAATAAACCATTAAACTATGTTGGTAGCAATTGTATTCATTTTTGAAAATACCATCTACCTAGCTGAAGACTTTGTAAGACTTCAGCACTGATGCTGTGCTGCATACAACTACCTAGTTAAACAGATCACAAAGGAGACTTGAAAAGTTACACACACAGAAAAGTGAAGCACTGCCTGACTCTCAGGTGAGGGTAGTTTTAGCGACAATGACTCTCACTTCTCTGAGGGTGTACTTTTCAACAAAGCGTAATTGTGTTAACTGAACATTCTACAAAACGGCTTCATGGCTTCCTACATTGCTTGATACTGAGATCGAACACTGTCCCTGGTGACACGCATCACAACAATGATGTAATAACATAGGATAGAAACATAGTGGGCTAATCATGTCAACCAACATAAAAAATACTGCAATTACCTATCCCCTGCCATATATATAACGTTAATCTTTGATTAGTCAGCCATTCAACATCCTAAAGTATCAAACACCTAGCATGTATACATTACTTAAATGCACTAATTACAGTACAACTTATTTCTCAGAGTGTATTCCAGTCACCCCAGAGAAGTTACTCCAAGTGTGTCCCTTACTGCAAGTTTAACTTGTCGCTGGTCTCATGGTCAATCAGACTACTACTGAAAGCATGGAGAATAGAGCCAATACAACCAATTGACATTTCGACACATTCATTCCTCTGGCTGGCATATTTACCTGTATTTTCTATCAGGTCTATAATATATCGCTAATGTGCCTAATGCCTGTCAGAGTGCATGGAGTGTACGAGCTAAGGTCTAAGCTAGAAGACAATATGTAGAAAGTATGTTATGATGTAGCATGATATATATTTTTCGCATGATGCTAGAGGGGGAAGAAATGGATGAACTAATTATTATGGAATACACCTTTCATAACGTTTTTCCGCTAAGAGTAATTTAGATGTACACCTGTTGCAAGTTCCTAATGTGTACAACACAGTCCGTCTGCATCAACTGGATGTAAAACTGGAGGCCTACCTCTGCATTAGCAAGGAAGGAAATTGGCCATCTATGAGAAATTGGAAACTGTACACATTAGGACATGTGCAGGCATTAGTGTACACTATGGACTTCTTGATATATGATAACATTCCAGGAACATCCTTTCATACAATTCATGCAGCTTATTTAGATGTTCTTTTTGTGACCATGAAATTCCCCCATGTTCTTCTTCTACCTACCCTTGAACATGTTCCCAGATTTCGTGACTCTGTGAACATCTGAAACCTTGGCTGAAAGCATATTTAGAAATCACCCGAGGAAATTAGATACTGCAGATATAAGGTGCTTTTGGAATGGGTGAAGCTTAAAATCATTTTAAGCCAAGCGATAGAATATTTTCAAAATTCCACATTTCCAAATCTTGCTTTCATCTTAACACAATCTATCTCACTTGCTCGTGTTGGGAGTAACCTGAATGGGTATTAGCCATGTAAGGACAGCACTTCGCTAAGCGATTTATCGTCATGATGCATCAATGCAGCCCCTGCAAGTAACTCACCAGTGCTGTATTGGTGCATCAAGCTGACCCTTTAGGGATGTCTTAACATTTAACAGAGAAGGGCATAATGCATTAAGGTATCATGTCATCCTTAAAAGGTTAATGGTCTGCAATGTGCGGAGGTCGGTTGGATTGACAGTTAATTTACCTAGGCCAAAGTGTCAAGGCGTCATCACTTATTTTACTATGACCAGTTTCACCAGTTCTGGTGCATTATTCATCAGGACACAACAGATGCAGGTCAGTTGGCAAGTTATAAGGCCTCTATAGTTGCCGTTAAAAAAGAATTAAGGACAGAATTGTAAACTATATTTGTATAAATGGTGGATTTCATTGTAAAAAAAGCAACTTCCTGTTGTAAATTTAATATAATGATTACCTTTAAGCTGTCCTAGTGTCAGGACAGCAATGTAACCTAGCTAGGTTTATTACCATGCTAGGTCTCAGTCACACCTAAAACCTCCTCCTGCTACTGACATCTGGGGCAGTCACTGACAGTTAATTAATCCCATTAGATGGTGCACCACACCTGGAGGGCTTGAATAATTATAAGCCTGATTGAGAAAACCATTGTGACTGTCCAGGAAGGACTGTCTCCATGTATTTTATTTTTGGGAAATACAAGATCTAGGAAAAGATTCATAATATAGCCTCAAATTAAAAAAAAAAAAAAAAAAAACCAACCCCATTGATGCCATCTCTGAAGCATTTCTAATGCATATCCAACTCAGCCTGCGGCTTTGTGGGATACTGCCCCAGCCCCCACTCGTGAATTCCAACAGAGATGGTATCAATGGGAGTTGGCATTTGTCTATACATCTCACTCAACATGCGGACTAATATGTGTCCAACACTTTAAGGACTTTGGAGGGGTATCAAACCGGCAGCTTTAGCATGTTGCTTCTATGCAGTGCTGGCCGGTAATAAATTTGCATAAATGCAATATGAGGACCCTGTAGTCTTATATAGAAAACAGGATGCTGCCCTTTAACCCCTTAAAGACAGCATAAAGCAGTCATGTTGAGTAACTCACAAATGATCATATTTTGTTGAAATCTGCAAGATAGTTTCAAATTATGTCCAAAGTTAAACTAGCTGGTTGAATATGTTACTGGTGAGCCTAGATTGTACATTAAATGCATCATTAGTCCTATCTCTACTGCGGAAGTATGCTGATTATGTTTGTACTAAAGGCTTCTAGAAATGGTCAGAGCATGACAAATGGTGTGTAGTTGGTCACTGGTCTGTGTTGGTATCATCTTACACCTTACTACAGGTAAAGAGTTTTATTGAAGACTTAAAATGCTTCATTGGAAATACTATTCACAGTTGCTACTATTGTGGTGTAGTAGACCCAGGAAACTGGGGTGAGGCTAGAGCATGCTAGTGCCAGCTAGGGCGAACTACTTTTGTGCCTAGCTCAAGGGGTGAGGTAGTGTGAGCTTTGGGTGAGATGCCCTAGGCCTTCCACATGCCCACCCAATCCCACCCAGTGGCTAGCTGTTGGTGGGGGAACTTGGGTGAGAGGTGGGTGAGGGCTTGCACAAGGTGTGGGGTTGTCCAGTGTGCAGTATATATACATCAGTTACTTATATGTCAACACCTCACACCCACACTGTAGTTTAGTGGTCAGCACCGTCGCCTGGTACCCCAAAGGTCCAGGGTTCGTGACTCGGTCATGTCAACCTACCCACCACTTTTTCTTCATAAAAATAGAAAATTAAAGATGAAATGGTGGGAAGGTTGACATGGCTCAGTCACAAACTCTGGACCTTTGGGATACTAGGTGACTGTGATGACCACTAGACTACCATGTGGGTACAAGGTTGGGATATCTAAGGAACCTATATGTATTACATTGATATGTTTTAACCTTTTGTTCCTAGGATTGCCCTCACACAAGCCTGAAGCTTGTGCTAGCCCTATCTAGCTCTCTGCCATGTTGCCCAAATCCAGGCTTGATGGCTGGGACTGTGTGGCACTGTGGAAGAGTTACAAGAGGGGCTTGCAGTAGTATAAGGAAAGCCCTTATGCAGCTATGATGTGAGTTCTCCCAGTTGCCCCTGTTTTAAGAACAATAGACCAGTGACATGTTTTTTGTGGACAATTGTAAAGTAACATTAGTAAAAATAAGAAAAAAATGGTGGGTAGGTTGACATGGCCGAGTGTTGAACCCTGGACCTTTCACATACAAAGCACCAGTGATGACCACTATACTATCGGAGCTGTGTTGGGTGGCCATATAAAGGAACCTCTATTTATCCACCATGGCAATACACAACCTACTAAATACTGGTGTGCATGCTTGGGGGACCTTGGGTAAGGTGGTGTGCCAGCACACAGACCAGAGGGTCACCCTCCGTGTGGGTTAGGGCAGAGGAGGCTAGAGGCACAAGGCTTGCCCAGTCTAGCACATAGGGTGAGCTTCTACACACAGGGCTCACCCTACCTTGCTCTATGGGCAATGCTCGCACTATTCTCACCCTTCCTCACCCCAGTTTCCTGGGAGAGAAACAGCTGAATAGATGCAACATATGCAGATAGAGTGCACATGAGAGAGAGAGAGAGAGAGAGAGAGAGAGCGAGAGAGAGAGAGAGTGCCATGGAGAGTGTCCAGTAAGCCACTATATTATAACCTGTACTGGGCTGTCCATACAGCTGAGGCATAAAACAAAGCATTCCTATAAAAATATCATTTGTTGCAAATTTCATGTGGTATAAAATACTATGTAGTGCCGACTTCATCTCCCGCTATGAGTTATTTATCTTTCCACCAGACAGAGTGCTGCGTCATAGTCTGATTACTGCACAGCTTTATGGTTATTACTACAGTAGGAGGTATACAGGGGGTCATACGTTGTGCAATGAAACAACACATGCATGCCCTGCTACACACTGTACATCATTCTAATGTATGTTTATAAATTTCTTTTTTTTTACCATATCATAAATTGTGTAGCTTTTTGCTGGAGATAACATTCCTAAAATAACAGATGATCGATCTGTAATACCTAACTAAAAACTATAAATCTCTTTGAAGTTGTAAGGAAATCCCAGCTCTCTCAGATCAGCCTTCTTCAACTGTAATTATGTCAACGGGCTGGAATTTAATTAATACCATCTCACTCAGAGACTCAGGTGTTCAGACGTAATTAAAGGGACATCTACAGAAGTGTTGCTAATACCACAGAGTGTAATCAGAAATGTTTAAAAGTAGTCACTCTCCAAACTCAAAACTCAAAATGCAGTCCCAGTGTCTGTTAGGAGATGATGTCTCACCATATTTGTCTATCTATACAGTATAGCTATCCCCCATTTCATATCCTCATGGCTCAGCCCTAGACAGGGATGCAGTGTATTATATCAGAAGGGTCACCCCCAAGTGCTGGCTATAGTGTTTGGACAACTGATCACATATCACACCAATTAGGAGAAGTCATCACTGCTGCTGTAGTCAAGACTTGCCAGGAGACTTGCCAGGAGATGCATATAATGCCCTCACATCTTCAACCATCTTGTCCCCCAGGTTTCACTGTCCATCGATTCTACATTTTGGGCTTTATTTTTCATAGATTTTACCAGATAAGGTGTCACAGTACAAATTCGCCCCCAGAATGTTGTAGTCGTAAATAGTGAATAGTGAAAAACGGCACTACTGTGCATATAATCAGTGGTAGGAGGCCTTAAATTTGTCACAGAAATATAATCTGCGGCCCAAATTGTTCCCAAAGGCCTTGGTTGTTGCCATAGTAACCCTGGGTGGTGCTTGGAGGAGTCAAAGGTCAAGGCCAAAGGTCACTGGGCACTTGTAAAATTTCTCCAGTTTGGGTAAGTCAGTTTCCATTGCAAGTAGCACAAAATCAGAACACAATTTTTCATGGGGGATGCATATAAAAAATTCTGAAATGTGTTAGGCTTTAATTAAAGGGGTCATTTATTACTGCACTTCCAAAAGGACCCACAATTTTGCCCGTCTGAAGGGTCAGAACCAGAAATTTTGTCGGCTATATGTACCATGACGACATAACCAATACATGCCTTTTGATATCCACAAAACTTACTGCATTCGGGAAACACAAAGGTGCCTTCCCAATGTACACAAACAGCAAATACTTTAAGGACAAGACCATAAAATAGTAAAGACATTTTGTGCTTAAGGGCAATGATAATGTTTTCTTTTGTCACAGCCCCTTGACAGATTTCATATTTGGTTACAACAGGGGAATGCTGGATTTGGGCGTTGGCAAAAGATATCCACCACTTTACCAAAATCTCACCTGTTTCAGCGGAAAAAAAACAAATATTACTTTGTTTCAAATAACAATAATGCATCCCGGTTTTAGACCCCCTGGGGAGGGGGAAATGCCCCCCCCTGTTGTTGCTGTCCAGTACTCCCTATTGAGGTGAATGGCGATATTTCCAGGCTATTGTGTCAACATTCTAATCTTTTTGGGAGCTACATTGAGAAGGATATTGATCATTGGCCATCCTGCTTTGGTTCAGATCCATCTTTCTTTGAGGAGACAGATTTTAGAGACTAATCTGTGACAGTCAGCTTGGCCGCACAACTCTCAGAGTTACTCAACAAGTCTGTAAAGCAGTCAGCTGAAATTGGATTTGTCAAACTATGTAAATGTCTGTCAGACCAGAGTGGGGCATTTTGATTCTGCTGTCAATGATACATCAATAGTGTGTGATGACTGTAGAGGGGAAACTGTTCTAAGTGTAATGGTTGCGGAAAAATCATCTGGAGAGAGCGGGACTCGAACCCATGACCCTCAGATCACGTAACCTGCTGCTCTACAAACTGAGCTACTTCCCCATCTGACAATCTGACTGCGCCGTACGTTACTGGGTCGGTTCAGTGCGCGGAAGGGGGTGTTATTCACTTCCGTTACACAAGCAATATTCTAGCTTTAACCTACATTTGGGGGTCTATGATTCAGTATGCGTATTTCACTGTATATAACCCACTTGAAATTACACAAGCAGCAAATAGTTATTTCAAAATCCCATCTGTCTTGTGATGAACATGTTCAAATGAGGTCGAATGTAAAGGAAACGTAAGGGGTTATGCCAAGTGAGTTATGATGACACATCCAAAGCTGTCTGCACCCACAGTCTAGGGTTTGTCATAAGACCATTCATGCAAAAACTAGATCTACTTGTTAATGACTTGATGGCAAAACAGTCTGTAGTACAATAATGGTCACGATTGCTGAATTTAAAAAATGGAGATACCAGGATCGGGTGACAGATAAACCACATCCCTTACAAAACATAGAATAAGGTAGTATTAGAGCGGAGTAGTGGGGCAGAAGGTATATTAAAGTAGTGCATGGCAGTAGTACTACTACACTTACCACATGGGCTCAGGTACAATGGGAGGTTAATGGACATCAGGCATTGATTCCAAGTGGTTTATATACTTCAGCAGACCCAATACTGTCTACCTCCATTGCTAAGACATATTGCCTCACTCAGGCCACCAGCCCATTTAGTAAGGAGCACTCTTACAGGCTCAGGGCTAGCCTGTGTGGATGTGACTTATTTCCTGTAAGCCCCAACGGAAGGTGTGCAGCAGGCTTGTTATGTATGATATAAGGGTGCTCGGTCAGCTCCATGTGTTATTGATGACACAAGGGACCCTGGGTGACCAGCTAGTTTAATATAGATAGGGGACAGCTGGAAGTGAAGAAACAGTCTCCTTGTGCTACCAGGGCCCCTGTACTAAGGCTACATAGGGCAGATGGAGCACCTGATAGGGCCTGCGTTATTCTTGGCTAAGGTGGCAAAATCATTGACATGGCTAGCTATCTGAACTCAGTATTTGACCGCAAGTTGTTGTTTTTTGAGTAGCCTAAGGTTATAGAGGGAAGTGTGGGAGTCTGTGTTGCATGTAAAATTATGCTGACACGAAGGTGTATTCATTGGACATGTTGGACCCTGATACTGTTGGTCAGATTTGTCTGTAAGTTTAACTTCATGACTTTTCATAGGATGACCGAATCTTGACCAGTTGACATCAGTGAAATACTCCCCATAGTTAATCACTACTTAGTTTACATCATTTCTGTTGAGCCCCTCTAGTCACTTTTGACTAACAGATCATTGTCAGATTATATCATGAATCAAATAGCCAATTAGCTATTTTACTGCAGTCAATGTAAAGACGCACTGAGAGGTTAGTTATAGTCAGGCCGAACGTTAGGTCTGCCTTAGGCCTCAAGCATCACAAAAGGGCCAGCATTGACATTGTTTTCTCTACATGCTTTTTTCCCCCGGGTAATTTTGGTGAGTTGTAATATGGCCCTTCATGACTCTTATCTGGTACTTCCAAGGTATAGAAAATGAAAAGGATATCTGACCTACCTAGCTGACTTGGATACAAAACCTGGAAGTAATTTTTGCAACCTGTGAAGACACCCCGAAACACAAATACAGCAATAACAAGGACTTGCCGCTCCCCTAATCACAGGACCTGCTCCTTAAGTGCAGGGCTCTGTGATCAGAATACTACTTCATGTAGAAAAGGAATCTAGCTCCCTGATCACAAAAAAATCAGACAGCCTCTCCTCGCAGGATTCTAAAGTAATCTAAAAGTGCAAAAACAGTCAGGAGTCTCATATGTACGCTTCCATCTCTGTTTCTGAGAAAGTTCTTTTTTGGGATGCAGACTATTTCAATACAATGTTTATGTTTCATAATCAATTCAGTGTATTTTCATATAATGTGCCTTGGTGGCTTTCCACTTTAAATCAAAAAAAATACTACTCAACTATCATTTGATTACAAAACCGCTAAATATTTCAAATCCTCAGCTCAAATTAAATGCTAGAAACATGGAGCAATATCTCCTTTTTATAGCTTGAAATGATTTTTTTGGTGCACTGTGCCCTCAAATTCAGTACTAATTATGCTTAAGTCAATACAATATTATGCTTAATTCAATACAAACACAGGTTATATTGGGGTACTGTAATGTACCATGGACACCTCATTTTCCAGCGGATACTCAGCCACTGCAATCAGAGCTTATTGACAACATATGTACATTAGAATTACTGTAAAAATCCGCCATCGAGTTCCATGAGATTTGGGTCATCATTCTCGATTATATGTTAATATCATGAAGACCTTATATCAAAACACAGGGCCCAACCTTCAGTCAGTTTCCACTTTTCCTGCGCTGCTAAATTCCACTCAGAACATATCCTGAGTAAGTGTCCACTTTCCCTGCACTACTCAGTTCTGTACAGAGCATACCCTGTGTCAGTGTCCACTTTCCCTGCACTACTTAGTTCTGTACAGAGCATACCCTGTGTCAGTGTCCACTTTCCCTGCACTACTCAGTTCTGTACAGAGCCCGCCCTGAGTCAGTGTCCACTTTCCCTGCAGTACTCAGTTCTCTACAGAGCATACCCTGTGTCAGTGTCCACTTTCCCTGCACTACTTCGTTCTGTATAGAGCCCGCTCTGAGTCAGTGTCCACTTTCCCTTCACTACTCAGTTCTGTACAGAGCCCGCCCTGAGTCAGTGTCCACTTTCCCTTCACTACTCAGTTCTGTACAGAGCCGGCCCTGAGTTAGTGTCCACTTTCCCTGTACTACTCAGTTCTGTACAGAGCCCACCCTGAGTCAGTGTCCACTTTCCCTTTACTACTTGGTTCTGTAGAGAGCCCGCGCTGAGTCAGTGTCCACTTTCCCCGTACTACTTGAATATGTACAGAGCCCGCCCTGAGTCAGTGTCCACTTTCCTTTCACTACTTAATTCTGTACAGAGCCCGCCCTAAGTCAGTGTCCACTTTCCCTGCACTACTTGGTTCTGTACAGAGCCCGCCCTGAGTCAGTGTCCACTTCTCCTGCACTACTCAGTTCTGTACAGAGCCCGCTCTGAGTCAGTGTCCACTTTCCCTGCACTACTTGGTTCTGTACAGAGCCAGCCCTGAGTCAGTGTCCACTTTCCTTGCACTACTCAGTTCTGTACAGAGCATACCCAGAGTCAGTGTCCACTTTCCCTTCACTACTTGGTTCTGTACAGAGCCCGCTCTGAGTCAGTGTCCACTGTCCCTGTACTACTTAAATATGTACAGAGCCCGCCCTGAGTCAGTGTCCACTTTCCTTTCACTACTCAGTTCTGTACAGAGCCCGCTCTGAGTCAGTGTCCACCTTTCCTGCACTACTCAGTTCTGTACAGAGCATACCCCGTGTCAGCGTCTACTTTCCCTGCACTACTTAGTTCTGTACAGAGCCCGCTCTGAGTCAGTGTCCACTTTCCCTGCACTACTCAGTTCTGTACAGAGCCCGCCCTGAGTCAGTGTTCACTTTCCCTGCACTACTCAGTTCTGTACAGAGCCTGCCCTGAGTCAGTGTCCACCTTTACTGCACTACTCAGTTCTGTACAGAGCATACCCCGTGTCAGCGTCCACTTTCCCTGCACTACTTAGTTCTGTACAGAGCCCGCTCTGAGTCAGTGTCCACTTTCCCTGCACTACTCAGTTCTGTACAGAGCATACCCTGTGTCAGTGTCCACTTTCCCTGCACTACTCGGTACTGGACAGAGCCCTCTCTGAGTCAGTGTCCACTTTCCCTGCACTACTCAGTTCTGTACAGAGCCCACCCTGTGTCAGCTTCCACTTTCCCTGCACTACTTAGTTCTGTACAGAGCATACCCTGTGTCAGTGTCCACTTCCCCTGTACTACTCAGTTCTGTACAGAGCATACCCTGTGTCAGTGTCCACTTTCCCTGCACTACTCAGTTCTGTACAGAGCATACCCTGTGTCAGTGTCCACTTTCCCTGCACTACTCAGTTCTGTACAGAGCATACCCTGAGTCAGTGTCCACTTTCCCTGCACTACTTAGTTCTGTACAGAGCCCGCCCTGAGTCAGTGTCCACTTTCCCTGTACTACTCAGTTCTGTACAGAGCCCACCCTGAGTCAGTGTCCACTTTCCCTGCACTACTCAATTCTGTACAGAGCCCGCTCTGAGTCAGTGTCCACTTTCCCTGCACTACTCAGTTCTGTACAGAGCCCACCCTGTGTCAGCTTCCACTTTCCCTGCACTACTTAGTTCTGTACAGAGCATACTGTCAGGTATGACCGGCGAGCCCGGCGAGCCCGGCGCTGCGGGCGCCCGCGTGTTCAAGCCGACGGCATAAGGGTAAGGGTACAGCATAAGGGTCACCCCTTTGATGTACACTAACAGGGGTAGACAAACTATGGAGGGGTATTGTGTGACTGTCTCTCTGACTGTTACAACCCTCCAACCACTGTCAACTGACACTAACACTCAAGATGCCATGCTGGTGGCCTGGCCCCCTTAAATAGGGTCAGGTCCCAGCACTGGGCATCTCCATCCTCACTCTACACTTGGACACCACAGAGCAAGGACCTCTCCACTGACTGAGAACAAGGCTATAGGCTATGCCCTACTAGGCCCAACTATAAGACATGGTGTAGGACCCCCTTGGCTCTAGTCCAGTACTAACCTCAGGGTTATTAGGTATATTTACCAAGACCTATATTATTGTGTGGATAGGTGTAACTGAGTGGAACCTACATTGTACTACTGTACTGTTGCTGTCAACTTGTAATAAATACCAACTATACTACAAGACCTCAAGACTTAGTCAACTTACCTCATATCATATTAAAGGGATCTCCCAACTAAGGGGATTCCTTGTATGACAAAGTGGTGGAGAAGTCCTAACAAGATCCCACAAGCTGGCAGCACAGACTACCAAGACTCACCTCCGCAGCAAAGGACCAGCTACCCCTGGATCTCTACCCAGCAGGAGGAGGAGACCCAGCTCCAAGGAGTCATCCAGGAGCTCCACTCCAACACCCTCAGCTTCACCACACCACACCACTCAAGAGAGTGACTTCCAAGGCAAGCTTCACCTGGACACCCTAGCTGCCCTGGACAGTATCCAGGACACACAGAGTGACTTGTTCTCAAACGGTCAGCACACCCCAGGATCAGGTATGAGTGACGATGAGACAGTACCCCCAGGCCAGGCAGCCAAAGAGGAGGCTGAGGCACTTCTACTCATAGCCCAGAATGTAGAAACTCATGTGGATAAGACACTTAGGCCTGAACTAACAGCCCTACACACCACACATGAGGAAAGCACCAGCCGAGCCTTAAGGAAGGCCAAAGAGGAACAAGAGAAGGAATTAATATTACTCAGACAAGCCAACCAGGCACTGAAGAACTCTATGGAGACCCAAAAAGCTGAAGCCGCTCAAGCACTACTTGATATGCAAGCTCATCTACAAGTGACAATGAAAAACCAGCTAGCTGAGGCCCTAGCCTCACTCAAGTCAGGTGCACCCAATACCCAAGGAGTGAACCTGACTAACACTGACACCTCCTCAGCACTCCTAGATGCCTTGAAAGAGGAAAGAGTTGCAAGGGAGGCATCTTTCAGTGGGTTAAGGGACCAGCTAAAACGGGACAAAGAGGAAAAATACTGTGATATTCTACAGCCAGAAAAGTTTTCACAGTCCTCTCTCACACAATCCGCCAGGAGGCACTGCACAGACTATGAACAATACTTTGATTCCAGATATGGGTACCATCCCAGTAACAGAATCAAGTATTTCTCAAACTACCTAGATGGTAAGGCAAAAATTTGGTACAAAGCCTATAGGACAGCCCATCCAACAGCAGACTATGAAGAAATGAAGGCAGCTTTTCTGAAATACTTCAAGAAGGAGGACGACAGATTTGATGCTAAGGCATTGAGGAAGCAAAATCCAAAAGAATCTGTATCAGACTATGCCATGGCCTTACAAAAGATGGCCACAGCTCACAACAAGTCTGAGGAGAGAACAAGGGAAGCCCTGCTACATGGTCTAAGGGACGACATCAGTGCAGTAGTCATCCACAGGGAAGCAACTACATGGGATAAAATACTTGAAGTTGCAGAGGAGTATGAGAACCAACAAACAGTCTCCACTGGTAACATTAAAGACGAGATAAAAGCAGAATTAGGCTCAGAGCTACAGGAAACAATAGAATCCATGCAGGCACAACTGAAGTCCGTGACACATGTAAACTCTATGATTGTGAAGCAAACAAAGTCACAGAAAAATGGAAACCCCTCAAAGAAAGCCAAATCAGACCCAAAGACAGTTCAAATGGATCACTCATCAGAGGATGAAGACCAAAGCCTAAACCTCATGTCAAATGAACATGTGAGGAGGCAAGAACAAAGGGCACTGAAGGATCAAGGTAAACCCAACAACAGCCAACAAAGGAACTCTGGAAATAACAGAGGAGGCTACCGAGGCAAAAACTTTGACCCAAACTTCAGAAATAGCAACAGAGGAGGACAACGAGGCAGAGGTGGATACAGCCAAAATAACAGCCGAGATCACCAAAGCAACAGTCAGGACACCAGCCGTAGAGATAACAGCAGAAGTCGTGACAACAGCAGACACCGTGATAGTAGCAGAAATCGCGACTACAATCGCCGTGATAACAGCAGAGACCGTGATTACCACCGTCGTGACCAGAGCAGAGATCGTGACTACAACAGAGGTCGGGATCAAAACCGTCGTGACTACAGCAATAGTCGTGACAGACAGCATGACTACAACCGCAGTCGTGACAACAGCAGAGGTCGAGACAGCTACAATGGCTACAGATCCAACACACAAGGCTACAACCCCCAACAGCAGCCCCAACAGCCACCTCAAGCTATCCAGCCTGACGTGCTTCAACAGATCAAGCAGCTACTAGGATCTTCAAACTCGGGAAACTAGAGACCCACAGCGCCGCTGGGCCAGTGCGTTGTGAGCCTCTCCAACCCCCCATCAAGATCCAAGATCAACAATCCCTAGGACAACCAAAGACAATTGCTAGTATAGCAGAGACAATCCCCCAGATGCACACTGGGAAATCAAGCCGACCATCAGTGATTCACATCACACCTCAACAAGATGCATCGCAAAAGGAAATGGGTGAGAGTACCAAAATTTCTGTTGAACTTCTTAAAAATGGCTGTTTAAATGCAAGATTCTATGAACACACTGAAATACCTTGTTTAGTTGACACCGGTGCCACTATCACCTGTGTCAGGGATACTTTTCTTAGGGAAATTCAGAAATCTCGAGATGTAGAAATCAAAAAGAGAAAGTTCAATGTACACTTAGCAGACGGATCCATATGCCATGTAAGACAAGCAGCAGTATTGAAATTCAAAATTCATGGTACCAGATTCGAATTCCCATTCTCAATTATTCCAAATCTCACAAAGCCAGTTGTCCTAGGCACAGATTTCTTAAAAGCAACACGATCACAGATCGAATTCAATGTAGACCCAGAGCTACAAGTCAAGCCAGTCCGAGCTGTTAGGGAGGCTACAATCCTTCCTTTCACAGAACTAGCAGTTCTAGGACAAGTCACATCCCTCAAATGTTTAGAAGGATGTGTAGGCACATTAGACAATTTGCAGAGGAACAACAGAGTTCCATACCTAGTTCAAAAGGGAGTAGTAACACCCTCAGAAATGAACAGGCACCCAATCATACTGCTCAATACAAGCCACCGACCATACAAGGTGAGGAAGGGTGATATAATAGCCCTATTCACAGAGGTAGATCCCTCTGAGTTACATCAACCAGATACTGACATCCCTACTGAGGAACCCACACTACAAGTGCTAGACACTGAAGAGAATTGTAGTGACACAGAGTCAGACTGTGCCTCAGTATATGCAGATCCAGATACAAACCGTGGAGATGACACTGATGATGAATTGGCCACAATTCACAGTGAGGCTCATGACATTATGCCAGACATAATGGAAAATGTGCCACCCAAATGTGTACTAACAGATATCGGACAAGAGAGACTCCAAAAGTTACTCCACAAGTATCAAGATGTATTTGTAGGAAAAGACAATGACATAGGTACAACCCACCTATATACACATTCAATTCACATCAAACCAGATGCAGTACCATGTCACTACCTACCATACAGGCAGACGCCTGAGAAGCAAGCTAAGATGGGAGAAGTCTGTGAAGACCTAGTCAGACAGGGCATCCTCAGAGAATGTGCAGAGGGACCCTGGGCATCCAGATCATTTTTAGTACAGAAAGCATCTGGAGGCCAACGTCTAGTCACAGACCTACGCCACGTCAATGCTAATATGATAAACCAAGCTTTATCAACGCCACGTGCAGACGACACACTAGACATGATAGGGTCACTCAAACCTACTGTTTTCAGTAAACTAGATGCGCAACAAGGGTTTTTCCAAATTCCCATAAGAAGGGAGGATCAACACAAAACTGCTTTCATAGCAAATGACAAAAAGTATGTCTATCAAAAGATGCCGATGGGTTTGGCTACCGCGCCGGCAGGATTTTGCCATCTAGTAACTCTAATTCTCAACAAACTGAAATACAAATGTGCCCTACCATACCTAGACGACATTCTAGTCCTATCACCAGATGTAGAACGACATTTTTCAGACCTTGAAGATGTCTTCAAAAGCCTGAGAATTGGGAAACTCAAGCTAAAGAAATCAAAATGTGAATACTTCACAGATAGGATAGATTTTCTAGGAATGCGTGTCACACCAGATGGTTTACAACCATCCCCAGAAAAGGTGGAAAGTGTCAAAACCTTTCCCACCCCAAAATCTGTGAAACAAGTCAGATCATTCACAGGACTATGCCAATACTTCAAAAAGTTCATCAAAGACTATGCCAATATTGCTAGGCCACTGTACGACCTACAAACAAACCTAAAGGTTTTCAAATGGAATGAGGATGCAGACAATGCTTTCAAAACATTGAAACATGCACTCTGTACCCATGCACTATTGAGATACCCAGACTATGACAAAGAATTCAGTCTAGCAACAGATGCTTCAAATGTGAGCCTAGGAGCTGTTCTATCACAACGCAGTAGTGAAGGAGTACTGAGACCAGTAGCCTTCGCAGGTAGAACACTGTCCAAGCATGAAAGAAACTACAACACAACAGAAAGAGAGCTACTAGGTGTAGTATATGGGATACTACATTTTAGGCACTACTTGGAAAGTAGACACTTTCAGCTGTACACAGATCATGCAGCTCTAATACCACTGCTCACAAACACAGGTTTGACCCACAGGTGGGCCAGATGGGCACTGGATATCCAACAATTTGCATTCACAATACAACACGTAAAAGGAGATGACAACATTCCTCCAGATGTGATGTCAAGAAGAGAATATCCAGATGCACCACCAATGACCAACCCCCCACCACCTCCAAGAAGGAAAAGGGCAGCCACCAGAACCAAATTCTCTAAAATCCAAACCAAGATACCATTCAACAGAGATGACCCACCAAAAGCAATTGACAGACCAAAACCAGTGATCAGAGGTATCTTAAAAGAGACCACCCATTATGTGTTCTGTCATTGTGAAAGGGAATACTGTGAAGAGTATCCAGAAAACTGTTTTACCCCGGTTGAGACCAACAGGATTGCACAGATGGTGAAAACCACACCTCGTGAACCACCACACAGTGCATCAGAAAATCAGTTGGAAGAAAAACTGCATAAAATTGCTTCAATCACCAAGGTAGTCAGATTTGCAAAAGAACAGCTGGATATGGAGGAAGAACAGGACAGAGACATTTGTGTTGTCACCACACGTTCAAAAGCAAAACGGTCGGTTGCAGAGGATACAAGGTCTAATGACCACCCTCAGCAATTAGGCCTAAAAACCAAAAAGAACAAAGTGTCAACCAAATCCTCTTTCCCTACTAAATCCCCCATTTCAACACCCAGCACACCCACAGCCAATTTGCAGAAGCACTCAGACAGAGCAGGTACTGCACAGAAGGCTCACAAAAGCAAACCTGACCCCCATCCCAAAAGAACAAAGGCCGCCTCCACCAGCACAAACAGAGGAGCAGCCAGTTCAAAGGAGCAGACAGTCAACACAGACATAGCAGTTGAACAACCAAAGAAACAGACAAAGACCAGACCTGCACCAAAATCTCCTGAAACAATCCAGGCAGAGAAAGACAAAGAAAGGCTGGCACAGCATATAATGGAATTAGACCAGATGTTAGACCAAATCCCAGACAGTTCAATCAACTCCACACTGTTGAAAGAAGAACAAAGGAAGGACACTGGACTAATACCCATTATAGACTACCTAGAGAAAGGTGACCTACCTGTAAAAAGCACTGAAGCAACAAGGATTAGGAATAATGCTCAGCATTACCTACTCCTAGACAACATTCTAGTTCACATATCCCCTACATCATGGAGAAAAACAGACACAGTACCACTACAAGTTGTAGTCCCAAAAACTTGGGTTGAAAACATACTGCAACACTTCCATGACTCACCAATGGCAGGTCATGTAGGTACTTCAAAAATGATGTCTTCTCTCATACCTAGGGTATATTGGAAATCTATGATGGCTGATGCCAATCAGTATGTGTCAACATGTGACACTTGCCTAAAAGCAAAAAGGGCAGTGCACACCCACAAAACACCAATGACTGTAAGGGACTATATGCCAACCCCCATGAAGCACCTGAACTTAGATGCTGTGGGACCACTCCCAGAAACAGCCAGGAAAAACAAACACATACAAGTTTGCATAGATTATTCAACTAGATATGTCATAGCATATGCCACAAAGGATCTCACAGCAGAAACCACACAACATGAGTTCTACAAGAACGTCATATGTCAGCAAGGTGTACCAACTTCAGTTCAAACTGACAATGGCACCTGCTACACAGGCAGCAATTTTAAGAAACTGATGAACACCCAGAAGATAAGACACGACCTGTCAAGTCCATATAGACCACAATCAAATGGATTAGTGGAAAGATTCAATGCCAGTATAGGAACAGCATTAAGGACTTTCTGTTCTCAGAATCAGAAAACATGGGACCTGTATATAGAATCAATTACATTTGCATTGAACAACACAGAGTCCCAGACAACAGGTTACACACCATTCTTCCTACTTCATGGCAGAAACCCTCAAACCATTGTAGAAACTGCCCTAAACATAGAGGAAGAAATCAAAACAGTAGCAGAGCATGTATCTGGAATGATACTGTCTCAAGATGAGTCTAGAAGAAAGGCAATAGACAGAGTCAAAAAGCTACAACAAGGAAGGAAGTCAAGATATGACAAAAAGCTTACACCACAAGCTATACTTCCACTAGATATTGTATATATCAACATTCCCAGAATTCTGTTGACCACAGATTCAAAGAAGCTTCAACCCCTATTCATGGGACCATATGTTGTTGCAGAAAGACCAACCCCAACCAGCGCAAGGTTGAAGAACCTATCAAATAACCTACTAGTCCCCAGACCAGTACATATTGATAGGCTCAAAAAGGTCACCACACTGAGGAAAAATGAGTTTGCACACAGACTCATTCCCCACACCTCAAAGTTTATCCACAGGATAACAAGGGATAAATCCCAAATCACACTCACCAAAGAGTCAGTTGGTCTAAACCAAATAGTACCCAGACCAGCCCACCACAAGGTGAAAAGAAACTCCAGGCAAGGGAGAATATCTAAGTAAATTACTTTTATATATTGACATGATCATATGGAATATCTATACCCACAGACTATGAATAATAGTCAAATAAGTATATACACTCTATATGAAGGAAATTAAATTTCCAACAACTGTCCAAATCAAGAATGATAAGTAGGAATTTTCATATCAGCATAGGATATGAACCCACACAAAGGACAGAAAAGACAATATACACTATATAGGTTACAAAACAATGTGCACACAAAGTAGAATCAAAGGACAGATTACTACAGGGTTGAAGTCTGAAACCCAAAAGGCTACACACAAAAAGCCAAAAGAGACTACCTAAAGGGATTAGCAACCCAAGCTTGAAGAAACCACAATTATCATACTTTTGCATCAAAGGCTAGCATCCTTGAAAGAATGCAACAATGGAAATGTTTGAACCTAAATCCTGTAAAGTACATGAAACAGAGCGTGCTATGCCAAGAGACTACTGTCTAGACACACCCTTACCCTTCAAAGGACCCACACACCTGCCAGGGCATTCAAACCCCCACAGATGCAGGTAGTCCACACTAATTACCCCAGACATAATTACCCCAGTCAGACAAGCTAACACTGATGGCAGTTAACAGCCACCAGGGAAACAAGGCCAGGCCCTCAATGGATGAGGGTAGGGTGGGCTACATAAGAGGCCCTGACTCCATAGCCAACTCACCAGTTCTACTCCTGCAGCAGTCAGGTACACACCAGCTGGTCCTAGCCATACCAGTTCTCCTATAGCAGGAGGGACTCTGTCAGAAAGCAGACCACACCCACTCTACAATATCATACCCAGTTACTACAATCTTGGGAAAGGACTCTAGCACAGATTGGACATTAAGCCAACACTAGCTTGATCATGGAAAAAGGTACAGTTCAAACACTACATTGATTATTATATTACTATTGGGACCAACCAGGATTTCTGCTCTCAAAACTATGTACACAGAGGCAGCGCCAAGTGGATACTTCACATAAGCAAAAAGGATAGCTCACAAAATCAGCAAACCAATTTAAACCTAAGTATATTGCAAAAAACACTAGTAGAAGTCTTACTAAGACATAGAATATATTTTATATTTCAGGCATGCTAAAGCCAATCCTACTACTAGTGATGATGGCCACTTCTCAAGCCATCACATATGTGCCCACCGTTAGACAGAACGTTGGAGCCATATATGAGCCATTACCTGAACCATTGGTCAATGGGCACGATACCACAACCATGATATTGGCAATACCATACCATATACCTGCTCCACCAGAGACCGAAACCAAAATACTGGACCAGGTTATGGCACTAACATTTCCTACCTTGCATGACGACAGTTCTACCAGTCAGATATTACAGCAGGCAAGGGAACTAGATCTGTTAATAGACATAACAGACAAGGAAATTAACTCTACCTTAGCATCCATCCATTTGTTCCTATCAAATCCAATTAACAGTCAAGGAAGGTACAGAAGAGCACCACTTGGGTTCCTAGCCCCACTCTTCAGAGGAGCAATAGGTCTTGCCACACTAGATGACGTCAAAGAGGTCATGGACCAGATAAAGAACATAGACGGCATTCTAGAAGCTTTTTCCAAGCAAGACAAAGAAGCAGCTATATTAATTGATAAGGTCACCCAACGCCAAGACAAATTTGTCAAGGCGTATGTTAAGGATAAAAGTATGCTAGACCAAACCATGAACACTCTAGGCCAAAATATGAATTTATGGGCTCAAAATATGACCACATCTCTGAACACTTATGCAAATCACGAGCACACACAAAGAAGGAAGATCCAAATTTTAACTGATGCACTCACCATTATTGTAGCAAGAATGAACTATCTGCAAGCATTGCAGCGCACCACATCAGCACTCAGGATGCTATCAGCAGGCATTATGACTGCTGACATAGTACCACCAGCTGAACTAACGGAGCATCTGAACGATCTGGACATGACACTCAGAATACACTCACCAGGATCAAAGGTCGCCATAACTGACCTTGACTACTATTATTCCCAAAGAATGATATCCTACACCTATTCGGAACGGCACATATACATCCACCTGGATATCATTGTAGCATCCACTGTCTCCACCTTCAGAGTATTTCAACTGGTAACTACACCAGTACCAATCAACACCAAGGAGACACCTACAAAGGGAGTAACCCAATTAATTACTGATGTCAAATTTTTGGCTATCTCTGAAGATGGTTCACTATTTATTGAACTAACAAATGCAGATATGCTAACCTGTCCAGGAACTAAGATCAAAATTTGTACCAAAACTAGCCCGAGAATCCATAGACATGTACCTACATGCACAGTAGCAATTTATTTGAACCAAGCTCAGCAAGTCAAGGAAATGTGCCAATTTACTATCTCACCCTTGAAGAGACCTATCTCACACGCTGTAGCCATTTCACAAGATGAATATCTAGTGACCACAAATTCTCCCACCTACACAGTTACGTGTCATGGGAAACCAGCTACTACTCACAAAGCACCATCACACTCAATCATAGGTGTACCATGCCTATGTACAGTGAATATAGATCACTATTCACTACCAAATTCTAGGTTGCCATGCAACACTACAATTTCATTTCACTATGCTTTGGAGACTATAAACCTACCTTTTCTCGCGGCTCTAAATGAAATCAAAGAAATTGGACCAGACTCCAAGGCAAATCTGCCACCTTTTCCAAAGGTCAACCTATCCAGGACACTGGATATGTTAAGAAAATCAAGTAATATTGATGAATCAACATTACTAGACCTAAACCCATTCGCAAAAACCCTGCTAGATGATGCCTCCAGCCTGGCTAAGCCACTGGAAAATAGACTAATAGAGTCCTATCTATACAAATTTGCACGGCATCCAGCAGCATCTATCATACCAATGATACTTTCGGTTATAGCTACAATTTTGGCCACCTACACCCTATTCAAAATGCACAGAGGATCCACACTACTAGCTTATATGCCAACTGCAAAAGCATATAGATTTGTCACAGAGAAGCCTATGGAGAAAGCCTTCGAAACCCTATACAAGAAGGACACCACCACGGCACAAATAGAACAGGGCCCCACCCCTATTCTAACTATCCATGAGACCCATACCCTTATCATAGCCATACTATTCACACTCACCATTTACTCAGCCTACAGGCTGACCAAATATCTAAAGAGTATGGCAACCAAGCACTGTGGAAAGGGAAAGGTCACAAAGAGGACAAATCCCACAGTAGTACTAAAAGTCTACAAAGGAGACACCAACTTCTCCTTCCCCTTGCGTCCAGTGCCACATGAGTTTGATACAATTATAAAAGCTTCAGCCCCAACATACAGAGATATGATTATCAAAATGTACCCTCTCCCAAAACTAGTATTTGAATGGAATGGACCAGTAGTAATTACTACAAAGAAAGGAGAGACCGCATATTTACTGCCAGAAACTATCAATCTACCATGGCGTGCCAGGTTCAGCATAATACCAGCGCTCAGGGAACCCAATCTAGATTTTGCCATGTTACTACAAAATGACATTTCACCCCAGCCCGTTACCATGGATACCCATGAGTCAAAGCTGGAAAACATCATAATTGACGACCAAAGAGAGAGCACCAATACATTCAAAAATGTACTCACCATACTCACCCAACCACCTACAGCTGTAACTAGTGAGAAAGTACATGGGGAAGAATAACACAATTATACAGGAGTGAGATTGACCAAAACTTTTGTGAAAAGTTGGTTGGCCCTGAAAAGGACCGTTTATATTGACATTTATAGATGCCACCCACTAGTTGTTATAGTCCCCCCATCCCAAGGCCTCCCAGGACTCGGCCAACTCGGCAGCGGCAGGAGATCCAATCCACGTATCTTCACTGAAGAGCCACTCGTTCTCCTCCCTCCACTGGACAAAACGTGCCTCCAAAGTAGACAAAGCATGCTCAGCGCTGTCTGCAGCATCACCTGTCACCGTGTAAGCACATAGGCCGACAGCCAATAGGAAGTCCCAGATGACCCCATCATTTCTGGTGAAAAGCAGTCGCGGGTCATATCCATCCAGATCACGTAGGGCCTGAGCCAACAGCTCCAGAGATGCCGCCCTGCGCATGGAAATCCCGCCAGCACCAAGGAAGTACCAGCCGTGATGACGGCACACCAAAACATCACCAAAACTGGCAATGTCGTGCCGGACTTTATGCAACCATCGCGTCCTTACTGAGTCATACCGACTCAAAATACTCCTAAAAGGAGTACCAGGAGTCAGCCCCTCCAAGGTGTTTTGATCACCTAACCACAGGTCTAAGGCCTGCATGTCACCCTGCAGCCAGGCCTCAGGGAGATATGCAAGTACCTCAGGTACAGCCTCCAACTCGTCCTCCAAAATTGCCATATGCGCCATACTGTGTTATCTCAAGGGTACTCAAGGAATAAGTGATCCTACTGTGGTCTACACAGCCTTTATAACCCCTCCCCACCCCCAAATGACACTGTTCACCCTCTGAAGTGATCCCCTCACTTCAGGTGACAAGTCCATGAGAAGGCACATGATCTGCTCACCAAAAGGTGTCAACCACCGGTGTCACCGCGGCACACGACGCATCTTGCGCCGCATGACACAATAGCCTCAAGGTGCCACTCAAAAATCTGCTCAAGGTGCAAAATTTTCAAACTCTCACAATCCCAAGGTCAAAAGCAAGGTCTCAGTGTGTGTCAGTAGTATCAGGAAATCAATTTTAAGGTATCCCAAAATGAAACAGCCAATTTTTGAAAAATTGAAGTTTTACAAAAACAATTGCGTACTCTTAACCATGTCAAACTTGCTCAAACATGCATTTATATGTATGAAATTGTATTATTACAATCTAAATTGCTAATCAAACATGTTTGTATATAACACTGTATTTGCACTGTATTTTACACTGTATACCTTTGTATTATGTAAGACTATTTACAGAAAAACATGAAGCAAAAAGGGAGATAGTCCGCTGACTAACCCTAGGATACTACACAAAAGACTTAAATCTCACAGCAGCGGCCCACTGCAAAGACATTTCTGATCAAAGTGTAGATCCACAAGTTGCAAATTGCCAACACCAAGAATCTTGTAAGATTCAACTATCATTGCAGAAACAAGAGACCAAGTCATTTTTATGACATTATGAACACTTACCCTCCACCGGATAAGGACAAAATATCTGCATAAAAAGGACTGTATTTGTACATACAAACTTACAAACTTAAGTAATGCAAAATGTCAGATGACACAATTATGAACACTTATCCGCCACCGGACAAGCACATAACTATGCATAAAATGTACATTACTGATTGCTATATCACGCAAATCCATAGATAAGCGCTATCTAGAAATAAGAAAACAAACTTCAAGCCGGCTGGCCTACTTTTATATAAAAGTGGCCTTGGTTTTTTTGGTATCAAACAAAAAAGTTTGTAAAAGATTATCATAAGATTTTGCATAATTTGCATTATACTCGGTATATTTGTATTCACATGTGAACATTGATATATCAAAATCCACTCAGTTCCACAAAGCACCTATTTCACCAAAGACAGCCTATTACTTGATAACACATTTTTCATCATGTTTTAGAATTAAGACAAAGATGTACCATGCTGTGTATATAATTCAAACAATGATTTGAAAAGTGTCAGATAAAGACACAATGTATTACTACACTGTATAATATGTGATTAAGAAAGTACCAAATTGGTACAAAGAAGGTTTACATACCTTATAGTTAAGTTACACTGTATATAATGTAGATGACTAGCCAAGCACAAAACCAAAATTCTCCCCAGACCTTTGGTATTTACATACTCTCACATCATCTATATTACAAAAAAAGTGTACTTCACTACAAAAAAAAAAAACACAAAAAAAAAACAGAAGGTAAATTCTATTTGCCACCAAAAATTGTGGACAAAATTCCAAAATTCACCCCAAATTTTTAGATGGAATGACAACTGACGGAGAGTTGTCCTTTTTCCCGAGGGGGAGGCACCTGTCAGGTATGACCGGCGAGCCCGGCGAGCCCGGCGCTGCGGGCGCCCGCGTGTTCAAGCCGACGGCGGGAGACGCTACTCCCGCCGCCGGCACACGCAGGCGCGCGCCGGCCCGCATAGGCGGCGCTCCAGTCGGCACTCCCGCCGCCGCCAGGCGACGCTCATCCCGCACATTGTTTCCCACAGACCAGCATAAGGGTCACCCCTTTGATGTACACTAACAGGGGTAGACAAACTATGGAGGGGTATTGTGTGACTGTCTCTCTGACTGTTACAACCCTCCAACCACTGTCAACTGACACTAACACTCAAGATGCCATGCTGGTGGCCTGGCCCCCTTAAATAGGGTCAGGTCCCAGCACTGGGCATCTCCATCCTCACTCTACACTTGGACACCACAGAGCAAGGACCTCTCCACTGACTGAGAACAAGGCTATAGGCTATGCCCTACTAGGCCCAACTATCAGACATGGTGTAGGACCCCCTTGGCTCTAGTCCAGTACTAACCTCAGGGTTATTAGGTATATTTACCAAGACCTATATTATTGTGTGGATAGGTGTAACTGAGTGGAACCTACATTGTACTACTGTACTGTTGCTGTCAACTTGTAATAAATACCAACTATACTACAAGACCTCAAGACTTAGTCAACTTACCTCATATCATATTAAAGGGATCTCCCAACTAAGGGGATTCCTTGTATGACAATACCCTGTGTCAGTGTCCACTTTCCCTGCACTACTCAGTTCTGTACAGAGCATACCCTGTGTCAGTGTCCACTTTCCCTGCACTACTCAGTTCTGAACAGAGCATACCCTGTGTCAGTGTCCACTTTCCCTGCACTACTCAGTTCTGTACAGAGCATACCCTGAGTCAGTGTCCACTTTCCCTGCACTACTCAGTTCTGTACAGAGCATACCCTGTGTCAGTGTCCACTTTCCCTGCACTACTCAGTTCTGTACAGAGCATACCCTGTGTCAGTGTCCACTTTCCCTGCACTACTCAGTTCTGTACAGAGCATACCCTGTGTCAGTGTCCACTTTCCCTGTACTACTCAGTTCTGTACAGAGCCCGCTCTTAGTCAGTGTCCACCTTTCCTGCACTACTTAGTTCTCTACAGAGCATACCCTGTGTCAGTGTCCACTTTCCCTGCACTACTCAGTTCTGTACAGAGCCCGCCCTGAGTCTATGTCCACTTTCCCTGTACTACTCAGTTCTGTACAGAGCATACCCTGTGTCAGTGTCCACTTTCCCTGCACTACTCAGTTCTGTACAGAGCATACCCTGTGTCAGTGTCCACTTTCCCTGTACTACTCAGTTCTGTACAGAGCCCGCTCTTAGTCAGTGTCCACCTTTCCTGCACTACTTAGTTCTCTACAGAGCATACCCTGTGTCAGTGTCCACTTTCCCTGCACTACTCAGTTCTGAACAGAGCCCGCCCTGAGTCAGTGTCCACTTTCCCTGTACTACTCGGTTCTGAACAGAGCCCGCCCTGAGTCAGTGTCCACTTTCCCTTCACTACTTGGTTTTGTACAGAGCCCGCTCTGAGTCAGTGTCCACTTTCCCTGTACTACTTAAATATGTACAGAGCCCGCCCTGAGTCAGTGTCCACTTTCCCTTCACTACTTAGTTCTGTACAGAGCATACCCTGAGTCAGTGTCCACTTTCCCTGCACTACTCAGTTCTGTACAGAGCATACCCTGTGTCAGCTTCCACTTTCCCTGCACTACTCAGTTCTGTACAGAGCCCGCCCTGAGTCAGTGTCCACTTTCCCTGCAGAACTCAGTTCTCTACAGAGCATACCCTGTGTCAGTGTCCACTTTCCCTGCACTACTTCGTTCTGTACAGAGCCCGCCCTGAGTCAGTGTCCACTTTCCCTTCACTACTCAGTTCTGTACAGAGCCCGCCCTGAGTCAGTGTCCACTTTCCCTTCACTACTCAGTTCTGTACAGAGCCGGCCCTGAGTCAGTGTCCACTTTCCCTGCACTACTTAGTTCTGTACAGAGCATACCCTGAGTCAGTGTCCACCTTTCCTGCACTACTTAGTTCTGTACAGAGCATACCCTGAGTCAGTGTCCACTTTCCCTTCACTACTTGGTTCTGTACAGAGCCCGCTCTGAGTCAGTGTCCACTTTCCTTGTACTACTTAAATATGTACAGAGCCCGCCCTGAGTCAGTGTCCACTTTCCCTTCACTACTTAGTTCTGTACAAAGCCCGCTCTGAGTCAGTGTCCACTTTCCCTGCACTACTCAGTTCTCCACAGAGCATACCCTGAGTCAGTGTCCACTTTCCCTGCACTACTCAGTTCTGTACAGAGCATACCCTGTGTCAGTGTCCACTTTCCCTGAACTACTTAGTTCTGTACAGAGCATACCCTGTGTCAGTGTCCACTTTCCCTGCACTACTCAGTTCTGTACAGAGCATACCCTGTGTCAGCTTCCACTTTCCCTGCACTACTTAGTTCTGTACAGAGCATACCCTGTGTCAGTGTCCACTTTCCCTGTACTACTCGGTTCTGTACAGAGCCCGCCCTGAGTCAGTGTCCACTTTCCCTTCACTACTTGGTTCTGTACAGAGCCCGCTCTGAGTCAGTGTCCACCTTTCCTGCACAACTCAGTTCTGTACAGAGCCCGCTCTGAGTCAGTGTCCACTTTCCCTGTACTACTTAAATATGTACAGAGCCTGCCCTGAGTCAGTGTCCACTTTCCCTTCACTACTCAGTTCTGTACAGAGCCTGCCCTGAGTCAGTGTCCACTTTCCCTTCACTACTCAGTTCTGTACAGAGCCCGCTCTGAGTCAGTGTCCACCTTTCCTGCACTACTTAGTTCTGTACAGAGCATACCCTGAGTCAGTGTCCACTTTCCCTTCACTACTTGGTTCTGTACAGAGCCCGCCTTGAGTCAGTGTCAACTTTCCCTTCACTACTTAGTTCTGTACAGAGCCCACCCTAAGTCAGTGTCCACTTTCCCTGCACTACTCGGTTCTGTGCAGGGCCCGCTCTGAGTCAGTGTCCACTTTCCCTGCACTACTCAGTTCTGTACAGAGCATACCCTGTGTCAGTGTTCACTTTCCCTGCACTACTTTGTTCTGTACAGAGCCTGCCCTGAGTCAGTGTCCACTTTCCCTGTACTACTCGGTTCTGTACAGTGCCCGCCCTGAGTCAGTGTCCACTTTCCTTTCACTACTTTGTTCTGTACAGAGCCCGCTCTGAGTCAGTGTACACTTTCCCTGTACTACTTAAATATGTACAGAGCCCGCCCTGAGTCAGTGTCCACTTTCCCTTTACTACTTAGTTCTGTACAGAGCCCGACCTGAGTCAATATCCACTTTCCCTGCACTACTCGGTTCTGTACAGAGCCTGCCCTGAGTCAGTGTCCTCTTTCCCTGCACTACTCAGTTCTGTACAGAGCCCGCTCTGAGTCAGTGTCCACTTTCCCTGCACTACTCGGTTCTGTACAGAGCATACCCTGTGTCAGTGTCCACTTTCCCTGCACCTCTCTGTTCTGTACAGAGCCTACCCTGAGTCAGTGTCCACTTTCCCTGTACTACATAGTTCTGTACAGTGCCCACCCTTGAGCCAAATTACCATAACTTGAAACCTCTTCTACAAAGCTTCTGAAAGTGGCATGATCAGGGGTCGAAAATAAATTTTGTTAAAAATGAATCAGAATGTTCATGTTGACCATAGTTTGTCTTACCTACTTTATGAAACATTATTCCCAAAAATCTGCCTTAGATTTCAGTTAATTATCGGTTTTATGCTCCATTTGAGACTTTTGGAGTGCACGCCGTGAGTCCACACATTGAAAATGCACTGTAAAAGGCTTTACCTGTGTTCATAGGACCCTCTTAATTGCCTCCTATTGCCACTCAAACATATTTTAGTGTGCCCAATCCTCCAAATATCATATTATGATAATATTCTGAACTCATTTAAGTAGAAGTTAAAGTTTGGGAAAAATTGGACCATGCCACTGGAATAGCCATCCCCTATATTGTCCTGCCTATCCCTTCCCCAGGCTCAAATGAAGAAAAAAGAAGGAGGCTTATCTGTGAGAAAGAACAACTTGTATGGCAGCTGTTGGATGAATAAAAAACAGATAACAAATATGTACTTATTTTTCATTTTCTGTATTTGCATCTCGAGGAAAATAATAATTCCAGATGACTGGCTTACAAATAGATCCACCTCTACAATTACACGCATGGTATTCAAATAACATAGCTTTATTTAATTACTGTCTGAGGTGTAATAATAAAACCTCATGATGCATTGAAGATTCTTCCACTATTTCCAATTCTCAGAGGGGATCTCCAAAATCATGCTATATGCCAAGAAAATTAGATTGAAAATAACTTCTTTTTACATATTATGAGATCTATGGACACCAAAATCTCTACAGAAATGTGCATTTAGTACAATGTACTTGACATATCTCTTTATTTACATCTTGAGGAAATTCATTCAGTTATAGTGTGATGTCTTTCAAATGCTTCAAGATTTGTTCGCCATTTCCAAGTACAATATCATCTTTATTTAATTTACTCATTATCATCATGGACAACTGTAATATTCAACCAATCATATGCCCCACTGAACATTCTCATCTGTGAAATTCTTGTTAATATATACACATCAATTTATCTCATCTATAGTAGGGCCATTTGGATATAAAAGCAATAACTACATTGAAATTCACATTTGATCAATAAATTCTACCTTGAGAAAATCAGAATACAAAACATACAACAGTGAAGGCTTTGCCTGCACATCCTTGATACTCCTGTTTCTTTACAGACTTCTATGTACACAGTGCTGTACAGAAATATAAATAGTGTTGACGAGTATATAGATGCAAAGTTAACACTTTACTATATATAAGGTTGATTAGGTCTATTTGAGGCCTTGACATCAAGGAGTTGACATGACAATGTCTGGTATGCTTATTTACAAGTTCTCAGGCACTCATTCAGAAAACCCTTGGTATATTTATTTAAGCACTTGGTTATTGTGTAAAATACTATCTTTACAAACAAAGAGCATTTGAACATTCATGCCACTAACTCTAGGCATTGGGTACACTTTCTTGGTGAAATTTTCTTACCCTCGACGAGCTTAGTTTCTAACTCTCTACCATAGTGAATGAGTCACAAGGGAAGTTATGCATCCAGCCCTAAGTGGGAGGGGAGAGTTTTCCGCAAAAGAATGCAAGGGTCCAACCCATACATCTACTAGTCTGCCGGAGCCAGTTAAACACAACTGATTGTGGACATGACATATTCTCAAAAAAATATCAAAACACCCTATTTGCTTAGTCTTTTCAGGACCTTCGCTTTAAATGTTACAATGCATTTTGTCAACTTGAAGTATGGAGGCCCACAGGGTGTGTGATGAAAGAGTGCATTAGCACTGCAGAGATATTTACTGTCATCACATTATCAATTCTTCTGTGTGGCATTAGGCCCTCATGTACAGGCTCAATAAACGATTCGTTTATGATCATAGCAGGGTGCTATTGTCATGGTCAATAGAAGGCTTATTTGATCCATTCATATTAATATTGAGAAACTATTTCACAAGGCTCATCGAAAATACCACTTTAATACAGATCAAAAGTTCACTTTGCACATTGGCTGTTAGAAAACAGTCTAGATGATTTCAATGAAAACAAAAAGCTATACGCAGTATCAACAAGCACAAGTTCAAATACAATCAGGACTAATATTTTATATACATCATTTTCACAGCACTTGCATTGCCATATTGAAAATGTCCAAAGAATTGGTCATTTTCGTCACAGGACTTTGATATCTACAAGAAAAACTAGAATTGTCATTTTCAGTTTGTTTGTCCTGTGTTGTTCAATTGTTACATAGAGGACACTGTAGTTATAGTAGTAAAACATTTGTAATTCTTGGCAAAATTGAAGTTGAGTCTCAAGATATCACTGCATTAATTTTTGCATTTAAGCAAATTTAAGATGCCTTAAAGGAACACTTTAAGTCCCTAAAAGTTTAGTAATGTCATATCAATGTCCCAGAAGGTCACATTAAGTGGCATTTACCTGACTTAAGTGTGTTTAAGGTGTCCCTTTTTAGTACATCTAAGGTACTTAAATGCAAACATTCATGCAGTATTGTACCGGGTAAATCTCAGAGTACCGCTTAGACTGAGACTATAGAGTTGTGACTCCCAACATGGGCTGTAGGCACACTGCAGGCTGCTGCCTTGTATCACAAAATAAACAACACACAGTCAGACAGATCGGGATCAGTTACGGGAGTGGTCATTGTTTAGCATGGGGGGGGGGGGGCCGTGAATTGTTTATGCCAGTGGGTCTAAAAGTTTTGGGTCCCCCACAGGCAGTTTGGTATTGAGGGTTGCCGACCACATTATGCCATTATAATGCAGAGGCTTTTTCACTAAGAGAGGTGTGATTCTTTTAGTCCCCCCCTCCACATTTTTTTGGTTTCCCCTTTTCAAATCCACCCCCCCCCCCCCCGATTGCCAAAAAATGACCACTCCATAAACTGATGTTTCTTTGGTTTGGAAATCAGTCAAAAATACCAAGTTGCCATTCATATACTTTAGACTCAATTATGCCATCTCTTCCTTGAGTAAGCCTCGAGTACTTTTTCCCCAGTACCAAAATGAGTAATTATCATGGTAATCCTCACATGGACTTACTTTTGTAGACTTTCCTCAGACCTAGTTCGTTGCCAAAAAGACAACACTTCACAGGTATTATATTCCCAATCCTTCACATCCTCAATAATCACATTGGCTTAGCTCAGTACGGCTTCATTACTCAATTGCCCAATAGCATTGTCCATATTTTGTACAAAACAATCATCGCCTAGTCTCAGACTCCTTGGCTAATTGGGCCATATTCCTAGCACAGACAACAATACTGGGACTGATGATGTCTCACACTACTGGCTTCATCCAGCTAATATCCAGGTAGCAACCTTGGGTATGAACTCATACAGCGCTGGCCTAAAACAAGCTTGTTCATTGTCATAAGGAACATCAAACAACACTTTGTAGATCCTTCCAAACCTTAATAATCACACTGTCTCAACTCCATAAGGTTTAACTAACAGCATTATAGTGACATGTATAACACCATTTTAGTACTGGCCTCCATTGTAGGGCTGGCTTCCCCCATTTTTTGAGTGCAGAAAATCAAAATATGCAATCATCACCTAGTCATTCCTTGGTTAATTGTCCTACATTCCTGGCACACATAAACATACTGCACGCTGTTGACTGTTGGTATCCAGGTAACAACCTTGGGTATGTTAACTTCACACAGGGCTGGCTTCATATAGCTACATTCCAGGTACCAATAACAACCTTGTGTATGCTTCCCTCAGACTCCACTGGCTACATATAGCTAGTATCCAGTTAGCAGCCTTGGCTATGAACTCAGACTGCGCTGGCTTCATAGGCCTTGAGTGCCAGGTTCTCCTGTGGCGCCGCCTTACAGCCCAGCTTACACCTCAGACACCCGAGGCAGCGCGTCCACACATCATCAAAGGCCTGCTTGAAGTCCTTACTGGCGTAGTGGTAAATAAACGGGTTCATACACGAGTTGGAATAGGCAAAGCAGTGGCAGAGAATGCGGTAGATCTCATAGATGTAGTGACTCGGCTGCTTCGCATAGTAAGCCACTAAGAGGTGTAGATGTAGCGGTAACCAGCACACCCCAAACACAACCACCACAATGATGACTATCTTTGTGGCATGTGAGGTCCGCTCTGCCGCATGGACACACGGCCCGTTACACCCCCGTGGGGTCGTGCTGTGCCGGAACGACTCTGATCGCTTCCTCTTCAGGTATTTCAGTATAGACAGGTACAGGGTCATGATGGTGGCCAGGGGGAGGAGGTACGCCAGGAAGAAGAAACACATGAAGATGTTGCGGCCATGTTGGATGCTCTCTACAGCACAGTAGTAGTAGGGCTCTGTCTCCTCCTCTGGGGGAGCTATGTAGATGTCCTTCACTCTGTATACAAACAGTATGGGAGTGTTCCCCAGCAGCATGACCGCCCAGATCACACTTATAAACACAATCACATTCCGCTTTGTTCTGATGCGGGACGTGGTGGAGAAATGCACCACCGAGAGGAACCTTAATGCTGATATCAACACTAGGGTGTAGACCGTCACGTAAACCGTCACATAGAGCAGAAACTGGGACAGTTTGCACATGATGTCTCCCATCTTCCAGTTATCTGCCGCGTAGTGATACGCCACAAACGGCACGCACACCGTCAGAAAGGTCAGGTCACAGAAGGCCAGATTCAGCAGTGAGAGGTTAATAGTCGTCCTCA
Source organism: Harmothoe impar (assembly GCA_947462335.1). Taxonomy (NCBI): domain Eukaryota; kingdom Metazoa; phylum Annelida; class Polychaeta; order Phyllodocida; family Polynoidae; genus Harmothoe; species Harmothoe impar. The sequence continues at coordinate 7,544,181 of OX381719.1, read as the reverse complement.
TGTGAGGCTTGGATAGAATGACGAAAGCAACAATTACATTCCCGACAATCCCCACACTGGTAATCATCCCAAACAGGATGGGGACAGTACGCTTGTAGAGGATGACATGGAAGTAGTAGTCCCAGTCCTCCATAGGTTCCTGCTGCAGGAGGCCGCGCTGGGTGCAGTTGGTCATCACCATGTTGGACGTCGCCGATGATGACGTCACGTCACTGCAGTTACTGCTGACGTCATACTCCTCCCACGACATACTCACTAAGGGATGATGACGTCACGGATGACCTCACTATTGACGTTAGGTAGCTGCTTAATCCACAGAGATACCACTGGCTCAGGTCTTGTGAGGATGACGTCACAGTGATGACACCAAGGCCTCACTGATGAGCTGCCAAATCACCTCGTTACATCATTTACTTCCCATCATTGTCCACCTGGTCAAGAGAAAAAAAGTAATATTAGATCAAATTTATGATCATGGCTAGGTCTACTGACAGATTAACTGTCAACATATTCAATAACAGCACTCTGTATTCATGCATATAGATAATGCCTGTACAAACAAACATGAAAAACATCAAGGTGCATTTTTATTTCAATTGAACAGTCACAGGCTACATGATGTGAAACACTGCATCAGCAATCAGGATGAAGAAATATAAACCAGTTTTGACAATTGTCAAATGACTACAATTTCTGTTACCCAGCAAGGTTTGTCAGAGATTAAATAGGCAAGGTATTACCCACTTCCTTTCCAAAGTCAATGTATGGCTTCAGCGAACACAGAATAATGACTTTGTCCATTTGCTCTGTGTCCTTAGCCCAAAGCCCTGCACCTAATTAAACTGCTGACTCAGCTTAATATACTGATTCCCCATGGGCTGCTAACTCACTCTGACCAAACATCGCCGCCCCTGAGCCGCCCCAATAAAGGAGCTACCCCAGCCTGCACTGTGTCTGTAATAAACTGCCCACACACACCGCTGCTCCCCCACCTAAGCTGCTCCCTAGTCCTAATTGGTTCTTAAACCTAAGGCTTATTGCTTCACTCAAGGATGCTGACAAACCCTGAACCCGTCTTTTTGCATTGTTTTATTATTCAACCTACCCATATGTCTTTATCCCCTTCTTTGTTGCCTGCAAAGTAGCTTCATGTGTCTTTTTGTTTGATTTACTCAATGGATGTTTATGTTGGTTTGGCATGAGACAATGCAATATCAGCCCTGTACCGGTGCACAGGGTCAGCTTTGATTGTGATTGTTATGGGGCACTTACACAGGTATAGAAAAGGAGGGGAGGAGTAGGTCAGGGGATCGATGAAAGAAAAGAGAAAAGGATTGGATGAGAACGACAATGGATGGCTTAGCTGAGGACTGCAATGGACAGTATGGGTGAGAGCTGGGGATATTGTAACGGATATCCCCACCTGTTGATTATGACTGTTATGTGCCATTTACAGGACGACAGGGAATGGCTTGGCTTAGTACTGAAATGAGTGAGGGCTGGGGAATCCAGAGTGGATAACCTTGTCTGCTGATTGTATCTGACTATTTGTCTGTATGTTAGATTAACCCACTGACCATTGATGTTGGTATGGCATGGGACTGCACTACACCAGAGGTGCACCTGTGCCTACAGAAGTACAGAGAGAACTGTGGAGGTCAAGGAATTGATCGAGAAACAATGACACAAGAAAGACAGGTGAGAGTGGAGATAGTCGAAGGCCGACTCCATTCATTGGACTTTTTGTAGGTGCAACATATCCTGCCAGCTCTACTTTTCAAAAAAAAAGGTTTGTTTCAGGTCACCCGACCGACCCTATCTAAACAGGGCCGACCCTACATTTTTTAATGGAATTTTGAAGAATTTCTTATATTTTTATACGGTTTTGAGGTCAATTTTAGGTTTACAAAATATTGGCAAAATATCTTGCCATTTTAACGCTTTTTAGGTCAATTTTAGAGGGGAAGTAAAAAAAAAAGCCACAGAACACAAATGTAAGAGAGACTTTAGACACTTATCTACGAATCCAGGGTATCTTAGGTACTAACACGTATTTCTAAATGCTGTAAACTGAACTTTTGCTGACCACTATCTCTCTCCAGATCATGGATTTGCACCCACAAAAACGCCCGATAGTGGTCCCCCATGAACCATCATGCATGGAGTCAGCCTTAGACTAGGGTGCAGGTGGGTGTGGTTGGAGCTGGGGAGGGCTGTATGGCAGAAGGCGTTGATGAACTGGGGATGAATGAACGAAATGAGGACAGTTGGGAATAGAAGAGAGAAAGAGGGGATGACAGGAAAGATAGCTGAAGGCAATGCATGTATGAAGGACGGAAGTAAGAAGGTAGGTGGCAATGATAAGAAGGAAGAAAAAAGTGAACGATAGTTTATTTTCTGTACGTTATTATTACATTGATAATCCATATGCCAATTCTGACTTTCCTCAATTCATCTTCTGTATAGAAAACAGATATCACAAAGAAAGCCAGATTTGTCTTTCTTAAATTTGAACTTGAATGAATAATTACTAATATATGTATTCATTTTTTAATGAAGAGCAATGAGAGCGATAAAGTTTGAAACTTTGTAAAGAAAGTGTATGTACATACAAGATATGATATGTCAAGAAGCTATAAGCAAAAACCAATATGAGACTAACAGGAGGGCGGTAAAAAGCAATTCCAGCTAAAATGAGAGCTGAAACGAATTGTCAATAATAATGAGAAGGCATTTATATGCTTATTTTTAGGGGAATTCTAAAAGTTAAGGTTACAGTAGTGACTAGAAGGGGAATAAAGCAATTGAACCTAAAATGAAAGCTGAAACGCATTGTCAATAATAATGAGAATATTATAAGTATAACTCAGTTCAATTCTGAAAGACCAAGGGTTTCTAGGTAGCTTCATTCCAGGAAGGTGTTTTCTACATTTGAATTTCTGCACAGGATACATGGAGCTTTTTTCTGAGTGGCTATTCACATGAGTATCCCATGGGGTCTGGCAGATTGGTTTTATGAGTGAAATAAATAGTTATTGTGCAGTAAAATGAAAGTAATAATTGGATCACATTTTGCCTAAAAGACCAATAGTAGTATAGGGCAAGCGTTACCTGCCAACATAACATTATGCCAAATTTTTGTAAGGACATTGGACTCATATAGTAAAGTATAGAATCAAAGAAGGACTCATTAATGGATTATTGGTCAAGGCTACACTTAGGCATCTCAATGACCATAGTTCCTGGTGCATTTAATACTATTCTTGGCATAAAACAAATTGGTAGGACATATTCAAAGCACATATATGGAAATGGTATAGTGGGGAATAAAATATGATTGTAGAAGCTAAAAGAAAAAGACTTTAATATGTTATGTAGTCTCTCAAAGGCCTCTCAAAGCAGGAAGAGATGTCTGGCTGGATAAGGGAGAGTGGGGTGTTAGTGAGGTTTAGAGAGTTTTGTCAATGTGAGGATGATATCTAGACTCTGTGTAAACCACCCTGAGGAGTTGCCTGGCTATACAAGGGATGTTAACCCTTTATGGCCGACCAAAAAAAGACATTTCTGGTGATGGGGGCGAGATATTTTCACAGGAACTTTCCCTGGGCCGGGCCTTTGCTGATTCTCATAGAATTATGTCGACTATAGTAGATGCTCGGCCAGCCATGGTGTCGACTATAGTTGATGCTCGGCCAGCCATGGCATCGACTATAGCTGATGCTCGGCCCTTAGGGGTTAAGGGAGTATTTCACTGCTGTCGGCCGTAAATCTGTCATCCAATCAAGGTCTATAATGTTAACCTTATGAGCAAATCTTGTCGGACCGACGGAATTAAGGCTGATTCCGTCAGAGAAATGCCCCCTTATGGAACACTCCATCTATGAGATACTCATAAATGAGGTGTTTAGCCATAGATATGTATGACATGTGTTAAAGTCCATATGTCAGAGCTGTCAGCACTGTACATCATAGTGTGGAAAGTCAGTTTGGTGCAATTGTTTCCCAAGACTATCAGATTATCCATCTGTAATGACTAGCCAAAGCTATGAATCATGAAGAAAGTACACCCTCTCTGAGATAAGACCGCTCGTACTATGATTATGTTGATCAATGGGCTGCAATTTAATTAGTTTTGCCGCATCCAGCAGCTCAGGTGTTCAGACATTATTAAACAGGCGACTACAGAAGTGGTGTTTGTGTCAGGCCGTGTAATCAGAAATACTTAAAAGTTGTAATCACTCACTCTCAAAACTGTTAGAGAGGGTATTTGGATAATAAAATTAACTATTTTTGAATGATGCATCAGGAATATTTCATCTATAGTTGTAATAGATCTTATGAAATGCAGTAGAGCTTCGCAGCGACCGGCTTTACATTGTTGTCATAAATTCCATGTTATGTTTTCTGCCTAGTGCTTCCAGAGATGATGTCTAGCCACATATCCCATATCTACCATATAATAGTAATAAGGCACTCAACAAACTCACTCTTTTCTAGGAACTCACACTTAATAATACATTTCAGTTGAAACCACTACAATTATACCATTCATTGACATGTATATGTGTCAACTATGGCCCCATCCCCAGCTCAATGGGGCCCCCATCCCTCAAAAAACCTTCCCAGGTACTTAGAATCGGCTTAGAGGTAGTATCCATGTAAGTTCTTAATCCCACACTCTGGATTTTGGGTCGCTTATCATTCTGATCATTAATGCAAAGGCAGGTGTTGCTACTTTAGGCCTCCTGATCAGTAAAGGTCAGTGATTAAAGACGGGTTAGGAGCTAATTTGGGGTAAATTTTTATTTTTCAACATAGTTTTGTTCATACTGTCCATATGAATATGTGTTCAGCTTTTAAGATCAGTCAAACGCATATAAATCCATAAAAAGTATAGCAAATTATGGTCAGAATGGGTCATGCGACCCGACTCTATTACAGAAAGTGGTCTCCTGACCTGGTTTTCTCTATAATATTATGCCTTTAAACATATCAGAATGATTTAAAAAGCTATACACATATTTATATGCACAATATGAGCACAAATACGTTGAAAAAATAAAAAAAGCTCCTAACCCATCTTTAAATCTGATCAATGTGGTAATCTTGCTGCATCCTCTATTTACCATCCACAAGGGCAGATTTTCCAACACGAAATTTGCTGAGTAGGCACCTTAACTACATTTTAAGTTAACAACTGTGGGTTGCAAACTCTATCAAGATATTCACCTTGGCCCAAGACTCAGGTAATCCATCTGTAATAACTAACCAAAGATATTAATCATTTTGAAGTTATGAAGAAATTGCACCCTCTCTTAGATCAGACCTCTCCCATTGTGATTATGTTGATCAATGGGCTGCAGTTTAATTAGTTTCACTTCACGCAGGAGCTCAGGTGTTTAGACATAATTAAGGCGGCAGCTACAGAAGTGGTGTTAATACCGCAGAGTGTAATCAGAAATGTTTAAAAGTTGTAATCAGTCTTAAAACAGTCAGACAGGGTGCAGGTTGTCTGACCTATTACGAGATTACTTATACAGCTAATTGTGTGGAGCATTTATATCTGGCACTGCTTTTAATGATATTATGCACAGATCACTTGACAATTTAAGTGTCTGTTCAATGAAAACCAGCGGGTCACTTGCAATCAATATATTGGTACATCATGTGACATTGTGAAACAATGAATGATGCAGAATAACCCGATGTGACATTTAATACAACAAATTTTGTGATATTGAATGAGATACAAATATTCATAACAAATAACCTAGGACGGGCAAATGACTATGTGTCTTTTTAGTTCACAGAACAGTATTTAAGAAATGCATAAGTTCTATCCTAATGGACACAAAAAGCTTATGAGTAATCACAGCAAGACACCTTGTGCTAAAGAATATATATAGGCTTTTAGTGCCAACTGTCAATTAGGTCCAATAGGGCATATAAGTCTCATGATGACATTGTTTTGCCGGATCTAACCAAAAATACCCACTCCTAAGTTTGTCTAAAGATTGCCAAATCTGGAATTTTATAACCCAACTCTCTATATAATTTTTGCCCATCTTTCAGGTCTGCAGGTGATAAAAGGGGGCGCCAACAAGGGCCCGGAAGTTGGTGATCATGTGACGAGACTTATGCGCCCTATGTTAAAGAGGGCTAACTTAGGTGGGCTATTATGTGATTTCAAAAAGTGTCTGAACTCACAGTCAAGGACTTGTGTGAAGGCCATGTGTGAAGGCCATGCAAAAACTAGGCCAAGGTGTGAATGGCCTTATTACAAGGCCTTCTTTAGTACTGATGAGGAGAATACGGCAGTCTGAAAGAAGAATACTAAAGGAGTGGGTAATTTAAAGTAGTGGGCAGGCCATAGTTCTACTGTGGCTTCAAAATGGGCTACGGTACAACTGGGGATTAATGGACATCAGGTATTGCTATTACTATCCTGACGCTAAGTTGTTTTGTATACTTCACCCAACCCATTACTTTCCAGCCACAAGCAAACATTTTGTAAAGAGCACTCTTATTGGCTCAGGACCAGCCTGTAAGGATGTAGCCTATTTCGGAAGACCACCAATGGACAGTACCTAGCACCCTTGTTATGTATGATATAAGGGGGCTCGGTCAGTTCCATTTGTTATTGATGACACAAGGGGCCCTGGGCAACAGGCTATTTTAATAAAGATGGGGGACCCCTGGAGGTGAGAAAACAAGCTGCCTCCTTGGCATGTTCAGGGCACCAGCTTCATATGAGAAGATGGAGTACCTAAAGCCGAAAAAAAAAAGTTCATGTCACCCTACTGACCCTATCAAAACAAGGCTGACCCTACTTTCTTTTATGCAAACTTGAAGAAATTCTTATATTTTTACGCTTTTTGGGGTTACTTTTAGGTTTTCACAATTTTTTAATTTAAGGGTATGGTAGAGGGGCTGTAACAAAAATGTTTAAAAACAACAGACCTACCGAGCCGAGACTTTCTTCCCATGTTACCTGAAACAAACCTTCTTTTTTTTAAAATTATGTTGCCTAATGGGGCATGCTTCTTTTGGCTAGGCTGGCAACAACATTGACACTGGCCAGCTAGCTTACCTCAGTATTTGACCACCCTGAGTGCTTAATTTAACTTCAGTGCATCTCACTTTAATCACCAGCGCCACCTGACATGTGACACATGCAAGCTGTAACCCTTTTTTTTGATTTTGCAGTGTGTATTTATTTCATAAATGATTTTCAAAATACAACAATCAAAAATACATGTATACTAACTTCATGGCATAAAAGATAGCCAATTGTAGTCACAATACTAGGGTCTAATGCCCATCCACAGATTGAGATTGTATATATGCCATACAGTATATTGGATCCAAAAAATAAGAACAGAAATTACTGCATGATCAAGGTATGATATATGAGGTGCAGTATGTATGCAGAAACCTAAGGATTTCAGTATTTCCCGACGCGCAAAATACAAGCAACATTATTCTACGATGTAGAAGTTGAACATTGGCCCACATAAGATGGCCTTGGTAATGAGTTATAAGTTGAGCATCATCCACTGCTATAGATGGATGATTTAACATTTACATGTGTGATTTTAGGTGAGTTAATGACAAGTTGACTGCGTTAGAATGCAAGCGACAGAACCGATGAACAGAATAACAGTTTTCAAGTGGCTTTATAGAGATAGACAACTCAACACGGTCTGCAGCCTGACTAGGTTCTCATGGTAAGGCGGAGGGCCGCACTGCGTAGCCTCAATGTCTTAAGGGCTTCAGATTTAAAGCTAGTTTTATTAGCTGTTAGTCTTTGAGTTGGCGGAAGGGAGTTCCACAAATCGACAGCTCTATAGAGTGGACTTTTCCTGTAACTTAGTTTTATGTCACGAGGATAGACCAACTCCATAGTGTTGGTAGCTCTTGTTACCCTACCAGATGGATTGTTTCGTTTTAAAGACAAACCAACATTGTTTGGTACTAGAACCTCTGAATATAGGTATTTATGTACCAACATTAGTAGTTGTATATCAAATCTTACATCAACATAATCGATGTTGCATTCCTTATGGAGCCCCGCAACCGGGTGCTTCATATTGGTTTTCAGACAGACCCGTAGGCCCCTGTTTTGGACATACTGAAGCTTCTTGCGTATTGCACTAGACAGGCCATTATACAGTAGGCCACAATATTCCACCACTGGGAGAACAGTTTGTTTATAAATCATTATCGCGGTTTTTTGAGGCATCATTTTACGGATCTTACTCAAAAGGTATATACGGTGACAGGATGTGCTAACAGTTTTATTTACATTTTTTATGAAATTCAATTTGTTATCAATGATGACACCAAGATACACATACTCATTACGTACATTCAGGGTATAGCCTCCCATTTGTATTTTCGGAGGGGGGTTGTCAGCAGTAGTATTGAACATTACTACCTCAGTCTTCTTAGTGTTGATACTGAGTCCACTGCTGCTAAACCACCTATAAATTCTATTGGCATCATACTGTAGTAAGTTTTCTGCTATAACTGAGGATTTGTGGCTTACATAAAATACCACATCATCAGCATACATTGCTAGTGAACAGTGTTTTACATTTAATGGTAGACTATTAATGTAGCAGATAAACAGGAGCGGCCCTGGTATGGAGCCCTGGGGTACTCCGAACTGGATATTTCTAGTAGATGATTGTTTATTATTGTACAGTACACTTTGTTTGCGATTCTCTAAATACGCGTGGAACCAATTGGTGTACAGGGATGGTAGGCCCATGGTTTTTAGTCGGGATAGGAGTTCGCCATGGTGGATCGAGTCAAAAGCCTTTTTTACGTCCAGGAAGCAGGCGGCTACAGTCTCTCCCCTGTCACGTGCCTCATATAGGTCATTGACAACAGAGAAGACTGCATCCGCCGTGCCCCTGGACGACCTAAAGCCATATTGACAGTCAGACAGTTTATTATTATTTTCTAGCCAGCTATAGACTCGTGTATAAATAATGCGCTCCATAACCTTACTGGGTATGGGGAGAAGTGAGATGGGGCGCCAGTTGCCTATCTCATGTAGGTTGCCCGATTTGGGGAGAGGGACCACTTTAGCACAGGACCAGGCGTCTGGAAAAGCAACCTTTTCCAGGCACGTGTTAATTAATGATGTGAGTTGGGGGGCCATTATTAGAAGGGCATCCTTTAGTACCGAGGAGGAAATATTGGTTACCCCACTTGACTTGTGTGTCTGTATGTTACGTACAGTAGCAATTACCTCTTCATAGGTAACTTTGTCCTCTTGGGAGGGACCTATGATAGGGTTAATGTCCTTAGTGGAAGTGAGTTGGGCGACATTCGGGGTGTCACCCAGACTGTTAAACAGGTTACTGCCGACCTCAGCAAAAAAGTTATTAATGTAGTCGGGTACAGCGTCCCCGCTAATTTCGTCTCCAGTGACATGGTGGTTATATGTGATTTTAGGGTTGGCTAAATCAACATTACCTAGGAGGATATTAATTTGTCGCCAAAATTTGGTGGGGTTTTCTGAATATTGTTCTAGTTTTTCGTAGAAATATTGGTTTTTAGCATAGTCACAGTGTTTATTAATTTTGTCTCTAAGGAATTGCGCTCTAGTTAGTAATGGCTTGTTATGTACCTTGTTCAAACAATATTCATACATTACTTGGTTACGCTCATAGATCAACTCTAGTATGTCATTGTTGAGCCAGGGCTTATTATAGTCTTTGAAAGAGATATCTTTGATGGGACAATTTAGATACTAACGATGTGGGATACAGGAGAAGATCCTACTATAATGTCTGAAAACGCACCCAGGATGGCATGATGCCTTAATGCCTTTGGTTGTCTCGGTGTTTGAATATAGCACTGGAATATGCAGAAGCAGTGTTAAGAGAAACTCTCAAAGGGTCATGATGGACCAAAGTTGCACTGGCAAGTTGCTCACCAGGGTTGCATTAGTGCATCAAGATGATGACTATTATTTTAGCAATAAGCTGTCCTTAAATGGTTAAAGTACTGAGCCGACTGTGGTATACTAAAGCCCCAACTTAAAGCACTGTGTCTTTAATATGAAAAGGCATCAGAGGTCACCGTCTAATTGAGCTTGGGCTAATGAGTGGTGATATTAACCATATCTACACCAATCATGAATGATTATACCTTTGGCCATGGCTGAAATAAATGGAGTCTGATCATTGTATGATCATTCCATGGGCCAAAGAACATTCGTCTAGATAATATGTGCATAGCCTCTCAATCTTATACACTGTAAATAGTTACTGTAGGTACATAGAAGCATCTATTGTGAATCTACTGTAGAATCGACTGTGGAATGGAGATACAGTAGAATCTATTGTGAAATTACAGTAGATGCTACTGTTTACCTACAATGAACTGTACACCTACAGTAGAATCTACTGTACACCTACAAAATTGGCCAACTATTTACAGTATATATGTAAGGTCACAGAACGTTGTTTGTTATAAAATAGTTTCGGATGTGGTTGTATTGCCTTACACATACCTGGCACTGAGGGTGAAGAACCTACCTGAGGTTAGGAGCAGCATCATATCTAAGATATGTAACATAGTATGACCGTTTATTGAAAAAAAGAGACATTCCTTGTCTTCTGAGTAGGCTACATATTTAGTCACCCCAACATGATCCCAATCACTCTGCTACCGTATACAACATTCATACACTCATACACTGATTTCATCTCAATCTGATCAACATCATCAATCGTGCCAGTTGGTACACAAGATTGCCATGGCCAGGCCATGTGCTTAGAACAATTGACAATGAGTAACTTCCCGATCTGTAATAATAATTTGCTGTGTAATAGCAGCTGCTACTATATCAATATTTCCTCATTATTTATAATTTCTGTAAACGCTACTGGAATTTCAATTGTAAACAACAGCAAGAATTTGTCGAATATCATGTGAATGAATAACTTTTGAGTAAGGTTTATGCTAAGGGAACAGGTGGTGAATCTTCAGACCCAGATGTTGGAGCAGGTGGGATGTAAGGTTGCAGATAGCTTCAGGATGACCCTAGGGATGTGTTGGAGTCATTGTAAGGTGTGAAAACATGCCAACAAAAGGAGGGTTCTGACTGCCATGTTCAGCTGTATACACAGCCTATGGAAAAGCATAGTAGCACTGCCCAGTGGACACGAAATTCAGGTCAATATTGAATCTACATTGAATCAACATTGGCAACCAATTATCAATGATGATTCAATGTTCTGTGCCCAGTGGGTGATAGTTTGGGTGAAGAGGGTAGTTCAAGATAAGGTGCTAGAGACAGGGCCTAGAACGCAACAGGTATTTACTAACAACACACCCTTTCGACACCCTCACCAGGAAGATGCCAATAATGTCTTTGGTTGGATAACGTCACCTCCTGTGGATTATGTATGCTAATTCATTAAGTTGGCCCGGGGTCTAAAAAAGTGTCTCTGCTAGAGCTTTAAACCCTACAACGCTGCCTTCTGTCATTACCTTTGCCATCGAATTTGGTCAGTTGGGAGACTGAGAATGTCTCTTAGCTTAGACGACAGCTTGACAGTAGATTAGGTACAGGGTCTGGGGGAGCTTGATGGCCGTGAGAGGCCCTGAATGGGTTCTTGGTGAGGAGCAGGTGGTGGTGATTTAGACCCAGACCAGGGGAACAGGTGGGGGTTAAGGCAGCAGATTGGGGCTCCCAATTGGTGATCTGATGTGCGGTTGGGTATCAACCCAACCAGCATTGGTCCCTGGGGCCCATATATGTGTTTGTACGTGGGCAAGCTGATTTGCCCATATCTGGGCTATGGTCCGTTTCGTCCAGGCCTACTAGTGGGATTGCATGTGGGCCAGCCCAGATTCAAAGTGACGAGCTCAAGCCCTGATTATATATATTCTATAAAGGTGTACAATAAATGATGATTTCTGGAGGAAAATCAGATGTCAGCATGTTTTGACATATTTACAATGTGTTTATGGAAAAAAAAGGTTTTCCTTGGCTGGCCCATCTGGGCTCCCACTGGTAGCCCAGGACAAAAAGGACCCTAACCCAGATATGGGCAATGCTGGCTGTGGACACAAGCAGCACATTAACTTGGAGTTAATGCATGGAAGCATGCAAACATATAACCAAACATATGACCGGCTATCAGCACATGATCTCCTTTTATAAGAAGACATTTTCTGGTGAGAAATCCTTCTATTAAAAGGCCAGAGAGATGTCTCTCGTCTCCAGCAACACTTCCCTGCTGTTTGAAGAGGGTATCATCAACCAAACAATTGAAATAGTGTCTCAGAATTATGAGAGAGACAAACCAGGCAGATCAAAATTAGTTTAAAAAAACTTTTTGTCCGCCATATTGCTTCATCAGCACATTTAGTTGACATGAAGCAAAAAAGATAACAGTGTAAATAGCAGCAATGGTAACTGAACATTACCCTGTTTTGATTCCAATTTTGAATGCAGTAACATAGAGACCGAAGTCAGTACTGTATGTACCTTGCAAGTCCAGGTGTATGTTGATGATTCAGCATTTTGAGAATCACCTGAAAGGGAGTAACAAGATGTGATTACAATTATTACGGAATATGACAACTCACTTGGTTTAAACAAGGAAAACTGTATTTCAAAACCCCTCTGACAAAACCAAACCAGTTTTGTATTGCCTTATGACGTCATAAATTCATATTTGCACTGTGTAGGAAAAGCTAGTTAATACAATATATAGGAGGCTTCTTTTGAATTCAATTTTAATTTTGAAGGGTAACAAATACAGGCAAAGAAGCTGAAGTTTATCAATTCGACTCTTTGAATGTCAGGCCACATTGCCGCATTTGGCTTGCTGAAACACAGTTTGGTATTGAAATCCTCATCCCCAAACATCCAGGCAATATTCCGCTCTTGTTCACTTCATTTGAGTGCTCTGTTTGCCTGTTCTTACTTGAGAGATGAGATTTCTTCTACACCCCTCCCCTCCGGATGGGGTTTAATGTGGCCAACATGATCCGGGATCAGCGTATCACATCGCTCAAGTCAACATGGAGGCTTAGAAGTACCTCTATCAGTTTACACAGCCTTCACATTGACTTGAGTCTATTCATGATTTAATCATGGTAATTAGTTTATCTAGTTATCTAGTAGATAGTTCTGCCTGATTACATAGGATGGTAGGTGACCCCAGGAATCCTGTTTTATGACTAATTAAAATCTATTTCACAAGATTTCCTATACAAATCCAAAGAAAATTAATGTAAATAGCACATTTTGCCAGCTACAAATGCCCTTGTCAATTGCAAATATTGCAACATTGACGAAAATCGCAATAATTATGATGACTGACGAGTCTGTTCTGAAAAAGCCTCCAGACCTCTAATCTATGTAAGATGTACTGGCTATGATATGAACATATTTATATATATAAGTCTAACTACCTCCTCTAATAACATGTTGTTCAGGGCCAATAAATTTTGGGTGGAAATTTCTTTTTCAAAGTGAATGTTGCCTTTTTCGAACCTAAGAAAGAAAATGCCCTGAATCTATGAGTAATAATACTGTATGTACCCTGCTTGCTGCATAGTTAAGGAAATTGTCTGGTGCTGCCTTCTCAGATACTTCTCTTTTTGCCAAGGGGATTTACTATCAATAAAATGATATACAGACATGCTCATAAGAATGTGGTGATGTGATATTAGGAAGACTTAACCGCTATTCAATAACATATACATATCGAGCAAAACACACATTGTACTTGTTCATGCCAGCTATCATCAACCAGTAAACATGTACAGACTTGTTAGCTAATGCCACCATCCGCCATCTACTCTGCATGTATGTACGAATAAACCCAAAATACACACCAAAATGATCATTGTGGCGACTGCTATATGCAATCCAATGGAAAAGGTTTAGATATATAAAGTCGTATAACCTTTCATCATCATTTGGATCATTATTCAAAGTTGCAATTTATCTTGACAAATGCAAACCTATCAGTCTATGCACACATAACTTTTATGTACTCACTGTTCAGTCATTGAGTCTGTAAAAGTCGACCCTCTATCCCCAGAGCTTATATACAGAAAAGAATGCTGACTATATTATTGTCAGCATTCTAATCCATGGACTGGCCATCCTAATATCCTGTTTCACAAACCTCAGCAAGATAATTACTTTCTACCTTGCGGCCATGTGTTCCCTGACATTTCACTGGCCATGCTTTTAAGGACCTCTCTGCTATCACCTTATAAGGACACCCCCTATTGCCTCCATGTTTTGTTGATATGACCACGGTGAATCATGACCAAACAGGGAACCGAATCCCAAGTTGCAATTCGCAAAATAAAATACTTTACATTTATCTTCATGGTTTCTAAGCCAGAACCTCAGAACAAGTGGACTTGCAGAAGGCTCACGTGATCTCTGAAAACATGTTCGCAAGCCAACAATATAAATGGACCAAATTAATTTTTGAAGTGGCTCGTGACAATGGCACTTACAGGGTGTGCTGTATCTTATAGAGCATTGCTGCAGTGTTGCATACATATACAACACTGCCAACAACGCCTCACCTAGTTACGGCTTGTAACTCTCAGTGGGACGCCGAGGCTGTCTGAGAGTTACGGAGAGAAGGGTCAGTTTTCTACTGGTTTTGCCTATCTCTAACAATCATGTCGATTTCTACACCCAATCAAGACGGGCTCTGAGTGGCTGTTATGCTACTTAGGGCCTTAATTGGCTGAAGTGAAATGAACAAACTGGTAATTATAGTCATGTCTAGACCAATCAAAAAGTGGCATCTATGCTGTAAAGACTTTATACCTGCACAGACTACCCTCTACAAAGTGATCTAATACGTAGAAATGAGTAACAAATTGCAAATTCTAAAAACATAGTGCCGTAGAGGACAGTTATAAGAATCCCCCTGCGCAATTTCAGCCCAGAAATCCTTTTATTAGGCCCAGGGGAGTGCGAATCAAACCAACCTCGCATTTGGGCTTAATTTCCAGTGATTTTTGGACACTCAACTTCTATACCCACAGCAGTGAGCTGCGGCCTGGGTATTGCGCGCTATACTACGCCTCACCTGATTTGTGACATAAATAGGCGTGGTAGGATGAAAGTGACAGGATTACGGCCACATTGCAAGTAAAGGTCTTTAAAAAACCCTTTGGCATTTTTAGATTCATGACATGCGATTGTTTGATGAAATCTATGTCCATCAACCATCTGATCCTTCTTCTTTGATTCGCTGTCTTGGTGGATGTTTTATGGATGCAAAATATTTTCGTGCAAATGAATCGAACTATAAAACAATAAGCAGTGTTTATAGGAAACAGAGTCGTCTGTCTAATAGAAAAGAAATCTGTTCAGATGTATCAAGGAGGATTGAACTATGAAGAGAGTGATGTAGACCACTTAGCACTAAACGAGGAGTATATATACATAATCCCACAGGACCACTATTTATAAAGCCTCGCTAATTCTGCTCATACCTGATGTTGTGCCAAGTGAACACCTTCAGACATCACCTTGTGTTTGACCCTTTAAGGACAGATGTTGCTAAAAGTTGACATTTATCGTCCTAATACACCAATGCAGTCCTGGCGAGTAACCCACCAGTGCTTCATTGGTGCATTAAGCGGACTGTACTGGAGTGTCTGAACCCCATAGGGTCACTACGATGCTTGAACGCAGCCCTGCCGAGTTACTCATGCATTATGACAAACAGGGGTATGATGCATTAAGGCATCATGCCGTCCTTAATGGGTTGAATAGTTAATGATGTTACAATAATGATACATAATGGATAACATTTTTAAATTGATAAAAATCGAATGGCTGCAAGATAGTATTGTTAACAATGTGCAAGTTTTGTATGAAGTCATTACAGGCACTGAAAATGACATTCAGATAGAACTTATGATCTCATTTTTATCAAATTACCAATGCATGGTTCAAAAATTGGATTTACTGCTAATAATGTTGGAGACGATACATAATATGAAGTGATCCAGCAGAGTTTAAAATCTTCTTAATCAGGTCCAATTTACTATCAACCTACCTAATACTCTTTGTCAGCTCTCTGCCTGAGACCTAAAACATTTTCAGGAGATCGGGCAATGATCAAAGTTACCCAAATCATGTGGACCTTTTGACTTAACTATACCATAGAATGTATTGGAAGGCAAATCCTCCCCTAACCATGTGGACCCCAGGGTTTTATGTCCCCATGACATCTGCCCCCTCCCCCCTCGGTGTTATAAGTATTCAGAAACTCTATTCAAAATTCTCTCTACCCTGAAAACTAATGTACTGCAAAAGTCAAAAATCATTTAAGCTGCACCGCCATCAGGGGTTTGTGGGTGCCTGGGCAGAATGCCTCCTGCCATGAGGGCACTGTTTGCTGCACAGGGAGGAGCTTGATGTCCGTTAGAATCCACAGATGAGATCCTGGCGAGGGAACAGGTGGTTTTGTCCATCTGGGCCAAGGGAACGGAAGCGGTTTATGGTGACAGACTGGTGTCCAGTGGATAGGGGACCATTGATTGGCCCTCCTGATGCTTCCATAGTTGACTTAATGCAACAAGGCCTGATATTACAAATGGCAGGATGGGTCTAAAAGCTGTTTCCCTTGGTGGATGGCATAATGTCTCAATGCAATATTACTGTTGCTGTCACACTCATGATGTGGCACGAATGCAGTATTGACATATATAAACCATGTTTTCATTCACTAGCTTTCAGCTAATTAAAATCTATGAGTCCAGGTTGTATTTGACTTTCTTGTTCTAACTGTTCACTCACTGGGTCTAAAAGGTTTAGACCTCACCACCGGCAGCTGCTACCAACTGATAATAAGTATTGAATTAGCACTCCCTGAATGGCCCTGACTCTATTGAACGCTAAGCCAATGTTTTTTTACCACCGTGCCCCAATGTTGTTTACATACCATAACAATAACTTTACTCGCTACCTTGAGGCTATAAGATTCTCTTTGAGTATTTCCTATGAAGGCACCTACTTGCCAAATTTGTGAGTAGCACTCTCATTAGCAAAAAGGAAGGCAATTTCAATTTCAACAGATTAGCAAGGCAGAACTTCTTCCAAATTAGCATATCCCATTTATATGGATGTCTAGTTGTGCTTCTGTGTATCAAATATAGGACAATACAGCTAGAATGAACTATCAAAAAATACCCATTGCTGTACACCTTATGATTTTAACCACCCTCATTGGAGTATCAATAGAGGTATTCTGGTTGTGTCAACATGGATGCGGGAGGCAAATCATTCCTCATAGCTTCATTACGACCTGCCCGGAGTGCTCTGTTTACCTGTTTACTTTTTGCAAGATGGCTGAGGGGTTCCCTTTCTGGCCCTCATGGCAGTCACTCAAGCCTGAGAGCCGGCTCATGTTTGATGTGGTCAACATGATCCTGGATCAGTGTATCATAATTCACATCCCACCAGCTAAAAGCATCAACCATACATCAATCTGAACAGGTTCTTCCTATTATTTTGATAATTCTTTTCTGAGTATTGAGTAAGATGCTACATATAAACACACCTTTACCTTTTGATATGGTTCATTATTATTAAATGGTTTTGGTTAAATATCGGATCCCATAGACTTCAAGCAGCAGTCCTGTATCAGTCCACTTCCAGTAAAAGGGGCTCGTATCACGGTCCCTGTATCAGATGGCTTCCGGCCTTAGCACTGGGGCATGAATATCATTGTTGATGTTGTGATTGTCCTTGAACCCCCCCCCAACTATGAATACCCCCCACACACACACACTCAAGCACCTAGACCGGGACCTAGACTCAGCCCCCACAGCTGTGGTGGACACGGGTGGGCTGGTCTGACGACGTGACAGTGCCCACCACTAGACCTCCTCTCTTGGTACCCCTCTCTCCTACCCTGCCACAATCCATTACTTAACAACTTTATAATTGTACGATGTAGCATGAGCTCAGTGGTTAGTAACAGGCGGATCTGACCATCCTTCCACGCACACTCATGACTGCCTCGTCAATGGGTATGGGTAAACACGGCTCAGAGCATAATTGTTGAAGGTTGGCTAAATGCTTTCAGGCCCAGTGGGGTGACTAAAATGCTCGAAAAAACAGGGTGATATTTCGATTATTCTGAGTGGATTATGATTTGATGGTCTTCCCTCTTTAATAAATAACACAATTGAATCGAACAGTAAGCCCACATTTAAGCTATAAAGGGAATATAAATGCCTAGAAGGGGGCACTCTTTTTTCCTCCTGCGTAGTCAGAACATTGTGAGTGCTTTGGCCATCATTTGCTTCAATCCAGTGAGGAAACACACTCAAAATGTCTAATTTCTCACCAAGTATTCATTTAATAATAAGTACAGGATCAGTAAAACCAATTTCAACTTTCATTTATCGCGAATCGATTTTTTCCCGTATCATTCTGAGGCGTTATACGCCTCAGAATAATACGGGGAAAAAATCTCAACGCAAAAAATGAAAGTTGAAGTTGGTTTTGCCGATCCTGTCTACAACTCAAATCATTTGATGAGGGCTTTTGAATCAATGTACCAGTATCATTGGTATCATCAGCTTCACCTAAAGTAGTTATAATTATGGAGAACTAGAAAGCTATGAACCTTTAACCTTTTTCAAATAGAGCATAAGGCTTGTCCCACGCATACAAGTGAAGATTGTATTTACTATATGGCTATTTTCATTATGCAAAATACAGTTGCATGCTTTGAGTCTTTGAAGAAAACGTCTTGCTTGTGCAACTCCAATTAGAATTTATATTTGACAAACAGATATGGATGATGCCAAAGTTAACAGCTGAAGATAAACTTCAGGATATCATCTACTGTCCCCATTTGCTCAGGAGGTTTTGATCTTCACAACAAGCTGCATACATACATATATATATATATCAGAGTATGTTCCCTTGCACCTTGCTGCATGAATACCTGTGTATTGGTATGAGGACCTCATGTGGAGGACAATGTAGACTACTACAGCCTCCAGGCACCTGGGTAGATTAGATTAGGACAGTGTGCTGCCCCCTGGGGAGGAGTCAGGTTACTGCCATAACGATGAGTCAGCAGTTATTCATCTCTAACACTGAATAAGTGATGGGGCCAATTGAATTAGCATTCTATGTGCAATGTGTATGTGTACAAAGCCCATCCTCCTGTATCGGATTTTTCAGAAAACACTAAGCCAAATCTAGCATTATGAAACACCTCGATCTCAAAACTTTGAGTCTCTGAGTGACTAATATGAGAAAGGGAGTGCGATATGTGTCCTGCCAAGAAGGCTGATATGAACAAGTGTCCTATTGACCTTTTCAGCAAGGTGAAATAATGGCAAACAGAGAAGGTCAGGGAGGACATAATATGACCTTGCACCAATCTGGAGACACCCTACGAGTGTGTTTGTGCAGGAAGTGACTGCTCTCCACCAACATGAGTAGTACGGTAGGATCACTACACTTAATTAGCTACCAGCTGTTCATGATAGACAGCAGTTCTTCCCAACTGCCATGTTGGGAATGTTGACAATGGTCTCATAGGATCCACATTGTTAATATCTATGGCAATGTCCCCACTTCCACCTTCTCATGATGAAATGGGGCTATCAGGGAGCACAATCAACTGAAATCAACGGTCAACAAGCAATACTACAACTCATCATCAGGAACCTTTTTCCCGCTCATTATTTCTAAATGGTTTGAGGAAATATCAAGTCGGGTAGAGTACAACACTGAGTCTCGTATTTCGCAAAAGCTGAATAACCAGCCCCCGTATTTCCTCAAACCTCCGTATTTCGCGAAAACTTCACTTCCGGTCTGGCGTAAGGATACCAAAGGTCAGCGGGTCAAAGCCCCCAACTGAGCCTTCCTTCGCCAGTGTGTACGAGATGGTCTGGTGGTTAGCGTTCTCGCCTCCCATGCGGGCGGCCCGGGTTCGATTCCCGGTCAATGCGGGGACGAATTCGTCGTACGTTTTTTTTTTTTAATCGGCCTTAAGAAATAGAAAAAATCCTATATTACGACGTACAATAGATGAATTAGGCCTTAGCCCCCCCCCCCCCCCACAAAATTTGGTTGAGCCTCTTTAAGTTGATAGATCGGCGAAAAAATTGAGACGATAAAATTTTAAAATGTGGCCGCCTGGCTTGCGCTTGACAGTGGCAGGCCGCGAGTGGTTTCTTCACATTCCCCGAAAAAAAATGTGGTGGTTTTTGGCTTAAAAATGGAGATATATTGAAAGAAACATAGCGCATGGAAGAGAAAAGATCCTATATTTGGACGTACAATAGGTGAATTAGGCCCTAGCCCCCCAGCAGAGTGGAGGAATGTCAAACAGAGAAGGTCAGGGAGGACATAATATGACCTTGCACCAAGCTGGGGACACACTATGAGTGTGGTTGTGCAGGAAGTGACTGCTGTCTGCCAACACGAGTACTAGGGTGGGATCACTACACTTAATTAGCTACTAGCTGTTCATGATAGACAGCAGTTCTTCCCAACTTCCATGTTGGGAATGTTGACAATGGTTTCATAGGATCCACATTGTGAATCCCTACTTCCACCTTCCATGAGGAAATGGGGCTATCAGGGAGCACAATCAACTGAAATCCAGGGTCAACAGGCAATATCAGAACTCTTCATTGGGAACCTTGTTCCCGCTCAGTATTTGCACAGGGGTAACTTGGGAATCAGATACAATCAGAGAATTCCATAAACTACTGGTTGGAGATTAGCTCTTTGAGGAGTGCATGATATCTAGTGGTGAACCCGGTTGTCCTGATACTTTGCCCGGTGTCAAGTGTGCTATGAGTGTAGCTGAGTATATCAGCCCCCTGAGCTCACTGTGAGCCCTAATGGGGTAGCTGTCTAAGTTGCATTTATTTGTTCACCCTGAGGAAAAGGGCATGGTGCATTAAACCACTTCATAATGGGCTTGACCATTAAGGGCTGCATAGTGCCTTTTGTAACCCTGGTGCTTGACAGGAGCCTTAGTGAATCTACTCACCGGGGCTGTGTTCTTGCCTTTACCAGGATATGGGGAATGTATGTCACTGTGATCCATGAATGTAGTGCTGATAAATTACTACACATGGCTCTATTCAATAATCAAGAGGAGGACATCAAATCAATCTGCCATCAGTAAATGGTTAACACACGTCTAGTGTCCCCCTTATAAGATCTATGCTAAAGGTCAGGCTGGATGGTCTCTAATATATTGGATGCTGTGTGAGTCATGGTCTGGCAGCAAGCCACTTTGGTGTTGTCTACTACAGAGTTGGCTACTCTATCTTGCCTTTCAGAACTACATTCACATGAATCACTTTTACTGATGAATGCTATTGCTGAATTGATATTACCTGTGATTATCTATTAAGTGGAGTTAAAATTGCGTGTTCATTTAAGCCCTGAAGTCATTATCTCCTCTGTGCTGTCCCTCTTTTGTTTGTTTGGTGCCATGGCAAATCATGTAGTAAAGGTCGACCTTCGGTTTAATGACCTGTTCTACAGAATAAGATTCAAAAGTTTAAATGCACATATATATTTCAAAAGAAGTCCCTTGGGATTTCTGAAAAACCTTCTCTTTCCCCAAATACCTCAGAGTAAAATAATATGAATTAATCAAATTAATTTTTTGAATGTCTGGATGATAGCGGCATTAACAGAGTGCATGTTTTGTATCAAGGCATCACATCCAGTAATAATGACATTCAAACACGACTAATGATCTCAGTCTCATCAACTTGCCAATGCTTGGCTCAAAATTGTCATTTACTGTTGGTGACGCTGAAGAAATTAAACAGTCAAGGAGATTGTTTATGGTTTAGAATTATATATTTCATGTCTTATATCGATTGACCTACTTACTTAACTGCCTGAGCTCTTTCCCTGGGGCTAAAGGCAGAAGAGCTGGCTCTGTTTTGAATTACCCACATCATGTCAAATTTACCATTGCCCTTCCTATCAACCAGATACTGTATTGGTAGCAGCTGAAACAAGGTCAATATAAATGAAAAACATAGTCATTTTCTGGTGAGTTATGCGAGAGGGCAGCAATCATGCATCATGCCTACCAAGGCATATTGCATTAAGCCATCATGCGTCCCTTAAAGGGTTAAAGGGAAGTTTCCCCAATTATAGTGGGAGCCTAATTGCTGAGAAGTAGAACTTTTAAACGTGACGATGAAAGGGTTAATCCTTCAATCCAGTACATATTTAGATATCCTTAGTCTGTGAGACAAACGGGACAATTGAAAAAGGTAGGCCTAATACGTTAAATTCTCATATATTTGAATAAATAGTGGTATAAATGCATTAAGGGCTTGTTGGGAAAGCACTCTTGAGATATATCTGGCTTATAATACACTCGCCTTCAGCTCGTGCATTATTGCCAGATATACCATACTCGTGCTTTCCCACCAAGCCGTTAGTGCATCAATATATATGTATTGCAGCTTCCCTGATAGATTCCTCACATCACAAGCAGCCCTTTGACATCATCATACTATCAATTTGTGACCAATTCATGACATTATGACCATAGAATACACACACGCCATGTGTTAAAATTTAGCACATGTATAGCAGATCTACTTATCCTCACATGATCTAAAACATTATTAAATTTAAACAATGCTTTTTTATTCAACTATTTTGAGATGGGAAATAGACAAAGGTGCAAAAGTTTGTTGACTCAGTTATTCCACATGTTGACCTCGGGCTGTATGTCGGCCTCATGGAAACAGGCCTGTAAACATGTGAAATAATGCAGTTAACAAACATAAACCAGTTCGATTTTGTTGTATGTGACCATTTACTCAATGAGTCTGTAAATGTCAGGTGTCTCCATTCACAACTACCACCCCACTGATATCCTGTTGACATTTTAGCTCTCTCCAAATGCCTCCTATTCCATTCCAGATCCACCATGACAAGTTTATACCATTTAATTATGTAACTAACCCGTATACTTATTGTTCATTTAATGCTGTTCAATACACCTTTATGATTGGAAATGAGGAGCAAATCTATTGCAGTTCTATGTTATCTCCCAGGCGCCTAAATGTAACTGGTTGAGAATATATCATATTGCTGCTCTGATTAGCCGGCATACCTTTGGGGTCTTGTACCCATTTGAATGTACCGTATTCTTTAGAAAATCACTTTGTGCAATAAAGATACGTTATAAACTCAAAAAAAAACAAAAAAAACTAAGTCAAGGTCTGGTGATCCTGATTCTATGCTGCTTTTGTACCTCAGCAACACTACAACACACTCTTCACCTCCTTGCTGTGAGACATATTGCCTTAGGCAGGCCGCCTGTCCATTTTGTAAGGAGCACTCCTATTGGCGAAGGTCAAGGCTTAGCTCACTTTGTAAGGATGTAAACTATTGGCTGTGACCCAGACTTGATGGCAGGCAGTGCTTGTTGTATTTGATATACCGTATACAACCCAATAAGTGTCCCTCCACCCCACTTCAGATTTTTTCCAAAATTTTGTTAGTGTTCCTCTTATGTTTTTACTGTTTTTCGACAGTTATGTGATATGGAGCATTCAATACATCTGCAGGCCTTATAGAAGTCACCATGATTCAGGCCTTGTAGAAGTCACTGAGAAAGGCCGTTGGGGGCGCTTTATTGAATTGACTACTCGAGGCCATTTTTTCCACTCAAAATAATATTTAAAGCGCCAAGGGTACTTATTACATTGAATAGGGTAATAAATGTGGGAAGCCTATTTGTCAGATGATACAAGGGGCTCTGGTGGGGTAGCAGCTAAGCAACCTTCATTACAGAGAAAATCTTTGAGAGTTAAGACCCAGTAAACACCCTACGTAGTTCAGAGGTTTCTCTAGGTAGATGTCCAACCAAAAGGTTTGAAATTGGTAATTTTGGAAGGTTTGTAGACGTCAAAACGTTAAGGTATATTTACGTTTAACAGACTTAGACGTCTGATTTACGTTTATCTACCTCATTCAGACGTAATAAATTTACGTAGATCTATGTTAAAAGACTTAGCTTTTCAACTTTAATTGGGTAGATGACTTTTCCATGTTACACCAGGTGGCAGCACTATCAATTATGGAGAGAATATTACATCTCTTCAACAAATCTACCACATTTAAGCAGTATCAAATTCTCATTAATTATGAATTCAATATCATGCAAATAAACTGTATTCAATAGATTATTTATATATAAAGGACAAGTGATTAAAGTATTGTGCATGAATAGGTGCTTTGTGACATTTTACTGCATGGACACCACATTAGTGGTAATGGAAGAAATACAAAGCCTCTCTGCAGCCAAAACTATTCAACAGATCTATACTTTTAGGCTATTCAATTGAACTACAGGAATATGCTATGTAGAATGAAATGAGATTGAAAATTATAGTAGTCATTTTGTATGACTATTGTTTGTTAATGTTAATTTGTCTGCAATATAATACAAGTCTCTGTCTAAATCCCACTGTGTAGAATTATATGTAATGTGTTGAACGTAGATTTACGTAAATCAGCTACGTAAATCAGACCTGCAGGTTTGAGATTGGTAAATAAACCTTAACGTTTTGACGTTGATAAACCTACTAAAATTACGTAGTTCAGACCAAAAATCAACGTAGATTTATGTCTGACCAACGTAGTTGTGTTTACTGGGGAGTCACCGAAATAAATATTCTGGAGACTTATAGATTGGCGACAGTGACTCTCACTTTTTGCGATGTGATGCTATCATTTCAGCGTATTTACAATAGTTACATTTCAAATGACAATTGTGATGACTAGTAAGCAATCCAAAAGAAAAGGCTTGTCTGAAGTTGCACAACATGACATTATCCTTTTCACCTTTCATCTTTCATCATTCATTTTGTCCAATCACAATATATCAGTCTATGTTGTATGTAACTTTGATGTACTCACTGTTCACTCATTGAGTCTGCAAAGGTCGACCCCCAGAGGTAATCCTTTGTCTGGCCCTGCTAATTCAATATTGTTCATGTCCCTCAGCAATATAATTACTTTCCACCGTGAGCTTTATGCCCTGACATTTTACAGGCCCACTTTGTGAAGAGAAATCTCATTGTCTTGGGACATTATTGATATGTCCTTATAAGGACACTGCCTGGTGGGTGGGAGTCTGAATAGACGGTTGGCAGCACTTGTTGTGTTGGATTTGATGGGCGTGGTGAGGTCTACTTGTTCTACGTGATACAGAGGCCCCTGAAGCTGTTTGGGGTGGCAGATTGGTTTTGGGTAGCCATATAAGTGCTTTCATTGCAAATTTAATTGAATCAATGTGTGAAAGACAGATTTTACAAAGATTGGATGGGTCTACCTTTGACAGATAACAAAGCATGCATTATTGACTTTGCTGTTATGACCATCACAAGGAATGATGCAGTGATGGCAAATTACTTGCTAAATGCTCTCCCTAAATGTACTTGTTCCTGATGAGCACCACCACATGAATGTTGCCATCAAAGCAAATATTGGACTGCTTAAAGTCACATTTTAAGCATATTAAGCATGTATAAACCATTCAAGTAAAGCTCAGCCTCTGTGCATCATAAAAAGGACTATACGACCGACACTTAATTATGTTTGCATTTTTTTCAGATTACACTAGCTTCTGTGGAACCTGATCTGAGTGCTCTGTTTACCTGATTCTTTATTGGAGAATGGCTGAGGGGTTTCCCTTCTGCCCCTCATGGCTGTCACTCAGTATTGAGAGCCTGCTATTGTTCAATGTGGCCGACATCAACCAGCATCAGTGTATCGTAATTCACATCCCACCTGCTAATATGGAGCGTCAGCAGTAAGTCTTCCTGGACGCGACCTTCACATTGTTTTTAATTTGAAAGTTTAGAATTGAGTATCGAAGGATTTGCTATGTGTAAACACACGTGGACTGTTTGATAAATATCTGATGTTGAAACACAATTGTGTTCGATAAAGCCTCATTAATCAACATAACAGTGTCACTTACATGACCAGCTTCATCTACAGTAGCTATAGATAAAAAGACTTCAAATGGATTAGGGTCAGAATAATAACTTCCCCAACACTACCTAGAAAGCTAGGAACCAATTAATTTTGCTGAATAGTGTTTAAGACTGGTCCTATACATACAAGTTAAGAAGTAACTTCTATATGCCTATTTCCAGTATGCAAGAAAAAAGTTATACTTTGGTTCATCGAAGAAGACATCCTGCTTTTGAAACTTAGTACATAGGTTTGAGGAATATAAGGATAAAGTGAATCCCTAGACAGAAAGTGCAAAAATCAATGGCTGAATTGTTGTATATATATATATATATATAGACTTCACTGTACCGTCTTAATATGATTTGCATACATACATTCATACATTTATTCATACATACTTAGATATATACATACATGTATACATACATATATACCAGAGTATAGCGCCATGCTGTTCCCTTGCACCTTGCAGTATAAACACCATAATACAGGAGACACTGTACACAGCATCCAGGCACCTCCACATATTGGATTAGGACAGTGTGCTGCCCCCTAGGGAGGAGTCAGGCTACCGCCATAATGATGAGTCAGCATTTATCCATCTCTAACACTGAATAAGGAACGGTGAGGTTAATTGAATTAGCATATTCTCAATATGAATTGCTTGTGTGTCCTGTTTATTGGATTATTCAGGAGATGCTAAGCCTTGTCTAAGCTCATGAAATACCTCACCCTAGAAACAACTATGAATAGATTGCCCATCCTTACCCTTAAAAAGAATCATAAAGGAGGAAAAAACAGATCAAGAACCATGGTCTGTTGCTGGGAAGAAGAGAAACCAAAGTCTACATAAAACAGAATGAGATGAAGGGCCATGGTAGTTTTAATATTCTTAGAGCTAAATTGTGTAGTAATCTTTCTAAATTGATGCCTACAATAACCTAGAAGATGGTGCTTGTAGAGTAACTAATATGGGAAAGGCAGGGCAATACGTGTGGCACCAGGAAGTCTCATATGAATGAGTGTCCCATTGACCTTCACAAGATCGGCAAACAGGGAAGGTCAAGTAGAGGACATGATATGACCTTGCAGCAAGCTGTGGCCACCCTATGAGTGTGTTTGAGCAGGAAGTGACTGCTCTCCACCAACACGAGTACTAGGGCTGGACCACCACATTTAAATAACCATGAGCTGCTTATGAAAGACAGTACTTCTTCTCGACTCTCGTGTTGGGAATACTGATGTTGCTTTCATTAGATCTGAATAGTAAATGCTCATGCCTATATCGTCTTTTTCACCATTGACATTAGGAAATGAACGATGCTATCAGGAAGCGCAATCAACCTTAGGCCAATTGGCAATAATACAACCATTTACCAGGAACTGTGCAGAGTCGACTTTGGAACCAGTGATTACTATAGAAATCAATCAAACACCGGTCATTGGGTAATTTAGTAAAGATTTAACGATTTTCTGTGGCTACACTGTTTGTCCTAGTACTTGGCCCTGCATTCATTGTGTTTATAAGCATTGTTGAAAATATCAGTCCACTTGGCACAGTACGTGCCAGGGCCGCATTCATGCATTCATAAAGAGTATAAGGGGCTAAGTCCATTGGACACTTCATAAAGTAATTAACCATCAAGGACTGCACAGAGCCTCAATAGTAGTCACCAGTAAGTGCTATTTATGGGTAATTGGGGATCAAACAAAGCAAAGCAGACAGGTAGATTCAGTCAGAACCAAGGACACCCAGGGAATACTGTTGGTTAGTATGATTCACATGGTTATGTGATCTATATACTGAAACTAACCTGCACATTGTTTGACCCCATAAGGTGCCTGGGCTTATGGCCTGGTCAAGTCTATATGCCATGAGTTTTGCAATCGTTTTGCATTATGGATCTCATCTCCATTGCAGTTTCTTTGCCTTTTATCAGACCTCAGTGAATGAAAGATGGATATGTTGCTTGAATTCAGTACTGGTGAATTGCCATGAATTGCCATGGCTGCATTTAGCTATCAAATCAATATGCTATCAGTAGATGGTTAACACATGTCTAATGTTTGCCTCATCAGGCCCATCTTGAAGGTCAGGCTGGATGGTCTCTAATTTATTGGATGCTGTGTGACTCATGGGCTGCCAGCAAGCCAGTCTGGTGCTATCTATTCTGTCTTGCTTTCAGTACCACATTAATAGAAATCACTTTTACCGATGGATGCTAATGCGGAATTAATACTAACTTTAATAATCTTTCATGCAATATGTCATTATAAATTGTAAATTGTGTGTTCATTAAACTCCTGAGTCATAATTTGTTTATTTCTGTCCCTCTTTTGTCTGTCTAGCGCCATGGCCAATCCTGTAGTGAAAGTTGCCCTTTGGTTAAATGACCTGTTCTACAGAATATTATTTAGAAGTTCAAATGCACATATATTTCAGAAGTAGGACCTTACCTGTAGACTAAAAACTTATCCTACCTGGAAGTTCTCCCAGGGGCCACCAGGTGGCATGACAGATGGTGGGCCCCTGGAGGGTGGGCAGCCTGCGTAGGGACGGGAGACGTCAGGTAGGACACATGATCCCATGACAGATCCCCTATGTGGCGGCAGGTAGACAGCTAGCCTATTACAAGGACATATTAACAGATGAAATTTGGCCGCTCAATACATTATAGCCGTCAGCAAAACCTTCAGCCATCATCAGGTCCTTAACCCTTTAAGGATGGCACCATACCTTATCCAAAATGCCCTTGGTTGTCAAGATGGATGAATGCAGCCCTCAAGAGTAACTCGTCAATGCTGCATTCAACCATAGCACCAACCCTACAGGGCTCAGACACATCCAAAAATTTGGCATGATTCATGAAAGTAGCACTGGGGAAATTCTTACTGGGGCTGCATTGATGCATGATAAACACAAATTATATCTTTTAGCAGCAAGCGTCCTTAAAAGGTTAACTGCATTAATTAACATTGCCCTTTGTCTTCATTGCAGCTCAGTCATGATGCTGGCCAGGAATGGCATGATGCATCCATGGGGTATTTACATTGGTGCATTGTATTTGCCTTATAGCGACATCCCATCCTTAAAGGATTAAGGAGATAATGTGATTGCGATTATAAAACATGATCGATAACAGCTTTTGGAAAGCAGCTTATATTGTAAATTCTATTTGAGTCAGAGGTCCCTGAAGACCAGGTCTTCTGAAAAAACTTCCTCTTTCCCCAAATACTTCAGCATGAAATGATATGGATTAAGCAAATTAATTTTTAGAATGTCTGCGTGATAGCGGCGTTAACAGAGTGCATGTTTTGTATGAAGTCATCACAGCCGTTAATAATGACATTCAAACACGACTAATTAATGATCACATTTTTATCAACTTGTCGATGCTTGGTTCAAATGCATCATTTATCAGGTGGAGGACAGAAACTGTATTTCCAGAGTGCCTATTAAAGCCCAGCTGGTGATGAGATCACATAGTCAAAGATATCAAGTATAAAATGACCTATTTCATGATCAATATGCTATTGACCTGTTTAAGCTCTTCCCTAAGGCTAAAGGAATCGGTAGAGACATGGCTCTATTCATAAATACTCAGAACATTTTCAATTTGTTTTTGACTTACCTATCACCCTGATACTGCATTGGGGCTTACAGAAACAAGGTTGCTCTGGATACAAGGCATATTCTTTTACTAATGATGTGATTCAAAATGTGTACGTTCAAAGTACTGAACTATGTTATCCGACCGATGTATTGGACCCCACACCAAAATAGTGTCACATATCAACATCAACCCTTTCAGGACACATGATGCATTAATGAATCATGGCTTCCATGATGCATCAATGTAGCCCTGGCAAGGAGCTAACTAGTGCTGCATTCATGCATCATCCCAACCATCCCAACACTCTTGTTGGGTCAGTATGATGCACCAATACAACATCCGTGAGTTACTCACTGGGGCCGTTTTGGGAAACATGACGACAATGCAATGTCTTTTAGAAATGTCTGTCCTTAAAGCTGCCCTTAATTCTCTGCTCCATCACTCCATCACATTACTTGCATGTTCAGGAGTATGTCCATCATCCAGCAGGCATGGAGGGTTGTAAGACTCACCTGCAAGTAGACAATAAGGCTATGGTTAAAGTTCAGGTTACAGATCTATACACAATATGAAGGTAGCGCAGGGGCAGATTAAGTCAGATTAAATGCCATTATGACCTCTCGGTGACATAAACAGGGCATTTGCTAAACTTAAAGTGCTTGAAGAGTGACTTATGACAATATAAATTCAGACAGTGTTTCCTGTCTTATATCTTTAACAATGTTGACTGAGCGATACCATCTAACCGAGTAATTACTGTGGACTGCAGATCTATCTATAATCCTGGAATATACTATGGTAATGAGCCCTATTCTTAACCCCATATGTAGATCTATATAGCTAATACTACAGGGTAATACCAAGAAAACCGCTCTACACAGTGCAGTGACGATTTCAGCACGAAGTTGCAATGAATACTCATTTGCAATTTAATGAGACTCGTGATTATTGCATGACATTATCAACATTAAATACGCACAGATATGTGCACGGCATGCAACATTTTTATCATTAGGCACATGTATAGTAGGTGGGCATTCTGTTGCATGATGCAGGCTTGTTTCACACCAGAGTAAACCAATGGCTATGAGCGGCACTGTTGTGGACTATATTTGTCACACATCAATATACTGCAGCCGGGGTGGCTCGATAACACTGGGTGATGAGCAACATCATATACAAACTACCCATACTAATGGTGTGTGACATATTCAGACTAGAGATATTCCAACATATTTTGAATTATTAGACATTCACAAAACGGAAAGGCCATCTTAGGAGCAGCCTTACATCACTTTGTCACTTATTACAGATCTGTACATAAGCAGATTACTCTGTTATTTAATTTACCCGAATGCAGGCAGATTCCCATGTGTAATCCAAAGTTGTTTTACATGCAACCAACCTTTGGATGATTAATTCCCTCTTTAACACGAAGAAAGCTAGAAGAAAAGTATGACAAGCTCCTAGAAACACTCCCTGACATATAGGCTGGGTGGGGGTAGGGGGGTCTGACCCCAAAAAACATGTTTGTTGTTTGTTGTACCAAAATGTCCCTTTATGGACCTAAAATTCTGGTTTATACTACATATCTACCTTAATGAAAGAATATTGCTAGGCCCTTGCAAAATTATCATTAGTATCACCCCTACCATCTCATTAGGAAATACATATAAGTAAGTATACATGATGTTACTAATCATACTAATCCATATAATATGCTAATCAGCATCAATAGCATAATATTAGTTCCAAATTACATCATGGTACAAATGTGCCAGAAAGCAACCCCTCCCATAATAGTTTGGGTTGGTCTCTGTGTCGCATATATATACATACTGTTCTTTATCATAATACAGGCTATAAGCCTGTTTATTGGACAGTCTAAACAGGTGACAGCAAACCAGCATTCCCACATTGGTGTGTTTCTAGACCCTCCCCCCTGCTCTCCATTGTACTACCATACTACTAGTATAGTAAGAGGGTGCGTGTGTGAGTACCCCTCCCCCCCCCCTCTCAACCCAGCTTTTACACTCTGCAGCAGTGTGCATGGTGGTTGGGGGGAGGGGGGGTGCATGGCATCGCACTGTAGTGCTACGTTATATGGAGAGACAGTGTCTGCCGTTATATTGCCATGGACCATACCTGCTAAATTATCAATAACAAACAAACAAACATATATGGCTCACTCTCACCAGATCGATGCAACTATTATTTGGACGTACATGATCGGCGGACGTACATGATCGGCGGACGTACATGATCGGTGACGTACATGATCGGTGACGTACATGATCGGTGACGTACATGATCGGGAGTTATTGACTGCCCTACCCTTTCTGACCATGTTAAAACATAAATATATCTTACCAAGGTGTGCATATGGTGTGTGTCTTGACATGTTCTATGTTAGAAATGTCTAGATGCGACTATTAAGATAGTTTTAATTGACATTTCAATACCGATCATGTACGTCATGTGACGTACATGATCGATGACGTATATGATCGGTGATTTATTGGCTGCCTTACCCTTTCCTACCATGACAAAACATAAATAAACCTTACCAGGGTGTACATATGATGTGTGTCTTGACTTGTAATATGTTAGAAATGTCTAGATGCGACTATTAAGATAATTTTAATTGACATTTCAATACCGATCATGTACGTCATGTGACGTACATGATCAGCCATTATTTATTGACTGTCTTAATTACCCTTTCTGACCATATATAAAACATAAATCAATCATAGCAAGGTGTACATATGATGTAGGTCTAAATATGTATAATTATAGACATGTGAAGCAGTGGGTAATGAGGAAATGTTACATGACATTCCAAGCCGATCATGTACGTCATGTGACGTACATGATCGGTTACACATTGAGCCCCCCCCCTCCGGCCCCTATAAATATTTTGGGAGGTTTTTTTTTCTAATAAACTCCCCAAAGATACATTACAGCCTGTAGGTATGGTTGGGAGAGTTAAACATCGTAGTGCAGGGGGTAAAAGACGGATTTTGTCCTCTGCCGATCATGTACGTCCACCGATCATGTACGTCCACCGATCATGTACGTCACTTTTTTAGTTGCACTGATTTGGTGAGAGTGAGCCATATGGTCATGCAATCAATTTTTCCCCCTACTAAACCTATACACTAAAACCTTTATGTTTATGTACCTCAGCAATGTCATTACTTCCCACCTTGTGGCTGCTAGACTTATTGCCTTAGTCAGGCCTCTTGTACATTTTGTAAGGAGCACTCCCATTGGTAAAGGTCAAGGCTGAGCTAACTTTGTAAGGACGTATACTTTTGGTTGAGAGACACGATTGACAGGGGACAGCACGTAGTGTGTTTGATATAATGGGTATTGGGAGCCTATTTGTTATGGATGATACAAGGAGGCTTGAGTTAGGGATTATTTATTAGGCTTATTCATGAATGGCAGCTGAACTGTTTTTTTAAATGTATTTCAAGAAATTGAGATACGTTTAAAGGGACACTTCAAGCATACTTATTGTAAGTAAGTGCAACATGAAGCCACTTTAATGCCTTTTTGAACTTTTCAGGTTATTTACATGGCAGAACTGAACCTAAAGCTGCTTGTAGTATATCTTAAGCTATCTTAAATGTGCTTAAATGGAAAGATTTATGCAGTGCTGCAGGTCGTCTGTCTAGGTCTATATACACAGCACCTGCAGGGCCCCAAACATGGCTGCCTGTCAACACTGTACCTGGTCTTGACTGCCTCCATGTAAATTGTGTTTTCTGCAGCATCGACTAGCGTCACCCTACCTGATTAAACACACCTCTTGTATTGAGCATTCAGCACCAGTGACACTTAACACTGTCCAAATACAGAATGCCCACCTAACTGTCTGATGTTGTATAAGAAAACAGATAGGGTGTAGGGTCAGGCTGATTGTAACTTTAGTAGGCAGCAGAGATCAGCCCCAGGAGGTAACAGATGAAGGGTGGGTTAGCACTAAAAGTTTTAAGTTTGTATTAAAGCAAAAGACACACCTTGCAAAAAGCACACCTGCTTAGCTATAACACTCCAGCAAACTTTGATCAAACTAATTGTTAGAGTGGCTGCCTAATAGTGTTCAGGTTTTGTGGAGTCATTATAGCTGCTAATTGTTAACATTTAGACACAAACTTTTATAAATTTTAATAATCTGTTTTAACTAACTGTTCCCTAAAGGTTTCCCAGCTCTCGATTTGAGAGTTCTGTTTACCAGTTTCTTGTTAGGAAGATGACCGAGTGTCTCCCTTTCAGCCCCTCATGGCCGTCAATCAGTGCAGAGAGCCCCCTCAGGTTTAATGTGGGGAAGGTGATCCTGGGATCAGGCTGCCCTTCCCTCCTACTTGTGGGGTAGCAGCCAGGTTTGTATTACCTGGACAGGGCCTTCACATTGTGGGGAGTTGAATACTTCTGTAAAACTGCTTATATCAGTATTGGTCACTTAAATAGTCAATCCTTTGAGGATGAAAGAGTACGTAAATATATTATGCCCATGGCTGTTATGATGCATGAATGCAGCCCTGTTGAATAACTTGCCAGTGCTGCACTGACGCACCTGCTGATCATACCGTTTTGATGCACCCTTGGCAAGTTACTCAATGGTCCGGCATTGGTGCATCAAATACAGGTGCATCAAATGCATCAATGCTGACAAATGACAAAGAGGTCTGTGCTCACTGGCTAAGCCTGATGTTTACATATCTTTGGGTACAAACTGAAATGCCCATAGCTTCTGGCCTTGGGTGAGTAATACGGCTAAGGCAGCGCAATATATGTCTCATCAATACAGCTTATGTTAATGAGCTGTGGATGACCTATGGGGGGGGGGGCTGCGGAGGAATGGGCTGCTTTGCGTCAATGTGTGAGCCCAGATAAGACCGCTGAGCTGAATTAATGTTGACATGAGCCTCATAAAGAATGCATTAAGAAGGATTTACCAAAGTCCATCTCATGATAAACAGAAAATATTAGGAATCCAATTAGGTCAGAAAAAATGCTAAATCATCCAAGCATGTAAAGAGAACTGGGACAAATGCTTTGTCTTTAACATGGGTGCTATGTTTAATCAACACTTAATGACATGTTTTATAATTTAGTTAGTCTTCACAAAACCTGTGTTACAAGAGTGAGGCATCTTCTACATTAGTTCTTAGAGTGTACATTTCTCTGCCTCTCTCTTCTGATAACTCCAGTTAAGGGACAGCATTGTGCTTTAAGCCACTTTTTCACCAGGATTCTGCTTCGATCCATGAACAGCCTAATTTGAAGCCTGTAAATGATGTAATAAGTGGTGACATTTATCTCACAGGGTCCGGCTTTAATACCTCACTGTGTCCTTAAAGCATTCAACAAAGAGACAAAGGCAAAGTGGAGGATTTTCCATCGAAGTATTTCAATAGTTGAAAAATATCAAATACACAAAAAATGATATCAACTTAGCACATGTGCATTGTATTACTTTCGCTAGGACCACCTTCCGTCCTGTATGTAAAAAAAACTTGACAAACCACAGTATGGCTGATGTAGAGGTTGTAGGGATGTAGAAAGGCTGATGAAGTAAACCACAGGCAGCCGGTAAGTAAAGCCCCGGCAGACAGACACGGGAAATTGAACTGTCTGTGTGTGGAGTATTTACCTGAGCTACTGGAGGCATTAACCAACGACGTAACCATTGGGTGACATTTGTCAT
The DNA here is from genome assembly GCA_947462335.1 of Harmothoe impar. Classification (NCBI taxonomy): domain Eukaryota; kingdom Metazoa; phylum Annelida; class Polychaeta; order Phyllodocida; family Polynoidae; genus Harmothoe; species Harmothoe impar. The sequence continues at coordinate 7,508,816 of OX381719.1, read as the reverse complement.
TGTGATGCAGCCCTGGCGAGTTACTCATCGGCGCTGCATTGGTGCCTCATGCCGACCCTTTAGGGATCTGGCAACCTATAATAAGGTCATCTGGATGCTTAAATGCGGCCTTTGCAAGTTATCCAAAAGGGCTAAATACATGCATCATGACTCCCAAGGGCATGGTGCATAGAGCACTGATGCCCTCATTAAAGGGTTATAATGTGGGAATGCAGAGCTACGACACAGAGGTAATGGGAAGGTGAAACTACAGGCAAACAGACTAAAACACCCTTAGTTAGAGTTCTCCTTTTTATCTGCGGCACAGTACAATATCATCAGACAGTGGACAGGCCGGTTCACAAATGATGTGGCACATGTAGCATGGAAATATCTCTGATGGATTTCATGTCAATGCTTGAAGAAATCTGTCACAATGTGTTCTAGTTGTATCACTAATTGACAGGTGACAGTAAATAACTGAAGTTGGCTTTTCACTTATCATTCTACTGTTAACTTTGATATTTGGCTTGTTTTTTACCATATATCTGTGATAGATAGCAGAAAAATACAATTTAGACTCTGAATTGATAGTTGGTAGTTGACAGTAAAAAGATAAAATCAAGTTTTTATTTTTAATTCAGATACTGCCTCTTGGTCCCCATAGTCCCTCATCCTAAACACTTTTCAGTTATCAATAGTTAACGGCTGAGACGAGGGAGAAGCACCCTGAAGGAAAGCCTTGGGATTGTCCAACAAGACTGGTCAGATGATGAATCATCTTGTTTGACATCTCTGAAAAGGTCGCAGCTCGGATTTGACAAGGAGACATCAGAGGAGACATAGGCATAGAGAAGAAAGGCCCTCAACAAAAGAAACCAGCATATGTTGGGGGAAGTGTAAAGCTGGTTTGTAGCCTTAAATTATATATTACTAGGATGGCTGGACGCCATATGGATGATATACATCCGAGGTCAAAGAGGATGTAATTAAGGGCTAACTCGCTCCAGTGCTGACTAAACAGTAAACAGAGGCTTCATGTGCTACCGTATAACCTCGCGTATAAGCTTAACTCGCGCATAAGCCGCACCCCGACTTTGGGCCGATCCTATAAGCCGCACCAGCGATCTGAAAAGGGTGGCTTTAGTACTGTACTATACAAGCAAAAATTCGTGTAAGAGCCGCACCTGGACTCTGTGCCCATCCTATGAGCCGCACCAGCGATCTGATTCGCGTACAAGCCGCGGCTTATACGCAAGGTTTTACGGTACTCAAGATACATAGGTTCTGCAGATGGCCCTGAGCAGCCATATGGACAGCTCATGGTCAACAGTGGAAGCACCATCTAACAGCTTACTCATCACAGGAAGGAAGAGTTTAAGTGTGCAGTGGTGTAGTATAGGACAATTTAGTTTGAACATGTTATGGAGATTTGCAAATGCCGCTCATTCATATTGTAAAATTGTAGTGGGTTAGTATAGTGAGACATAGAAGCAAAACAATCACTATGCATTATTATCATACCGTCAGATTAGGTGTAGTAAAGGAATACACTAGCTATAAATAAGTAGATTTCACTGAAAGGTCACAACATGATTTGAGCAGCTTTGAGTGGCAATTACTAAAATGCATAATGTATGACTTTAAGCAGTTCCTTACAGGACAAAGTATTACAATAAGGGGGAATGAACTATTATGATAAGTTTATTATATGATAAGTCTATTATATAACAAACTTATAATAATTAAGTTAGGAAATTTCTTGCGTAGATATTGATTTGTTAAGCTGAATGATTACATACCGTACCCTCGTGTTTAAGCGCCCCGGCACTCATAACTTTGGAGGGGGGGGGGGGGGGGGGTTTACCCCCGGCGCCTATACAAGACAGGCCCTTATTCAAGATCCAGTTTCAGTGCTTAAGAGAAATTTGAAGACCCTCATACCCTCGGCGCTTATACAAGACCGGACAGTAGAACTGGCATATGAGTAGAGACTGGTGAGAGGTGATGGACGTTGGGGCAAGACATCAGGCCGTGAGAAAGTAGGTAATGTAAGTAGAGACTGGTGTAGCAGAGAACCCTGACCACCTGTGACCTGTAACTAATGCCCAGTACAGGTGTGGTGCTGTAGTTACCTGTAGTTACCCCTTAGGACCTCAGTCAGGTTAGGGTTACTTAACACAGCTGTAGTAAGCACTATCATTATAAACTAATTGAACAGTACTGGAACACTCTCCCAGCACAGTCTCAAATAAGACTCAGAAAGAAAGCCCAGACCTCAGGAACTCTCCTATGGAACGAGGGAGGAAACCAACAATACTTACTTGCCCTCCAATGGCCTTCACACATAGCAGATTTTCTACACAAAAAACATTTTCCAGGGATACGCCCAAATTCCCCCATAAAAATATGATCAATAGTTCTATTATTTCAAACAATTGTTGTCCACACCTTCCTTTACACAATGAAATCGAATCATAGTTGTATGAATACATATTTAGAAGCATGGCGTATGTAAGTTTTCAGGGAAATCCGCCGCCTTTTGGCAGAGAAGGAAGTTGTGCCGTCAGAAGCACACGGAAGAATTTGCTGGGAGATTGAGTACTGAACATAAGTGGTTCCTACAGTAACGACATGTAGATTGACCTAAAGTCAACCCCGTACCCTGAGATGTCCACCCCGATTTTATAGTCATTTGTCCATGATAAGCAATCTTTCTGTGTATCACAGTACACCCTAAGTGCTACTCTTTTCAACAAAGGACAGATTTAGAGACAATACCTACATAAATAACTACATAATTAAGGTAAACATCTTAGGGTTTGTGGTTGACTCTAGGTTGATCTATATTATACTCAGGTCTGATAAGACAATTCTGGTGTAGTGTGAGAATGTCAATGAGTACAGTAAGAGAGGAGCCAACATACCCGTGAGTAGTGATCAACTAATCTTATTGTCACATGGCACATCATGGGGCTATGTAGTCTGTCTCTACCTTAAATAAATAATGCTGTACCTGGAAGGCCACAAAGAGATGGCAGGTGCTTTGCACCCGGGAGGCTGGGGATATGACAGGCTGGACACATACAACCTGGACTCATCCCCTGCAGACATGCAGGTAAAGTGGCAACTTAATTTACATTCACCTGCCGTTTACATTCTCAGAGAAATGATTGAATTGATAATACTGTACTTGGAAGATGCTCCAGGGGCCTGACAAGTGATCGTCCGAGGCACTGTAGGTTGGGGGGATATGGCAGGTTGGAAACATGATAACAGCTTAACCCACCCCCTGCCAATGTCTGCAGGTAAAAGGGTGGCTCATTTGCATACACCTGCCTTTTTTTTTCTCGGAAGAAAATGTAGAAGTCCCTCTTTACCTTCAACTACTAATGTTGTTCTGAAAGATGTTTCAGGAGCTTGACAATTGTACATGACAGGTTGGAAACATCACACCTAGACACCTCCCTCATATGTGCAGGTAAAGAAGCGGCTTAATTTACATACCCCGTTTTTTTTCATAAGTAAAGCTTAGAAGTCTCTCTCTAATCTTCCTGGTGCCTGACAAGCAGTGACAAGGAGACATGGTAGCTGCTAAAGTGGTAGAGTGGTAGGGATGGATGGCTGGGGTATATGGTGTGTTTGGCATGTTTAAATCTCTAATTGAAATTAATTACACATTATTGGAAGATCTTCCAGGGGCCCGGTAAGGTAACATGACAGAAGTGGGGGGGGGGGGGGGTGGCAGATTGGAAACCTCCAGCTTGACAACATCCCCCCCACCCATGTCTGCAGGTAAGATAGGATCAATCCCGATCCATGTCTGATAGGGCATTTCAATTTTATATATTCTCAGAAAAAAAAAATTAGAATTCTGTCTCTTTGAGATCTCCCAGGGCCCTGAAATGGCGCATGGCAGATGCTTTACGTGTTTGACAAGTTCAAATCTCTAATTTCAATTAATTATACTGTTCTTGGAAGATCCTCCAGGGCCTGATACCTGGACATGGCAGATGCTAAAGGGGCAAAAGTGGGGGGGGGGGAGGGGTATGGCAATCAGGAAAAAGGAAACCTCCACAAATGTCACTGCATGTCTACAGGCCTCAATGCAGCTCCATGCAGGTGTGCCTCTCTTTCGATTTCTCAGAAAATGCTGATATGGGGTTCTTTGAAACCTGACTGATGAGAAAAGCAGTAACCCTTTTGAGGGGCATTCTCACCATTCGCACTTAACCACATAGTAGACAAGAATAGTACTAGAATTGTTAGTGGGATACACTCGGTGATTATGTCACTTTTAAGGAAAGCATTTCTTTCCTCTTATATAAGAGGTCAAAAAAAAAGGTAGAGCGGTCACACCTGACTGACCCATGAATGATTATTGTGGACTCTACCACAGCTGCCTCTCTGCTGATCTTCAGGCCTAATCCCTAGTTGACAGACCTGACATTTAGCGCCAACGGATGCCTTTGGCTCTATAGTAAGATAATCTACATCAGCCATTGTCACCCCTTCCTGATTCCATGTTGTTTATCTGTCCTAGTACTACACCAGTACTTACCACCTTCCCGCCAAAGGTGTGACCTTATAGAGGCTGCCTACGCATTCTGTAAAGAGCACTCTCATAGGCTCGGGACCAGAATGAGCCCATTTGTAAGGACGCACACTATTGGCCATCAGCAACAGTGACGCTAGGCAAAACTCATGTTATGTATGGTGTGAGGGGGCTCGATTAGGTCTATTTGTTGTGGTTGTTACAAGGGGCCCAGGGTGAGGAGCTATTTAAATATTCATGAGCGGCACCTGTAGGTGGGCATCCTGACTGTAGTAATATATACAGCACCTGCAGGGCACCAGTGTAGGGGGTTAAAGCTGTACAGTCAGGGTACAGACTGAATGCAGCACACCTGGTTTTAGGAGACTTCTTTCCTCTGCTATAGTATTACTTAACCATCTGCCTTGTGTATCTACTGCCCTTACTACTGAACCATTCAAGCAGCACGCAGTGATTTGTTATAATGTACTCTTTTTTCTTATGATGTATAACTACAGCCCTGGTGATTGAATAATATGTCTCCATTGTTGATTAACGGCAATAAGATCAGCCTAAATTTGATTAAAAATATTCCCTAATGTAACAAGGTAATATAAGATTACACTGGTCCCATCCATAAACATATTGGATGCTGACCCCCTCCCCCCGTGAGGGCACGCAAGTAACATCACAGTTTATAATATGACTATATAAATCCAAATGAAACATTATAAACATTATTAAGAAACTTAATTATACCCCTAAGGACATTTTCTGTATATCCCATATGAATATCATCTCTATCCGATATGCACATGAATTGCATAGCCCGAACTGGGCCTGGCCCTACGTTACTGCATGTAAAATAAAACAATTAACAACAACAACACGTGTCCTCTTGTTCTCCCATACACCAACATCACCAGCAGGCAGGTGACACTAGCTATATACCATCATTTGAGTTTTCAATGTGTATTCATTTCATTAATAATCTTCAAAATACAACCCATCTTCAAAATAGACAGCGCCTAAGATATAGTTCAGTGTGTAAAGTATGTAATCATACAAGTGAGGGCGCAAACAGATTCCATCTGTTTGCTAGCCCTCACTTGTTTGAGAAGATACTGGATTTAATATTTATGCAGGGTTGTTTAGGCATTTGGAGGGGTGTTTGGGATTTATTTCAGAGTTAGTGAGGAAATTTGTTTACTTGATGAGGTTATACAAAGAAAATCCTTGTTATAATGGAAAATGATATTATTAATAATTAAAAGAGCAGCAATGACTTGCATGAAGATTGATATATTGAAGAGTTCCTAGACTTTATAAATGTCTAGTGGAAATTCCTAGATATAGTTTCTAGACCCATTGATGAGTTTAGATACACATGTTGAAGAGTTCCTAAACATGTGGAAGAGTTACCTAGATATGTGGAACAGTTTCCAGATGGGTTTCATGCCTGATTTGTATCTGAAATTCCCTCTCATGAAGTCCATATTTAAAGGGCTAGTATGAGTGTTGGGGAGCCCCTAGGCGTGGTATGGAGCCCCTACATGTGTTGTAGAGCCCCTACATGTGTTGTGGAGCCCCTAGTCATGTTGTAGAGCCCCTAGGTGTGGTATGGAGCCCCTACATGTGTTGTAGAGCCCCTACACATGTTGTAGAGCCCCTAGTCATGTTGTGGAGCCCCTAGGCGTGGTATGGAGCCCCTAGTCATGGTGTGGAGCCCCTAGGCGTGGTACGGAGCCCCTACACGTGTTGTGGAGCTCCTACACATGTTGTGGAGCCCCTAGTCATGTTGTGGAGCCCCTAGGTGTGGTATGGAGCCCCTACATGTGTTGTAGAGCCCCTAGTCATGTTGTGGAGCCCCTAGGCGTAGTATGGAGCCCCTAGTCATGGTGTGGAGCCCCTAGGCGTGGTATGGAGCCCCTACACGTGTTGTAGAGCCCCTACACGTGTTGTGGAGCCCCTAGGCGTGGTATGGAGCCCCTACACATGTTGTAGAGCCCCTACTCATGTTGTGGAGCCCCTAGGCGTGTTGTGGAGCCCCTACTCATGTTGTGGAGCCCCTACGCGTGGTATGGAGCCCCTAGTCATGGTGTGGAGCCCCTAGGCGTGGTATGGAGCCCCTACACGTGTTGTAGAGCCCCTACACGTGTTGTGGAGCCCCTAGGCGTGGTATGGAGCCCCTACACGTGTTGTGGAGCCCGTAGTCATGTTGTGGAGCCCGTAGTCATGTTGTGGAGCCCCTACTCATGTTGTGGAGCCCCTAGGCATGTTGTGGAGCCCCTACACGTGTTGTGGAGCCCCTGATCAAGGTTCTGAGTGCTGTGTCCACGTGGCCAAGGCTCCCGCTCCTGCGACTCCCGCTCCCGTGGCTCCTGTCTGTGTGACTCCCGCTTGTACCGCTCACGTTCACTGCAAAAATATAAGAATTTACATATAAAATGGCAGAAAAAGAACTTTCACTTCTGGCCATGGCCTCTTATTTAAAGTCACTACTGGGTATTTACATGTATTAAACCACAGACAGCTCTATTAACCTTTCTGAGTGTTAAATACACTACCGGGTAGAGTCTTGCCTGCTCTATTTGGGTCAAAAATGGGTCTTTTTGGGTCAGGAAAAAAATAGGTGGTACTTCAGCATGTCTACTTTACTATTATCTGAGGCTCAGAAATGTTTGGGGCCCCGAAATATCCATAAATCCAAAAAAGCAAACTCAAGTTGATCAGCCACGAGACCGTGTATAGGATTTCAACAGGGTTGGGATGGTGAATTGACCCAAACTCAGGGGGGGCTTGGGGGGTCATAAAGAATTTTTCTTTCAATGGGATAGCGGAAACTTGGATATTCAACATGTCTTCTTTGCCACATATTAAGGGCAGATCCCAAAAATTGCTCTAACCCCCCCAAAAAAGGGCTTGTCGTTGAGCAATTTTTCAAGTTATTCTAGTAGTATTCATGTTTGAGGGTCCTGCCGCTATTGGTTTAGTCACTTCTACTTGTTGGATTTCTTAATGAATCGTATCATTAGAAAGGCCTAATACAGGAGAGTTCAGAAAAAAATATTTTGGGGCTCCCCCCCCCCCCTTGTGTTCAATTTTAGAGCATATTTTCAGTTTAAGTCTGGCCACTGTCAGTCGGCGCGGATAGACTCGCTGTGTTAAAGCACTACCGGGTAGAGTCTCGCCTGCTCTATTTGGGTCAAAAGTGGGTCTTTTTGGGTCAGGAAAAAAATAGGTGGTACTTCAGCATGTCTACTTTACTATTATCTGAGGCTCAGAAATGTTTGGGGCCCCGAAATATCCATAAATCCAAAAAAGCAAACTCAAGTTGATCAGCCACGAGACCGTGTATAGGATTTCCACAGGGTTGGGATGGTGAATTGACCCAAACTCAGGGGGGGCTTGGGGGGTCATAAAGAATTTTTCTTTCAATGGGATAGCGGAAACTTGGATATTCAACATGTCTTCTTTGCCACATATTAAGGGCAGATCCCAAAAATTGCTCTAACCCCCCCAAAAAAGGGCTTGTCGTTGAGCAATTTTTCAAGTTATTCTAGTAGTATTCATGTTTGAGGGTCCTGCCGCTTTTGGTTTAGTCACTTATACTTGTTGGATTTCTTAATGAATCGTATCATTAGAGAGGCCTAATACAGGAGAGTTCAGAAAAAAATATTTTGGGGCTCCCCCCCCCTTGTGTTCAATTTTAGAGCATATTTTCAGTTTAAGTCTGGCCACTGTCAGTCGGCGCGGATAGACTCGCTGTGTTAAAGCACTACCGGGTAGAGTCTCGCCTGCTCTATTTGGGTCAAAAGTGGGTCTTTTTGGGTCAGGAAAAAAATAGGTGGTACTTCAGCATGTCTACTTTACTATTATCTGAGGCTCAGAAATGTTTGGGGCCCCGAAATATCCATAAATCCAAAAAAGCAAACTCAAGTTGATCAGCCACGAGACCGTGTATAGGATTTCAACAGGGTTGGGATGGTGAATTGACCCAAACTCAGGGGGGGCTTGGGGGGTCATAAAGAATTTTTCTTTCAATGGGATAGCGGAAACTTGGATATTCAACATGTCTTCTTTGCCACATATTAAGGGCAGATCCCAAAAATTGCTCCAACCCCCCCAAAAAAGGGCTTGTCGTTGAGCAATTTTTCAAGTTATTCTAGTAGTATTCATGTTTGAGGGTCCTGCCGCTATTGGTTTAGTCACTTCTACTTGTTGGATTTCTTAATGAATTGTATCATTAGAAAGGCCTAATACACGAGAGTTCAGAAAAAAATATTTTGGGGCTCCCCCCCCCTTGTACAATATTTTAGAGCAGTTTTCATGTTTACATCGCTATGTTAAAGCACTACCGGGTAGCGTCTCACGTGACAAAGTCAACCCTGAAACCTGACACAGGGGGGGTCAATTTTTTTTCTTCAAGGGGGTGCCCTGCCCCAAATACCTCTAGCTATGGAACTAAACATGATAGAGAGACAAATTTTACATTTCTGAAATCCTCTCCCCGAGACGCTTCGTTTGGCGCTATCCCAAAGACTCTGGATCGAAGCGTTCTACTCGCCAAAATTCCCAAACAAAGTCAAATTTCACAAAAAGTAGGGGGGATGGAGGGCTGACACACCAGGGCCTAATAAAGCTGACATTTCTTCATCTAACGAGCCTAATAAGGTGAATATTGGTTGAGAATTACCTTTGATATGAGCCATTTTCAAGAAATTTGATTCAAGTTGAGAAATGACAGTCCGGTCTGCGCCGATCAGCTGATCATTGACCTTTATTCAGATTGATCTTTCAGCTGTCACGAGGCCGTATATAGGATTTCAACAGGGTTGGGGTGGTGAATTGACCCAAACTCAGGGGGGCTTGGGGGGTCATAAAGATTTTTTTTTTTTAATGGGATATCGCAATCTGGGATATTTAACATGTCATCTTTGCCACATATTAAGGGCAGATCCCAAAAATTGCTCTAACCCCCCCAAACAAAAAAAAATCGTTGAGCAAATTTTCAAGTTATTCTAGTAGTATTCATGTTTGAGGGTCGTGCCGCTTTTGGGTTTAGTCACTTCTACATGTTGGATTTCTTAATGAATCGTATCATTAGAAAGGCCTAATACAGGAGAGTTCAGAAAAAAACATGTTGGGGCTCCCCCCCCCTTGTACAATTTTTAAGAGCAGTTTTCATGTTTGCATCGAGCCACTGTCACTCGGCGCCCATAGACTCGCTATGTTAAAGCACTACCGCCGTACCGGGTAGCGTCTCACGAGTGAAAACTTTGCCATAAAATGTGGTTAAAATACCTTATTTTTAATGGAAACAAAGCCTAAGCGTTACAAAACATACTATATTTGGACGTACAATAGCTGAATTAGGCCCTACCCCCCCAGAAAATTTGGTTGAAGCATTTTCAAACAGGGGCGCCCAGCCACGCTGTCATTCCAACTTCTATCATTTGATCATTGGCTCTGTTTTTTGGTCTTGTCAAGTTTAAGGGCCGGTCTTCGTCATTTTGCGGAATAGCCCGGCCACTGAGCTGTCCGCAATTTCAACCCCCATAAAAGAGGAGCCTAATCTATCAATAACAACAGAAATTGCAGACTTACCTTGCATATTTTAGCTGTAATCCATGAAATTAGCCAATTTGGTACCGAATCATCGTCCCTCGGCGTCCCACTGTCCGCCATGTTGGATTTTGATACCGGAGATTGCCGAAGCGCTCGATAAACAAATTATTTTTTTATAAAGACGGTTATACTGTCCAAAATGTCCGCAACTGCCTAGATATTACCTGTAGGAGTAATAATATTACCTTGAAAGTCCGCAATATGCTCTATTTCGGAAGATAAAGATGTTCGTGCCGACCCCCGAGTAAACCGGATGTCATTTGTGATGCGTTTTCACCTAACCAGTCACATGTCGGAAAAATGGATTTGAGGATTATACTGCTTTCAGAGAGAGCACATCAAAGGCTTCGTTTTACTTTTTAATTCATCAGAATATCTTTATTTTCCAATTTGTAGTGAATTTTCAAAATTAAAAATTTACAGACACAGATTATCCATAATAGAGCACTAAAATAAGGCTTTATATCAATGTGTACATTAACATAGAACAGACAGTCCTCTTTGTATTCTTGGTTAGTTTGCACATATCAGCAGCAAATGAAATCAGTGTGGTACCAATGTATAAAGAAAATGTCTGGCTATTTGTAGATATCAAATGCTCATAATGGTAAATAATAATAAATATTAAAAATATGAGATATAAATCACATTACGGATAAAATTTGATATAAATTGCGAGAGCGATCATCGGTGATGATCATCAAATAAATCAAACTAAGTCATTTCTGCTCATTTTTTGCACTAATCCTTCAACAGTAGTTAAGTAAACATAATAATCAATGCAAACACCTAATAAACTTAATTTCACTAAATTCATCAATTTTGACCTTTTGGCCTGATTATCACTGGTCTAGGATGTGCGAGATGTGACTGGTTAGGTGAAAACACATCACATTTTTTATGTCGTAAAAAAATGGACAAATTTCAAGAATACGACGAGTCAAGTTTCGGCGACTAAACTTTGTCGAAAATCAATCAATCCTCTTCTATTTGGACATTTGAGTTGAATTTTATTGCGGATTATCAAAGAATAATATGTTTTCTTTACGTTGTCAGCTTTTAAGGCAGGAGAAACAATGATAAGTCGTGGAAAATGGACTTCAAGCGAGACGAGTCAGTGAACTCGCTGACTCGCCTGTAAATTAGTCAAACTTCGAAGACGGTTATTATAAGAATCTGTTAAACTACTGCAATTAGATATCTATTCTGGAATATCAGCCTTCTTATCTGAGTTATCGAATCATAATTCATGCATAAGGATTATGTCCATCTATTTTCTGTCACACATATTTTTTATTATTAATGGCTCCATTGGGAATTTATTTTCGAAAAACGTAAATTTGACTTTCAAATTAACACTAATGAACTAAGACTCAGGCTTTATTTAAGCGAATTAGAGTTTCCATCAATAATCTGTTCAAGATAAAAAAAGGCTCAACAAAGAGGGTGCTTCAGAATAGTTCACCAATCAGTTGGAGGCAGCTGTAACCATGGTGTAGCTCTTAGAAACTAATTATAATGGAAGTATTAGCAGTGATTTTACACCAACAATGACAATACAGCCCTCTTGTACGAAAGTTACTTGCTAATACAGTTCAGTACACCAAGGTATCACTTTAACATGAACCGTCTTACGTCATCTGGTCTTTAATGAACTAATGCCATAACAACTAAAATATACCACTGAGAGGATATTTCAAGAAGTAGCTTACTCGGTTACTTCCAGTTGTTAAATGAGTTCATGCGGTTACATTTAAAGATTGGTTAGGACCCAATTTGGGGTCGATTTTTATTTTTCTGTTCCACATTGTGTTTGTACTCGTAATGCCTGTATAAACGTGTGTGCAAACTTCAAAATCCATCAAACACTTAGAAATGCATAAATTCAAAGCTAGAGGGCCTGTTTTTGTAATAAAGTGGGGTCGCCTGACATATTCTGACATGGTTTTCTCTCTATTCTATGCATTTCTGAGTATCAGTAGAATTTAAAAGTTTACACTCATATTTGTATAGGCATTATGAATACAAATACATGGTGTAACTGAAAAATAAATATTGGCTCCAAATTAGCTCCTAACCCATCTTTAAAATACACCATCTATGAGATAATCAGTATGTTAACTCTATTTGAACCACATGTCACTGAAGTTCCTGTTGGCTGAACGCACACTTTCTGTCCCTAAATACTTTAAGAGGAAAAACATGAATTAATTACATTAACTTTTTAAACTGGCTGCGTGATAACTGCGCTCACAGCGGGCATGTTTTGTACTCAGTCATTACGACTGCTGATTGTGACATTTAGATCCAACTACGGACACACTTTTATCAGAATGCAACTGGTAGCTTCCAAAAGCTCAGTTGTTATTTTTGAAAGTATCAATTGATAGTGCAGTCAGTGCAGGTAAATGCTCAATTATTTCTTGATAGCCCCAGCCTGAATAATCATGATTTTCATAGCCTAGAACTGTGGGAACACCCTTTTTTGGGTTTGTAGTTGGTTGTTGAATCGCAGTAGTTTTAAATTTTTACCTGTTCAGCTTGAACTGTACAAAGTTGACAAATGAGCCTCAATCACCTTTAGGTTAAAGGCAGTTTACAGAGCTGTGGTCATCACTATTGTGTTAAAGTAAATGAATAGCGCTGAATACAAGTGGCTCTGAGAATTACAAAGTGCAGAGGGGTATATTCAAGTTCCAGAAGAGACTTTTGGTTTAGCATTAGAGTACAGTGCCAAGCGTTGAGAGAAGAGCCAACATGCTGAGTGATAAACTATTCTTATTGTCATATGCCATGTGCTGGGCTGAGGTATTCATTGTCTACCTGTACCTGGCAACCCTCCCAGGGGCCTGAAACAAGGACACAACAGGACTTGTGCGACCAGGGTGTTGTGGATCTGGCAGATTGGAATCAAGACAAATCTCTGGTATGTCTGTAGGCGAAACGGTGGCTTGATTTACGTACACCTGTCTTTCATATTCTGAGAACAAGTTAGAAGTCTGTCTTTACCATAGATTACTAATACTGTACTTGGAAGATCTCCCAGGGGACTGCACAGGGACATGGTGGTGGGCAGTAACCAAGTAGGGGGGAGGCATATGGCAGGTTGGAAACTTGAAACCTGCACAAATCCTGCTACATTCAGGCCTTGTGGCATCTAAGTTCAGGTAGCTATACCTGTCCTTCATCTTGTTGAAATAACGACATGATTTATGCTTGTAGGACCTAATCCTGGCCTATTTGAGTCAATGTAGGACATTCTGATAAACCTTGGCATGAACCCAATGCATATTTGTTACTGCAGCTCGGAGGATTGATATTCAATCATGAATATGTGGCCAACTAACTAGATACTAAGTTATTACTGTTAGTTCTAGTGAAATGTCAAATTAGATTATCTGCAGCCAAATCAATCATTGCAATAAAGAAATTAATTTATTGTATATACTGTCAGCTTATGCGATCTGCAAGCTCTCAGCTTACTACGACAGCCGCCTACTTGCTGATCCCCATCTCACCCACCTGACATTTGGCACTCACCAAATGCCTCAGGCTCTACTGAAGGGTAATCTACATCAGCCATTGTCACCCTACTCCTTATTCCATGTTGTTTATCTGTCTCACGAATACACCAGTACTTACCACCTCCCTGCTGTAAGGTGTGACCTTATAGAGGCCGCCTACCCATTTTGTAAAGAGCACTCTCATTGGCTCAGGACCAGGATTAGCTAGTTTTTGGGACATATGCTATTGGCCAGCAGGGACAATGTCGCTAGGAAAAACTCATGTTATGTATGGCCTTACTGGGCTTGGTGAGGTCTATTTGTTGTGGATGTTACTACTGGCCCTGGGTGAGGAGCTATTTGAATATTCATGAACGGCACCTGTAGGTGGGCATCTTGACTCTAGTAATGCAGGGCATCATTGCAAAGGTGTAAGGTATGGGCCCACAGCAGCCTTCCTACTGATCCCTGACTTATCCTACTGACATTTTGCACACACCAAATGCCTCTTATTCCATGTTGTTTATCTGTCTCACTAATACACCAGTACTTGCCACCTTCCGGCTCTAACCTCCCTGCTGATCCCCAAACGAGCCATCTGATATTTAGCCCACACCAAATGCCTCTGGCTCTATTGACGGTTAATCTACATCAGCCATTGTCACCCTCCTCCTGATTCCATGTTGTTTATCCGTCTCACTAATACACCAGTACTTGCCACCTTCCGGTTGTGAGATTTGACCTTATAGAGGCAGCCTACCCATTTTGTAAAGAGCACTCTCATTGGCTCAGCACCAGGATTAGCTCATTTGTAGGGACATATGCTATTGGCCACCAGCCACAGTGTTGCTAGGAAAAACTCATGTTATGTATGGCGTGAGGGGGCTTGGTGAGGTCTATTTGTTGTGGATGTTACAAGGGGCCCTGGGTGAGGAGTTATTTAAATATTCATGAACGGCACCTGTAGGTGGGCATCTTGACTCTAGTAATATATACAGCACCTGCAGGGCACCAGTGTAGGGGGTTAAAGCTGTACAGTCGGGGTACAGATGGAGTGCAGCACATTTGTCTTTAGGAGACTTAGTTCTCTTCGCTACGGTCGGCACTCTGCAATGCGCACTGCAGTGGCCTGAAAGTACAGCCAAGTGTCGGGGGGTTGAGCTGTACAACTGGCGTACAGACTGAATTCAGCTCACCTGGATTATCAGGACTTCTGTCCTCTGGTGTGGCATGACCTTACCATTCACCTCGTGTCTCAATATATTAACTTCTTTATCTCATACGGTAATTTAATATAGTGTGGAATTTAAAGTCATGACAAACAAGTATAGCCTTGGTGAGTTACTTATAACTATGTGAGGCCATGAATGCATTATCAAGTGCTGTCATGTATTATATTTGCCCTTTTGTAAGTAACCTGTGTTTTCCCAAACACATTCACCACCAAGCAGGTGGCCATCAACCATCTTGGTTAATGCATAAGGATCATGTTCATCTATCATCTGTCACACATTCCCTTATTATCAATTGGCTGATCTAAGCCTGATGGATGCAGATTTAGGCTCCAAATTGATATTTATTCAGCAAAGACATAAGTTTCATTTAATCAAAATCATTTTAAAGGAATTAAACCATACATTTTTAATGCATTCATGATAGAAAAGGTCTCGAGAGGAGAGAAAGATTTAGAGTAGCCTAGTGTTTTTGGATCCGTTATTGACATCATTTACTTTGTATAAGTTACAAGTGAGGGCGCAAACAGATTCCATCTGTTTGCTAGCCCTCACTTGTTTGAGAAGATACTGGATTTAATATTTATGCAGGGTTGTGGTTGGAAACATTTTTTTGTTGCAGGTCTGATATTTGAGCAGCCCCCAAACACACTGCCTAATGATACCTGGATTTGATATTGGTGCGGGCATTTATTTCTTGAAGATCTATAATTAAGAACAGGGGTTTTGTTGACTTGAAAACATAACAAATTTATTGACTTGAGTAAGGATTGTTATCGGAGAGTGATTTTAATTTTTCTGGTCGGCCTAAACTCAATAGTCTAGGCCTTAAAAAAAAATTAGCTGTCTGCCCTCTCAGGTATCAATTACCTTGAAGGGGAAGCAACTATGGAAATTGGATGGCTTTACAAAGCCATCCTGGTAAGTAGTAAGTCAATGCATGGTATGCAAGAGACTATAAAGTCGAGGACGGCTATGTATGTGGGCGGTGAGGCACCAGGTAAGTAACCAAACTGACACTGCTTGCCTTTCTTATTGATAACAAAAACCCACAGGAGAGGTGTAAAAAGCAGTGCGTCAACTGAATGACTGATTTTCAGTTAACTCTGACACTAACCAACTGTTCTTGTCTATCATAGCAGTGCAGTAGAGAAAATGGTGGATTTTGATACTAAATGTAGGGCCAACATGTGAATTGTTAGGTATTGTGATGCTGTTTTAGCAGAAGACGTGTAAACGCAAACACAAAGTAAACAAAACACACCAGAAGTGCCACCTGGTGTGGAAACTGGTGTTGATACCAATATTTGACACATGGTGGCGAGACTTGTATATTTTGAGCTCTTGTGTCCCGGGTTGAACCATACTGACGCGCAGACCTTTTTGCTAGAAAGGGGATTCAATTTTAACCCCCCCCCCCCCCCCCCCAGGGAAGGGTGAATGATCTTTGCCCCCCCCCCCCAACACACACTCCCCTGTAACTAATGAATAAACAAATTTATTGACTTGAGTAAGGATTGTAATAGGAGAGTTATTTTTATTTTTCTGGTCGGCCTAAACTCAACAGTCTAGGCCTTAAAAAAAATTAGCTCTCTGTCCCGCAAGACATAAACTATCTTGATGGGGAAGCCGCAATAGGTGGATGGCTTGACAAAGCCATCCTGGTAAGTCCACAAGAAATCACCAAAAATGTGATGAAGGACGGTGGGCGGTGAGGCCCACCAAGTAAGTACCTATACTGACACTGCTTGCCTTTCTTATTGATAACAAAAACCCACAGGAGAGGTGTAAAAAGCAGTGCGTCAACTGAATGACTGATTTTCAGTTAACTCTGACACTAACCAACTGTTCTTGTCTATCATAGCAGTGCAGTAGAGAAAATGATGTATTTTGATACTAAATG
The DNA here is from genome assembly GCA_947462335.1 of Harmothoe impar. Lineage (NCBI taxonomy): Eukaryota > Metazoa > Annelida > Polychaeta > Phyllodocida > Polynoidae > Harmothoe > Harmothoe impar. Next base: position 7,492,037 of record OX381719.1, on the reverse strand, counting down.
TACGGCCAACATGTGAATTGTTAGGTATTGTGATGCTGTTTTAGCAGAAGACGTGCAGACGCAAATACAAAGTAAACCAAAACGCACCAGAAGTGCCACCTGGTGTGAAAACTGGGGTCGATACCAATTTTTGCCACATGGTGGCGACAGGTATATTTTGAGCTCCACGCGGGAAATATGACTGGCAAGTTGCTTCTACGTCAGAAAACATCTGGTATTTGCGGAAATAAAGTTCACAAGACCTGATGTGTTTCATCAAAAAGGACACCATGTACTGCTCTTTTATTCTGTTGGACTGTTGTTGAAACAGGAACTAAAAATACACTGTAAATCCTAGCTTTAGGGCGTGCCTGATGTAAAACACCCCATGTCTGGATGTTGCCAGAACATATAGGACCGGACACCACCAACACTCGGCAAGCTCCAACTCACATTGCATGTTGTGTGTTGGGCTCCACCTCACATTGCATGTTGTGTAGGTGGAGCATGCTTATTCTGCGCCTGTTCCTCGCAGTCTTGGCGATATTGGCCCACCGATGGTGAGCCAAGTCGACTTGATGCGGAGACAATTTTTGCAAGCTGAATTCTGCTGGTCAGATTTCAGCCACAAATTTCAATAAAAGAAAACAGCCTGGGTACTTGAGCGGAGACAAAACAAATAAGTGCCGTGTGTAACTCACACAGCCTATGAAATTATATTATGAGTTTTTAAATAGGCAATAGTACTGGCTGATAGGTGTTGTTGGGGTGGCGCCCCCTGTACCATACAACTACGCCCTGTGTGTGACTGAAATAGCCTGTAAAATTATATCTTGAGATTTTACATAGGCAATGCTACTGCCTGATATGTATTCTTGACGTGGCGCCCCCTATACTATACAGGGCACACTACGCGACTATGTGACAGAACCCACATAAAAGGTGTGTAAAGCAGGGTTTTGGTCGGATGAGGTCCAGTTTGGTCTAGTTACGAACCCTCAGATAGACCTAGATGTAAGAAAAATAATGTTCTCTTATACTAATACTAACCCGGATAATAACCTACACTGATGACGTCACAACGACTCTGTGTAGAATTTCACCACCCCCCCCCCCCCCTTTTTCTGAAAAAATGAGCACTCTCCAAACGGGTCTTGCACTATGTAGGCTATGGGGGGTGGTGGGGGGTGCTGGGTGGGTGATGCTGGGTGGGTGGTGGGTGGTGCTGGGCGGGTGTTGCTGGGTGGTGGGTGGTACTGGGTGGTGGGTGGTGCTGGGTGGTGGGTGGTGGGTGGTGGTGGGTGGTGGTGGGTGGTGGTGGGTGGTGGGTGGTGGTGGGTGGTACTGGGTGGTGGGTGGTGCTTGGTGGGTGGTGGGTGGTGGGTGGTGGTGGGTGGTGGGTGGTGGTGGGTGGTGGGTGGTGGGTGGGTGGTGCTGGGTGGGTGGTGGGTGGTGCTGGTTGGTGGTGGGTGGTGGTGGGTGGTGGGTGGTGCTGGGTGGGTGGTGCTGGGTGGGTGGTGCTGGGTGGGTGGTGCTGGGTGGGTGGTGCTGGGTGGGTGGTGCTGGGTGGGTGGTGCTGGGTGGGTGGTGCTGGGTGAGTGGTGCTGGGTGGGTGGTGCTGGGTGAGTGGTGCTGGGTGGGTGGTGGGTGGTGGTGGGTGGTGGGTGGTGGTGGGTGGTGGGTGGTGGTGGGTGGTGGGTGGTGGTGGGTGGTGGGTGGTCGGTGGGTGGTGGGTGGTGGGTGGTGGTTGGTGGTGGGTGGTGGGTGGTGGCCGTGGGTGGTGGTGGGTGGTGGGTGGTGGTGGGTGGTGGGTGGTCGGTGGGTGGTGGGTGGTGGGTGGTGGTGGGTGGTGGGTGGTGGGTGGTGCTGGTTGGTGGTGGGTGGTGGTGGGTGGTGGGTGGTGCTGGGTGGGTGGTGCTGGGTGGGTGGTCAGATTTCAGCCAAAAATTCCAATAATAGAGAGTTGCGTTGGGCGTGTCATATGCAGGCAAGGCGCAAGTATCTGGCACACACAACCCAAGCACTGGTCGTGACACAAAGATCTACCTCCACGCCATACCACCACCACAACGGCAACTCAATCAGCGCGTGTAGTCTCTCTCTATATATACTACAGTGTCATTCAAATTCCACAGAATAGGTGTGCAAGCTGTCGGCCACAGTAGAAACCCCTTCCCTTTCTTCTGTTTCATTTTCCACCGAATTACAAACATATGTCCTTGTATTGCAGTTAATTGTTGTATGGTTTTTGAAATATATAGGACATTTTCGCAGTAAATAACACTGAAAACGAGGTGAAACGAAGGTAACTGCGTCAGAAAACGTAGTGCATACGTATGTATACCGCTATGCCATCTGGTGTAAAACGGTGGAACTGACTGGACACCTTTTCTGTGGTCTGGCTGTATGATGTAGTATATAAAGAGCGTACACATATGGCCTTGTAGGAGGGCCCGCTGGGTGGAGAGGTGTGGTAGGCGGGTGATAGGCGGGCAAGGCGCAGGTATATGACATATACGCAGGTACATGACACATACACCAAGCACCGTATGTCACACAAAGATCTACCTCGATGCCTGCACCACCAGCGCGTGCCCTTTTACTCTATTTCATTGCTCTGTGTAGAATTTCACCACCCCCCCCCCCTTTTTCTGAAAAAATGAGCACTCTCCAAACGGGTCTTGCACTATGTAGGCTATGGGGGGTGGTGGGGGGTGCTGGGTGGGTGATGCTGGGTGGGTGGTGGGTGGTGCTGGGCGGGTGTTGCTGGGTGGTGGGTGGTACTGGGTGGTGGGTGGTGCTGGGTGGTGGGTGGTGGGTGGTGGTGGGTGGTGGTGGGTGGTGGTGGGTGGTGGGTGGTGGTGGGTGGTACTGGGTGGTGGGTGGTGCTGGGTGGTGGGTGGTGGTGGGTGGTGGGTGGGTGGTGGTGGGTGGTGGGTGGGTGGTGCTGGGTGGGTGGTGGGTGGTGCTGGTTGGTGCTGGGTGGGTGGTGGGTGGTGGTGGGTGGTGGGTGGTGGTGGGTGGTGGGTGGTCGGTGGGTGGTGGGTGGTGGGTGGTTGGTGGTGGCTGACTGAAATAGCCTGTAAAATTATATCTTGAGATTTTACATAGCCAATGCTACTGCCTGATATGTATTCTTGACGTGGCGCCCCCTATACTATACAGGGCACACTACGCGACTATGTGACAGAACCCACATAAAAGGTGTGTAAAGCAGGGTTTTGGTAGGATGAGGTCCAGTGTGGTCTAGTTACGAACCCTCAGATAGACCTAGATGTAAGAAAAATAATGTTCTCTTATACTAATACTAACCCGGATAATAACCTACACTGATGACGTCACAACGTCATTGAAATTTAAAATTGTGTGACGTCAGCTGATCTCAACTGGGGAGTCAGACAACTTGTAAAAATGGCGGGGATAGGATACGTTGCCGTTCCGGGAGCAGTCATAGATGAGATGGTTGAGAAGCTGTTTTCAGCAGATGACCAGCGAGAGCAGGAGGTGGCAAAGGTGCAGGAGGAGGTGGTGGATGAGCTGATCCGTGAGCTGACGGATCAACTCATCAGAGAGGCCGTCGAGAGGACCAAGCTCGACGTCTGTATGGAGCAAGAGATACCCGCTGAAGTGATACAGATGCTTGAGGAGTACTCGACGTGAGCTCTCCCACCTCACCCACTCTACTAAAGGCCCTTTTCAGGGCCAACCATTTTTCCCAAAAGTTTAAGTTATCTCAATCTAACATATGCAATTTTTTATTTTATGTATTTAGTAAAAATCCACATGAGAATACCACTTATAGTCTCCACACTGAAAAAAAACCTCTCGTCTTGCTACACCACCCTCCTCCTCCCATATTGTCCCCCAGTGCAGACCCACCACCCTCCACAAAAGGGTTAACCCATGACAAAATTATATCTTGAGATTTTACATAGGCAATGCTACTGGCTGATATGTATTGTTGATGTGGCGCCCCCTATACTATACAGAGCACACTACACCCACTTTGTATATAGACTATAGTACTGGCCAGAATTGCACGATGGTCCTATGTGGCTACCTAGCTAATATACATTGGATTTTGATAAAAAAATAAATAAAAGTACTTTCTATATAGGCAATGCTAGTAAGCGAATAACATTGTTGGTTGGAACGGCATATATAAGTACACCTTGCTCCCAGTGGCTCCTGCTTATGAATAACCTGCCGATGCTTTACTTTTTTGAAATGTAATCTATGAGCAAAATAACAATTGAACAATGAACTGTATCAAACAACTTTTCTCTTCAAAGTTAAAATATTTATTAATGATTTTTATTTCAATACAAATATGACAAATTTCTTGATTAGTTTAATTTGAATATATTAAATACAATATTAGAAGGTGAATGTGTCACTTGGTCCCAGACGTGGGGGTGATATAGACTAGAGAGACATGGGTCTGTCCAGTCTACTGTACCCCTACGTCTGTGACCAAGTGACACATTCACCTTCTAATATTGGTTATGTATTCGCTAAGAATGATTATGGTATTTAAATATTAACAATATTAAATATTAACAATATGATATAAAAATAGTAATCTGTTAAATAATAGAATAGAATAGAGTATTAGGCGTAATAAGCGCACAGGGCATTTAAAAAAAAGATTATTGACAAATTTCACTACTTAAAAGTTCAAAGGGGGTCCAAAATTGATATTTTTTTTAGCGTTATTTATATTTTTAGAATGTGCCAAAAAAAGGGGGGGGGGTGTGCGCTTGGTAGGCCCTGTGCGCCTATTACGTGGAATGTATGATTATGATTACACATAATTTAATGAAATACAATTGTAACCATATTGAAGACAGGTTAACTAGCTGACTGAATCCTTTACCACAGTCTAAACACACATGAGGTTTCTCTCCTGTGTGGGTCATGATGTGTGTCTTTAGGTTACCTTTCTGACTGAATACTTTACCGCAGTCTCAACACACAGGTCATTTTTCTCCCGTGTGAGCCATTACCCAGTAAACACACCTGTACGGGGCCAGTACCGTCATTGTACTGGCAAGTACCGGCACTACCGGGCCAGTACTGCCAGTACAGAGCCATTATAATGCCGTTTAAGCTTGGTTGTACTGGCACTGTGCTGGCATAGTATCGACATATCAGTAAGGGTATGCCGGTACTGGCCCAGTACTGGCATGCCACTACCAACATGCCGGTACCGGCACAGTAGTGTTCAAAGAAACCACCAGATGTAACCGGTGCATGTTTTATGATATTGAGGGTTTAGTTGCATATGATATCTCTATAATAATGACCCGCAGAGTCTTCAAATAGTTTTAAATAGTTAAGCCTGAAACAGATTTCCTGTGAAATCTTATGGAATACAAACTTTTACATTAAATGTTATAAACAACGGGAGAACAAAGGGCATGTCTTTGCAAACACCTTTTGCTTGGTTATTACACAACCATAAGACCTGCAAGGTGTTATCTCTGCCAAAAACTGGTATGCTGTACTACTGGCTATAAACTGTAGCTGGTTGTTGCACCATGATGATTGATTGCCTAAGTCTTCAGGCCTTGAAGCACAATGGGTACAATATAATGTTATTTTGCAACAGATCACTTATGCTTTTGATTCTACATTATACTTTATACAGTGCTCAGTAACCGGTCCGGTACCAGCCCAGTACCGAAATGCCAGCATTGGTCCAGTACTGGTCCGATGCTGGCCCTGTACCATGCCAGTACTGGCATACTGTACTGGCCCGGTACTGGTGCCATTTGCACCCCAGTACTGGCCCAGTACAGATTGCCTGTACTGGCCCAGTACCGTTGCCAGGTGTGGGCCAGTACAGGACCGGTAAAGGCGTGTTTGCTGGGTATGCATTTTTAGTGTACCTTAAAAATAATAAACCCTTAAATCTGATACATGACTTGAGTAATATATATAAGTTAAAATTTGCCCCAACCGTGGTCAAAGCCACATGGATAAATCAGTTTAAACCTCAGATTCAATGTGGGGGTTTACGTTTTGTCACCAATGGACTTCATCCTAAGTGTTCAAGCGACTAAGTAACCAGTTCTCACAAAGTTTCCTATACTTGACATGTCTTTTATCTTTCTTTTCAACCTTCTTCATCCTTTCTTCCAACATGATGCCACCAATTCCTTGATTAAAAGTCAATGATTATCCAAATGAATTGTCACATCAAGGAAGCGAACCATTGACAAGGCGTGGGATGAGGTGGGGGTGTTTACACATGTAATAATGTGTGATTAAAGTGTCAATAAGAATAACATCAAAGGTCAGAGACGCAGTCAACTGTATCCTGTAGATTAAGTGCCAAGTGTTTGATAGATGCCCAGCTCGTATAGTATAAGGTGGGAGGCGGGGACGGAGGGTCGTCCGTGTAGATGTTAAACTCCTTGTATGTCCTTACGTGGGCAGTATGTGCTGGTATGGGAAAAGCTGAAATAGGTAAAATGAAATAGTTTATTACATTGTAACCATGGCATAACCAGAAAAAGATGAGACAGAATTGCTTGATTTTTGACTCGGGGGCTGGGGGGAGAGAAATTTGGTATTTTCGTCTGACCGTAAAATCCACAGTACTGCCTGAGCTTCCAATGTGATCAAAAGTAATCTTTTTTTCTTAGGAGGTTAGCCCCAATTCTAAAAACTGCCACTCACACACATGTAAATATAGACCCTAAATTTAGGTTTAAAAGTATTCCTAGCTCATTTGGTTAATTTTTTGATTCAGGGGATATGGGTAGAGAAATGTGGTATCTCTGTGCAGAATTGAACTCCTAAGTACTGCCTTAGACTGCAATTTGACCAAAAGTAATCTTACTTTTTGAGGGAGTTAGCCCAAATTCTAAAAACTGCCACTTACACAGACGTAAATATAGACCCTCAATTAATGTTTAAAAATATTCCTAGCTCATTTGCTTAATTTTCTAACTCAGGGAGTGGGGGGGAGAGAAATTTGGTATTTCTGTCCAGCATTGAATTCCACATTACAGTTACAGGGGGGGAGGGTGGTGAGATTTCATGCGGAAGGGGGAAAAAATAATTACGCCCCCCCCCCTTCTAGAGCACGTGTAATGTTTCGCGCCTCCCTAGCCGAACCCCCCCCCCCCCCCCATTTGAACTATAGTAACGGGCAGGCTTCTTGGGTAAAAAGGGAATTAAATTTTTACGCCCCCCCCCCCCCTTTAAGAGGATTAAGAATTGTTTACCCACCCCCCTGAGAAGGGGTGGGAAATGTTTACGCCCCCCCCCCCCCACATACCCACCACCCCCCCCCCTGTAAATAATAAATGAACACTCCCTTACAGGATAAAGCAGTAGTGTGGAGTTCATAATGAATTATTCTATTCAAAAAAACCTACCTCAATTTCCATTTTGTAGTTGGGGGGTTGGCCCCCACACAAAAGCTGGCAACCCAAAAGGGCCCATGGGGCCAAAGGCCTGTGCGTTAGGAGGGGTAGATGGCAGGTGCCATCCAGGCGGGGCCCAGGGACACGTGGGGGTGATTAAGACCTCGTACGAGTAGAAAACTCTGTGGAAAGTGGAGAGAAAAATAGGTGATTTAGTACATGCATTACAATTGAATAAAAGAAAAAGAATAAAGAGACGTATTTTTCTTTTTCCAAACAGCACCCCCCCCCTAAATGGGGTTGGCTTTCCGTTTTTTTACACCCCTTTAGGTGGGGGGCGATTTGAACCCCTTTACCGGGGGGGGGGGGGGGAATCCCGCGGAAGAACACCGCCCCCCCCCCTTGTTGTTAAAAAATGATCACTCCCTTAAAGGTATATAATAGGGCTCCAGACAGGTAAAATCGACAAATCGACATGGGTCTAGTGACAAGGGACAAGACCTATTTCTTATAATCGACAAGGGACATTGGCATTTCTTGAATTCAACAATTGACACAGCCACCCCCCCCCCCCCCCCGTCTGGGGGCCTTATAATGGAAGGACCCATTGAAGCATAGTGACACATGCACATTTCCAAAGAAAAAAGGTGAATACCACAATTCAAGCGTTCCTCAAAAACTGGAAACGTACGTAAGGGTTATTTTTTACCCCTCTGCAGGCACCTTTCTAACACTGTTAGAAATATAGCAGGGATTACTGGGTGGGTGCCGGTATTTAAAAATGGCCGACTTTTTATAAGATAGCCATAGCGCAAATTTGTGCACGGCGCCCATAAAATACTGATTGTCTAGTTGTTATATGATACTTACGTCCCAGTAGTGATCTCTTGATAACGGTGAACTATTCGGTAGATGCCTCCCGGCGAGCCGGGCCACGGCTCCACCACGGGCCGATACACGGCAAGGTTGCCCATGAGGAAAACTTCGCAATTGTGTGGTGCTGCCGACATGTTGCTTTTTGGATGTAGGATCCTGACTTGACATGCCTTTCATGACGTCACAAAGCTGACCGGATAACAGCGTTTTTCCATAGCAGACAGAAAGCCGTCAAATACAATACATGTGTTTCTTCTAGGTAGCGACTAGCGTGGGCCAGCACGTTATTAGATTTCTACGTTATTCATACTGTTTTGTTGCATTATTTTAGTTCATTTGGTTAAGTATTCATGCTAGACGACTACTCCAAAACATGAAAAAAAGGAGGCGGGAAAAGTTGAGTTGGGACGCTGGGCCCGCTGTTATTTGAACCCGGGTACCAGCGCGACTGTCACTTCCGGTTTCTAACGGCTTCAAGTAAACAACACGATTAGGCTATATCCATGTTGAACAGTTATTTACTAAGTATATTTGAATTAGTATGAGTGCAAGTTTGCCGTTACAGCATGATTGAACAACAGAGACAGGACTTACTTAGTTCAACTAACCGTAAGTGCAGTTTATTACTCTATATGATGAACCAATTTGGCGCTCCAATATCCCCGCCCACAGCATTGAGCCACTGTCAGTCGGCACCCATAAACTCCCTATTTTAAAGCACTACCGGGTAGCCACGCTGTCATTTTCAAACTTCTATCATTTTCCAGTGAGCCCCCCGGGGGGGGGGGGGGGGACTCCCTATGTCATCTATAGTAACTATATGCGTACACAAAATACCGGGAAAGGGGTGCTTTTTTAGCCCCACAGGCGGGTACCGGCCAACCCGCCATTGTGCGTCCTTTTTCAGCAAATTTTGAGCGAAAAGGGATATGTTTTTAGGCCTGGAATATCCACCCAAAATGTCCCACAGTTTCTGTTAAATAAGGGGTTGATTTTGGCAAATTTGGGGTGATGTCCCATGAAAAAGGTCCTGATTTTTGCACATTTCTGGGAGTTATGCCGCCAAAACAGTAGTGTTGCTTGTGGATTTTGTCCCGGTAAAAGGGGTCTAAATTAAGGGTGATGTACACACATGGTATACATAAATGTGAGAGTGCCCCCCCCCCCCCCCCCCCGGGAGTTAGCCCGAATGAGCCATGTGTTTTACCTTTTACCTTTTTTGTTTTAAAATTTTTCTAAACCTAGGATTTTTTTTGGAATTTATCAAGGTAAGTCCGCAATTTTTATTTATTTTCCTTTTTCTGATCTATATTCAATGTGTGGCAAAGAAGGCAACAAAGTCGTTGAGTTCAATATAATTTAAGAATTAATTTTATTTCCATTATTCTGATAATTTTTCTGGCTGACATTAGCTGATATATATACATAGATTAAATACAATATATAAATAGATGAAAAAATATAAGATGTATGGTAGTGATATATATACATAGGTGTGGAGAAGATAACTTATAATATATTATATACATGACGGTTTTGATTGCAGCTCAATGGCTCATGGTGACTTATTCACATCTCTGTACCCCAGTAGAACGTGGCCTACAATAAAGAGAAAGTGAACCACAGGTAAGTTTAACATTGTGATGTTTCACATTAAACAATGGCAGGATATACCACATAGCGGTGCATAGTGAGAATGTATTAAATGATTTAATGTATTAAATGATTAATATTGAATGGACGATTCTATTTGTCACATTAAACACCCTTCCATACCATAATACTTCAAAATGAATTTAAAAAAAGAAATACACCACTTGCGCTTACTCAATAAGTTTGTAATAAAAGCACTTACATTTTCGATCACAATTGTTGGTTTGGCTGAACGCGGCAGCGGCGCAGGAACTGGAACTGCCACTGGACGTGCAACGGAGTGAACTGGCCCTGGATGCGCAACGGAGTGAACTGGCCCTGCACCACGACTTCCCAGGACCCGCTTGTGGTTGGCGTCACCATATCCAGCATGACCACGAGTTGGCGGGACCCGACCACCACGAGCACCACGAGCACCACGAGCATGTCGCCTCTTGTGGTTCTGGCGTTTATGTACGCCACCCCTCTGTAAAGAAAACCAAAGTAAGTCCAAAAGCACTGTACGTGTAAACTGACCCTGTATGACAAAGAGCAACTGCATACAGAAGTAAAGAACTGTAATGCATGTTATACACGTTAACAAATAACAGACAAAGTAAACCAAAGAAGTTCTATATGTGAGATACTTACTGATTTGTGGCCGAGTCGGCTCCTGATGATACCCCGTCCCCCCCCTCTTAGCATCTGACCAACCCGTGCTGCTCCGTCTCCACCTGTCTGACTGATCTGAATTGATAACAAATAGCAACAAATATACAAACAACTGTCTGAAAAGAACAGCACAGGAAAAAATAGATGACCTTTTTACCGGTGAAAAATGAGCACGCAGCATTTCAACTATGATGAGATAAGAAACATGTGCCTTGTAGTGCTGTTTGACCATTTAGTTAATTCAGTGTTACTGTATGAAGCATTAAAAACATAGATTTATAGTTACCTCTTGAACCTGGTCGAACGACCCATCGTCTACCCCTACTGCCACCCCATTGTCGGCTTCCATGGGCACCTCAGCCTCCTCTTTGGCTGCCTCCGGCTTGTCAGCGATGCTAAGAGGCTGGTGGCAGAAAATGTGTAGACTTAATAATACATGGCAGAAATAGATGGCAGAATGAAATTTATACTATTCATATAGATCAATGCTACTTTTATTATTATGTCTGCTTATTTTTTATTATTTTTATAAAATGAAAATAACAGTTTTCACTATGGTGCAAAATTTGGCATTTGTTCTTTAAATGATTCAATGTTATAGTGCTTAAGACTTACCTTAACCACATCACTCACTGCTTTCTCGATTCTGACTAGACCCGCCCGCAATGGATGGATGCGGTCGTTGCGGAACAGCCGAAACTCGGGCAGGGCACGATCCAAGTCAATCACCCTGCCCTCGAAGTGGGAACGGATGCGTCTGAAAATTCAGATATTGTTAAGATGAGTCACTTATTAAAACTTAGCGTTTCATTTACTACACCAAATTTCAAGGCAATGAAATGTTGATGTGTTGAAAGTGAACACCAACTTTCTTAAAGATAATTTAATTTCTTGACCAATTGCATTTTTCTTTAAAAAAAAAAATTAAACTACTGGCAACACAGACATGTACGCATTCCTAAAGTAAACTGTATTCCATGTTTTATATTTGACCGACTTGAAAAACATTGCACTCACTTGTTCAGAGTCTTCCGCACGAAGGGTTTGAGCTGTCGGCGCCGTGGCACAGTACATATTAAAACTTCATCGAAAAGCCTGCTGGCCTAAAAATATTGACAATAATATTATTCACACACTGATTATGGTAAAGATTGCATTTCCCCCCCCCCCCCAAACATTTCTCACCCAATAAAGTTTTTTGTAAATTATGATATTTGGTACACGATTGTCGTAGTCCGCATAGCCACGACACAAAATATTCAAAGTGAAAATTTTCCCGCTTACTCTTGCCCCTGCCCTTCACCAAAATTTCACGGTCACAAACAGAGATATGTGGAAGATAACAAACCGTGTCTGCTGAATATTCCATATTTTTTAACCCTTTCTCATAAAAAATGTAGTTTTTCGTAAATTATCAGGCCGCTACTACTTTGTACAATACATTACCTATGACTTATATTATTATATTATAGGATAGTAGTATTATTATTAGATTATAGTACTTTAACGTATAATACTGTGAAGACTAGATAGTTACCTCATTTTTGAACTCGATTAAATGTGATACCACATCCTGGTAACTTGATCCGTCCGCCAGGTCGTTGGACCCGCAACATACCACGAGGCAGTTTCCAAGCTCCTTACGAACTTTCTGCAGATTGCATCTTAACTGTGCGCTCGTTGCCACTGGTATGTATACAAAGCCCGGGAGCTCGGCCCACCTCAGCAGGGAGTCGCCCACCACCACCCCTCGCACATGTCCAAGGTCTGCAGCCGTACACACGTCACTCATCTGCCATTCAACACAAGCAGACTTTAACAATATGGTAAGACAATTACAGCTACCGATAACTTATTAGTAGCTGTAGTAGTAGTATTAGTACAATGACTATCAAGATAAAACATTCTTACACAATTGACAGATAAATACAGCTAAGATATCAGCAAATGAAATATTTCTTTTCTTTAATAACATTTGTGCGTATTTCAAATGAGCGTTTATTATGAATAGTAAATAAATAAATAAACGGTAACACTTATTTGACTTTTTACCCACCTACATGAAAGATGTCTGTAGCCATGCTTTGATTTTTGTTATGGTTTATACTGTATGCACAATCTGGTTGACATTAGCCGTATGCCACACCAGGACTGCAGATGCACAAACTGGCCACACAAATTGAACTGTGTTTTCGGCCAGGACTGCATTGATGATGCACAAACACACCGTTTGACATAGGTGAGGACTGCAGTTTTTAATTGGTTTAGAAATATTTTTGAGTGGCTGACTACATATACACAATGACTGTTCCAGACGTGCTACTCTACATCAGGCAGCGGTGCCATTTTGTAACAACGAGTGAAATGTGTGCCCTGACCTTCAACCTGTTCATTATAGATAACAGGAGTGTAATGCTGTGGCGGGGCGGGGACAATCCTGTCGTCCAGTGCCACCAACGGAGAGACCACGTGCCAAACCGAGTCACCTTTTGGATTGAGTTTAAGTACTCGGATGTCACAACCCAGCATGCCCGCCACAGCATAGCAGTTTGCGCTATACGCCCATGTCCTGTCTTCGTAATGCCTATCTACATAGTCAGCAGCATCCTGTCGACTTATCAACACATCAGGATTACGCAGCAGACGTTGGATGGCCATGTCATCAGTGATAACAGGCATATGGACGTCCAGATGGAGCTGCAGAAAGTGAATGGCATGCAACCTTATAACGTGGTAGTATTCCTGTGTGCCAAACAACTCCTTTGATATCGCTCTGTAGAAGCAGTTTCCATCACCTTTTATGACGTCAAGTCCCATGCCAGCATCATTGAGAGATGTGACATGACTTTGGGGCACCATAGAAGGAAACCGGTCGACTGGTATGAGGGGAGTACGATGACAGTCCTCGTTCAGCATGTGGTTAGCCAGAGACTTCTTCCACATGAACACTTCTGGGGCGTCAGAGAGGGGACCGGCCCTGGCTTGGTAACGCACTATGCCTCCTTGTCGCACCTTGGGAATAGTTCGACAAACACCTTTGGAAACAGGCGGAGAGTGGCAGGATTCCCCAGCTTGACCAGATCCAGGTATTGGCTGCTCTGCGGCATTATCATGACCAGCCTCGTCGGCAACCTTAGTAGGAGGAGGATCCGACGCCCTCTTTCGCTTATTTGGCTTGCTTGGACTTGAACTTGGAGCTGGCCTTTTCGACGTCTTTGATTTCTTGCTAGGACTTGAACTTGGAGCTGGCCTTTTCGACGTCTTTGATTTCTTGCTAGGACTTGAACTTGGAGCTGGCCTTTTCGACGTTTTGGATTTATTCCTAGGATTTGAAACTGGAATTCCATTGGCCCTCTTGACAGAGTCTTTGATAAACTTTTTGAATTTCTTACTTCGGGCCTGCCTTTTCAGCTCTTTTTCTGGGTCATACGGTGTTCTTTTTATGAGATCCACCAGAGCCCTCATCTCTTTACTCTTGATGTCTTTGGCGTCAGGAGAAAGGACATTAGTAGACTCCATATATTGCAGCACTAAGGCATGTCTCGGGCTGAGACGTACTGCCACTGGTTCGAAGGCAAACAGAGTGAGATCAGAACACCGTCGCACTCTGCTCAGTGCGGTGTACGCCTGACCACTGGCAAAGAATTTACCGTCCATTTTAACATACGCCCGATCCAGTGTCATACCTTGGACCTTGTGAGTTGTAAGACACCATCCCAGTGTAATAGGCAGCTGGTTCCTCATTAGCGAGCCAGTTGCATGCTCGTATGCGACATCTTGTTCAACACGTCCCAACAACAACTCCGTACCGTCGACCAGATGACGTATGATAATACAGTTCTGGCTGACAATTCGCACAACCTCAGCCCTAGTGCCATTGACCCATCCAGCCTCTATTTCCATGTTTCTCAGGAGAATGACCCGAGCTCCAACCTTGAGACGTATCTCTCGCGGGAAAGAACTTTTCTGGAAAATGTCAATGTTTTTTGACTCCTCAGCCGTGGCAGGATTGCCTTGCTTGTTGAGGTCGATGGCCGTAAAAACTGTTTCCTCTCCCTCCATGTTCTCAAGTATGGCGTTGTTTATTGAATCCCTGTCGACACGATGAGACACGATGACCGCATCGTTTACGCCATATTCTGCTGCATGTTTCGGGTAGGAAGAAGGAGGGACTACACGTTTTCGCAGTGTGGCCAAAGATGTTTGATTGAGGTTACCACGCCTGACGTCCTGTAACATGGCCAGGAACTCTGGGTCGTCTTGACGCATGACCTCATTCAGTATAATAGATTTGAAGAAACCGTTCCACGTCCAAATGCCATAAATATCCAAATCAATGGCTGGCAGCTGAGCCGGATCCCCCAACAATACCACATGTCTGTGACCGAATGGTCTATGGTTATACTTCCCACAGGACATGCCCTTCATGACGTGATCTATTTCCATCATGACTTTCGCCTCCAACAGCGAGAACTCGTCAATGATAAAGACATCAGTTTCCCTCATCATTTTGGCAATAACTCTGCCCTTGTACAGAAAGGATTGGGCTTTTATATCCATTTTAAAAGCACTGTGAACAGTACAGCCTCCTATCAGATGAGCTGCTATGCCTGTACTGGCCATAACCTTGACAGTGAGATGGTGTTGTTGTCGGCAGCATGCAATAAATGTTTTCAGCAAGAAGGACTTCCCAGTGCCGGCAGCACCAACTACGTTGACGAGTAACTGTCTTTCTGCAGCTATTTCACCATTCATGTAGTCCAGAGCTCGCCTTTGGTCGGCATTCAACTGAGCTTTCAAAGCATCTATGTCCTCCATAGGTGGCGCTCTCACTCCCATGTCTCCCATATCAAATTCATCCTCGTCGTCCACCTCAACCTGCTTACGTCTTTCGACCACTGGAGGACGGTTTTTCTCAATTTCCCCAAGCAACGCGTCAGTCTCCTCAGTGGTCATCCACTCCTTGTCCACCATATGCTGAGCTATGGTCTTAATGAATCGAATATCAAATCCACGGACGGCAGCCTCACGCAACATAGTCTCAGCGTCTGACTGCTTGTCAATGAGGTCACGGATGGCACACTCCTCCTGATAAGTCTTTGACACATTATCGGGTGAAATGATGCTGCCGATTGTGTCTGTAGTCCAAGGGAACCTTTGGACGAGAATTTGCTCATAATACGCCTCCTGAGATTCACCATAAGGCAGACAGAACCGCCAGCGCGGGACGGCTTCTTTGCCTTGCTTGCGTCTCTTGAGTAAACGTCCCTTGGCATCTTTCAGTGGAGGAGCGTCATCTTCAAACTCTGGATGATACTCTTCCTGTTCCTCATGTAGATCGGACGTTACACTCGCTACGAATCTGTAACACTTGACATATTCGGCATACAGCATGTCCTTCAACTGGGAAGGACGATCCAGATACTTCATCAATCCATTGTCGTAGTAGATGTCGGTTGAGTCGGGATCTCCTTTAAGGTGAATATTTCTCTTCATGCACCGCATGCTCGGATTGATGGAGGTCGGACAGAAGACAACCTCACGGGTGCAGCGACACATGTTGTACCCCAGAAGTATGCAGTCAGCTTCCAATCTGCCGATGAGACGTGTGCGCAGGAACCTCTCCACCTCGCTTGTCTCCTCGGGCAAGAGCATGTCAAAGGACGGCTCGGCTTTACTGATGTACTTGGCTAAGTACATCTCCCAACCAGAATGGGTCACTCGCTGAATGTTCATATGTGCCTGCCAAGTCAAAAGAATAGACAGGTTGTACGACGATACCCTGACGTCTTCCTCATGACGTCTCTTGTAGTTGTAGCGGATGCCACCCTCGGCAGTCCCATCCTCGTCTGTCAGTTCAAATGGGAATCCGTACTTACACTTTCTGATGATTTTGCCTGCCACTCGAGGGAAACATCTGGCTGGACGACACTCGTGGATTTGGAACTGGCCCACCACATTCCGCATTTCCTTTACAGAGTCCTTGTGCTGTTCACGGCTCTCCGGCCGGGGAAATTCAGCTCTCACCGCATCCGCTGGAATAGTGCCGGGCTCACACCACACCACCATGTGAATATGAATAGCTCCGCGCCCTTGAAATTCTACTCTGTACCACGAATCACGGACCTTACCAATGGGGCCGTTTTCGTTCTGCAGCACATAAGACTTGAACTGTGCGAAACGTTTGAAGAATGCGACAGTTGTCTCCACCGAGAAGAGAACCGTCGACGACGTGTTTGAATCTGTACAGATTCGACCATCAGGTACTGTTGGATAGGCCCCATAGCCATGCTTCACCACCGTTTGCAGTTCGGGCCATCCGTCGTTCTGTGTGAGTGTGATGAAGAAGTCTGGCTGTCCCAATTCCGTACTGACGGCCACCAGCTCAAGCAGCCTCGCCTTCCAATATGACTTACTGCCGACCACAGTGTTTGGCAGTGTACTTCCAAACTGCGAGAACTTCCCTTCGGTGCTCGAATTACTCTCTCGTAGCTGACCCACATTGGGAACCTCGGTACCCGGCTCTGTAGTAATGACTCTGGTTTTCGCCACATAGAATAAGCGATCTTTAATCAAGCGGTCCACCCAAAAGAACGAATAGTTGATGTCGGATCTCCACCGGGAATCATAGCAGAGAACCCGGAGCTTGATGTACTGCATTGGTTTGAGATCGGAACGCTCAAACCAACTCCCATGACCATATGGAAATAGCCATGTCCATGCCTTTGCCTCCAAGTGCTTATCCCTGTATGAGATGCCCTTATTGAGGTCCACAGCAAATTCGCGTGAATGTTGGACACCGATGATGTCCTCATGTGGATTAAGACGTGGCAAACCCCTTTCAGGGTCCAGAGGGACAGCCCATGCTACTGATTCATCGTTGAGGTGTTCACATATAGGGTGGCCTCGAGCATCTGGACAGTCTGTCTCAGTGGGAAGTAGATCTATGTCGGCATGCCGGTACAGTGTCTCATAGTTTGATTTGAAATCTTTGAACAGAAAATTGTTTCGACCAAAGAATTTCACAGCTGCAACTATTCTCTCATCAGAGACATTCTGCGCCTCCTCGTCCGGACGTCTGACCATGTAACCGTACAGGCCTGCGTAGTTATGTGCAACTCTCGGCAAAACATTGACTTCTCCAACTTTGTGAACCCAAATACGTCGTGCCTTGTTGTTAGCCTTCTGGGTAGTAGAAAATATGTTGGCAAGAGAAGCATTGCCCTTCTCGTGATCGTTGCGCAGTGCACTGACAACCTCAGGCAACCGAAAGATGGCAGGATGAGATGGATCCGGATTGATGTTGGCAGTGCATGGGTAGTAATTCATAGGACGACGTCTACACTGATAACAGGCATAGAACTTATGTACCACCGTGTTTCCATCCAAATAGGTGAACTCGTAGGGAAGCTCAAACTCGTAGTCACTCATCGAATATGTTATACGCGCAGGGGGTTCATTCGGTCCTTTCTTGCGGTGGAACAAATGACCATACTTTAAATTGCCATAAAGCAACATGCCACAATTAAAGCAAACTGCCTGAAACAGCCGATCTCGGCTACGCTCTACCTGCGTATCGATTAGACGGTTATACACAATAGTACTAAGAATGCTTAAATTGAAACACATGTCATTAGGCATGTCAGCCTGGCCGGCGTTATCTCCCGTCTCAGCCTCTTTTCCTTCACCTGGTAAATCAGACCATTTGGCTTTCTTTCTTTCCTTCTTAAGCTTACTGGCCTTACTGACTATTTTTGATTGGTGTACATTAGACTCTGGCACAAGATTATTGAAATGTGCAGCAAGTAGATGTGACCTCATTCCATGGAAGCTATTGATGTTGGGCATGCAAATTTGCTCTTCTGTACGCTGCATAGCAAGCTTCAGCATTTCCACCAAATGAGGAGTCCACTTGACTCGCGCCTTCACTACCTTAACTATGGCCGTTCCATCAGCCACCGGAGCGTTGACGTCTTCCTGCTCATGGTCGTCTTCAACATCTTCGTCCTCATCAAAAACAACTGGACCTTTTGTCTTTCGCTTGTATTTGACCGGGGGATCGACCTCCTCTTCTGCAGAAACGTCTACACCCACCACATGTGAATTTTGTTGCAGAAAGGGCTCGTCCAAAACAAAGTCAACATCCATGTCACATGCTCTACGCTTAGCCTGTTCCTGAGATTGGTCCTCAGATTGGGAAGATTCATAATAACATACTGTAGGTTTTCCCCTTCTATTGCGCTTCTTGTCTTTGTTGAAATAATGCACGCCATCTGTACACCCGTCTCCACCTGGTCCTTTGGGCAACAGAGGAACGTCTGACTGCTCTTCTGACCCCGCATCTCCACCTGGACCATGAGACCGAATGGCTGCGTCTCTTTTTGCGAACCACTCAGCGTCGCGTGGGAACTGTACCGATCCCCTGAGCTCTGCATTCTCCTTGAGCTTTTGGTAACGCTTTACGAGTGCCTGGGACGACTGCTTGGCGTCTGGGTAAATTTTCTTCCATTGAACCAATATCAATTTACCAAATTTTAGACTACATTCCTCCGTAAACCTAAACTCTGCTTCGATTTTCAACGCTGCCGCACCACACATTTCCAGGTTTTCAGTCATGGCCTCGGTCCACTTTGTGTAGACTGTCTTTTTCTTCTCTGGCGGCTCTTTCTTGACACATTCTGAATAGGCAGGTGGTCTGATATTAAAGTAAGCAGGGGTTTTCTCCTCTAACAGGTGGTAAATACGAATTAAGGAGAGGCCACTCACGGGACTATCAGGATACATTACGTTCCATTGATCTTCCATCATGGCTGATAACTCGGCTGGACTGAGCGCTAAATTTCTGCGTTCTACCACGTCCGCATAGACATTACGGAGGACTCCACACATATCGGCAGTCCACTTTTCACCATTTTCCTGAGAAGATTGCTCATGGAACACTCCAGACTCCATAGCAACTGTAGTACTGGTATTGTATGGCTAATTATGTTGCCTTGCACAACGCAGAGAAGGCTGCAAGAAAGAGGGAGCAGAGAAATTATTTTAATTTATATTGTCGCTGTTGTACACACCATACAACAGTTCACAACACTGTTGAGATAACCCTCTAGAAGACGGGGAAAATAATACTTCCCCCGTGGAAAGAAAGGTCATTTTGTGGAGTATAGTAGTCCGTGTGGAGACTTCCAACTGCTCTTCTAGGTTTTCCTCTACTTCACCCCATCCTTCGCTTTCAGGGTACATAGCTGAGTTGCCAATTTGAAATGCCTCCGCAGGTAATGAACCCCAATCACAGGCCTGCCAGACAGACTCATCCATGTCGACAATTTGGTTCAGATACTGCTCCAATTCTCTGTCCTCAAACTCCACTACCATATTCGGTGGCAGACTACCTGGAGATTCGGGAGTGGGGAACATGTCCACGCAATAGTCCGCCGACTGAATTGAACTCAGATCACCCTCTGAACACTCCCCCTCGGTCTGCCTTGTGTCGTCATCGGTGAAGTAGCCATATTGAACAGAGATGTACTCTGACACAGCATACTGGGGGATGGACGTGTTAAATCCAAGGGTGAACATTTCAGCAACAATTTCTCGCGGTCGCAAAAGGCTGGAATCATAGTACACCTCCACCATGTATCCACAGGCCTCAGCCTGTACAGACTTGTCCGTGTGGCCGTAAGATATTATATTGTCTTCCTTGTTGTACTCAGCCAGTTGACAGACAACATCAATGCCAGGAGACAAACAAAAATATACCCCCAATTCAAATGCTGTAGACTTGACCTGAACGTGTCGAGGTAGGGCAATTTTTACAGGTGCAAAGATGGGCTGCTTGACCACTGCCAAAATTGTTTTGATATGAAAGGGATTGGAAGCCACAAGCAGAGGAGACATTTCCAATCCGTTATCCACCACAGCATTTAATGCCAACAGTTTCAGTGTGGGGAAAAGAGGCATGACTTTTATCTGAAAAATGGAAGAGGGAAGAATAGACATATGTTCATTCTTCGTCCGCACTCTTTGAAAACCACAGGTCTTCGGATATGGATGTTTCGACACAGGTAACAGAGATATCGTTCAGGGGTATTATTCGTATGGTGCGTTTGACCACAGAACTATACTCTGCACACCTCAGCACTGTAGCTTGCTGAAGACGAAGGGTGACAGCTTCAGTCATGGGGAATAAGTGAAGGTCAGTGGACTTGAGAAAGTCATCTCCCGAAACAACACGCGACCGTATGTACACCTGAATGAACATTGTAACGTCGTCCTGGCACATGTTTGAAATTGTTTTAGAATGAAAATGATATTCACAATGCGGGAAAAGATAGGTCACATCCTCGTTCAGAGAGACAAAACACCCGACCCCATAGGCAAGAGGACTAATAGTAAGTGGACCATTGACATGAAGCTCTGTAGACGGTCGCTCAATCTCCACAACCTGCAATTCATCGGCGAAAACATCGGCGTACAGACGCTTAGTAAGCCAGTGATCCTGCTGACATACAGGAAGAGCTGCAGCAGCAAGGTCTCTCAATTTGGGAAACATGTCGTGACTGTGACTGTGGGTTTTGAGAAAAGAAGACAGTTGACCATGTTAGGTGTTACCCACCAGAACAGACGAACAACAATACAACGTACCTACCCAGTTGACTTAAAAGTTCCCCATCGCGACTGTGCTGCCTGTCTCCATGACATAAAATTCTCCGTTGTCTTGCATGGGCTCAAACATGTAAGCAGTCTCCCTTGACAGCGAGCTGAGATAACTCAGACCGCAGTTGTCCATTAGTGTCCACTTATGGAACAATGGACAGAAACGATCTTGAAATATTATGTGGATACAACCCCAACCTTTCTCCATGTCGGACAGGAGGCAAGTGCTGTCTTTGTGGATAGCTACTTGGTAAAACACTCCCTCCTTCTGCAGAGTATTTATAATGTTGTTGATAGCACAATACCAATAATGACACTCACTATTGTAACTCTGGAAAGGTTCCCCTTCTTTTTGTCCCTTTGAGATAAACTCCCATATCTCTTGCGCATATGTAATTTCAACATGTGCTCTCACAGTAAACAGGTATAAATCGTCGCAGCTCATATTGACACCTGTAAAGGGAATTATTTTTATTAAAGAATGTCTTTACTTTTATACTTTTCGATGAATTGTATACAGCCGTAGAATAAAATATATAATTATTATTATTTTTAGTATTAGTATTAACGCCATGTTTAATTGAATTTCTCTTGTTATTATAGATGGAACTACCACCCACAGAAGACTAAAATGACCTGCCGACCTTCAGATATGCAGTATACGACACAACCCCAACCATACTGGCCTGCGACGTCATCAAAAGCATGTCAAGTCATGAGTTTATTCAAGAAGGTCTTGCTCAGTATCCCATCAAGGAGATGTTGACCGAGCAGATGTGTGTATGCAATTCAGCCAGGTCAAAAGACCACGTACATCACTACCCACCTTGAAAGCCATTAATTAACACATCAAGGAGATGTTACATTAAGATGAAATTTTTGGCAGTGGGATATGAGTGTGTTGTGCATGATAGTGTTTTAGACCCACCTTGAAAGCCAGCTATAATCACATGAAATGATTGGTAAACGAACACTTCTGTGTTTGGCAGTGGGTAATACATGTGGTGATATGTGATAAAAAGGCCCACCTGCAAGCCATAACTCACATTAAAGGTAAATAAACACACTTGCAAAGTGCTAAAGGAAATATACCTGTGAGTTACTGGCAGTGGCAGTGGGATGTGAAATATGTGACATGACATGGATTTACCGGAGAGTGGCAGGGACATTAACTGTGAGTACACCCAGTTTACCATGCACCTACTCACATAACCTTGGTTTAAGACCAACTCGGGATTTACTTTCTTACTAACATAAAACTAAGGAAGATATTTCAAACAACTCAGGAACACTACGCTTGATTCAATACACAACCCAACAACACTGCATTTAAATTGATACAGCACAGTTATCACTTTAGGGACTTGAATGAACTAAAGGACATGTCAACCAAGCAGACAACTGTTATTAGTTTAGTTGTTAGTTATTATTTCTGAAAGATGGATACAACCTTGATATTTTCAGAGTAACTGGACTGTTACACTTGTGACGATGGCAGACCAAAATATTGTTGAATAGAACCATGCATAGTTACATGACTTATATATTGAATTTCTACATATGCAAGGCTACTGGCTGACATGTGTACTTATAGTTTCAGCGTGCTAGAAATACGTCCCGTGTGTGACTGAAATACACTGTAAAATTATATTTTCAGTTCTTAAATAGGCAATAGTACTGGCTGATAGGTGTTGTTGGGGTGGCGCCCCCTGTACCATACAACTACGCCCTGTGTGTGACTGAAATAGCCTGTAAAATTATATCTTGAGATTTTACATAGGCAATGCTACTGCCTGATATGTATTCTTGACGTGGCGCCCCCTATACTATACAGGGCACACTACGCCCACTTTTTTTTTTTTTACATATAGACTATGGCACTGGCCAGAATGAGATTGTTGCTTCACATGCCAGTTACACATACACATTTCTAGAAATGCATTTATGCATAAATTGATGTATAATGAGGGCAAAAGGGATGATACATAAATAGATGATGCCACCCCTGAACAGTTAAGTAGTGTACTAAGGTATGTGCAAGTTGCATGAATAGGTCTTCTGAAATATAAATACCCATTATATTGTAGCTAGCATTTTTGATGAGTTCTCTAGCGTCCCAGTTTTTATAATGGAAATTATGATACCGGTACTTATGTGTAGAGTGAGAAAATTTGAGTGGAGAATTTGTTAATTTAGGATTGACCTATAAACATATCATATAAAGGGTTAGGCCTATATCTCCAATATCACACCTGCACACAATCTAATATAGACCTTGAAATTTGTTACTTGCGGGGAGGGGGGGGTTGGGGAATTTTGAAATTTGAGCACAACTTAAACTATACAGTACCGGTATGAACTCACAGACCAATGTGACCAAAACTAAAGTGCCCATTTCGGGGAGTTAGGCCTATTTCTCAAATATGACACTTGTACACAATCTAATATAGACCTTGAAATTACAGAAAAAAATATTTCCAGGAAAATGGGTCAATTTTTTACTTCAGTGGGGGGGGTTGGGGAATTTTGAAATCTGAGCACAACTTAAACTACACAGTACCGGTATGGACTGACAGACCAATGTGACCAAAACTAAAGTGCCCATTTCGGGGAGTTAGGCCTATTTCTCAAATATGACACTTGTACACAATCTAATATAGACCTTGAAATTACAGAAAAAAATATTTCCAGGAAAATGGGTCAATTTTTTACTTCAGTGGGGGGGGTTGGGGAATTTTGAAATCTGAGAATTTTGAAATTATAGAGATGATATCATAATAATAGTACCGCTAGAACATGCTTGCCATAAATTCTTTATAGATTATTTCAAGTAACAAATTAAACATAATAATACACTTGTTAACCCTTTAAGACAGCAGAGTGCTTTAACCCTTTAAGGATGGCATGTCACTGAAAGCTAACATTTGATGGAATGATGCACCAATGCAGCCCCAAACCCAGAGAGTGTTATGATGCAGACCCGGAGTGTCTCAACCATGTAGGGTTGGCATAGTGCTTGAATGCACGCCTCACGAGTTACTTGCTGCATTCATGCATAATGACGACAAAAGAGGATGATACATTGGGCCATGATGCTGTCATTCAAGGGTTGATGGAGTATGCCCTTTCTTTGCAGAGTGACATGAACTCGTGAGGACTGCATTTATGCATGATACCAATGCTATGGGATTGATACACTCTCAAAAGGTTCGTCATGATATGTGCATAAACACCACCGTCCAAAGATCATAAACTGTGGTCTGGTAAGACCTAGTCTTGACCTTGTGAGTCAGTGCATTTTGGCGACTTCATACTTGAATACATCTTACATGACACCAGAAAATGATATGCACATGAAAACATAAAACAAACAACTTGAGATGGTGTAAAAGCAAACACACTGCACTGAATTTACGGTAGTTTTTTTTAAAAGACTAATTTGCAAAAAGGTGGCTCCATTTTACAACGGAATATGAATTTATTCTTATTCATAAGTTAGCCATATTATACTTCTCAACTTTAAGCCCAGAAGAAGGATATACAGACTAAATGATTCAGAAAATGCGGACAATTTTTTTGAAAAGTGTTTGCTTTAAACCAACAACTCAATAACCCTAAAATAGGACAGGAACTGTGAGATGTGACGTGTTAGCATCTGACCCCCCCCCCCCCCCCCCACTCACACACACACACTTACTCTCCTATTTCTTTGTATATTGAAGAAAACAACTTACGGTGATTGACGTGGAGTGTCTTGATCTTGATATACACTTGAAGTTGACACAGTGATTGACGTGGAGTGTCTTGATCTCAGAACTTGAATTGGAAATTGACTTGATGATGATGATGATGATGATGTTGAACTGTGAATTGACTTGGAGAATGCCGAGGCTGTATTCTGGGAACTGGGTGTCCAAGAAAAAAGAAAGAATGTGTGAATGAATGAATGAATGAATGAACCACATATGTGTTTAATTAACATTATTTACCGAAGTTATTCACATTAAAATAACCGTAGGTAGCATAAATTTGTTGTTAATTGAATTTTACCGGAATTTCACAAAATTTACTTGAGATTTACATGACATTTCCACAGCAAAAATAATAACCAACAGTGCGCACGTCTTGACACTCACCTTGAAAGAACTCAGAATGCCTTCAAACTTGTCTGAAGCGCTCTCTTATAGTCCGATGTCAACAAACCCGAAGTGGCGGTGACGGTCTATAAATTGCTCGTTTCATCAACTCTCCATCAAAAATAACCATTGAAAAGCGAAAATAAGACTTATTTTAGGATGTAATATGCATTGACACCTATATTTTGATGAAAAATAGTTTTATTTCTTCAAAAGTACACTTTGATGACCCTCAGGCGGTGAAACTTTGTCGCTACTTCTCTGACGTCACTGACACATCAACCAATGAGCGTGCGGCAGTGTCCTGTGATTGATGGGCGTCCACTGGATGGCGTGCCATATTTGGAAATGTGGGCGGGGCTTAATGATACCGCACGCCTTTGGTTGGTGTGCCATATTTGGAGATGGGGGCGGGGCTTAATGATACCGCACGACTCTTGATGTTTTCTTTCCTACTCAATGGCCGGTTTACGCCCAGTTTTACTATTACCATTGTATTTGGATGAACAACAAAGCAATGAATATGTTGGAGAAATAAAGCATAATGTAAATAGGAATTCAAATATTGAGACATGAATACAAATAAGATTATTTTAAACGTGTATGGCATACAGCACAAGATGGATTAGTTGAACGTTGTCAACTGAAGTCGACTGGGTCTTGCAAGCTGTGCTTGTTTATAAATGAAATACCTAATATTATCAATAATATTTAATGTTATGTGTTCTAATTTGAGTTTGCTATTTACTGTTAGAATAAAATATACCACATTCATGTTATTATAAGTTTATGTTAGTACTTTATGTGTACCTTATGGCCAACATCATATGAACATGACCACAACCATCGAAACTCCATGGAAATAATATCTAAATAACTTTAACAAAGACGATAATTTTTTTTTAATTTTTTTTGCATACATACATGTAACTTATGATGTATTTTATGCACTTCAAATGGTATTTTATTGAGGACACAACACAGTGCAACATATCAAAGTGTGCTCCGCAAGAAACACAACTTTAGGTTATGTCAGGTTCAGTAAAAAAAAAAATTTGGAGGAGAGGGGGGAGTACACAAACGTCCGCGCTCATAGACGCTAGGCCTATAAAAGCACACTCCACACAGACACAAGTGTCATTTGGTGACTTGCGTCAGTATGGACGATTTCCTGAAAAAAGTATTAGACGACGGTGTAGTAGGAGAGCTAGGATATTTACCACCATGGCTAGATACTAGCTATGAGTATGGGTGGCATGAGCCAGACATGGATAGAGAAATGGAGGAGCGGAGACAAGTGAGGTTGGAAAGGCAGGCAGCCATGATAAGAGAGAGGGAGGAGGTGAGGAAGTTCAAGGAAGAGAAGAGAAAGGACAGGGAAAAGATCAAGGAAGAAGAAAGGAAGGAGAAGGAAAGGAAGGAAAGAATTCTGCAGTTTGCAAAGAAAATAAAGAAGCATATGGATGATGAGTTAGAAAGGAGGGAGACTGCCTTGAAAGACTTTCAAAACAGAGGTAGAGCAGCATACTGTCCGGACTGTCCTGACTGTGTGTCCAAAAAAAAATCAATTGAAGAGTAACCCCCCCCCCCCCCCAACAAAGGTCCTTTTAAGGACCCCCAATCTATACTAAAGGTTCAGATTCAATATCTCTATTCACCCCCAGTTTACCCCCCCCCCCCCCTACTTGCAAATAAGCTATATTGATGTATGTGTAAATAGGCCTAGTCCCCTAAAAAAAATATGTTGTGGTGACATTCCACAATATGAGACTAGCTGACGGAATGACTGAAAAATTCAATTCGTAGGCCTAGACCGGCTCCCTAGACCGAGAGACAACTTTTTCATGCCAGGGGTTGCCAAGCCAATAAAAACAACTGGATTTGACGTATGCTTTATAAAACTATATTCCCCATGACTTGGCAACAGTTGAATGTAGTGTTGTGGTCCAGTATATAAATTATAGTTAATTCCCTGGAAGGAAACGATCGGGTTTTGGCTTTTGGAAATTGCCGGGCTGAGATTGACAGCATTGTTTACGTTTTAGCGCAGACACCGGGTTCGCAGAACGATAGATAACAGACGTTTCTTTATTGTTTTTAGTCTAAAAAGCACACACCACTTGCAGAACAGAGGTAAATAGATATACTGGGTGTATTTATACATTGCCATTAGACTGAAATACATGGATAACATATTTAGAAAGTGAGACGCCGCCGACTTTCAGAACTGACAGCGACGGTAGTTGATGCGCATCCAGTCTGCGCAGGATTTGACCTACTTAAGGCGGCCAACAGCGACCGCGGGGAGCATACGTTGCGTATGTCTTCCCCGACTGGCAAATTAATAATAGTTTTCGTCCACTTGAATCATTTTAACCTATTTTGAAACAATAATATAGAAAGAATACCACTTTCATTTTATTTTGGATACCTTATTGATGATAACAACACGTTGTTGACACAGAAGAACGCTAAGACATTTTGTAAACAATGATTCTCCCTCGGCCGCGTTGACCTTCACCTTGACAACATGACGATTTACGTTAATTTATGCAAGTCACCTTGACAACATGACGATTTACGTACAACACTGTCGTGAATATGGTGATAACTAATAAAAACATAATATTACAGCGTTTAACTGTTACATCCATCATTTCAGATGTCATTTGTAACAATAAAGCGGCAAAAATGAAAAAAAAAACAAACTCGATTGTGACCCCTTTGGTTGTCGTCAAAAAATGGACAAATTTCAAGAATACGACGAGTCAAGTTTCGGCGACTAAACTTTGTCGAAAATCAATCAATCCTCTTCTATTTGGACATTTGAGTTGAATTTTATTGCGGATTATGAAAGAATAATATGTTTTCTTTACGTTGTCAGCTTTTAAGGCAGGAGAAACAATGATAAGTCGTGGAAAATGGACTTCAAGCGAGACGAGTCAGTGAACTCGCTGACTCGCCTGTAAAAAAGTCAACTTCGAGGACGAAAAGAATAGGAATCTGTTAAATTATGAGTACTAGCAACCCTTAAAATGCAGGTATTTCTTGCAATTATCATTTTTTCTGTCATCTCCCTGGCTTCCCATAATGTGATACTATGATGGATATTATCATTATCATGTTTATCTATAAACCTTACATTAAAATAACAGTGCCATTTATGAATCACCTTGTTTTGAATTTATTTCATTCCAATAGGTTGTTACCAGAGTAATATGACAACCAGCACTTCTAGCAGCCATTTGATTATTACATTTGGCAGGAAGAAATTTAGTTGCTGTCTTTATACCTTTACTCTTCCGCATCAAGTTTTTATGATTGGAATCCACTATAAGGCAGTTATTCTATATCCAGCAAATACTTGACTCCTGTGACTTTGAGATCTAGAATAATAGTGACTGACCGAAAGTTAATAGGAATATTCCAAAACATAAAAAATGTTGAATGTACAAAGCAAAACAAAAGTCCCCCTACAGTTCTAGCTAAAGCATAAGGCCCTAAGGTATATAGGTATTACTCTGGTTTCTGCTTCAGCAACCCATGCACATTCTCTATATGGCCTAAGATATGGGCCCCAGAGGAAGTCCCTGCGTGTTTTATAGGAACCAGGCCAAAACCAACCTTTCACTCTTCCCCTCAAGTGGCCCCACATTGATACCCCCTGCCACAGTCTGGTGCACTGCCTGACCAGGCCGGGGACCTGACCACCTACTGATAGCCCATGACAAAACAGACCCATTTGTCTGACCAATCAGAAGTGAGAATGAACCGTTAAAAAGGTGCCCGCTTAAATGGTGCCTGGTAAGGTAGAGAAGTGATAAGTAGTAAGTGGAGCTGCCACCAGAGGCTCCACCAGTCACACCTAACATATGGCCCCTGTCAACGCCTTAACACTGCAGCAATGACTAGGAAAATGGCTGCCACAGTTGACAGCACTTTCTAACCCTGAGTTGAGTGATGTGATTGGTCCTTTGCTTCCTCCTGTGTAGGAGAGGATAGGGCTGGTTACTTGGGTAATTTCGTGGCTGGGATGTTGGCCTGAGATGAAACTGGGTGCCAGGACAGGAAGTACATGAATGCACTCAGAGCAGTGCCTGATGGGACTGGACAGGTTGGGCACCAGGAGGCGGGACGTGGCGAGGTGAGGATGACAGGTACAGGACAGGATGAGTGACCACTAACACTTGTAAAAGACAGCAGACAAATTGACGAAGTGAATATTCTAGGGACATGGTAGTGATAGCTGAATAGATTGACTTCTTGGAACAAGGAGGGGA